>CM051400.1:11481370-12121079 GCA_028052125.1 Melia azedarach | reverse complement strand
TACAATGTTAATCCCTTTTTTTTATAAATTTATACAAATTTTTATAGTAAATTAATGAACTTATGTAAATTTAACGATTAAAATTAAATTTAGTATATATAATTAATATATAATTAAAATTAATTGGCTTTGTTTAATTTATCTAAACCGCATAAACTTGTAAATAATGATATCAAATACACAACTTTATATAAATCTTTGTTAACAAATTATTTAGTACTATTTATCGTTTTCTCATACTTTAAAAAAGTATTTATCCATTTCTTTTATTTTTAACTGTTAATATTTGAAATTTAATATTTTATGATATAATAATGTTAAGTCATCACATCTTAATAAAAATATCAAGTAGACATAGTATATGAAAATGCATATTTATCTAGAAACTAGAGAAAAAGATAGCCAGTAATTACCGTTGTAATTACTTGCTTTATATAGTCAGATGACAATATAAGTAACATAGATATTCTTATATATTCCTAATTATTATATAATTTTACATTAATTAATTAAACTACTAAGGACCAGTACCTGTGCCCGCATCAGTCCCGTTACCATGATGTAGCCGACGGCTGCTAGCATCTCTCCTTTCACCCCAGTCATGCAGCCTCAAGTGTAACTCAGCAGCAGCTATAAGGAAATGGACGGCCTGGATTGGGCTCAAAATATCTACAATAGCTTTAAGCGTTCTCAGCCGTAGATCATCCGCTTTGTGAAATACCTCCCCGAACTTCTCCTCTTTCGATTTGATTGTCGACTCCACTTCATTTTTCCATAATTCCACTCCCACTCCCACTACCTTCCTCCAGACTCGGATTCTGACTCATCAACTCAGTTATCACGTGTGATAATTCCACCGTTGGCGAATCCGCAACCGTTTCTTGAACCTTCGCCATGTTATCCGTTAACGCCTCCTCGTCTCTTAGAGAAATCCTCTGTAACTCGTTGACTTGAGTGAGTTGACTCGGCGAGAGATCGGCCAAGTCGCCGGTCGGTAATCCGCGAATAACGTCGTGGAGTTTGGCCTCGAGTTGCAATCCAGATTTGGAGTAAAGCAAGTGAAACGACATGCTCGGCCGCCAACCGCCGATCCAGAGGAAGGCGTCTTCGATAGAGCTCCTCCACGACGGAGACAGCATCGCCAGTACGTCTAGCTTAACCCACCGGGACTTGGCTCGGTAATAATGCTCGTAATGCTGCACAACTCTTTCCACGAGCGGTTGCAGCAACTGCGCTAGCTTCTCCCCATTCGTCGTCGATGATCCGACATCGCTTCCGTATTCTGTGGAAACGGAATTGAGTTCTTGGAGATGCTGGTTTTGCTCGACGAGCCAACAATCGAAGAACCTGTGGAAGCTTTCCCTGTCAGCTGCATCAGGGTCGGCGTCCTTTTGCACAACATCTGACAGGTATGCAGCACTGGTAGGTAGTACGGACATTATCCGATTTATTATTTTTATTTTTATTTTTATTTTTATTTATAGCACTACAGAAACGAAGCTGTAGCTAGGCTTCCTCTTTTTCTCGGTTTAATTTATAGGCAGCGTTTGGCGGCTTAGTCGGTTAAGCACAGATTAAATGTAACGATCTAATATTATTTTTTTCATATGGATTAACATTGTAGAACACAGGGATAGGAATGAAACGCTCACCTATGATATTCAAGTACTTTGTAGTTAAGGTTTCTATATATAGTTGTTTGGCGTGAAAGTTTAAAATCCGAAAATAATATTATTTAATTGGGGTTTTAACGTATACCTCCCTTGAGGTTTCACACTTTAACATCTAGAAAGAAAGTATGAGCAAATACACACATACCTCCCCTATGACCATCCACTATCGCTAGTCAATCGTTAAATATGAGGGCAATTTGGTAAAATTATGACAAACTATACTCTTTCGTGATCTATTTAATTCTTTTTTTGGAAAAGTGATCTATTATTTAATTTCAGTAGAGAAGAGAGCAAATTGCAGAGGAAAATATAATGTACTAATACAACATCATCAACAATAAATTTTATTAATATTATTATTATTTACCAATCAAACCTTAAACACTTTCATTTTTTTTATCTTTCTCAACAATATCATCTGCAAACAATATCAAATTCTAAACATCATATTCTCAATAATATCAAATTCCAAACATCATATTTTCAATAATATCAGAATTCTCAACTCCTTCAATAAGTCATCCATTTCTCGCTAAACCTTCTTCGTACAAGACTCAACTGTCCAAAAACAAAACTGTGGGAATACCATGGTAGGGAGTACACTTGATAGCAACAGTGGATTTGTACAAGAGTATAAGAAGAGAAAAGGACGGCGACAGATTTGTAAAGGATTGGAGGAGACAAAAGCAACGCGACGAATTTGTAGTGGGGCAGAGAAAAAGTGCAGCGGCAAATTTGCAGGGGAAGAGGAAAGTGCGGAGGCAAATATCTAGAAGAGTGGAGCGGCAAATTGGAGAGGAATGCGGGAGAAAAGAAGGACGGCAGAGTGGAGCGGCGAATTTGGAGAGGAATGCAAGAGAAAGAATGACGGCGGCGAATTTGTAGATGGGGTCGTAGTGGCTTGGAATTAGGATTAGGGTTTTAGTATATATTTGAAATGAAATTAAGATAAGTATTGAATTATCTTTAATTTTTTTATTTAAAAGTTTATAATTGTTTTTAATTTTTTAAATATTATATAAATTTAAATTCTCAAATTCTGGTCTTATTCAAAAAGATAAATGGCAAGGGCATGATGGTCATTTTAGTAGATTTAGATGGTCAATTTACAGTCAAGGGGTAGTAAGTGTATCTTTTTTCATACTTTCTTTCTAAGTGTTAAAATGTGAAACCTCAGGGGAGGTATGTGTTAAAACCCCTTATTTAATTTTATTTTTGAGAAAACAGTCGACACCACCTTTACTTTGGTTTAATTATTCGATATTTTCTTATTATTTAAAAAATTACCTATTCCATCTAACCGTTAATTAAATTAACAAAAGTTCTATTTTTTAAAATATTTTATTAAATTAACCTTAAATAACTCTTTAATAAAATAAATGGCTTATGTTCAATTGTCTATGGATCCTATCAAATATTATTTAAAATTTATGTATAATATTAAATAAATTATAAAATTACCAAATTATCTCTATTTATTACTGTTTAAATTTATTTTGTTAGGGACATTTATGTATTTTAATTAGATACAAAAATATTAAATATTTTTTATTAATATTTATTTATTTATTTATTTTCCATTCTTTCTTCCTTTTTTTCTTACAATTAGTGTATTTTCTCTCTTTACTTTTCTCTTTAATTAAACACTAATATGTCACCATTGAACTATACACCACCACCAAACTCTCTGCCACCACTCTTCAATTTTTAATCATATCTTCTCAAAATAAAAAAAGAAACAATACCTAAACCCCCACCAAATAAATGACAATGTAGCAAATTAAAAAAAATAACTTAGAAATTTGAACTACATTTAGAAAGAAACCAAAGTTATGAGTTTAAAAGATTTGTGGGAGAAGAAATTGGATCAACGATGAAAGAGGAGTTGTGAGTTTGGAGAATTTGTGATGATGGTGGTAATCGATGATGGAGGAACCGTTGAGGGTTTGAAAATTTTGTGGGTTATATGGGAGGAAAAAGAGGAAATGATAAAAATAAAACAAAAGATTTTTTAAGCTTTAATTTGTAATTAGCTTGCTTGTGATGCTTGTATTATGTTTTCTTAGTGCCATGCATGAATCATGAAATGAGATTTGGAGAAGAAGAAATCGGCTAGGAAAGAGAAGGAGGCAGCTTTAGGGTGAGTGTTAAGTGTTTTAGAAGTTAATTTATTATTTTATATTTATTATTTTATTTATAAATTATAAAAATAAGATAAATTAATAAATTTTAAAATTTTAAAATTTTTTTAATATAATTTTTTTTTATTTTTAATTATTATAATATTAAAAAATAAATTTATCCTTAAAAAGAAAATTTAACTATTAATCAAATTAATAATTAAATGTAACGAATAATTTTTGAAATAATAAAGAGGTAACAAGTAATTAAACTAAACTAGAAGTAGGTATCAGACTGTTTTCCTTATTTCTCCGTACTTAAATTCATCAACATCTACTGCATGCGTGTTTGAGTTTTTTACCACGATCGATGAACTTAAAGTACAAAATTTGATTCGACCAATTTCATTGGTTCTAAGATACATTCGGTATTGTTGAGATTTATTGAAGTTAAAACTGTGTAGATTCATGTGCAAAAATAAAATATTCAGTTGCTAACTGTGTAAATCAATCACCATATAGATAAAGAAGGTGTTTACGAAAAAATTTGTATTAAAAAAAAGATGTGTATTAGAGGATGTATACGTAGAATTTTGTCTTTGATGTAATATTTGCCTGGTGCTTAACTTTACATATATTTGTACAAAATATCTAGATTATAATATTTTATTATTTTTTAAATATTTTTTTAACTTTTATATAAAAACGTTTTAATAGAATAATTTACCAATTTAAGTTTTATTTTATTTTTATTTAAACTACCAAATATTAAGATAGGTTAAGTTAGCAAATGGAAACTTGAGAAATATGGGAGAAAGGACAGATTATTTTGAAGTTTGAAAAAAAACAAATATTTTTTTTAGTACGAAAAAAATGACAGATATTTTCATTAACTTTTTTTTGTTAGAACTATATATAGTTTATTATCATTCTTATCCTTATTCTTTAAAAAAAATAAAATAAAATATATTTTTTAATTAGAAATAATTTAATCTCGATTTTTTATAATATATTAATGACTGAAATAATAAAATTAAAATTTTTTTTTAGTTTAATATTTCAATAATAAATAATTTAAGAGTCAGGTATGGGTTAGATCGAACCGAGCCTTAATCTAATCCGAAAATATAAAATAGAAAAAAATTTTATAAATATTCAAATTCGGATCAAGTTTATGTCAATACTATTTCAAACTTTAAAAGTCTAAGCCTGATTTTGATATGATCCAACTCGAATAATATTAAATTTAAATTTTAATCGGATCAAATATATGTGATATTTATTTGACTTCAGGTAAGATTCGAACACAAATTTTTGCCATGCCTAATAATAAGAAAGGAAGCCCTAACAAGTAACACAGGCGTGAAAATTGACTCACTTGCATTGGAGTTGATTATTTATGCTTTTAGTAAGGAGGTGTGGTTAAATAAATTCAAGGTATAAGGTTATTGTGACGCCCGACTCAGCAGAGTATGTGAGCCACATTGGGTCTACATGAAAAAGTTTTTATCAATGGAATACGTGAATTCACTTGACCTTGAGTTTAGCTCACATTTTAAATACAAAATTATAATAAAATAATAAATCAATTGTCTCATAGCAAGAAATATTAATTACTATTTTTAAAATTAAAATAATTATAGTTGTATAAATATTAAATTTAACGATATTTAAATATTTTTAAATTTTTAAAATATAAAAAATTTAAAACCTAGCATAACACAATCTGAAAAATATGAATAAACTTAAATTTGATGGATTGAGTCAAGAGGATATGATAAGTTTGTCATCTCTAATGCCAACTGTAAAAATTAAAACGGAATGTCCAAGCATATCTTTTCGCTTTGAATCTTTAAAAATGTTGTTCTACCGTTTTCAAGATAGTGAAAAGTCAAACAAAGAAAAGTCCACTCGCTTTATAACTCAAAAACGGACTCTAATTTTACTCATTCTCTGTTCTTCATGTATCTGAATTTTGGACTACTCAATTCATTTAACCTAATAGAACATAAAAGCACTCTATTCTTAGTGCTAAGGAGATGAGAAAAACCTCTTTAGATTAAGATTAGAATTATGTAATTTTAATTCAAAAGAATTCTCGATTCTTTCTATTGTTTAACATAATATTTCGATACCCTTTGTTATTTTTAAAATGCCCCAATTCCTTTACCATTAGTTAGCAGTATTAAGTATAATAACATGTAAGTCCTTAAAGTTTGACCTATTAACTAAGTAGTTTTAATAATTTTAAAAATACTTATAAAAATTATAATTTATTAAAAATAATGATTACACTTTTATATAATAGTTGTTAGCTAAAATATTTTTTTCAACTCCTAAGTGAAAATAAATATTAAAATAATAATATATATTACTTTATAACACATTAAATATAAATTTATAAATTATCTTTTAAATACAAATTTATTTAAACATGATATTTATAAATTGAATGATCAATTTATATAATATTTAAATAAATTTATCATGTTTAAAAAAATTTAAAATTTAGATAAGTTTCTATTCAAAGAATGATTTATAATATTTTATTTAATATTTAATATAAAAAATATTATTTATATTGACTAACACATATGAAATATAATATAATGAAAAAAATATCATATCAATACATATATAAATCTATCTACATAAATTGATATAATAACATTACATCATATTACTACATATTTTATATTTTCATAAAAAATATAGTTTGAAGTAATTTTTAGTTGTGAAACCCATTGTTTTAGTTTAAAATATTTTCTTTTGAGTTATGAAATTCATTATTGTTTCAACTTCTAAAAAAGAGTTAATAATATGTGAGTCTTTAAAGTTTGGTCAATTAACTTAATTTGTCGTATCTAGTAGTTACCAACATACTCATAAAAGCCTCAATTTATTAAAAAATAACGATTATACCCTTATTTAATAGTAGTAGTTAGCTAAAATAAATAAATAAAATATCAAATGTATGATTTATTTTCTAATTCGTATGTAATATTTAGTTGTTAATATATTTTAAAATTAATAATTATATTTTATTACAATACTCATGATTGGTATTTATTTATGATTCATTTAATTTATTTTCTAATACCTAATTAATATTAAATTATTAATTTATTATAAAATAAATAAACTTATGTTTTAGTTATATTAATAAATATCTAGTTATCAATGTGCAATAAAATAATATGTTATTATTTTAATATTTATTTTCAGTTAGAAGTTGAAAATAATTTTTTAGTTAATTACTATTATATAAAGATATAATCATTATTTATTAACAAATTAGAATTTTTATGAGTATTTTTGAAATGATTAGGACTAATCAAGTTAATAGACTAAACTTTATAAATCCATATATTATTATATTTAACTTTGTCAACTAATGAAATAGAAATATGATTCTAAATTTATTTTATAAGTTATAAGATTGATATTGAAGTATGAATTTAGTGTGAATATATATGATATAAATCTTATATTAAAGAGTATTTGTAAGAATAGTCAGGTTGATAAGGATATAAAGTTGTTTAGTGAAAAAAATTAAAAGAAATGTGGTTAATGCTAGAGAATTTGTAAAAAGGAAGAGTAAGAAAGGCAGCCGTTTTACATATTAAAATTTGATATTTGGATAAATATGACACATGAATACAAATTAATTAAATTGTTATTAATTAAATTTCTAATTTAAATAAATATTAAATAAATATAAATTAAAATTATCAACTTAAATTATTATTAATTAAATTTTTAATTTCAACAAATATTAAATAAATGTAAATTAAAATTGCCAAATTAAATTATTTTTAATTAAATTTTTAATTTTAAATAAATATAAATTAAAATTATTATTAATTAAATTTTAGTTATTTTAATAATTTTAAACATTAAATAGATTATAATTAAATTTTTTAAATTTTAACTTTAAAGAAATTAAGGATATTATAATCATTTAAATACAAATGAATAGTCAACTAACGGTCTAGGAGAGGTAGTGTGTATTTTCTCAAACTTTTCATTTAAGTGTTAAAATTTTAAACTTCAGAAAAAGTATGTGTTAAAACTCTCATAATCTTATTTGGATATGTTTAATAAATTGTGAAAAATAATAGCACGAAGGATCTAATAAATTTCACTAATTCTCAAGTTAGTATACCAGTCAAGAGTTTTCTAAGATTTAGAGTTAAAAAAAAGAATGGAGAGAGAACTCATATTGATTTTGTCCTTCCTCTAATCTCCTTATTATAATTCGGTTGACATAGTTTTTCAAAAAAAAATCTTTTATTAAAGAATTAAAGTTAGATATAAAAAAATGTATAAAAATACATGGGTTATTAATTCTTTTAATATATATATATATATATATATATATATATATATATATATATATATACACATCCACACAAAATACACTTTGAAGGTAGCTAATTAATACCATTGCTAGCTGGCGGCACATGGTATGAAGTATTAACAGTGGACCTCTGACTGCTATGATATGTATGCATCCATCTCTCAATTGTTGTATTTGGCAATTTGCGCCACATGAATATTGGCTTGCTCTATGATATTCGTGTTCGTTTCTGCAATTTGCACCACAAGACAAAATATATAAATGTATATTATATTATTACGTATGGGCGGTTTAGCACAATTGCACCACCCCCACGCCAAACAACTTCTTTTTCCTCGTATTTTAATTTTATTTTTTTATTAAAATAATTTTACGTTAGATTGTAATAAAAATATTATATTATATTATGTTAAATGAGATTTTAATACATATTTTTTTTTGAGATTTTAAATTTTAATAATTACATATAAAATTTAAAGAAATTAAAGTATCAAATAAACACACTTACCCAAATTCTAAAAATGAATTATGAAAATGAAATTTTGTGTGTTCAAACATGTTAATAAAAAGTGATATATTCATTTTTATTACATAATTATACTTAAATTATTTATTATTAAATGGTGTACTTAGCATTATTTAGTTTATTTTAGATAGTTATTTTACGTTTTGAGAATTTTAGTTTTATTTTACAAGTGTTAGACTTTTTTTTAACATGAAATGTATGAAAATGGAGCATAAAAGCACATTCACCAGCCATCCGCAAAAATTGTAAAGTTTTACTCTTGGGACCAAAATGTAAGCAAATATAAACTAAAATGAAGAAATATCAAACTAGAGACTCAAATTCAAAATAGTTAATACTAAAGAGAGGTTTAATTAAAATTTGTCATTTGACTTGACTTTGTTGGCAGAATCAATGGGCGGCCGCGCCAAGCCATAGCCCAACTGCGCCATGCATTCTACTTCTAAATAGAAAGAGTGGCGTAGCAACACTAAAACGTAGCTCGGCCGTGTAATCCTTTTGGCTCCTCAGCGCCCTAGTGCTAAATATTGTGCTGCAGCGCCACTTAGGTTCAAGTTTGACGATTTTTTATTCTTGGATCAAGTTTTGATGGCCTGATTTAGTGTTTATTTTAGGTTTTTATGTTTTTTTCAGAGGGAGAAAGGCCATAGCCACTTAGAGGGAGAGAGTTTTTAGAGAGAGAGAGAGAAAGAAGAGGGAAAGAAGATTGTTAGAGAGAGAAAGAGAAAAATTAACAAAAAGAAGGAGATTTTATCAAGAGATTAAAGGATTCTCATCAATTTTGTGGATTCAAACTCTCATCATCTAGTTGTTCTTTATTTTCTTTTTAATTTATTCTTGAATTTAATAATGTTATGATTATTAAAATTATGTTGTCAATTATTGAATTCTTAATTGTTGGATTTGAACTCTATCTAATTAGTGGCTAAACTTATTTTTCTATGACAATAATTTATCTATTTGAAACATCCAATTTCTGATGTTATGTTGTTCATTTGATTTGATGTTTAATATTAAGTATTTGAATGAATTATGAGTTGATAGAAATTGAGAAGTGAATATTAAATCTAGACTGTGTAATAAATACCGTAAATTGCATGTTAAATAAAGGTGTACTAATATGATATATGTAATTTAATTAGAAATTATCACTAATCGTGATGCACTTCCAATTTAATTAATTTCACATAGAGATATAGTAAAATTTTTAGTCTTAAATCTTTCTATTAGTTGAATCTTTTAATTAATTTATTAGGTAATCAATTTTTGTCTATTTTAATTTTGCAATCAAAATTATTTCAATTCTTTAGATAAATTTATAAATTAATCACCTTTGATAATTATTGCATTAACACTCTTCGTGAGACTGACGTCCTCTTATCGTTATATTATTTACTTGTGACAACGTGCAGTTGCGTTTGTTACGCAACAAAAAGAAAGATTATAAATATTAAAAAATTAATTTTGTCTCATTTAAGTAAGGGCAATATAATCATTTCAAGCTTAACTAATAGTTTTAGATAGTCGAGATAAGGTAAATGTACCTTTCTTCAAACTAGTCCAAAATTTGAGGAAAGATATGTGTTAAAACTCCTATGTTATATTATATTATATTATATAAATAAATAAATTGATAAATGAAGAAATATTCAATCATAAAATACTTCAGTATCATAGGTGTACCATTTTTTAACTGCTGTCCCTTTGCCCTACAATGTTAAACCCTTAAACGATTTTTTTTAACGAGAATTTTTAAAAAATATGTAAATCGTTTTAATTTTTTATAATTAATTAATAAATTTACATGCACATATAATTAATAAAAAATTAATATAAATAATATAAAAAAATTATAAATATATGAGAGTATTGAAATTGTATCTAATAATTTAAAAATAATATAAAAAATTATATAAAATTAAAGATCTTCTATAAATGTATGTATATGTATATAAATAAATATATGAGAGTATTTAATTTAAATAATATTGAAATTAATTGACTTTATTTAATTCATTTAAACCGCATAAAATTTATAAATAATGATACGAAATATATAATTTTATCTAAATCTTCGTTAATAAATTATTAAGTATAAAAGATGAATTGTAATGCACTTTTAATTTAATTAATTTCAAGTAGAGTTATAGTGAAATTGTTATTTTTCTATATTCCTAATTGTTATATAATTTTGCATAATTAAGTAATTAATTATCCTTTACGGACCAGTACCGCTACCGTTACCATTACCATGATGCTGCTAGCATCTGTCTTTTTACCCCAATCATGAAGCCTTAAGTGTATCTCAGCAGCAGCCATCAGGAAATGGACGGCCTGGATTGGACTCAAAATATCTACAGTAGCTTTAAGCGTTCTCAGCCGTAGATCATCCGCTCTGTGAAATATCTTCTCCAATTTCGCCTTTTTAGATTCAATAGTCGACTTCACTTCATTTCCCATAATTCCACTCCCACTCCCTTTCTCCCGACTCGGATACCGACTCATCAACTCAGTTACGGTTTCTTGAGCCTTCGCCATCTTCTCCGTTAACTCCTTCTCCTCTCTTAGAGTAACCCTCTGTAACTCGTCGACTCGAGTAAGTTGAATCGGCGAGAGATCGGCCAAGTCGCCGGTCGGTAATCCGCGACTAACGTCGTGGAGTTTGGCCTCGAGTTGCAATCCAGATTTGGAGTAAAGCAAGTGAAACGACATGCTCGGCCGCCAACCGCCGATCCAGGAGAAGGCGTCTTCGAGAGAGCTCCTCCACGTCGGAGATAGCATCGCCAGTACGTCTAGCTTAACCCACCGCGACTTGGCTCGGTAATAGTGCTCGTAATGCTGCACCACTCTCTCGACGAGCGGGCGCAGCACCTGCGCTTGCTCCTCCCAGTTCGTCTTCGATGATCCGACGTCGTTTTCGTATTGTTTGGAAACGGAAGTGACTTCTTGGAGACTCGAAGAACTCGTGGAAGCTGTCCCTATCAGCCGCATCAGGATCGGCGTCGTTTTACACAACAGCAGACAGGTATGCAGCACTCACTGGCAGGTAGTACGGACATATCCGATTTATTTATTTTATTTATTTTTATTTTTATTTACAGCACTACAGAAACGAAGCTGTAGCTAGGCTTCCTCATTTTCTTGGTTCAATTTATAGGCAGCGTTCGGCCGGCTAAGTCGGTTAATCACATAATAAATATACAAAAATTTCTTATCTATATAAATTTGTATATATATATATAGTGGTTATCATTAAGATCTAATAGTATTTTTTCGGATGGATGAACATTGTAGGACAAAGGGGTAGGAATGAAACGATCGCTCGCCTATGATACTCGATTACTTGGTAGTTAAGGTTTCTCTGTATAATACAAAATTCGTAAAATTACGCAGGCAAAAAGTAGTTGTTTGGCGTGAAAGCAGTCCAATTTTGGCTGAACCGCTCGTAGATGAGTCCATCCACATCTACTGCTTGCGTGTTTGAGTTTTTTACCGCGTTCAATGAACTTAAAAGTACAAAATTTGACTAGACCAATTGCATTGGTGCTAACATACATTCGTTTTTTGTTTTGGTTTTTTAATGGCAAGTAGTCAAAAAGTGGTATCGTTGATCTTTCAATATTTTAAGTTTTATATAAAAATTGCTAATAATTTAGGAGATGAAGCTAAAATTATTTTAATATATTTATAAGTTTTTCAAATAAAATACTATTTAATTTAAATAATATTAAAATTAATTAGTTTTTTCTAATTTATTTTAACTGCATGAAACTTGTCAATACTATTATGGAATCCATAATTATACCTAAAGCTCCGTTACCAAATAATTATAGGATTTGTACTTTACTTTTAAAAAAAATTGAAAACGCACGCGTTTAATAATATTAATTTTTATATATAATTCACTTATTTTTTATTAAAATGTGACCTCTATTATTTTATACTATGAAAATACGAGTCACCATACGTCAATAGCAATAAGACATAATACATAAAACTGAATATTTTGGATTCATTCGAATATCATAACATAAACGAGTATCATAATATATTTACTTAGCAAAAAATTAATTAAAAAGATCACCAATAATAACATTAGCTACATTTGGTAATTTAATTAATATATAAAAATATAACATATATTTATAAAATGAAACATTGAACAAACTGATCACAAAATACATAAATAATAATATATATATATATATATATATTCTTATGTATTATATAATTTTGCATAATTAAGTAATTAATTATCTACTGCGGATCAGTACCGGTACCGGTACCATGATGCTGATACCTCCTAGCATCTCTCATTTTACCCCAATCATGAAGCCTTAAGTGTAACTCAGCGGCAGCTATTAGAAAGTGGACGGCCTGGATTGGACTCAAAATATCTACAATAGCTTTAAGCGTTCTCAGCCGTAGATCATCCGCTTTGTGAAATATCTCCTCCAGTTTCTCCTCTTTGGATTCAATAGTTGACTGCACTTCATTTTCCATAATTCCACTTACATTCCCTTCCCCCTGAGTCGGATTCTGACTCATCAACGCAGTTATCACGTGTGATAACTCCACGGTTGGGGTATCTACAACTGTTTCTTGAGCCTTCGCCATCTTCTCCGTTAACTCCTTCTCCTCTCTTAGAGTAACCCTGTGTAACTCGTCGACTCGAGTAAGTTGAGTCGGCGAGAGATCGGCCAAGTCGCCGGTTGTTAATCCGCGAATAACGTCGTGGAGTTTGGCCTCGAGTTGCAATCCAGATTTGGAGTAAAGCAAGTGAAACGACATGCTCGGCCGCCAACCGCCGATCCAGAGAAAGGCGTCTTCGAGAGAGCTCCTCCACGTCGGAGATAGCATCGCCAGTACGTCTAGCTTAACCCACCGCGACTTGGCTCGGTAATAGTGCTCGTAATGCTGCACCACTCTCTCGACGAGCGGGTGCAGCACCTGCGCTTGCTCCTCCCCGTTCGTGGTCGATGATCCGACGTCGTTTTCGTATTGTTTGGAAACGGAAGTGAGCTCTTGGAGATGCTGGTTTTGCTCGACGAGCCAACTCTCGAAGAACTTGTGGAAGCTTTCTCTAACAGCCGCATCAGGATCATCGTCGTTTGGCATGGCATCAGACAGGTATGTAGCGCTGCTAGCTAGTACGGACGTATCGGGTTGATTTTATTTTATTTATTATTTATTATTTTTATTATTTTTATTATTTTAATTTACAGCACTACAGAAAAGCACCTCTCTGTGGGCTTCCTTATTTTCTTGGTTTAATTTATAGGCAGGTTTTGGTGGCTAAGTCGGTCAAGCAAATAATAAATAATTAAAAAAAGTTCATACGTATATAATTTTTTAATATTTAAGAAAATTACCATATTTATCTGTAAAACTTATTTTTAACCAAATAATAATAAATTATTTAAAATAAACTAATGTCACAATTTTTAAACAAAAATACATTTCTAACGACCAATTTTTGAGTATAATAATTTTTCAATTCAAATGCTAAAATAAGTTTGGAATTCAAAAATATTAAACTCATAATTTAGTTTTTAATATAAATAAAAAATTATCATATTTAAAAGTAATTTTGAATTTAAAAATAATGTGAAACAAATTATATTTTGTTAAGTTGGTTATTATCCGTATTTTTGTTCTATTATGAGAGTAGTAAAAAGTGAAGACATTATTATTTTTATTATATGGTTAAAAAATATTAAATATTAATAAAAAATGTGAAAGCTTATTTTATACTGTGTATATCTTAGAACCAATAAAATTAGTGTAAGTTGTTAGAATTTTGGCTTTAATTCATTGAACCCATGTGATATCAAACACACAACTCGAATAAAATAATATTATTAAAAATAGTAATAAATAATATAAGAAGAAAAGGACAAACTAGTGAAGTGAGTGATTTTGCAAATTGCATTTTCTTTGTTTCCCAGACACAGACTTTTGCGTGTATGCTAGCTCGGTACACATGGGTATTATGTACTAGCTAGATACTGGATGTACATTTTGTATTTTTATGATTAATTTATTGTGTATTTGCATAAAAGGACAAGTACAGTTAAGTAGTAAATAGACAAAATCACATTCACATTATCACATAACATGCACCAATTGACTTTTTATATGTATATATACTGAACTGTGTACAAAAAAATACAAATACTATGCATACGTACACATTAACACTTGAGTATTGTATTTTACAGCTGGATACAATAAGATTGTATCCAGTTGTAAAATTCAAGTTAGATATTTCCTTATCACTATTTTTTTTGTCTTCCTTTCCTTCTGTAAATTTCTGTTTATTCAACTTTTTCTCTGGGGAATCACACCTTATTAATTTAGCAAACTAAGAAGCAGCTGGCTAGGTTTATATGGAATGGCTGATGGTATGCTAATCTACTTGTGTATGTGTATGGAGGAGAAACATTCTCATTCCTAAGCTTTGTTAAAACGACAAATTAGTACATTTTGTCTTAATTTTAACAATTTAATCCTTAATAAATAATATTTATAAATTACATGTGTCGTTTCTAACTTTTAAAGGGTAGATTTGACTAAGTTTATAAGTCCACTAAATTCATGTCAGATTATACTGATTTAAATTTGTATCATATCATATTAGATTTTAAAATTTTCTTTTTAAAAAATTTTTAATTAATTAAAATTATAAAATAACTGTTATTATCTATTATATTAATTTATTTATATTCAAATATTTTAATTAAATATTCAGACCACCTATGTTCTGCTTTATTGAGATTTTGTGTCTAAAATTGTGAGTTTGACTCAACTTTATGTGAGTTTATGCATCATACTAGAACTATTATTTGTATTAGACCAGTGTGAAATGCAGACTTAGTCTATTTGGCACCTAATAAAATAGAATGGTACTATGGTAGGGACTAGATTGTTAAAACGGAGCAAACCACATCTTAATTTGCCGTTTCAGAAAAACTTAGGGATAAACATGTTATTATGCCACCCTCTCACACACGCGTGTCGGGAAAGGAAGGGGCCCGAAGGTGTATGTAGCTAGCTGCAGGCGCTGCACTGCACTGCACATGCTACGAACAGAATTGGACTCAGCCGGTATCCCTTTACAACGAATCTCTTCACTCTTTTTGCTTTTTGATCCAGATACATGCGTACGAAGAAAAGGAAAGACTAAAACTGAACCCAATCACATAATATAAAACAATACACCGCTAGCAAGTTTGTTTCCTTGGGAAGATGGTGATGATTGATGATTGTTTAGCCGATATTTGTGTTTTTGTAGTAATCACCTAAGCCGTTGGATTAAATTGTACATGATTCAAACGGTCCAGATCACATTTTGGTGGCTCTAAGTTCTGAGCCCAGGTTTTATTTTTTCACAACTTGAGCAGTAGAGAATAGAGATCGCTGGCTCAGTTTGTGCCACCTTTAGGCCGGCATGGTTATACTATTTTTAATAGTAATCCAATCAGTCAGCCAGCAGGACTCTTAACTAAAATAAGTAGTACAAAAATTAAGTATTCAAAATGAAAGTAAATAAAGTTTATTTATTTAGTTGTAATATTTGATCAAAGTATATCATATTGGAAATTTTAAAACACAATAAGATGTTTATTAAAATTTTAAAATATTATTATATTAAATAAATTACAGGTTTACAGATACAAAATTCATCATTTATTTATTAACTTTGGCACAAATAACTAATTGGGCTAAGATAATACTTAAATTTAAACTCTTCATTGTCAATATCAACAAATTAACAGAAAAGAAATGAAGTTGAATCCTTTCTATAATCTCTTCTACAAAAGTATAGAGAGAATTTTTGTTACGTATGTATAGTCGTGCATGGTATATGGATAAAGAAGATTATATATTGCCAAGAGCATAGTCCTTATCATTCCAACGAAGGTTATAAGACCAATACAACGTGTAAGATAACCATCCAGGCCTAGCTTGGGTGTCCAAAGGACTATGCCTCCCAATGAGAGGTCTAGTCTTCAATCATTATCATTGATAATAATTTATCTTCCACCGTAGGTGAGATCTTATTGTATGTGAAATTTACAATTCACTATAATTGGAGTTCACTACATTAGTGTGTGAGTAATACTTTCTTCACATGTGAGGGCAGACATCATATAAAGAGGTTGCAATTCTTCGGACAGCATTAGAATTGACTTGATCAAGAATCCCGATTTTCGGTAGATCTCAAATGTAAGATTGATAATTTTTTAATGTAATATTAGTAATTTGTATATGTAGTACTTTAAAAAAATAGTTCTTCAATATAATATTAGTAGTTTGTACATGTAATATTTAAAACACATATATAACGTGTAAGATAAAAAACATGAAAAATAATTTCGTCAGCGATTAAAAAATAGGGATTTAACAAAAAAATACTCATTTTTATATCTCAAAATAAAAAAATATTCATATAACAAGATGCTATTTAAAATTGACCAGTCTAACTCTTTTTGAATAAAAATACCAATGATGATCACTTTTAACAAAAATTCATAATTTTTACTTCTTCACTTTTGATCACTATTGAACTATTGAGCATTTGTTTCATGGTGAAGTGTGGTTGTGAACGGCGAATTAACAACGAGGTCGAGTGAATAACGAATGAACACCAGGTGTTAGGGTTTCTCCAACTTCAAAATATGATTTCTCATAAATAGTGCAAAAAATTATTCACATGATTTAGGTGTTATAATGTTTGAGATAAGTTGAAAGAATGTATTGATTATGATTTTGGTCGGATTTTAAGAGAGATTTTTGCTTAAAAAAAAAAACGGTGCGAGATGAGTTTGTAACACTTTCAAGCGTAAACTCACTCGAAAGAGTTCAATATGTTAATTGGAAAGCGATAATAGCTTCAAGCTCGAAAGTTTTGTGAGTTGGAAATTTGAAACTTTAAAGTGTGAAGATGAACAAGCTCAAAAGCGGTACTTTCAAGCATGAAGTTGAACAAAAACACAAATTTTGTTTAATTTAACTTTTTATTTAAATACTAATAAATTTATTTATTTTGTATATTTTGTATAATTTTTTACAAAATTAATAAAATTTAATTTTTTTTTGTACAAAGGATATGGTTATAGTCACTAGCACGTTAAAGATGAGAAATAAGGACCACTTCCTAGCTGTGGTGACACCGTTGTCACACTTGCGCATTATGAAGTAGATACTTGAAAAGCTTACAATAAAGTAGTGGTTATTGTTTAGATAGATACGCCTGGGCCATCTTTTGGACCTATAGCCAAAGTTACAATTTTTGAACAACCTAGTTCATTATATGCTTATGCACAATGTTGAGATTAATGACACCGAGCAGGAGATGTGGTTTGCCGTTAGAGGCACGACTACTAGGTTTTCTCAAATCGAGTTTGCTTTGATCACAAGGCTGAGCTTCTAGCTATATTTAAATGTTTGATGTGCAGATTGGTCGACTTAGGGATATGTATTTCGATGGCAAGTTTGTCATATAGAGGGTTTACAAAGAGATTGACTTGACAAGCTAGATGATAATGATACCGTGAAGCTTTCACTATAGTACCTACTCAAGCATATCTTGATAGGGAAGGGTTTTAGATACAACTTAGACAAATGGTTATTTTGTGTTATTGATAATTTAAGTGAGTTTAACTAGTATCCACAGGATTTTGCTGTTTGGCTGTATAATTATCAGTCTTTGAGCCGAGTGATGGGAGGGCAAATTACGCATTACTAGGAGAAAGTGGCAGACGCCTTAGTTGAGGGTAAAACACATCATAATAAGTGTAATGTTGAGAGATTTTCATAAAATTTGAAGTATACAATATTCATTAAACTTAACTCTATAGGCGTACATTAATCATATTTAAGTTAATATTGCTTCGTTTTTTTTTTCTTGTGATTTCTTTATAAATAATATCCTTACATTATTTTGCGTATTTGGATTTATGAGGTCATCTCTGCTATAAGGTCAAAGTTTGCATAATCTACAAATAATTGTCTATCCTACATGTTGAGGTGGTAGTCTAGGAAGAAGAAGGTCTGATGGACAAAGTTTGCTATGTATATGTTTAGACCGTGTTCAGTAAAAAGTCTTGCCTCATTTTTTCACATTATAATTTATGTTGTTGCGTTTGTTTTGTTCTATGATCTATGATAAAAATTACTTAATTCTTTATAATACAACCATCTACAATATAGCATATGTTAGAACCTATGAAGGAGGAGTGTAGGCAGCCATATGTTGGGTAGACGTTGGAAATGATCGGAGTTGCTTTCTTTATAGGTTCTCCCATCACATAACTTGTCTAATTGAACTTGTCTAATTAAACGATTGTTTACTTGTTTGGTGCCCATCCTACAACTGCTTATTTTGATAAGTATGAATCGAGTCCTTAGCTGATTTGAAAATCCTAAACTGAAGGTGGTTCTTTAATACCATCATGCTCAATTGGTCTTGCAATTTTCGCTTTGTATTGAAAATCTACCCAATGCATATAGTACTTAATTCGGTATTGGAGGATGCATTGCCTAGCATAGTTGGATGGTGGAATAGAAAGCAAACAATAAATGTATCGATTTAATGATGATGAAACTGCCATTGCTTAGTTTTTGTTGCTTAGTTTTCTTCCTTATTTAGGACATTTCTATATTCTCGTTAAATGGAAAGGTTGGTATTGCCAAAGTTTGATTGATTGGCATAATACTCATGTGGTTGTTCTTTATTGTAGCGAGGAGGAGAATAACCTCCATCAATGGTGGTCGCATGAATTTCTTGGCAAAGAGCATAATGCTTAACAATTGATGGGTCTTCATTTTGCAGTCGTGGAGAGTAATGCTCTAGAACCCTGACATTGGTGTACTGGAATTTTGTTGGCATTGTAGGAAACATATCACTCAGGTTATTGCTTTCACCAAATGACGTAAATGAGGGTATAAGAACTCCACCATTGGTAGGATACTAAAAAGTGTGAGGCCTTGTATGTTTTAGACAGTTAATGCGTTTCGTGGTAAGGTACAACGAATAATAACCCCTTATGCCCTAAAAACAAGCTGGATTATTAGCCTTGACAAAAACTAGGAAGCTATATTCTATTTTAATATTTATGAAAATTTAAGGTGCCTTTAATAGTAGTGTACTTTAAAAAAAAAACCATTTTCATCCTAATAGTGAATTCAATAGGATTAATCTCATACAATGTGTACTCATAAAATTTTTGAAACTTATGTTTAGTTCAACATAAAAAGGCATTATTCTTTCATCGATATATACCTTGCCACTGTTCGAAGTCCTTTCCCACAAAACTCCAAATCGAGTAACCATTAGTATCACCCTAGCCATAACTATATTAAAATGCAAAAAAGTATATTATTTAATTGTAGAAAACACAATTACTAATTTTTGAAGTACTTAACATAAATTTCAATTATTTATTTTCAACTCAAAATTAACTTCCTAGATGCAAGTTCACACCTTATTTAAAAGTAGGTTTCGAGTAAGGTGAAATTTACTTTTGAGTTTGACATCGATGAACTTGATAGTGATGCCCAGATCATTTTCCTAGATCATCTTCCTAGATCATCTTCAACCTCTGCAATTCCTCATTTTCTTAGGCAAACAAGTACAACATACATTCTAACATAAAAGACACTACATTTAATAATTTTAAGCATTACTTTGCCTAGTTATGCATAAAAGAAGAATTTGTCACATACAAAATCATTTTCTTTGTTAGATTAAAAAAACTCAACTATAAGAAAAATAACATTTGTAAAAGCTTGTAATTTAAGTAAATAACAATTTATCTAAAAAATTGTGTAAGGATTAATCATCATACATGGAGGTTTTGCTGTTGAAGTTAGGAGAGAAAATGTAGGAAAAGGAAGAAAAAAATGGGTTTTTATATATTATATTTACTTTTTAAAATATTAAAAAGTATATATTAATAAAAGCTTTAAGGAAACATTATTTTGGTAGTTACTCTGAAATCACTGTCGTCAATAAGCCATCATCAATGCCTACTGTCATTAACAATCATCTAAAGAAGTCATTTCTAGCATCAATAGAATTCTCTTAATTCACTTTATATAATCTGGGAAATATAACTATCATTAGGGTTTCAATTTTCCAAAAGAAAGAAAAAGAAAATTTAACTTCCATGTAACTTCTTGCAAATGCCTACAAGTAAAATCGTAAAACCATCAGAAATTGTGTAGATGAACTCTTGTTGAAGTGGTTGGTTTGACATAAAAGAAGGTTAAACTTCATTTATTCAACTTTCATTCATTGATACAGTACTTGTTAAGATGAGACAGACATACCCCTATATGACACTAAGCCAGAAAATTAACAAATGAGAAATATGAAAATTTGAGTTTTCTCTTTATAAAAAAAAGGGAATTAATCGAAAACGATCACATTTTCTTTCCCAAAATAAAAAATAATCACTCTAATAATTTATAATCAAAACTGACCACATTTTTATTTATTGGACCAAATTGCCCTTTTAGTTATAAAATTATTTCAAATGGGATCAGATATGTATACTTACAGTGGGTATTCATCATCTCCTCCTTTTAGCAACATTCTCATGTCTTCGTATTTTCGGCCATTTATCATTGTAGAAAAACAAGTTAATATTTAATATTTTCAGTTAATGCATTAACTATATAATTGGGGTAGATGGAGATTGAAGAAGATTAAAATTACATGTAACAGGTTGTGGAATGAATTCGGAAAAGGTCGGAAAAAGGTCAATTTTTATATGAAGACGGTGTAAGTGCAGTTAAGTCACGAGCGGGGTATATCTCTCCCGTTCGGGGGCGAACTGTGTAGCTACTGCACTCACGAGTTAGGACAAAATGCCCCGCTCGTGAGTGCACTTACGAATTAGGACGAAATGTTTCGCTCGTGAGTGCACTCACGAGCGGGGCAAAATGCACTCACGAGTTGGGGCGAAAACGCTCCGCTCGTAAATTCACTCACGAGTTAGATCGAAAATGCCACGCTCGTGAGTGCCACTACCTGCACTCACGAGCTGGGGCAATCACGAGTTGGGGCGTTTTGCCCCAACTCGTGAGTGTAGCCTTACACTCACAAGCTGGGGCAAAACACTCACGAGCAAGGCAATGCACTCACTAGTGAGTGCATTATTGCACTCACTAGTATGTGGGATTGCTAGTGAGTGCAATAATGCACTCACTAGCAAGCCATGCTCGTGAGTGCAATAAAGCACTCACGACATAGGCAAATTCTGCCTCCTTCATTTGTTTGAAAAATCTGCTTTCCTCGTGAGTGTAGTTACGAGCGAACAATTTTGTACTCTCGAGTGCATTATACTCTCGAGCGGAACAGAACGTTTATACATCTAAAAGGGTAATTTGGTCCAAAATTTGTGAGAGTGGTTAATTTTGATTGAAAATTATGAAGGTGATTATTTCTAAATTTTGAGAGTAAAATGTGATCATTTCTGATTAAATCCCAAAAAAAAATTTAGACGTGGAAGATTAACAACCTGAAACTGTCACATTTCAATGGATTCAAGTACGCTTCCGATCATTTTCTTCTCAGTGATTTAACATAAGATTTAGCTTAGATGGAATATTTTATCATTAAAGTTTTATTTAGTTTTTTCAATAAGTGGTATTAGAGCCACTCATACCAGATCATTGAGAAATATGTTTTTCCTTATTTTGTCGATATATGGATTCTTGCCATAAAAAATTGCATTCTATAAAATTTTTGTGGGTAAGCATATATTTATGGTTACAATCGGTTATGTATTATGATTTTTCTTGGGTTTGATTTGCATGGATTCAACAAGTTTGGTTATGAATAAAAAAAGTTAAATAAGCTATTGTTTGGTATAAAATTTAGCATAAAATATAGAATAAAACATAAACAACAATAATAAAATAAAAAAAGAGCTAAAGGATCTGACAGTAGAAACAGGGAAGAAGCCTGATGCTTAAAAAACATCTTTTTTATTTATCTATTTTTATTATTATTATCTATTTTACCATGCAACAAGTTTATTTCATTAACTTAGAAAACTCATAATAGGCCTAAAATTTGTTAAGCCTAGCCATAAGGGCCAGAGATGGCATAAGGCTGGGTTTGAGCTTAAGTCCATTTGTTTTTGGACTCTAAATAAAGGATTCATGGGTTGGATAAGGATCTAGGTTGGGTTGACCAAACTCGATCCAACCGTGACCAATTTGACCTTTGATCATATTAACTTTGACCGTCGACTTTGATAAATTTATTTCATTTTATTTATTATTTATTCCTACAAATTAAAATTCACTATCTCAAGATAAATTAAATTAAAACCAAATGCCACCAAAGTGACCTCTTTTATATAGATTTATTTATTTTGAAATATGTGAATTTTACTAAAGAAATTAAATTGTCATGTCTAAATCTATGCGAAAAATAATTGACCCAAAGGAAGATTATTATTTTGGCCAGATCATAAACATATACAGTATTAGAAATGTGATAATTTTTTTTGTTTTCCCATACATGCATTATGTCGGTCCAAAGAAAGGCATATTATTGGTAGGATTTATTATTAATATTTACTAATCGTTTTTTAAGAGTATCCTTGTAAGTTGTTATTTTTTTCCAAAGACTGAATTACAATGCTGTATTTTGTATCTTATAATGGTCCATTTGTTGTATCCAGTGCCATGTGTGTGTATGCATGCACTTAATTTTTTTTTAATCACATTTATGCATAACTGAATGACATGTTTATTAATTGTGAGTTTGTTATATTGTTCTGGATTCAGTTAATGCTTCTTCTATATTTGTCAACTTGAACAACATTTCAGAGCTTAATGGCATTAACTTCAGGAATTGGATGGAGCGCATTACCATTGTGCTTGAGTGTATGAATTTAGACTATATGATCCAGCTGGAAGAACCTCCCACCTCTACTAATAACAGTACTACTACAAAAAAGACATTCTATAAGAAATATGAACATTTTAACCGCATGAGTTTGATGATTATCAAGCACTCAGTTCTGGATACCATTAAAGGCATAATGCCAGAGGAAGAAATGCTAAGACGTTTTTTAGCCAAATAGTATACCATTTCCCTGGTAATGAAAAGTTCAAAATGAGCATCTATCTAAGCTCGTTTCAATGCAGTATAAAGGCAAAGGTAACATAAGGGAGTACATTATGAAAATGTCTAATCTTGTTACTAGACTAAGGGCACAAAAGTTAGAGCTACCTGATGACATTCTTATGCACATGGTTCTGATCTCTCTTCTTGCACAATTCGATCATTTTAAGATAAGTTATAATACATAAAAGGAAAAAATGAATTATTAATGAGCTCATTACTCAATATGTGCTAGAGGAAGAGAGGTTGAAACAAGAGAAGATAGAAAACGCTTACTTAGCTACTTCCTCTCATGATAATCCTACCAATAAGAAAAGGAAAAAAAAAGATGTAGATAAAGCAACTTCATAGTTTAAAGTGTGATAAGTGTCTAAAAGTATATTATTTACATATATTTTACAAGACATTATTACATCATTATTGAATTTAATGTTCCAATTTGTACATAAATTGTGAAATTTTATTGCCATAACTTTAGTTTGCATGTTTTCATGGTCAAGAACTCAAATCCATGCAAATATGTATAATTGTACAATATAACATGAATATAATACTTGTGTTTAGGTGTTTATGTTTGTGTAATTTTGTATATAGGTGTAAAAAGAGTACAAGTTGTAATTAAAGATGTAAAATATCCACTTCATACAACTCATTAGAGCATAAATCAATATCATGGCCATAACTTTATGTAGACATTTTCAAATGAAATAATTCTTATTGCAAGTAAAATCTGACTCAATGGTGCATAATTCATCTTCAGAAAACTTTTGCCAATTTAGAATGGATCTACATAAAAAGTGTAAATAATTATAATAAAGCATGGTGTGCACATGTGCATCTTAGACTTATGAACGCATTTTTGTCTTTTGACTATAACGTTCTACATACTACACAAATTATATTAATTCTTGAAGTAGTCGAAATGTGAGATAGACAGATAAAACTTTATGTTATTCATAATTTCTAGTTTGTGCATCTGGGTTATTTAAATTAGTCATCATTTTGACAATGGCTGTCAAAATTGCAATTTGAGCATGCTTTATTATTTGGATCATATCTCACGTTACACACATTTAAAAGATACAATTCTTGAATCATGAGAAATATTATTCAATTATACACAATGTATATGAAGGTTACTTTCTTTAATTCGGCGTGGGAGACAGTCAAACGTGATCTACAATCTGGCAGACAGAGATATTAATGAATTTTTCAACTTACATGTGTTCACACATGTAAAGCTTTCTTGATCTTGCCTATATAAACTGTGATTTTGATTATCTTAGGGGATCTTTTTGGGCACCCTTTTGGGGGTTCTATTTATTTTACTCTCTTTAGGGTAAGTCCTTTCTTTGTTTTTCTTCACTTAATGGAGTAGTCCTTTATTTCTTTGTTCTTCTTTTAACTTAGCGTAGTAAATGTGTTAGTTTCATCATTCATATCAAGCAATTTTCACTAATAGTTTGAAGAAGATGATTAATCAATTCACAACTTTGAGGTAAAATCTTTTATGAAGGTAAGTTTTTCTTTTGTTTTGCAATATGTTTAGAATTTCATATTTGGTTTCATTGATTTGAATTAGATAATGAAAGAATAAACTTATTGTGGAAGTTTGACTTAGCAACTACAACTATATTGAATATTTTATGAATAATTTTTAATTGTTGTTTGAAATTATTTCTTGTTCATTAATCTTCATACCTTTGTTTATGAATTATGAATTGACCACCTATAATTTGTGATTAAAGTTAATAAATGAAAATTAAGGTGTTGGACACGTAATCTTGCCTTAGTTAAGCCTCCTAGAACAAGTGTTTAGGTTAAGTTCATTGATTTGGTTTAATTTAAATGGTCATGTGATTTCCTTATGAATATGCCAATTAATTAAATAGAAGCCTCACACTAAGGATATATTTAATTGATTGGAAGTGAGAATTGCCATAATCATTGGAATTTTCTAGGCTTAGTGGAAAGACCAATAATTTAAACATTGACATATTTAACTAATTCACCCAATGCTTTAATACATGAGTAGATAGTTAGCTAACTCCTATTTTATTTCACTGTTTTCTTAATTTCAGTTTCGTTATGTTCTTTCAATTTATTTAGTTAATCATTTAAATTGAATTTACATTAAATATCATTTGATCAATTTTTAAGTTTAGTAATTGAGAGAAAACTATTAAGAGTTTAAACTACTACAATTTCTTGAGAGATCGACTTTGGAGGTGAACTTATCATTACTATCAGTGATTTGTGTACTTGCAAGCATATTAAAATTTGTACATCAAGGTGCAACAAAAAAAGGATAATGTTATCACTTATTACTTTTGCAAAAAAGCTAGGCATGTGAAGAAGGACTATCCTAAGTATGCTAATTGGCTAACTAAAAAGGGTAAACTTCTTAACTTTGTTTGTTCTGAAGTTAATTTGGCTTTAGCATCGAATCACACTTAGTGGATAGATAAAGGAGCAACTACTCACATAAGCGTGATAATGCAAGGTTGTTTAAGGAGCTAAGTACCAACTAATGATAAAAGATTCATCTATGTGGGCAATGACAATAAAGCTCCAATTGAGGCGATTGGATTATCTAGATTATAGTTAGAATTTGGTTGTCATTTAGATTTGCATGAGACATTTTATATGTCATTATTTAGATAGAATTTGATTTCTATTCCTTATTTGAACAAATATGATTATTCTTGTTAATTTGGAAATAGAAAGTTTAGTCTCTTTCAATATTCAAATATTATTGGTATCAATTTTTTTAATTGATAATCTTTATAAATTGAATGTTCTTGTCTCACATATAATGAAACATTGCATATAAGTAATTGTGGTGTAAAGTGCAAATTAATTAATGAGAATTCTTTCATGTTGTCGCACAAGCGTTTAGACTATATTTTTGAACAAAGAATACATAAACTTGTGTTAGAAAGAATTCTTTGATTCCTTTAAATTTTTTAGATTTTAAAATATGTATTGATTGCATTAAGGGAAAGCAAATAAATATAAAGAAAGTTGGTGTCAATAATAGTTCAAGCATCTAGGAATTAATTCATATTGATATTTATGATTTCTTTAAATTTTTCATATTTTAAAATATGTATTGATCGCATTAAGGGAAAGCAAACAAATGTAAAGAAAGTTGGTGCCAATAGCAGTTCAAGCATTTAGGAATTAATTCATATTGATATTTGTGGTCTGTTTCTTGCGGTTTCAATAGTATTTCATTACTTTTATAGACAATTATTCTCATTATGGGTACTTACACTTGATATATGAGAAGTCACAATCCTTGATTTTCATAACCTATAAAGTTAAAGTTGAAAATAATGTTGATATATACTCGATATATGAGAAGTCACGATCTTAAGATATAATTTAAATTTTTAAAAAGTATCAGCAATAATGTTGTTAATAGCATAACACCATTATCTTTAAGAGTATTAAGGTTAAAATTGAAATTTTATAAAAAATTATAAAATAAAATATTAATTTAAGGGTAAATTTATAATTACACAATTAAATTTGCTAAATATATATATATTAAATTTTATCTCTCTTAATCTTTTATCTCTTTATCTATTTTCTCTCTATCGGCTTCTTTTTTTGTCTCCCTTATCTCTTCTTTCTCATAACTTCTCTTCTTTATTGGATTTCTTCTTTTTTTGTTCTAAGTTTGATAGTCCTTAGTATTTTTTTCTCCAAACAAAAATAGTTATATTTTCTCTCAAACTTCATTTTTTCTAGATAACTTCGGTTTAGAGTTTGGTGAAATTTTATTAGAGATTTTTATTTTGACATGTTGAAAGATTTATTGTGATGATTTGCATAGAAATTTTGTATTCATGTTTTGAGGAACTTGATAGAGATTTTGTATGAAAATTTTTGTTAAATGATTTATTAAATATTATGTATCTTTCAAGTTCTATAAATTATACTACAAAAATAACTGAAAATTAACTTAATAAATAATTTTTAGGAACTACTAACACCATTGTTACATACTTTATGAAATTGATTTTATCTTAACAAGGAAAAGAAAAAGAAAAAAGAAAAAAGAAAAAATTTAATTTAATTAAAAATGTATAAATTGGGGTTTATATAATCCTAAGATAATTTTTAATTAAAAATAAAAATAGAACTTTTTAGATTATTTCAAGAATCAAATGACCTAAATTTCAGAAGTTTTTATCAATTTTACATAAAATAATAATTTGATTATATAAGAAATAACATCCCAAGATTGTTACAAACAAATTTAAAATTTTATATAATATTTAATGTCATAATCAAAATTTGAACTTGAGTTTACATAAAATATAAAATTGAACTTTCCAAGTATTAAACCCTAGAAAAATTTTGATAAGTTTAACATAATACCCAAAATTAAGGAACTCCATAATTTTTAGTTTTATAGGATATTCAAGGGTTATTTTCATTTTACTACTCCAAATTTGCATAAATCTCATTGTGATACAATAATAATTTTGACATGAATACTGCAACATGAAAAATTACATTTGTCTAAATGAGATGCATTTTACTTGACACTCGTTAACATAATAAGAACAATGACTAATATGCCCTTACATCCTATAAAAGGCTCTAAATGACAATTATAATCCTGACATTTTAAAAATGATAACAAATATAAAAAACTATTTTATTATATTTAATTTTAAGTGTACCAAACCCTAATTCTAATCCACCTTTCTCTTGCCTTTTCAAACTATCGCCGTGCTCTCCCTCTCTCTCAAATTACTAGAACCCTTCTTCTCTCCCTTGTAAATCATTAGTCCTCAACTCCTAGTCCTTTATTATATAATAAAACAAAGTAACAAACCCAAATTCTCGGTGCCATTGGTGATTGGTGAGTAATTTCGATGACATGATATAGAGAGTGGTTGCTACTAGTGGGAGTAGAAGAGTAGAGGTTGTAGATAAATGGTGGTAAAGATAGGTAGAGATTATTAGTACTGATGTTGATTAGATGTGATAGTTGTTATTAGTGAGGGTAAGTAAAGGCAACTCTGTTGTTGGTAAGGATTGGTGGTGATAGGTGGGAGGTAGTAATGTTGTTAGTAAGGATGGGTGAGGATGAGTGGGTTGGGCACAAAATTTGGTAGGGTTTAACTAAAAGGTTGAATTTGCCCTTACAAGATTAAAATTCTTTGGACATCTGTTTAAAAATTATTATTCATTGAGACAATTACAAATGTTATGTAGTGCAATATTAGATAATTATTGTAGTACAGCGAGATACAAGAAAACCTAGAGTAGTCAATTATAAATAACTCATACTTAAAGTAATAATTTAACATTTTAATTTGGATTTATATAAAACATCTCAAAAATAAACCCTAGAAAATAATTTGATGAATTTTACATAGTACCCAAAATTTAAGGAATTCCCTAATTTTTTAGTCTTCATTTTATTTATCATTCATCTAATGTTACCAAATTAGTTTAATAATTAACTTCACTAACACCTTTTCCATGGTATCTAATGTACAAAACCATTTACAAGACCCCTTTTTAACTTAATTAGGATGACAAGATGTGAAGCTAACTACTTAGTGATCACTTAGTTGTAGTGATTTAATTATGATGATAATCTAACAATTTAAACTAAATGTTATGATGACCACCTAATTATAATGACACTTTGAATATAGTGACAACCTAATAACAACAAAGCCTAACCATGATGACCTCCTAGTCACGGTAACATCCTAACAATCTAGCCTAAATAACACAATGATCACCTAGTCAAGGTGGCATCCTAACTACAATGACAACCTAGGAACTTAACCTAGATGATGCAGTGACCACTTATTCACAGTGACACTTTAAACATGGTGACATCTTAGCAACTAGTTTAAGTGACACTAAGACCATGTAATCACAATGACAACTTAGCAACCTAGCCTAAATAAAATAATGACCACTTAGTGCCTATTTGATTTGACTTTTCAATTCAAAAGGATTTTTTTAATGTTAAAAATATTTTTTAATTTTTTTGTTGTCATTTAGTTGTCATGAAAAAAGAGATAAATTAAAAAAACTCAAAAAACTTTAAAGGAAGGAACACAATATTTAGGCTCTTTCTCGTAAAGCTTTTTTAAAACTTGTGTAATGTAAAAAATATCTCACATTATTTCTTATATTCCATCATACTCTTTAACAAAATAAATAAAACCCTATTTAATTGTCTTTTAGGTTATATTAGTTACAAGCATCATTGAACACCATCTTTGCTACGAAATCTACATGGTTAGTTTATCTTTTATACATAAATTTATAAATAATTCATTTATCTTTAGTTGTCTTTGTTTACTTGAAATTTATCTTGTATTATTTTTTATTTTAATTGATATGATTGACAAAAAAATAATTGTTTATGAAGACTAGTAATTAACTTCTACGGTTATAACAATAAACTAATTTTATGTATCCATAATTTCTCTGAGATATTGAAGATATGAATCAATTTTCTGAAATCGTCTTGTTTATTTTTTTCCTGCATGATTTCTTCTCACCCTGTGCGTTTGCTTCTGCCTACGTGCTTCTTCTTGGGTTTCCTTTTTCCTGTGTTAATTTGGAAAAAATAGAATATAATATAATCTCTAAATTTTAAATAAATTATATCATTTAAATATAATATTAAAATTATATCATTTTAATCCTTAATAGTATATGACAAAAAGGACTAAATTGTTAATATTAATAAAATTATATCTTAAATAATTATTTATTAAATATATAGGAATAAAAATGTATACTCCTCTTAAGAATTGATTTTTTATTTTTCTTTAATTTTGGTGTTCTATGAATTTTCTTAAACTAATTTATATCATTAAATATTGCAAAATTAGGTCATGTTTTTAATTTTTATGCTTTTTTATATATCTATATACTTCTTTGTTTAGAATGTAAACTAAGATGGATGAAAATTAAAAAAGATTAAAGGCAAAGTGAAATGATACACATCTTGTTAGAGAAAAATATTTTAAAAATATTATTTAATTTTAGGAGTTATATTTTATAAATTATTATTATTGTATAGTGGTTACAATATTTAATTTACATCATTAATTCTATCAATTATTTAGATTTAATATATGAGTTAAAAAAATATTAATGTCTTTTAATATTTTCTTTAAATCTTAATATATTTTATTAGTATATAAATAATATTTTGTATGTATTTTGATGTGTAAAAAAACAAGAAAAAAGAGAAGAGAAAACTATATGTCTATATATTTTAACAAAAAATATATTAGCAATCGTAACATCGAAAACTTGACGTTTATCTTCCGGTGGTCGTGTTCATCGAGGAGATTGGCTGCAAGCATTGGGTTGAATCTTGGAACTATAGAGAACCATCATTACTCATATGATGAGAGGACTCTTTGATTTTAGGACAACGCTTTTAGGGTGCTTCACTATGCTCAGGCTAGAATTTCTTCACCCTTTTATTTTAATTTATTATTTATTTATTTTAATTGCTTTTGTTATAATTTATATCTATAATTGTGATTGTGATATTTATATGTTTACTAGAATATTAACAAATATACCCAACACATCTTGATGCTTTTATCAAGATTTGTGCCTATGAAATATTAGCGGGAGTAGACCAAATAGCTACTTGAATAAGACTGGATGGAAATATGTTATCTCTAAGTTTATTGCTATCATTGATAAAAATTACAATCATAAACTATTGAAAAATAAGCAGGACTCCTTTAAGAGAGATTGGCAAGTTTGGAGCAAATTGTTGAGGAATGAAACTAGTCTAGGTTTGGATCATGTGAAGGAAATAATTGATGCCAACGATGAATGGTGGAATAAAAAATTGAAGGTGCAATTTTAAACTTTTATTTTGTGGTGTAATATAATATAGAAAACATTATGTTAGTAATCTAGACTAACCCTCAAAATATAGTCTTTTTATATTATTGTAGGAGATTCTAGAAGCATTTAAATATTGTTCAAAAGGATTGAAACATGTTGACCAATTAGATATTTTGTTTAAAGATGTACCAAACGATGGTGATGGTGGATCATCTAAGGAACGAGATTATGATGATAATAATATTGATGATAATAATATTAATGATCAGGAGGAGAACTTTAAATAATGATTTATATAATTTTGACAGGCTTGAGAATATTAACATTGATATAGAAAAAAAAATACTCCTTTAGCACCTACACAAAATAATGGAAAGAAAAGAAAAAGAGTAATTCGAGCGAAAGATGGAGTTGGAGTTAAATTATCTAAACAATTGGATTGCTCATGTGATTTTGTAGAATATAGGCCATCTATTTCTATAAAAAAGACGAGGGCTGTTTTAGTATTGCAGAAGCAACGAATATGTTGCAAAACATGCCTGAGATTGTAAGAGGAAGTGAACATTTTATGTTGGTTGCTAAACTTTTTCTTAGAAAGGAAAATAGGGAGATTTTTGTTACACTTAGGGATCATGAACTTCAAAGTGAATGAAATAAATTTTCACTTTCATATTATGTTATCATATAGCTATTATTTTACTTTAATTTATTTTTTTAATGAAAGATTATTGTTTGAATGAAATTAATATATATTTATTTTGTTTGGTTTTCATATATTGTAGTAATTCTGAACTTTGTGTTCTTTTTCAACCAATAACACTCTTTATCATGTTTTTATTTTTTTTTCTTATAAATATGGAATATTCTGAAAGTGATGATGCTACTAAATATAGTTGCACTAATGAAAGTGATGATAATATGAGTTATTGAAAATGGTACAAACAGAAGTTGACGTAAATTATTTCACTAAGTACAATTTTAAAGTAATAGATCAAACTTTGTCTTATATAGGTTATTCATTTCTAATGGAAGTGCTAAATGGTCATAAAAATAGATGTCGACAACAATTTAGGATGGAAAAATATGTATTTATGAAGTTATGTGAAGTATTGAGTAAATCATATGGATTTTAAAAATATATTTAAGATTTTTGACATGAAAGTTAGCTGAGTGGAAAGAAAGAAATATTTTATCATGTACATTTTTCTTTGAAATTCAATATTGAGAAGACATTTGATGTTTAAAAAAATAGATGGAATTTTTTACGTCAAATGCCTAAATTTGCTTTTAGTAACCAGGTGAAAATTTGATTACTTTAATAGTTCTTTAGAATTTTATAAGAAATCATGCAAAAAAAATAAAAAAATAAAAATTTCAGCCTTAAAATGAAAAAGAAGAATTGGTCCTAATTATTGTAGGAGAGAATGAAAAGGAAGAGATTAATGAAGAATCAAATACCAGTTTAGTTACTGAACATGAAACGCATTAAGAACGTGATCAAATTGCAATTCTTATGCATCGTTGATAATTGAATATTTTTTTTATGAACTTTAAATTGTTTTATTTTTTAATTTTGAAGTTTTATCACTTTTTTTAATTAGTGAATGAATGAATTAACAACATTATTATTATTTTTTTATGTTATAATTTTTACTTATAACATTTATTTAGCTAAAAAATTTTGTATGCTTTTAACATTTTAAAAATTATTTCAGAATATAGAAAAAAGTTGAAGAAAAGCAAATAAAGAACGAAGATTTAGAATAGTATCAAAATAACCAAGTTGACAAGTTTATAATTATAGGATTTTGATTTTTAACAAACCTAAAAAATGTTTAAATCATTTTTCACACTAAAAGTGGTGGAAATTGTACACAATTGTCTTAAACAAATGTATCCAAATTTTGAAGTAATATATATGTATTTGAATAGTAAATTTTAGAATCAAATAGTTAATTTATATGTATTTTATGATATAAATAAATTTTGTGATGTACCTTTTTTAATAATTTAATTAAATAAAAGGCACTTTTAAAATTGTGCAACCAAGCAATTGACTATTGTATAATAGGCTTTTTTAATTGGCAACTAAATAGTCAAATTTTTTTCCTTAAAAGCTCTATTTGAAAAGTAAAACCAAACCGATCTTAGCAACCTAGTCCTCAATGTCATGGTGACCACCCTAGTCACAATGAAACCTTAGCTACGATGACAACCTAAGAACTTAGCCATCATGACACGGTGACCATCTAGTCACAGTGCAACCTTGACCATGATAAGAACCTGGCAAACTAGTCCAAATAACATGGTGACCACATAGTCAAATAACAACCTAGCAATCTAGTCCAAATGACGTGATGACCACCTAGATGGTCATGACTTAGAAACCTACCCAAAATAACACCTTAGCCATAGTGACAGCTTTAGTTAGATCGGATAGATATAGAGGACTTACTGCATGCTAATAAGGCTGATGTAAGTTATGCCAGCCAACCTTTGCCATATGTCCCTATAAATAGCCAAGAGATCCCTACATTTTCTACAGGATCACGTTTAAGGGAAAATGAGGTACTTATTACTATTTACCTTTTAAGAAGTTCAATTATTATTTCAGAAGAGTTAGTCTTGTTAAGGGGGGATAAATAAAATTAAAGAAGATGTGAAGGCTCGAAAGATTGTTAGTTTGTCACATGTTAATAAAGGAAAAAAACATGTTGGGTTGGATGAGCATTCTAAGGATAAAGGCTAAATTTTCAATTGTTGGATGTTGTTGATCATATGAGAGAGGTGTTTACTTTTATGACTAAGGTCATACTACCGACTTGAATGAAGAGTTTATAAGTCTTTTTCTTGAGGAAATTTTAACAAGGATATCTATTGATTGTTTGAAGTTAATGATCTAAATTTTAATTTTATTATACTTTGTATAGTGCATCTTACTCACGCTTCTTTTTGATCAAGTGTTGGATTTTTACAATATAATCTTGAGAACGAAGAACATGATGATCTTTTCAATTTGTTGCATGATTTGTATGGTCTAGCGACATGAGAAAGATCTAACTTTTGACCACAAGACAGGCAATTTCACAATACCTTCTCACACAGAGTAGGCAAGTTGTGATTTTGTATTTAATTTATTAGGCAAAACTAAAAAAAAAGTCTTTATATGGAGCATGCCAAAGCTTACTAAATTTTATTATAAACTGATGCATATGAAAGTCTTAATTAACGAAGTAATAAATCAATAGATATATTAATCAAAGTGTTAACATAGCTTTTATTTAAAGGTTAAGAAAAATCTTAATTTATTGTATAATGCAAAAAAAGTGTTCAAAGATTTAGAGATGGGTTATAAGGCTATTCATACATGTAAGAATGATTGTGCTCTATTTTGGGAAGAGAAGGAATCATGCGATAAATGTTCAATTTATATTGAACTGCGATATAAGCTTTTATAGTTAAAGAAAGAAAGTACCACAAAAGTTTTTCCGATTCTTTCCTTTGAAACTTAAAATTGCAATGCTTGTTTATATTGTCACATACAACAAGTGATATAAATGACACAAAAAGAAACACTTAGGTGAGGAAGGTATTCTAAGGCATCTTGTAGTTGGTGAAGTGAAGATTTAGAGTGTTTGGAAGAAAAGAAAACTAGAGAGAGAATATGAGAAAAAAACTTTAGGAGGCTATTCATACATGTAAGAATGATTGTGCTCTATTTTGGAGAAAGAATTATGTGATAAATGTTCAATTTATAGTGAACTGTGATATAAACTTTTATAGTTAATTGTATAATGCAAAAAATGTGTTCAAAGATCTAAAGATGGGTTATGAGGCTATTCATGCATGTCAGAATGATTGTGCTTTATTTTGAAAAGAAAAGGAGTGTTCAATCTGTAATGAATTGTAAAATAAACTTTTATAGTTAAAGGAGAAAAGTACCACAAATGTTTTTTCGATCCTGTATATTGTATATATTTACAATAATAAACCTTTAAGTATTTATATATGATTTCAGTCTTTCTTTAATGTTCTAGAGTGTGATGGAAAATAAACGAACTAACTAACAAAGTCAGTTACAGTCCGGAAAAGCTAAAAAAGCAATTTTTTATTTTTAACTAATTCAGTTGAGTTTGATTTAAGAAAATCATATTATCTCCTAAGTAAATGTAGTAAGCACCAATGGGTTTTCGATCATCTAGATCATAACCCAATCGATATCATAGAAGGCTGTATGCTCATGTCTGGTGGTGGTAACAAATTAAAGTCCCAAGTCTAATATAGCTTGAAGACATCAAAGTAAGAGAAGTAAGAAATTGACTTAACTTTTTCACAATAAAATCAATATCTAGACTTGTCAAAGTAACATATTAAAGTCCACCAATAAGTAAAGGAGATAGAGATAATGGAACATCTCTTAATAGTAGTTATAAATAAGATTGTACTATTAAGGGATTCCCTTTTGAGGCTATACAAGGAACCCTCTAATAATGTATTAGACAGAGTCGTTTAAAGGTTGTCTAGGAAGCGATACAAGTCCTCTAAGATAACAATTTGTAAATCTATTAGTTCTCTTATAGTATTATATTTTTTTGTAATATAGTTTTCTTATTTATATTGGTATTAGATCCACTACTGCTAAAAAGAGTCTTACTTGAGTCTAGGATCTGTGTACTAGTATGCTTTATGGTTGCCACTAGAATAGATCTTCCACATAAAAATAACATAGACTTTTATGTTAAAAAGTTTAATCTTCAGCATTTACTTATTCATATAAAAGATATAGTTTTTCAAAGTTCTTCTTGGTCAGGGTGTGGCGTCCGAGTTTTAAGGCTAGGGTGTGCCGTTTTATCTTGTAGGACTTATCACCTACCTAAAGAAATATTTGAAACTTATATTTCCCTTTGACGTAAAACCTTGAGAATGTGGTCATAGGTCTATAGATAGCCAAGAGTCAATAATGCTTGAAGCTTAAACTTTCGATTTAGAGTCTTATATTTTGATAAGCTTTTATTAGTAGAAACTTTTACTTTAAAGCATCATTAGAACCAGATCCTAAAATTATAGGTTTTTTTAGAATAAATCCTTTAGATCCTTACTTTTTCTATCATGTAAATCCTATTGTGTCTTTTATAAAATCTATTATTCCTTTCAAAAAACCCATGTTAAAATTTGTATATAAATCTTCTGAAGTCTATGTCAAAACGATTAAATCCGACTCTTATGAAACGTATCTATCTATATTTTTGAGTAAGACATAAATACAAAAGAGAAGGCTACTATGGTATTCATATAGGTGTAATTGAAATAGGAATAAGTCCCTTATTTCTCCAAGGAAAAAATGCCACTTTACTTTCTAGCCTTTCTAGACACTAGGTGGAAAACTTTTGAAAAAAGCTCTTATTTTTGCTGTAAAAGGTGGCCTTAATAATGGTTTTATAGTCATAGAAGTTTAACCTAATTTCACAATGGATCTGCATCAAACAGATTTGGCCAACACAATAAAAATTATGATCTAAGTCTCTGGTATAGATCTCAAAACTGGCCAATCAGCCCTTACAATCCATTATACTATGACTTACAAGGTCCAAAATCATCTCTTTGCTTTGAGTTAGCCAAGTCTTTCACAAATAAAGATCTTTACCCAAGGGAAGGTCATTAGCCCACAAAATTTCAAACACAATCTTTTTACTTTTCCACCCAAATGGACAAATGATTACAACACTAGTAACCAACCTCTTGTAGTCCATGAAAAATTAAGGATAAAGACTCTTATAGATGAAAGAAGCTTAGTCTCTTTCTCAAGAGAAACAAAACCACTGTTTCTCTTGCAAAAGATTCAAACTTTCTGGATGACATCTAAGCCAATGCACTCACTTCCTCAAAGAGATCATTATTTGTTTCGACATATAGGTCTAATCAATATGTTCCAATTTCTAAAATCTCAATTCACTATGTGGAATACTGGGAACTATGTTGTTGGTGGATTTAGGATCTATAAAACCAATATTGTTGACTTCGGACAGATTGAAAAGGAACTCAATTGGAGCAATGTAAACATGATAGAAGAAATCATGCTCTAGAATCCTACTTCAAACCATATAAAGCCTTGTCCAATCGATAAACATGGTAAGGAAAGGCTAAGTTAATACGCCTTTCAGGCTTATGCATATAAATTGTGTCAGTTGACTCACCATTAAGGAATGCATTATTGATATCAATTTGGCGAATAAACCAACCACTCATAACTGGTTATTCTTAAAATAATCCTTATTGTTGCTATCTTTGCCACAAGACTAAAATTTTCAAAGAAATCAGTACTAAGAGTTTGATGAAAACCTTTGGCAACTAGTCTCGTATTAAACATGGAAATAGAATATTTAAGTTGTACTAACTTGTAATCAGATAAAAAAGGAACCCAATCTAGGTTTTATTTTTTAGAAGTGTAGAATACTCATCATTCATGGTTGTTTTCCATCGAATATCAATTAAAGCTTCCTTGATTGATCTAGGCTTCAAATAAATAAATTAATAGTACGTAAGAAGACTTTAGGTTTGAAAATACCATTTTTAGAATGAGTCATCCTAGGATGAACATTTTGAACCAAATGATCTGCTCCATATGGTTGATGAACTGATGAAGAATGTTGTTGTACGGTGACATCTACAAAGGAAGTAGCAGCAACTACTTGTAGTGAATTATTAGAACAAGTAAGAGAGCAATGATTTCTTGTAAAAGATGCAACAGATTCACGGCTATGAGAGGCATAAGGACTATTAAAAGAAATTAGAGGAATACTAGATGAAATAGGAATAGCTGAAGCATAAATAGAAGTTGAAGAATGATTAAAGAAAGTGTAGGGAAAAGAAGATTCATGAAAAGTGACATGTCTCACAATATATATTATATCATATCAATGAAGACATTTATATCGTTTATGTGTATAACTATATCCGAGAAAGACACATTTAGAAGAATGAAAACTAAATTTATAATTATTATAGTCTCTAATAAAAAGGAAGCAAGCACAACCAACGACTTCGAAAAAAGAATAATTTACTTGAACATGGTGCAACTTTTTATAAAGAGAAAGATGATGTAAAATAGGTGTGGGAAGCTTGTTCATAAAAAAACAAAAGTATGAAAAGCATTCCATCCAAATTTCAAAGGTAAAGGAGCTTGTGCAACTAAGGTCGAAATAATTTCAACAATATGTGTAGAATACATAATTATTGGTTGCTTTGAGACTTGAATCGTTTGATAAATCTTCAAGTTTTATTAATATTTTATGAATTTTTAGTGCTTTATATAAATATGATAGCAAATGGGCATTTAAGTTGAAATCTTCTCGAGAAAGAAATGTAAAAAAAGTAGAAAAGAAAATGGGGACCAAAATGCAAAGTTTCAGGGACTAGAAATCAAAAGCTGAAGTTCATAGGCTGATGCAGTCGTGTCATGCCCTTGGACTAAGGCCATTTTAGCTGAGAGTGTGGTGCGGTTGTGCCACCCATTAAACCTTACTGTGCCTTTGCGTAAGTTTGAGTGCCCTCGCGTCTCCTAGACGTCTTTGGATGATTCTAGGCCATGAGATTATCATCCAATAGCCTTATTTGAATTTATTTTAGGTTTATATGTTTTTGGAATAGATAGCCATCAGGAACCAAGTAACCATGAATAGAAAATTAGGTTTTTGAGTAAGAGAAGGTGAAGAATAAGGAGGATTCTAGAGAGAGTAGGGATTGATTCCAAGTGAAGGCTTTGGAAAAGGACCTTGAAGATAATCATTAAAGCTTACAATTGAGTATAGTATCTTAAATCTTGTCATTTTTATTTTATATTTTATTTTGAATTTAACTTCTTGAATTTAGAGATTATGGAATATATGATGATTATGTTGGTATTTGAGATGGTTGGCTAGAATTTTTAATGTAGGGATCTTGATGTAACTTGTCCAAATTATGATTTAAATCAATTAGTTGTTATTAATGTTATTATAGTTTGATTCATTTGTGTTTACCTTACTTAATGTTCTAACTTGTTAATTAATTAATTAATCAGTTTAAGTGAAGATAGATAAAGTAATTATTGGAAAAGATTGATTGTTAATCGGACTAAGGAAACACAATCTAGATAGTTGTTAGACCGAGAGGTAATCAATAGCTAAATAATCTAATTAACATTTAGTACTTTAAGAAATCAAGAGATGAATTGGGTCCTAAGTGTTAAACGAGAAGTAGTACTTAATGAATATATAATTAATCGAGTTAGATAAGGATATTAACTTGAGTCGTACGTAAAACCTTGATTTTTGCTCGAGATAAAGAGTTAAGGTTTGTTTTAATCTTGTGATTAGTGAGTTAGACTAAAACACATTAATAACGACCAATTAAGAGAAAAATAATGATAGATAAGTGAAATCAAAACCATAGGTAGTTCATCCTTGTATATTTTATTATGTTATTGACTCTTTAATTCAATTTCTATTTCTCGTTAGTTAATCATAGAATTTTTGTTTATTTGTCGTTAAAATTAATCAATTTCAATTGCTTAGATAAAATTGAGCCTTTAAGGCTATAATACTTAATAATTGTTTGATTTTAATCCTTGTGGGACGATCTCCTATTTATTACTTTAGTACTTGATATGACCCGTATCCTTGTGATTAGAGTAGTCGCAATCAATGTGTATGTTTTAATGATGAGTATGTGGACAAGAATATCTAAAGAGTATGCCATTTTGTTTTAAGTAAGGAACAAAAAGGCAATAAATTCACCCCTTACATCAAATCGCAATACTTTAATGGATGGTTCAAATTATTTTTCAACTTATAGTTTAAATTGAATGAAAACAATAATGCTTCTAACTTAAATTTTAAAGGATAAATCCATGTATATCTATAGAAATTATCCACAAAGTTCTTATAATAACTATAACCAGTTGGAGAAATAATAGATGAAGGTCCTTAAAGATTAGTATACACCAACTTTAAAGGTTTCAAAGACTTAGTAGTCGAACTAGGAAAAATGAAGATGATGAGTTTTTACAATGAGGAAGTACAAGCTTTAGAATTTTTGAGCTAGGATGCTCTAGGTCGTTGATGAAGTATATTTATTTTACAAGAGTTTGTTTTAGATTTAACATTAGTAAAAAAACTAAATTGAATAAAGTTACTGTAAATACTATTATGAGCACTAGCCAAAATAGTAGATAGTTTATTGAATTCAAAATGATAATAACAAGGAAAAAGAGAAAGCATAGACTTAGGCATAATATGTGCAAAGACACCACAATCTTAAGAAGACTTGGAAGAATTGAGATTGCAACCTATATAGCCCACTCACTACCACCTTTTAGCATAATGCATTTTTTTTTCCTTAATAAAGCAAGAAACACCATAGAACTTAACCAAAAGATCATTATCAACAGTAAACTTAGATACGTTTATTAAGTTTTTTGTAATATGAGATAGACATAGCATATTTTCAAGCAGTAAACTATGTGTAATTAAAGATTGAGAAGCACCCCCAAAGACCAACATTTCCTTACCAATATGCGAAATATGTAACCAACACCATTACCAATAATCAATTTATCATTACCTCTAAACTCTTCTTTGGTGCTTAAATTATTCACATCATTAGTAATGTAATGAATAACACCACTGTCTAGATACCAGCTCTCATTGGTAGCTCCTTCAACGTGACCAATATAAGTAGTTTTATTTAGCTGATTTTGAAGTTGATTCTTATTGAAAGCTTGCTAACAACCTCTTCTAATAAGCTTGGTATACTTATTGTTGAGGAAGATAATCGTGATTGAATTTATGAAAACAGATTGTTGTAAGCATGTCTAGGCTTAAAACAAATTTGGCATATTAGCTTCGAATTACCACGACCACCAACTCTACCTCCTTGATAGTTCATTCCTCTTGAATTAAGTCCTCTTTTTGCTAGCAAAGCCATTGTGATTCCTAATGTCATTCATTCCCCTTTTATTTTCACTTTTCCTCTGGTGTTGTTTAGGCTTATGCATAATTTGCAGCGTAATTGCCTCGAGCATTAATTACATTAACAGAATTTTGCTGCTCAAGTCTACATTTATGAGTTAACAAGATTGAATACACATCATGAACAGTAATATCCTTCTCTTCTAGTAATATTAAATGCAATAGAATTATACTCAGCTCCGAATTCGACAAGCAAGTAAAGGATAAAATCTTCATCAATAATTAAAGTTTCGGACAGCAAGTAAGATTGTTAGCTATATTCTTCATTTTTAAGAAATACTCAGCCATTGACAAGGATTCTTTCTTAATAGATTAAAGCCGAAGCCTTAGTTGAAGAGTTTTGGCTTTGGATTGTGAGCCTGAATTGCTTCTCTAAAGCTTTCCAGACCTCAAAAGCGTATTACAGCCAAAGACCTAAGCTTAAATCTTCTTCACTCATAGATGAAAGAAGCCAATCGAGAATAAGTTGATCATGTCTTCTCCAAATCATGAATTCAAGATTCTCAACTTCTTGATTATTACTTCTGTTAGTAGCAAGCTTTTAGGATATATTCTTTCACCACTGATAAACTCCTCTAAGGCATTTCCTTGAATAATTGGAAGCACTTGTGATTTTCACTACAAAATAGTTTGATCCATTGAGTTTTACAGGAACTATGAAAGAGAAGGTTAGATTTTCCAGAGAAATTTGAGAAAGAAAGATTAGCATTTGTCATTTATTGGCTTTGATGTCAAGTCAAGGTTTAGAGAATTTGGAAGAAAGAAAACTTGAGAGAAAATATGATAAACGAACTTCAGGAGAGAATTTTGTATTTTATGTATATTTACAACAATAAATTGATAAAAATTTAATAGTGAAGGTTTATAAAGAGAAATATTATGATTTTACAATTAAGAATGCCATTAATTCTCCAAAATTAAGCATTTTCCTTTATATTAAATTCTAAAATAAAATTTATTTTACTGGACTTTATTAATAAGGTTTTTAATAAAGCAACATTAAACATATTTAATATTTGAAAATTTTATTTTTGTTGTTGTAAATATAATTAAAGTCGATGAAATCCAAAGGAGAGTATTATGATATTTCTCCCACATTAGTGGATTTCCACCGCTTTAATGCAATCCCATATCGGGACTTGGAACATAAACTCCCCGTAGCAACTACTATATATATATATGTGTGTATATGTGTGTGTGTATGTGTATGTATACCCGTGTATGTAAAGATATATATATATATATATGTATTTATGTATGTATGTATGTTCGTGTATGTAAAGGGTACAATTCTATCTTTTCAATAAAAGGCTAATAAAATATATATATATATATATATATGTATTTATGTATGTATGTATGTTCGTGTATGTAAAGGGTACAATTCTATCTTTTCAATAAAAGGCTAATAAAATATATATATATATATATATATATACACATATGTATATGTATTTATGTATGTATGTATGTATGTATGTATGTTCGTGTATGTAAAGGGTACAATTCTATCTTTTCAATAAAAGGCTAATAAGATAGAAATTGCAAAGCCTTGCATAGTTTGTAAAAGGCCTGCATTTTAGTCCAAAATTATTTTCCATTATATGTGTGCGCCCGTGTATGTAAAGGGTACAATTCTGTCTTTGCAATATAAGGCCAATAAAATAGAAACTGCAAAGCCTTGCAGAGTTTGTAAAAAGAATACATTTTAGTCCAAAATTATTTTCCATTTCTAACTTTAATTTGAAGCTCTATTTATACAGAGCTGTGTAATTTTGTTTATTTAAAACAGTGACCTCTTTGTTGTGATCCAATCTCACGTTCTTCATAATATTAACACAAATTGCTCCTAATTTTGGCGTGGAACAAAAATAGCCATAGATAATACACTTACATAAACCGTTCTTGGAGTTCTTCTACCTTTCTGTCTCACTTAATCGCCAGTTCTCTTACTCATTTTGAACTCTGTCTAGCATTCCTTCCTTCAGAAATGGCGTCGATTGCATTGTCTACTTCAGCTGCAATTTTACATTTCAAACGTATGCTCTCTCTTTCTTTACCTGTTTCAATTGAGGTTTCTGATTCTCCTTAAATTGAATTGGAATTTTTTTTCTTTCAATTAAATCTGTTAATTAGGAAACTCTGGTGCGCCAATGCAATGGAGTAAGCTATTTCATTGTTCTTCTAAGAGTTTTGGGACCAATTTTTCGTTATTTACAACTCCTTCGAAGAATAGATTTTGTTTTAGCTGCTTCTAGCTCATCGGGGAAAGATGGAGATTCGGTAGAGATGTCAGAAGGTGAAACAGCTCCGCGAGTTTTCACTTGGCCAGATAAGAAGGTTGGTTTGCTTTTGCTTAAGCTAGTAATATTGCTAATATGTTTATTGATTTTTATTATTTTAATATAGTTTGCCAACGTCTTTGATGAAACTGTTAGTTATTGTAGAGTTGTATTGTTTTCTATTGCATTGTTAGGAGGTCTTGAAAACTTCAGAGAAGCCTTGGTGCTTCAATAAAAAAGGCTATTTCCCCTTCTTGGTCAGAATGTCTGGTATAGTATACTGAAATTACACCCACATTCAATCAAGAAAGGGCATATGCTGAGTCATCATCTTGGGTCCCTCATTAGAGGTTTTACTTGCATTACACAAATTCCTTAAGCCTAGATATGAATTCTGCCTTAAAACTTGACCTAGCAACAATTTGTTTCTTGTGCTTTCCCAAGTTACTAAATTGCCACAGATAAAGGTGCAGTACCTAAGGTAGATCTCCCATCACTTATAGAATTTGCTTGGTCTGTATCAGTGTATACTTCTGCTCCTAAATTTTTATTCTTAGAGAAAAAAAGGCCCCTTTACCAAGTGTCTTTTTTAAGTACCTCAAGATCTTCATAATGACATTCAAATGATCCTTATTTGGAGCGTGCATGAATTGGCTAACACTTACACTGAATGCAATCTCAAGCCTTGTATACAAGATAAATTCATTTTAACAAGAACTTCTGATAGCTTGCTTTATCCATGTAAGTCCCTTCAGATGGTGCTCCAAGTTTGTGATTAGCATCCAACAAATATCTCCTTGTTTGCATCCTACCTTACTGCTTTCCTTAAATAGATCCAAAATGTATTTTTGTTGTGATTGAAAAATTCTTGTCCTTGATCTTGCAACTTCAATTCCAAGGAAGTACTGAGATCACCATAATTTTTAATTTCACAGTTTATACAAAAAGCGTATCTTAAATGATGTGGCAAGTGACATTACATTGGTCAATTGGATAATATAATCTTAAAAAATTATATGCAACTGTCCTCATAGTGAATGCCACTCGATTTGGGATATACTTTTTGGGATAATTTTTGGAATTTCTAGCATTACATCTCTTCAAAATTGAAGGTAAATGCATGAACACTTCCTCCTCAACTTTGATATTCTCTTGATAGTCTATGCCATGTGTCTGAATGAATCGTGATGAGACTCGCCTTTTATGTATCAATACTCCCATCAACTTTGAATTTTCCTATGAATGCCCATTTGCAGCCCATAACCTTCTTTTCACACAGCCTTGGTGTAGTTCCACCTTTAGATGTGGCAGAAAATCAAATCCTTTTCTTTTCCATGTACCTGCTTGTACTTTATGTTATTCGTCATGCATTTCTAATATAATCTTGGTAAATAACCATTTCTTGCCAAATGTGATTCATTGTTTGTAGAATAAGCTAGCTTCAGGACCTTTCATATCCGTTTAGCGGTGGGGATTAATATTGGATTCCACATAGTTGATGAGCCAAGTCATCACCATGGAATTTTCCATGTCCCAAGTTGCAAATAACTTCTCTCTGTCTTTGGAAAATAATTTAAGTGACTGAGACCTTGCAAAAGTTATGATCATCTAATTGTGGGTGGTTATTTGGAGAGCATGGATATCGTTAGAGTTAGATGACAATAATGAGGTATCGGTTTTTTCAGAAGTCATTTCTGACATTTTGAAGGGTTAGAGAAGAAGAACAACAATGAGGCATGGTCAAATCTATTGACAACGAATACTAACAAAAATGAGAGACACGATGGCACTGTAATACCATTAGAAAAACTGAAATTAATTCTGATTGATTAATTCAAATTGATAATACATCCTATACAGGCCTGCTGCCAACCAGGGTTGCAGTAATAGAAATAAAAATAATACACTGTTATTACACTCGGATCCTAACAGTTAATTGAATCAGAGCCTGAAAACAGAAAGTCAACAGTGCATCTATTTACAAAATCAGAATCTGATACAGCAAAAATTAACCTAAACCAAAAAAATGAAATGAAATTAAATGACGGATGGAATTTGCTTCACACAATTGGCCCTATGTATTATTACAAATATGTTTGGCTTTCTGAACAAGTACTGTTCCTAGGTGATTTGATGCAATTTATGTAGCAGCTAGTTACTTCCAAATTCTTAAAGTTTGAACTCCTGAACTTTTAGGAGATTTACATGACCAAGATACTCCCTCAACTGCCATAATGCCAGCTGAATTGATAGATCTATCAAGAACAAGTTGTGAAGATTTCTTCTGTATGTCATTTGTCATCAAGAGATTGGTGTTACCTTTTTGGATTATTTTGTGTCTAGTATTAGTATGATCAATTAATTTGTCCCAGAATTTTCCCAACACTGAAGTGCTCCATAAACCAGTTAGATATTTTTTACTTTGCCATTTAATAATTCAAGCTTATCTGCTATTTACTTTTGATCTCAACTTTTCTGGTTATTCACAATCAACCACCAAGCATACTCATTGTTGCTCTTGCTTTGATGTTTTAGATGGGGGCATCATGATTTGATGTTCTCCAGCGGAACTATGCCATTTTCTTGACGTTTGTTATCATGAGTGAATATGTTTTCAATTCTTTGTCAATTTCATATTCCATCAAAGCTTAGCTGAAGTCAAAGCTAAATTTATATGCTTATCTTTTTATTGCTTTTGGCTTAAAGGGTTTTGCTTTCTATGTAAATTTTCTACATGTTAAGTTTCTATCTTCTTATCTTTATTGATAAATTCGGTTTCTTATAAGGAAAGGGTAACCTTTCATTTGCTTATGGCTTAAAAGGACTTTGCTTTACTATTCTTTTCTTTTATTTTTGAAGAGACAAAGCATCAAGTTTAAGAGGTAATGCAGTTTAGACTTAAATCTAGATATGCATTTCATGCTTGATATAATTGGGAAATGTAGAAACTTGGTAATTTTTTAAAAAATAATTAATTCTTTTTTTTTTCATTTATGGAGTAGGAAAATGATCTTTAATTCATTTTTCATTGTTAAAATTAAAGAAGAAACACAGGTACAATACTGCATTGTTAAATTTTAGATGGATGCTTTAGTTTTGGGTTGGTTTTTTTCCAAGTTTCTGTACCTTATGGCATCAAATTCATTGTTTGTGGCATTATTTCATGTTGTGGATGGATACATTGGTAATTTTAAGTTTTTAGGATCATATGCACTGACTGCCACAAATTTTTCTTACAGAGGCCAAGGATTTGTATATTAGGTGGTGGTTTTGGAGGTTTGTACACTGCTTTAAGACTAGAATCACTTGAATGGCCAGATGACAAAAAGCCACAAGTAAGTTATTATCATTGTTGTTCATGTTGTTTTCCCTTTCCCCTAAAACCACAAAAATTAAAAAAGGAATCAGTGGCATTCTTCTCTAGTAAGTGTAAAAGATAACCATTGATCGGCCGTAAAAGCAAATTTTTGTTAATTGTTTCATTTGGTATATTTGGCTTTAGTATCTTACAAAACTTCTTTTAACAAGAAAGGGTAAAGTAGAATATTGAAATGGCTGCTGGATAAAATCAATACAAATTCAATTAGCAACATAGACAAACTTAAAAGGTGAGAAGTCTTAAAATGAGGGTTCCTTAAATCTAACATTCCGGGAAACCATTCAAAGCGGAATAGAAAGCCCAAATTTGGTAAACTTTTTGAAGTACCCTTCAACATACTTATGAGAAGTTTCTGATGATGCCTTCTAAATATACTTATAATTGACATTATAAAGAATGAGAATTTATGAAAATGAGGCTTAAAGTGTTGGCTTTATGGGCATTACATGTTACAGAAAATTCAAAGTTTTCCGCATTTCATATTACTGAGAATCAAAAGAGTAGATTTCATACTGGACCTCACTTGTAATGGTGACTTTTGATCAGTTATTCGTGCCAACATTTGTTATCATTCAAGTCATTCCATGATGCACTAAATTTTTATTGAATCTGTGGGACCAGGTACTTCTTGTTGATCAGTCTGAACGATTTGTTTTCAAACCAATGTTGTACGAGCTTCTCACTGGAGGTCTGATGTTCTGAGTTATGTTGACATTTCCTTGTTGCTAGTGATGATTTAGCTAAATTTTCTTACCATATTGAAAGTAGTTTCTTTTGCGTGGCTGTCAAAATGAAAGTATGTTCTTCTTATGCAGAAGTAGATTCATGGGAAATAGCTCCTCGCTTTTCAGAATTACTTGCAAACACAAGTGTGCAATTTTTTAAAGACACAGTAAAACTCTTACGTCCCTCTGACCATTTGGGAGTAAATGGACCAACGATATCTATGAGCGGAGGAACTGTTCTGCTTGAGAGTGGCCTCGTCATTGAATATGACTGGTACAGTTTGTAATATCCTCACTATACCCCTTTATTATTACTGTGAAGAAACAATTCTAGTTTCTGAGACTATAATGTATGAAAGGAAACTTGAAAACCACTTTGTACAATCATTTTGTCTGTGATTTAATCTCTTTGCATCGGACTTATAAGCAGCTCAACTCTCCTTTATGCAGTTTGAGTAAATTGATAATCTTCAACTAATTTACTTTCTTGGTCTTGGCCAGCCAGGCTGGTTCTTTCTTTGGGAGCTGAACCGAAACTTGATGTCGTACCAGGTGCTCAAGAGTTTGCATTGCCCTTCTCCACTCTGGAGGATGCATGTGTAAGAGTTGTACTGGATGAAATATAACCTTTCTATCATATCTTAGGGAGACAGATCTGGTTTCTTATTAACTGCAATAAATTTTTATCTACCTCTCCATGTTGCTACCATTTTATGCAGAGAGTTGACAGAAAGTTAAGTGCATTGGAGCGGAGGAATTTCGGCAAGGACTCCCTGATCCGAGTGGTTGTTGTTGGCTGTGGTTACTCTGGAGTAGAGTTAGCTGCGACAGTATCAGAGAGACTTGAAGATAGAGGAATAGTTCAAGCAATTAATGTAGAAACAACTATCTGCCCAACTGCTCCCCCTGGCAATAGGGAAGTTGCACTAAAAGTAAGAAAGCTAGATGTTAATCATAAACACGTCGCTTGGTATTTTTGTTAGTTTTTGGACCCTTGTATATGCATTCTTGGAGGAAGATAAGAATTGATTTTTTTTGTTTTTTCTCAATTAGAATATTCTTGACTGTATGTTTCTTAAGTTAATATATTTATTTTGAGTAGGTATGATCTATAAGCCAGCCTCATATAAGAACTAAGAGTCCTACTAAATGCAGTCAAATTCACATTCTTTTAAAAGTGGCAAGGGTTAGTTTCATTGAAATTCCCCCTTAGTTTTCATTAGTATCAAGCAAACTTCCCATAGTTACAAAAATCATCTTCTACCTTGGTGCTAGTTTCAACTTGTTAAAGCCAAAATAGGAATCTATGAGGTGTCATTGGCTGTTGCCTATTAGAGTTGCATTGTTGTGACTTGTCTTTCTTATTTATTCTTGATTTAGCACGATATAAGTCTTGTACTAGTTTATTAGTGAAATACGGGAAATAACAATGTAGTCTCTTACATTTTCTCCCTGCTTGTATGGTTCTTTCTCTGCTTCTTTCTCTGTTTATTAACAGAACTGTTAAGCTACAGTTTGAATGCCTTTGACCATGCGAACTGAGAGTAAGATTTGGTTTCCAGCAATAGCAGCAATGGCTATAATTGTTGTTGGTTTTTGTTGTAGGTCTACTTTGGTGCAAAGCTTTTCTTAAGGGGGAGAAAAAAAAAAAAATCAAAGTAGAGAAAGAATGCCTATTATTTTTTTAATTATAATTTTTCCCTTTCCCTTTATTTTGTAGTTTTGCATTGTAGATGTTGAAGATTATGCTTGCAATAAATATGGTTTTGTAAAAGTTTGTTGACATTTTTATTGATAACCATATAAAATATTGATTTTTTTTTCCATTCTCAGTTGACAAAGTCACATTAACAGTAAGAGGCATGTGGTGTTTTTTGGAAAATTAGAGCACTCTAGGCAACAAAAGATTTAAAAAAAATGGAAAGGGTTCCTATGAAAGCAATCCTTGTGGCAATTGGATCCATGTGTGTCCTAAAATATATGCTGTAATCCATTATTCTTCAGTAGTTTGAAAATTTTGAATTATAGGCTCTTATAAAATCATGTCAAGATTTATGCACCTAGTGATACCCTAGAAATCTGGGACACGTCATCTTGTCTTGTGCATATGCTCTTCAAGAAATTATATTTTAAAATTTAAGACATTCTTGTGTTCGTAATCTAAATTATGCTTGCTACTGATTCTAGGTTCTTTCAGCCAGGAAGGTTCAACTTCTTTTGGGTTATTTTGTTCGGTGTATTCGGAGAGTGGGTGAGTTTGAAGCTTCTGTGAAGCCAACCAACAGTGGAGCAGTACCACCCATTTCTGCAGAAGATGATTTAGAGAAATATATATTGGAACTTCAACCTGCTGTAAAAGGATTCGAAAGTCAAATTCTTGAAGCAGATCTAGTGCTTTGGACTGTTGGGTCCAAACCTCTTCTTCCTCAAGTGGAACCTTGCATTAACAAACCCCCTGAACTTCCCCTAAATGCACGAGGACAAGCAGAAACAGATGAAACACTCCGTGTTAAGGGCCATCCACGTATATTTGCACTTGGTGACTCTTCTGCTCTACGAGATTCAAAAGGAAGGCTTCTTCCAGCAACTGCACAGGTATAGTGCCCTTTGTTCAGCTTCAGTACATAGAATTGTTTTATCTTAATTATGGCCTGGGGGGTAAACATTTTCAACTCATTTTTCAATTTACATGATCCATCTCTTCCACGGTGCCACCAGTGCATAGTTTGATTAACTTGCTTAATTGCTTTTCTCAGGTTGCGTTTCAACAAGCTGACTTTGCTGGTTGGAATCTCTGGGCAGCAATTAATGGTCGTCCGTTGTTGCCATTCAGGTTGGTAACTAAGGACTTTAATTTTAAGTAGTGGAGCCATGGCCTTGAGTTTATTTTGGGGCTAGGATGATCTACCTCCATTGAAGTTTGGCTTAAAATCAATTAGTCTTGCCAGCTTTTAGAGCCATTATATGCCTCCTCATTAGCATAAGAATTAGTCAAATATTGCATATGGGCATTAACATCATTTGAATCTAAATAAATAAATATTCCCATTGTGAAACATATGAAACTTCTCCCTAGGTTGTATGTCAGATCAGAGTCGAATGTACTAGTAATCTAAATAAATTATAAACCTCTCAGAAAAATAAAACTGAAATTGTTTCATTTACAATTAAACTGTAGGTCAATGTTTCTCCAGTAAAGAAAACCTATCTTGAATTAGAGCATGATGAATCGCCCAGCCAACCATCACATCTTCTATCCCAGCTACTAAGTTGGCCATAATCACCATCACACAGGCCAACACATCTCCAAAATGTAGTGGCAGGCGAAACAAAGAATCAAGCTGAATCCGTCCTCTTGTTTTGGCTTTTAATCTGTTTTTCGTAGACCAAACTGATTGTTTTGGTTTGATTATTGGAAACTGATTGATAGTTAAAACGAACTGATTATTACTTTTTTTGCTCTTCTGTGACACGTCATTTAGCTATTGGCCCAACTTAATATAATCCTATGCTAATGTCTACTGAAAACCTGAATTGTAAGACTGATTTTCAATTCAGTTTACTGCTGTTTGAATAGGTCGGTTTTGAATTGATTTTTAGATGTAAAACCCAGGCAAGATGGAACCGAACAACCATTGCCCACCCCTACCAAATCCGTGCAACAATAATTCAGCCACCACCACCCCATATCTATAGTGACTGCCACAATAGCTGCACACCACAACCACCTATCTGAGCCCCAAACTGCTGCAGACACAAGTCAGCCACCTCAATCCCTAACTATCACGAATCCTGTGACAGACCTCCATTGCCACCAAAGCAGTCACATGCCTCCACTATCACCACAAGAAGTCCGAGGCAATAAGTACATTTGTTTGGTTGAACTGAATATTTCTGAGGATCAGACATCCTTCTTTGATGTTACTATTTTTAAGGTCTCAGTATGTGTTTGGTTTCTCAAAAACGTATTAAAAGAAGAAAAATTTGTTTGTGTTTTTTTTTGTCTTTTCAGATTCTTAAATCTTAAAATATTTCAGTGTATCATTCTAATGCTTTTCTAAGGTAAAAGGTGTCGTTCCTAGAGTCTAAGGAATCTATAAGGGTAAATTTGCCTATTACTTGTTTATGCTTATTTTCTCGACCTCAAATAATTTGTCAAGTCAAAGAGAGGTAGATGCGATCGTCATTTATTCTGTAGTAACTAAGAAAATTGCACACCCTTACACAATGTAGAATTGGTAACCTTCACTAGCATAATCCTTTGGAACTTCACAGTGAGTCATTGGTGACAAAGGAGAGATTTTCTTTTTCCTGCTTGAATTCTGATCTCATTATTATTCTGTTCTACTTGTCCTTTTTTAAGCAACAATATATTGGACAATGATTGCCCTTGAGCCTATTTTTACTTGCTGTCATAGTTTCCCTTTTTCTTTGATAGCTTGACTTTATTTTCTAAAATTTAATTTACTTATTCTTGTGGGATGAACATTGCATCCTCAAGTTGTAATTTGTTGTTACATACCACTTATGGAAACTTCTGTTGTCGGCTTAACCATGCCCACCTGTTTCCAAGGTTTCAAAATTTAGGTGAGATGATGACACTAGGAAGAAATGATGCTAGCTCTTTCCCCGAGTTTTATCGACGGCCTAACCTTAGAAGGCCCTATCGGTCATACCGGTAACATTCCCCATGTCCTAATACATATTGAAGCGACTTTGTCCTTTTCAACATTATAATTTTAGCTATTAATTCCTTGCAGTTATTGCTGCAGCAAGAAAGCTAGCGTACTTGATTAGACTACCAACGGATGAGCACAGGCTTAAGGTCGGAGTAAGTTGGCTCACCAAGTCAGCTATTGATTCAGTTGCCTTGTTACAGAGCACCCTAACAAAGGTTTTATCAGGCTCATAGCACCTGAACGTAGTAGCAAATGCCTTTGTTGCACAGTCATTACTACTTGTTATATTCTTTATGACACTATAAGATTGCTTTCCATCTACCGAATGCGATAACATTTTCATCCCCGAACTTTCATGAAATAACAATTAAGAGCTTAGCTTGCTCAATGTTTAGCATTTTAGTAACAAATATCTTCTCAACGTGTTTTAATCATGCTTTAGCTACTAATGGATTTATGGGCCCATAAAAAATTGGTGGTCCTAATTTGTTGAACTGCACTAAGGTTATTGCATCTCTACCCTCAATGGTACTACCTTGTCCTTTTGTGTTCACATTATGCTATATAGTTCCCCTGTCACAAGTGAATTCTCTAATTAGCCTATCTAGTTGGTCCATCATCCTAGCTACCATGCTCATAAAAGGATTAGCTTCTTGAGCCATCTCAAAAGTAGTTCGATTAGCCTCATTTGCAGCAGGCAGAGTTGTAAAAATAATTCAGGAAGCGTAGTCAAAAAATAATTTGGAAAGCATATTTTAAAAACCAAAAAATTGAAGAAATTGTAATTGATTTTTCTTTGTGTATTTTTTCCTTGTTTGAAGAGTCGTATTTTTTCAAACACTAATCGTGAGGAATGGGGATCAGTAGTATCCCCTTTTTTAGGGTTTTTGTCACCAACTACAACTCAATTACTTAGTTATTGACTCTTCATCATAGCATATTTTCCTCCACAACAAAAAATAAAAAGATAATTTGAAAACTTACTAAGAGTTGTAGAGTTTGTAGGTTTTTCTTTTCTTTTTTCTGACTTCAAAGAGTATATGTATATATTTTTTTTATTTTTTGCATATTATAGATTACAAGAAAATATCACATTATCTTTAAATATGAATGGTGACTCATTATTTTGATGAATCATTTCTTTGGACAAAAGAAGATTATGTAAACACTTACTCGAAATCTCACTTATCATATTCCACCATTGTGGAAGACACCATTTTTTCTGAAGAATTTGCCATGATCCATGCATAATATCATGAAAAATGGATACAAATTTTTGACTGCTACTGAGACTTAGTACTGGCAATAGGTCTGAAAAAGTATCTAAAATTATCAAATTTAGATATTTGTATTCTGTCAAAGGAACTATGACATATATGTTTGGAATAGATTCTATTTTGAGAGAGTTGAAAAACCATTGTCTCATTGAAAGGTTCTATACATCTACCTTTTCTCAATGCATTTCTTTAGATAAAGACTGTTTTTTTCCTCTTTGGGATGGTAAATATTTCTCAGAACATGGAGTGTGGAATCAAACCCATATTTGAATTCAAATTGAGATATTGATGCAAGTTCTTCTCTTCTAAATTAGATAGATTCATATCTGAAAGAGGTTGACAATAAGTTTTTTCAAATTTGACTATTTGTCCCTTTCTTAGAGGTGTTTCAAAATTGGCTGCAATCGAGTAAATAGCTCTACGAACTAATAGATCGAATTGAATTAGAAAAGTGAAAGATTTGTATAAGTTATACTTTTCGTTACCACTTTGTGAAAAATCGTTAGGTATTAAAACAAGTAGAATTTATTACTAACAACTATAATTACTCAATTATTACTAAAAAAATCAAGAGCATTTTTTTTGCTTTATTACCTCAAATTTTAAACACCAACAAAACATAAGTCATAAATAAAGAAATCAAAATGAAAAGTATAATCACAATTCCTAACTACTAAGTCCAACCTCACATAAGACATAAGCCAAGAATCTATACCTAAATCAATATGTTAATGAAACTCGAAAGCTTATCCCATTAAGTCTACACAATCATTAACCTAAAGGTCTAATATTGCAAATGTAACACCTCAAATCCATCCATCCATCTTAAAATAAATCAAACTATGGTGTACATTCTCAATTTCTAAAAATAAATCGCACAACTATAAATTTTTCTATTGAAATACCTTAATAATATTATTAAATAAATCAAATATTCCCTAAAATCTCAAATGACCAATATGATTTAGTCAAAAACTCATGATATAAGCCACATGAAACATAATGAAAAATAATAATGTCCTCAAACATATATCAATGTGAAATAATAAATAAGAATCCAATATCCTCTAAATAATGGTATCAACTCCGGTCCTACTTAGGGTCCGTTTGGCACTGCTTATTAGCACTTCATAAGTGCTAATTAACACTTGTGAAGTGCTAAATAAAGTGTTTGGCATATTTTAAAGAAAAGTACTTATCATAAAAATTTAGCACTTAAAATTATTTTTTACTTAGCACAATTTTAATGTTTTTTTAAGATTAGTAATTAAAGTGCTTAGAGGGGTAGCACCTAAAAATTTAATTTTGTGTTTTCAAAAATGTCCCTGAACAAATTTTAAATTACAATTTATGTCCCTTTTTTTCTTGATCTCTTATGTCTTTCTTCTCTTCGTGTCTCTCTAAAATGCCACCAAGCAACTTAAGAGGGGGGATGAATTGGGTTTCTAAGATATATTAATACAAAATTTGAATTTTTGCTTTACCACACAACAACACAATATATGCAATAAGTGAAGAGAGATAGAGTTGAAAGATTGAACATCGAATTTAGAGTGGTTCGACAACAACTCGGCCTACATCCACTACTTCAAGTTTCACTTGAAGATTTCACTAAAATAAGCCTTGAATCCACAAGACTTCACAATTACAACATAGGGTTTTGTCAACCAACAACTCAATCCAAGTGTTTACACTCACTAAACACAAGTTAACTAATCAAACATGAAAGGCTAACTTCTTTCACCTTTTACAATCAAAAATCGAAATTAAATGAATACACGAAACTTACAAAACAACTTTCTCAAGAGTAGATGACAAAATTGACTGAACCTTGAGGGATTTGATGTGTGTATGACAATTTGGAGCCCAAGCAAGAGATTGATGTTGTTTTTAGTTTTAGGGTTTCTTAAAATCGACTTGAAAGTTTGTATGTTATGAAAGAAAAGTCTCAAATTTATATGTGTGTCAAAAACTAGCCGTTATAGGCTTTAAAACAATTAGTTTCACAAAATTCAGTTGACCGGTTTGAGACAGAATGGGAAAAAATTAAAATTTCAAGAGGTCGGTAGATCAGGTTGTGAAGGTCGGTCGACCAGGCAAAAATAAAGAGGCATAAGCTGAAAACCCAACAAGTTGGTCGACTGGATTGGCAAGTTGGTCGACAAGGACAATTCATTGTGCATTGGTCACGAGCACTATTCGTAGGTTTTAAAAATTTGCACTTTAGTCCATTTTTAAGATTTGAACATTTTACAATTTGGTCCAATTTTCAAAATTTCAAAAGCTTTGTTTATAGAAACCTCTCAAGCTTGCCCCAAACTTTATACACACTTACATTCACAAGTATAGAAGTAAAAATATACAATAAAATACCATACTTGTGTCTTAAATTTTCGCCTTGAGCTTGATTCTCTTGTTCAAATTTTGGATTGGGCAATGTATTTTATAATCATCAAAATCCGAATTTTTGACCTAAGGTCAACACTCTCGCCTCTCATCTCTCTTAATCTAAAAATTTCTCTTCAAGAGCACAAATCACAAGTTCGAGATCTGTTGATTTCGTAAGTACAAGATTAGATTTCTTTTTTTTTTCACTGGTCTTCCTTATATCACTTTACTTTTTGGGTCCTAAAAATACGATTTTTTTTCTAAGGTTTGATCTGGATCGGTTAAACAAGGAACCCGGTTCAATTCAAATTCTCTTTTTATTGAATAATTTAATTGAATTTTTGAGATCATGAACATAATGTGGTTAAACACATTTGGGATGTGCATTTAAATATTTATTGAACTGGAAAAAGAAAATGATAGTTGACTTGAGTATATATTCTCAGAAAAAGGGTGAAAGATTTTAAATGTTGCTAAAATTTCAATGGCTTATAAGGTTCAAATTCGTGACTTATTTTGTTGGTTTGGGGATGTTTCAGTTGGTTTGACTGAAATTTTTGTTTTTGCCGTAAAGAAATTTGTAGGTTTTGAGTTATCTTAAGTTTTCAATGTGGTCTTTGTGTTACAGTTTGGTGCCAATTGTTATATGGTTGTTTTAATTGATGTCTGAATGTGTATTTGATTTATTAATTTGAATGCGTGTATTTGATTGAACTACAAGTATAGCTCATCAATTGAATTTGTTTTGAGTTGCCTTAAACTTTTTTATCTATTGTGAATATAAAGTTAATGCTGGGAGAAACTCGGGATGGCAACAAATACCCTTTTTCTGGATATCGATCTGTATCTTATCCTGATGGATATGAGAATAAGGTGTAATATTCGTATATAGATAAGATATGATAATAAGGTGTAATATCCGTATTTGATATGAATATTATACAGATATTCTGCAATATCTTGCAAATATCCATTTTACTGTTTTTTTTAATTAAGTTATTAAAATAAAAATTATAATATTCATAAAAAATAAATATAATAATTAATATAAACTAATAATTTAATTAATTTATTATTATATTGTTATGATACATATAATATCTTATGAAATGAACAATATATTATTATGCTCTTTATAATATTAATATATAAGTTAATGTTCACGAAAATTTTGATTAATTTAATTAGTTTATTAATATATTTAATTAATTTATAATATATTATCTACTCTTTTGGGGATATATAATTATATGAGTATATATTACGTGTTTTTTCAATTTTCTCTAAACTTCTATTTAAAGATTATATATTAAAAAAATATTTATGATATGTGAATTGTGAAATAAGTTAGTTATATATTTTTTATTTGAAATAATATGTATATTTGTAACCTAATTGATGAATGTTTTTGTAAAAATTTAAGTTTAGGTAAAAGAATGAATGACTTAATTTAAGTAATTGATCAATTACATTATAACGTGGGAGAAAAATGTAAATATTTTAATTCTGTCACATCATTTAGATTTAATTCAAATCTCCAATTTTTATTTCAATTTTTTTATTCTTCATCAATTAATCAGAGTTATGTGAAATCTCATAATTATACATGGATGAATTAGTTTTCAATTTCTTGTTTTTCAAGTAGCTAAAGAGAAAAAAATATGTGTTTTTATTATTTTTCAGTATGATTATCTGATTGTAGTTTCATGGAAATAAAAATGTATATTCAAAACAAAATCAATACGTTGTTTGAAGTCATCAATCTTTGCTACTTTTAGTAAGTTATTTTAACATATTTTTTGTTATTTTGATTAATTTGATTATAATTAGAGAGATGATGGCGTTTGTTATCATATTTTCATTGTAGAATAAAATAATTGTAAGCATAAATTAGATAATAAAATTATTTTTATTTAATTTATTAATATAGTATATTAATTTATAAATATTAAAATGAAATTATAAATTTAATTTTTTTAAAGTTTACTATTTTTTATTAGAATATGGATATATCCGCTTATATCCGTTAGAATATGAATATATCCCGTGAGTATATAGTTAATGCTGGGAGAAACTGAAAGCCTCTGTTAATGCTGCCTTGACTTGCTGTGTAAAATGAGGAACTTGAATATGAAGTGGTTTCATGGTGTTGATTTTATTGAAGTGCCTTTAGCAATTTTTTTTAAAAAAGGACCAAACAGCTTTTCATTCTGTCTATAAGTGAAATTGAATAATTGGGTGGATTAATTTGATGAGATTAGTTCTTTAGCTATTGTTCAGATTGGGGTTCTTTGTAGTTAGTTCATAGCAGTTAAAAGCAGTAAGTTGTTGCTAGATCAATCTGCAGGTCTTAATACAGAGCCCTTGCAAATGCTACAGCAGAATTGAGTTGGTTAAAGATAGAATATTCGAGACATGCAATCTCATTCCTTCTTGTTCTACATTTAAATTAGAGATAATGTGATTTATCCCTAATTTTTTTTAAAAAAAGAGATACCCATGACTTTTTTCTTAGTCTTACATACTCCTTGACTTTCAAAAAAACTTGAAATACACTTTAAAATACTATTCTAAATATTATTTTAGATATAAATTGACTATTTTATCTTCTAATTATTAAAAATATATAAAATAATTTAATTATTTTTATTTTTACTATATAATAATCAATAACATATTATTATAATAATTAATTTAAAACTTATAATGATATTTTAATTGTTAATTATTTTTTTTTAAATTTGTTAATATTTTGACAATATTAATTATAAATAATTTTATCATTGATCATTTTATTAAAATAATCTATTTTAAAAATTATATATAATAAATATTATGAAAATTTATTGTCAATTTTCTATAATTATTTTAGTTGTAAAAAAATTATTATAAAAGTAAAAACAATTAATTTTTTACAACTAAAAAAATTTATATTTTAAATTTGTTTAATAATTTCTTAACATATTTTATGTTGTAAAACTTTTATAAATGATGTTGTTAAAATTTATTTACAATTAATGTTATAAAAGTTGACAATTAAGAAGAATTTTAACAATATTAATTATACATAATTTTTAAATAGATAAGGACAATTAAATTATTTTATATATTTTTAATAGTTAAGAAATAAAATAATCAATTTATATCTAAAATAGTATTTTAGGGAAGCATCTCAAATTTATTTGAAATTCAAGAAATATATAAGACTAGAAAAAAATTAATAAAATATTTTTCTTTTCTCAAAAAATCAGGTACATCGCATTATCCCTTTAAATTAAATGAATAAAACAAAGCAAACAGCTGTCATGTCCTCTCTTTCGGTGCATTTTGTGGTTGTGTTTTTAGTGATGTAGTCGATGGTTCCCATGAATTTTGAAGAACCCTTACACACACGATGGGTGAAGTAAACAGAGCAGAGCAACAGGATGGTTGAAATCCATCTTATTCCCTTTACTATATATTTTACCTATGCCTAAGTAAGGGAATAGGAACAACTAGCAACTCCATCACTTTTGTCCAATATGTTGATCTGTCTCACTTACCTTTCTTAACCAGCTGTTACATTCTCCTCAACTTTATGTGTCAGCTGTTAGCTACCAATCTCTAAATGTGTTTATATATGTATGTATATACATCATTTCTTTAATTGAATACTTAGTTATGCATGAGCACAATATTGTTGACTGTGAGACCTTAATTTATCATCAAATTTCTACAAACCTTTTTCCAGTTAAAGCAGGTCCCATACTTAATTTGGTTCCTACTTGGAAAATATTTTTGAAAATAAAAAACGAAAATCTTGAAGTTCGAAGATTACAGAATCAAATGAGAATTGAAATTATTCAGTTCACTAGAAAATTATGTACATATTAGAAAGGCTAATAAATGAGAATTGAAATTACTTACAATTCAATTAAATAGCCCTTGCAAGCTGTTTTTGTCTGATGCTGTGCTGTTTTGGCATTGCTGTTTGCTGCTGCATTTATGTCAATTTGCTACTGGTTATGCTGTTAATTTGTTATTGCTATGTCCTGCCATGTGAGATAATAGATAGGCATTTGATATAAAAATCTGAGAAGTTGTCCCAAGAAACAAATTGACAACTTGCTGATAGTGAGACCTTTAATGAAAGAAAAACATGTTTTTGGGTTTTAAATCATTATACATAATTATAGTGTGCAACGTTTCTGTTTTTTTGTAATTTTACAGTAAAAAAATGCCCAAAAATACTGCTTCGTCTCATGACACATGTGGAGAAGAAAGTGGCGAAAGTAAGGCAATTTGGGATGATCTTACTACTGATATATTTATTAAGATATGTATTGTTGAGACCTTAGCTGAAAATAGACCAAATGGTCATTTTAGTAAGACTGGATGGAGAAATGTGTCGGAAAAATTTTGTGAGCAAACTGGAAGAAAATATAATGGAAGCAGCTGAAGAACTAATGGACTTTTCTCAAAAAGGATTGGCAGCTTTGGACTGCTTTAGTAAGAAAAGAAATTGGTTTGAGATGGGATTTTACGAGACAAACTATTACTGCAAGTAATGAGTGGTGAGCGAAGAAATTGAAGGTACAATTCTTATTTTATGCTAGTATTCGCTTCTTATATATACTTATAAAATATATTCATTTTGTTGTAATTATTTATAGGAGATTCCGGAAGCAGTAAAATTTTGATGAAAAGGATTAAGGAATATTGATCAGGGGTATTATCAATTTCCTTCCCTAAGGTATCTAATATTGTCAGATATATGCTCAAGATTGGAAAAAATAGACAAAGTCCTCCCCTCTTAATCGGCTTCCTGTTAATACAGTTAACATAAACACATTATCCTTTTTTCCCAAAAATCAAAGACATTGTTGTCATGGGCGAAGGAGCTTGGACACCCTTAAAAGGTTTTGTACCAAATAATTTTGTAAGAGTGGGTAATGACAACGATGGTGAGGCATATGAGGAATTTAATTTATCTTCAATGTTTGGTGATGACGTTGGTACTTCATCATTTAGTACCGATGACATTTCTACTCAAGGAAAAAAAAAAGGTAAAAGGTTTCAAAAAATTTATGAGCGAAGGTGTCTCAACACTTTGATACCATCTTAAAGGCTATCTCAGATAGGGATAATAAAGGGAGAGATGAGCCTAATTGTTTAAGAAATACCTGAAATTGTTGCAGATAAAGATTTGTTCATGAAAACTACTGATATTTTAACTAAAAAGGGAAACATAGAAATGTTTGTTGCATTAGAGGAACCGAGTCGACAAGTACTTGGCTAAGGAGTAAAAATGTTTAATTTTTTCTTTTTTAGTTGTATATATTTTACCTTAGACTATTTTGTATGTGTGTATGTGTATTTGTAGATATATTGTTTGTTATATTTTTCTTATATTTTTTAGAATTATTAAAGTTGTAATTACTTTTAACAATTTTACTTATTTGATTTCTTTTTATAACAATTATGATAGCAAATAGCATTATTTTCAGAAATATTTATAAAATAAAACTGTTGTTATTGTTACATTATTATTTTATTTTTATATATCATTTTTAATATATTAACTAATACATGAATATTTATTTAATATAATAAAATTTAAAATCTATTTATTTACATGTATATATAGAATGTCCATTTTAGTAATTTGATAAAATTAAAGCGTTTTTTAATTATACATCTAAACACTTAATTTAGCACTAAAAATATGATATAAGCACTTTTGTAAGTTGTTAACTAAGTGCATAAATACTTTTTTAAGAACTACTAAATCAAAAGGTGTTAAAAGAGGATAAGTATTAAATAATGTTAAAAAAAAACCCTTAATCTGTTAAAAAAAGAAATGATGAGGAATGAACCGTCAATTTAGTAAATAATGTTATTTGAAATATAAGTGTGGATATTTTTTTTAAATTATTAAAATATTATTCGCGTGTCTTTTTTTATTTTTTATTTTTTATTTTTTTGTCTCGACAATATAATCAACACAATTCATATTTGTCAAAATGTAACATTTAATAATAAGTCACTATTTAAAAAATATATCATATTTAATAACTAACCACAACAACAAAAGTGATAATTTCATAAAATAATATTTATAGAAAACCCATTTACATTACTCAAGTAGAGAAATCACAGGTAAAAGCAGAGGCTATGCTGATCCCTCGACATAAACGTGTAGAGGGCACACAACATTTAATTATAGATTGCTGTTTTGGGAACAAGACATGTACAATCAACATTTAATTTTTTTTTTTTGTCACAAATTATAAAATAATTTTCTCATAATTCATTTATTCCGAAAATTTTAAATAAAAAATATTTTATTTTAATTAATTATGATTAAGTTATAGAATAATCTTATTCCATCTATCTGTTTATTTTTTATTTTTAAACAAATATAATAAATGTTTATTTTAATAAAAAAATCTTTAAATAACCTTATCCTATTTACTGTTAATTGTTTTAATTATTTAAAAAAAATTTATAATATGAGTTACCACAGTTTATATGTATATAATTAAAATTTTATCAAATAAAATATATTATTTAAAAATTATAGGAATAATTTTCAGTATTTATATGTATGTAATTGAAAATTTTATAGAAAAAATATATATTATTATATAGTATAGAGGACTTTCTATATTCAATTCAATTATAGGGTAATTTTGACAAACACTTATATAATAATTTTTATTAAATATAAATTATATATCAAAAGTGGACAAATTATATATTACACATTAATTATTGATATGCAATATTTATTTAAGTTCTAATGTCAGATACTAAAGTGATGATTTTCGAAAAAATTAAAGATTTTTTTATTTAATATGTAAAACATAACAACCTAAATAATATTAATTGAAACGTTAGGGACTAAACTAAAATTACCCCAATCTTTCACTTTCAAACACATACATAAAAGTATATTTCTATAATTTTCTCTTAAAATGGTCCCAAACAAACGTTCACTTAATTTTTGAGAAATATACTTTTTAACACTTGAAAAGTTTTTTTAGTATTAATTTGTTATAAAATAAATATTATTATTTATAAAAATTCAATCGTACAAATTAATACTAACTAAAAACTTTATCAATATATTATGATTTTATTTATATATAATAGTTATATTTAAAATATAAACTTCACTTAATAGTATAAAAAATTATGAAATTATAAATTTTTTTAATTAAATATTATCCATACATATATATTTATTTTTAATATAATTTATTATAATATTTTATTTTATATATATGGGGAATGGGGCGGGGATGAGGTAGAGAGTACTAATTAGTTCTCCACCCTATTAATAATATGGAGATTAATTTCCTGTCTCACTATTTATTATATCATTCTAATTTTATTTTATTTCAAATGAATCCCTGTGAGGCTCCAAACTCGTGAGAGGTATTGTCATCTCTTGTTAATATTGATCTTATATTTTATATTTAAAAGAATGAATGAAAAATAACTATATAACACATGTAGCAATAATATAAAAGTAGTATTAAAGATACTACAAATTATAAAATACAAATTGACATGACACGATAGTATTAATTTTTCAAATTATTTATTGTTATTAATATAATTTTATAATTTAATAAATTAATATTGTTATATTACATATTTATATTTAAATTTTTTGTCTCTAATATGATTCATAATCTAATTATATACATCGACAGTCACGTTAATTTGTATACAAAAAGTTGTTTAAAATTTATAATTCGTAATATTATTATTATTTATAAAATAAAATAAAATAAATTATTATTTCATTAATGACTTTTGAATTAGCCAGATATGGAATAAAACATATATAGATAGGACATGCATGTGTAAAATGTGGCAATTAATTCAATTCAAGATAAGAGGTGGAACAATTAATTATAGTGGTCCACTAATTAAATTGTCTAGACCCCCCCTCCCATACTACCTTTATGATAAAAGAAGCAAAGTAAATCAGAAAAGAGATAATGCTACTAATTATTGTCATTATGATTATAGGGTCCACAATAATTCACAAAATATTAACTTAAATTATTTAAATAAAAATGAGTCCAATAAGTGCCTACCTTCTTTGCTATTGGATAGATTTTTAAATTTTTATGTAATTATTAAAATTATATTCTTTTTTTATAATTTTAAGTAATATTTACAAAAAATTCATTGATGATATCAATAAATTGTAATTGTAATATTTATCATAATATTCAAACAAAAAATATCTTTTAAAAAAATAATTATAGGTACTTTTAATATGGAGTTGTTAACAAGATATTAAATAGACAGAATATTATATTTTACCTCTTAATTTTTAGAAAAAAGTGATATACTTTTTAAGTAAGTATTTAATAAAGATAATATATCCCTGAATTTTAGAAAAAATCAAAAATATTCCTTAAGACTATTACTTAAATCTTAATTTGACTATTTTACCTCTCTATTAAAATATTTAAAATAATTATATTATCTTTATTTTTTTTTGTAATAACTAATATAATCTTACTCTGACATTTAAATTTAAAAATTATAATAATATTTTAACTTTTAATTATTTATTTCTTCTCAAATCTATTATCAAATTTATATAATATTTAATTATATATATTTTTAAAAATATTATATTATTAAAATAATTTATTTTAAAAATTATGGATTTGTAATATTATTAAAATTATGTGTAATTATGTAAACATTTAAGAAGTTTTGACAACAAATTTTATGTTATAAAAAAATTTATAATAAATTATACATAATTTTTTAAATATAATATGATATATTTTAAAAATTAGATATTATAAATATTTAATTATAAATTTTGAAGAAAAGAAATAATTAAGAATTAAAATATTATTAAAATTTTAAATTTAAATATTATAGTAAGATTATATTGATTATTATTAAAGTAAAAAAATACATATAATATAATTATTTTAGATATTTTTAATGGTAGATGGGTTAAAATAGTTAAATTAATATGTAAATAATAACTTTAAAGGGATATTTTAGACTTTCTCCAAAATTCAAGAGGATATGTTGTCTTTCTCAAATACTCAAGGGAGTATATCACTCTTCTCCAAAAGTTAGGGATAAAGTATAATATCCCTAAATAGAAAAATTAAGAATATTGTTTTAAATTTAAATAAAAATTAAATTTGAACCTAGTTCCAATCTTTTATATCTTGAAATTTTAAGGATCTATTAATACGTGATATGATTTAAAATGAAAGACTGATATAGCCTTTTAAAAAACTTACTAATTAATCACCACAATTTATTATATTAAAAGGTGAAAAAATAATTTTTAAAATCAATTGGTAAATTTTTTGAAAGATCATTTCAGCCTTTTATTTTAAGTTATGCTATGTATGTCATGTTTGGTACGTAGGACTGTACTGCATAAAATAAGTGGATTGATCAACCTTTTAGTTATCCAGTGTTTGGTGTAAATTAGAGCACCCTCTGGATTGTAATAAATATTAAATTAATACAGTCCATGCATTAAAAAAAGAGACCCATGAAAGGGTAGGGTCTTGTCTGGGCTGTATTAAATATTACCTATCACATTATTTTTTTTCTTTTTTTTATTGCCTCAATAAACAAATTGCGTCTCTTCTTATCTCATCTAACCAACAAAAACAAAAAACCCTAAAATTGAATTGAGATTATTCTCTCACTTTCAAATCATATCTAAGAAGTTTTATAGTCGATCTTCAACTCCGTTGGTAGCTCACTTCTCTTACAGGTAATATACAAAATCACTCATATTTTTATTTTTGAGTTTTGAAAAAATTGTTTGTGATTTTTTGTGGTATTTTTTTATTTTTTATTCTTTTTTCAATTCTATGAAATTTCGTTAAGTCTAAATTACTTTGGGATGATTTGTTTATACATGATTGAGTTAAAAATTGGAGAAACAAGTCATGTCTACTTTATGAGAGATTAGCTAATATATATGGGAATGATCGTGCAACTGGAAAGGGAGCAGAAACTCCAAATGACATGGTTAATGAAGTCAATCGAGAAGAAATTAATCTTGATAATGATAATGAAGAAGATGGTGGCTATTCTCCAATTTCAGTTACCCAACCTTCAGGTTCTCAACATACTTCTCGAGTCCATTCAAACACATTGAGTAGGAAAAGATCAAGATCCCAGGATAGTATTAGTGCGAGTATTGAGAAGGTTGCTACAGTTTTTCAACAAGCATATAATCAGTCCGTACAAAGCATGAATATAATAGCTGAGCACATGTTGGGTGATAAAGAAGATAGAAGTGACATTGCTGATGAACTTGCAGCTATGGGACTTACTGAAGATGATGAACTTGAGGCCTTATCCCTCATACTACAGAAATCTTATAATATTTCAGCATTCAAGTCATTACGAGGTGAACGGAAGTTAGTATTTGTGAGAATAGGGTATGAATGTGATTTGAAAGAAAATATGTTTTGTTTTTTAAATGATTACAATTAATTAGGCTTTGACACTTGAGCACTAACTTTTGGTGATGGACATATGTTGGATATATGTATCTTGATAATTAGGTTGAATATACATTTTGGATGAAAATGTTTGGATGAAGACATATGTAATAAGGTTTTTTTTTAATATGATGCTATCTTTAGACCTTATTTTTATCAAGTATATATTTGGAAAAAATTGAAAAAACAAATGTTATATTGCGAAAAAAATTCTAATTTAAAAATTATATTAATTAAATAATTAAAAATATAATAATTTAATAATAAATATTTTATTATTATTTAAAAAATTCTAATATAACATTATGCTTAACCACCATTAATTAATTTATTTAAAATGTATTATATACTTTCAAAAAATTTATTTATATATATGTAAAATTTTTAGGGGAATTTTCACATACCTCCCCTGAGGTTTGGTGAAATAACACATAAAGGGAAGGTATGACGTAATTCACACATACCTCCCCTCTCATTTAACGGAAATTTACTTTTTCTTCTCTTAACATCCAATTTTTGTTAAAAAATCAATTTTACCCTCAACCTATGTCATAATTAGAAGATGTAAATGTGAATATCATGTCTATAAAAATGTTAAAAAAATAGAGCAAAAGAAAATGTTGCTGTGCATGAGAAGGTTTATGCCAATTTATAATTTATTTTTTTATTTTTTTATCTTTCTTTTGAAGCTGCTGTGTGTGTGCATGATTAAGGTCAATTATAATTTTTTTTTTTTGTTACTACATTGACATTATGTTATTTTTGCAGGATGAGGGGAATAGACAAAATTATGGTGATTGGTGTTTTTAGTACTAGTTGATTTGTTGTAGGGCAATTGTAAAAATTAGGATTAGTGGCTGTGTTTTGGGAGCTAAATTGGCATTGTTGTGAAAATTTTAGGAGAAATGTTGGTTTTGTACATAACATCATTTGTATATGTACAAGGTAACTTGTGTGTATATATAGTGAAATGGAAGGAAAAAGTAGCTTTACAATTGCATTTTCTTTTGCTCCATTCTTTAACATTTTTATAGACATGATATTCACATTTGTAGCTTCTAATTATGACATAAATTGAGGGTAAAATTGACTTTTTAACAAAAATTGGATGTTAAGAGAAGGAAAAGTAAATTTCCGTTAAATGAGAGGGGAGGTATGTGTGAATTACGTCATACCTTCCCTCTATGTGTTATTTCACCAAACCTCAGGGGAGGTATGTGAAAATTTCCCAAAATTTTTAATCATAAAATACAAATTAATAAAATTTATCAATAATATATATGTTTAGATTATATGCTCTTTTTTATATTATTAAGTAAATATTAATTTAATTTTTAAAAAATATAAATTTTAATACAGTCCAATACGTTACTACACCAAACATAGGTTAATTTACAATTAGTTCAGTACAGTGTTATACCAAACATAACATAGGTTTTCATTTAATCCATTTCAGTACAGTGCATTCCAATACAATTCAGTCCACTTAAAATAATACAGTTCAATACGTGCAACCAAACGTACTAATAGATTATTAAAAGCTTAGGATACAAAAGACTAGAATTGAGTTCAAATATGTAAATATTAATTAGTATCCAATATATTTTCTAATCTTAATAATATCTTTTAGTGTGGTCAAAGATCTCTCAAAAGTCAAGTGACTTCGGTTGTGTCAAATGAAGGGTTGTCATCTAGGTCCTTAAAATTTGACTAATTAACTTGATTAGCCTTAGTAATTTTAGAAATATCTATAAAAATCTCAATTTACTGTGAAATATCTAATAGTAATTGACAAAAAAAAATTATTTACAAGAATAAATATTAAAATAATAATAAGTACTTTTTTATAACACATTAATAATTAAATATGTATTAGTACATTATAATTACAAAATAAATTTATTTATTTTACATATATTAACAATTCAATATTAATTAAATATTAAAGAATAAATAAATAAATCATAAATAAATATTAATCTATAAATAAAATATATCTCAATATAGTACTTATAATTATATATAATCATAAATATTGTACTATAATATAGATATAATAATTCAATATTAATTTGATTTTAGTAAATAAATGATAAATAAATATTAATTTATAAATAAAATATATTACAATATACGTCTTATAATTATTATATTTTGTTTATAATATATTTAATTATTAATATATTATAAAAAAGTATTTATTATTATTTTAATATTTATTTTTATTGAGAGAAAATAATTTTTTTAGCCAATTACTATTAGATAAAAAGTATAATTATTATTTTATAATAAATTAGAATTTTATAAATATTTTTAAAATTATTAATATTAATTAACTAATTAGTTAAATTTTAAAGACCTAAATGACATTAATCAGTCAAATGAATGACTACCACTCACAGCATTATATTCCCTTTACAACTTGCCTCCATTTATACATTATTCACTTTCATATTTATTGTTGGTTGGGGCTATTCGTTCTCCTTTAAGTTTAGCTTCCATTAAAAGTTTTTATGAAGAATTTTTCAAAGTAGCAACATAATTACTTTCAATAATTTTTAATTCTTTGATTGTTTTGTCTTAATTCTAATTGATTCTCATTGTAATTGTATTGTATAATTTTTTTTTAAAAGAAAATAGCAGAGACAATTTTAAAATGATTATAAGGAGCGAAAATATATACAATTAAAGCATGTAAAATATAAAAATTTATTCTAGAAAGCTGAAATATATAAAAGAATATTTTTTAAATAATTTATTTCTGGAATGGGGTCATAACCACTTCAGATTTTGGTGTAACTTCACTTCTGATTGCAAGGTCTATGTAAAAAACAACTATTGTATTCATATTTATTTAGAAAATATAAAAACACACACACACACACACACACACATATATATATATATATATATTATTAAAAAAAATCTAGAAGAGTCATTGTTTTCTCCGGAGCTCCTTTTTACAACTCTCTTTTCTTGTAGTTGATCTTTCTAATTGATAATGCAAGAAATCTCCTACAATATATATATATGGTAGAAGAAAAGCTCTCAAAACTGAAGTACAACTATATTAAATTTATCTTCAAAACTCTGAAAACCTGCAAATTTGAAAGATAAAACTACTACATATTTAAATATGGATAGGAATAAATCATTATTAAACAGATATAATTCATCAAATAGAAATGCATTACCATAAATCTAGATTTAAATGAAAATCTACTCTTATTAATAAAAGAGAAACAAAAAAACAAAAGAAGAAAAAAAAAACTCCTAACCGGAGATGAAAAAAATTTATATACTTCTAACTATTGATATTGAATCTGACAGATACAATTAATATATAATAAATGCATCATAATTAATATTTGATATAAAAATATGAACTAGTTGATACTTCTTTCTCTCTCTCTCTATATATATATAGATACATACTGAAGTTCAATCAAAATTTAATTAGTTTTAAATTAAGTTGATGATTACTTTGTTTATTGTAATTGTCCTAGGTTAACTACTAAACTATAACCCTACCAACTACCAAGTTTAAAAATTAAAATAGACCATATTATTTGATTAGGTAATACTATTTTTCGCTTTAACCAAAGTTAAAGATTTCAATCTTCTATGTTTATATTAAATAAATCCAACTCGAAAGATTTAAATCTATTTATTAATGAAATTAAAACAAGAATTCTTTCAAGCCAAATTTCAACAACATTTGTTAAATTTAAATAAATAATTACAAGTTAATTAAGAGATTTTATAGCAAATCATCATTAGAGAGTTTCATACGACCTCAATTATTTAACTAAATATCTATGTTTTTGTTTAATTAAGTCAATCTTAATTAACTCTAGGTGTAACCACCATGGACAAAATTAACTAATTCTATTTTATATTACATTATATTATACTATTAATTTAACCCATGTAAAATTTTTCTCTTCTGCTGTGGAAACTTGCAAATTTTATTTTAACCAAACCCCCCTCACTCAGTCAGACTGAGTAGTTTGATTTTTAATAATTTACATTATTATTATTAGATTAAAATTAAATATCTTGACTTCTCTTAAGTTGCCAATTGTTGTAATTTTTTATTAAGGTTCACTTAAGATATTAAACTCATCAATTGGATTATTCTTTTTTATTATTATTTTTAATTATTGTTTCTTTTATGAAATAATTTTTTTTTGAACTATTACAAATCTACTAGTATTTAAGCTAAATTCTTACTGGTATTTACAACCAGGGATCTACTGAAATTTAACTGAAAGATATTAGACAATGTAGAACACCCAATCTAGATCGACCCAAATATCCTAGAAAATCCACATTTGTGGGATAACCTATCTTGACTATGTATCAGCTTGCCTTCCCGTGCAGACTTCGCACTAATAAACTATATTTTTTTGAAACTTTAAGTTACTTATTTTTAATTTTTATTAATCAACAATAAAATGATTGATGTCTCAATATGCTATATCATTCTTAATATTTTAATTCAATACTTTTTTACTTGAACTTTTATAATTATTAAATATATTAAAAATAATCATTCTCAGTATAATTGTTTCTATAATTATTATTCATAAAATATCTATAATATAATCTTTCAACAACTTTGTTTCTTCTTTTCACCACTTTTTTGGTACATTTATTTTATCAATAAAATAGATAGGAAAAAATTATAATAACGTTGCAAATTTTGAACTCAATAATCACAATAATTATATATATACATATATATATAGAGAGAGAGAGAGAGAGAGAGAGTTTGGTTTGACTTATCATTCTCCTTTTTCGTGCTCCTTGAGAAACTTTTTTCTCATCTTCTCGTTAATTTGGTTTGAATAGTGAGAGAATAATCAAGGATCTTCTAGAGCCAATATTTAATGAAAGGAAATAATAATATTTTAGTCCCTAAACTTTATTCAAATAATAAATCAGTACACAATATGCTCAATTATAATAATATAATCCCATAATGACTGAAAACTACAAATGCAGCACGCTATGTTAGCCCGACTCACGAAACTCGTGCTTCATGTTGTACCTAATTTTTATAAGATCGATTCGTATTAGCCCATAGATCCATTAAATTCAAGATGTTTTCTATTATATTATGCATGTTGGACTATGAATTTTTTTTATTTCAAATTTTAACTATTTAAAAAAAAATTAATTGATTAAAATTTATGAAAGTATTAATAAGTTTATGCTTTATACAATCATAAATATGTATTTTTTATTTTATTAAAATATTTTAACAAACTATTTGTATTTTCTATTATTTTATTTTTTATGTTTAAAATGTGAGTCAGATCAAAATTTATATACATTTAGGTATTGTATCATTCTATTATTTTTTACTTCGTGCTTCCATTGAGTCGCGTTAGTTTAATTCATATATCACTTTTATTGACAAGAAGTAATTTAAAATTTATAAAATAAAAAAAATAAAATATATCATAATTTATTATTTTAATAAAATATAAGGACTAAAATGTTATTATCTATATGTATAATGACAAATAAAGCCCATTTAATTTGAAGTGACTAATAACTAGACAATCTTCTAGATTTTGGTGCCAGTTGGAACTAATTAATTAAAAAGGGTTTAATAATAAGAAAAAAAGTCTATATGCCTCCCCTAAGGTCTATGATAATTCTACTTTTTAAAAAGTATATGAAAAAGATTACATACCTCACTTATAAAATTTGTCGCCTAACAAAACTTAATGTACTTACCAAAATATCCCATAAATTTTCTTTAAAAAATCAAACAATTATAAAAAATTACAAAATATAAAATCAATACATGATTTATTCTATTACATATTGACCAAATTTTCTTAATAGAAAGTTGAAAAGAAAAAAACCAAAGACAAAAATAAAAAGAAACTTTATTATTATCTTCCAACCATCATTTTTTTTTTCTTTTTTTCTTTACCACGATCCTCCCCTAACATTCTATCTTCACATAATGGTACTATTGCATATAAGAAAATAAATAGGCGATAAATTCTTTCTTTCTTTCTTTTTTGTCTTGATCCTCTACCTTAACAAATTATTTTATAACAAAATTAATCATGAATATGATAATAAAAATCTACATATCTACCTCTTAGAGCCACTAAAAGTACAAAAAAATGTATTGAATTTGAATAATATTTTATGAACTCAATTACCAAAAAGTAAAGGTAATGTGTAAATATACCTGACCAACATTATAAACGTGATGTGTTACTGTTTGAAGAGATTTAGGTGTTCTGTCTATAAATTTTATGAATCTAATTTGCATCAAAGAATCTTTCTGGTGCTAAGACTAATGGCTCGATTTTGAAACCTTGTCTATATATTTTGCACAATGTTTTGAAAAGAATTTATGTTAGTTGCAAATTGATCTGCTCCTACTCTCATTTTAACTTTATTTCAATCAATTTTATATGACTTCAAATACAAATTTGCCTTATTTCAGCTTCCTCCTCTCCAGTCATTGAAATTGTCAAAGGTTTAAAGTTACACAATTTGCTTTAGATTTACTCAAAGTTTGCAAAGAATAAAGTAGATATTTCTTTTACAATTTTGCACTTTAACTGACAACCAATATATTTTATGAGGAAGGTATGTGACCCTTTTCACATACTTTTCAAAGTGGGATTACTACAAATTTCGGAGGAGGCATGTGAACTTTTCCCATATTAATAATTACATTATTTATTGTGTGCTCTAAATGTCATTGCCAACAACGTACTAATTACATAATTAATAAGAATTAAAAAATAAAACTATCTAAAAACTAATTTCTCCTATTTATTATTATTCCTATTATTTATTTAATTTGATTTATTATTGTGTTTAATTTTACAACATTGATCTTAATTAGACAATAAAAGAATATTGACATGTGCCGACAACATTCAATGTAACCTAATAAATGTAGAGTATGCTACAGCTGCTATATTATTTAGTAGATCATTGGTATCCGTTGGATTAAATTTAATCTTTTCCAAAAATTACTATAGCAATATTTCATCATTATTTGTATAATACAATCAGAATTTATTTGATATAATTTTTCAATCAAAACTTCTTAGATAAATTTTTTAGAGATAAAATTTTTATAAATAGACCTGAATAGAAAATTTTTAATTATTTAATTATCATAAATAAGTTTTAAAAATTTTGAATAATTTTTTAATAAAATCTTTTTAAGCCTTTATTATAAAAAAATAAAAGAAATTAATAAAAAAGAGTTTCTGGATCATTATTATAAATTTTTTAAAATAATATAAAAATAATTTAGATAATTTAACCTCTTTAAAAATGAAAATTACCCAAAGTCGAAACTTTAAACTTATGCCGATGGAAGAAAAGGACTCGGCAAATAATTAACAAGAAATATGTTCTTACTATTAAGAGTTTGAAACTTGCAGATTACTTTACCTACATGCAATTCAACAGAACAAATAAAATAAAATGAAAATATCTAAGAATTCTTTGATTTTATCAAAATTAAAAAAAAAAAAACTGAAAACGACCCCGTATGTAACTTGTAATCAGATATAAAAGCAAACAACGAAGCAATCAGTCAATCAAGAAAGAAAGCCAGAAAGGAAGAAACAGCTTGATGTTAGCTTTGAATTTAATATTAATAAATACAAATTAACTCATTTCTCGCCATATCCGCCCCACTCTTCCTCTCTCTATATATATTCGTGTGTGTTAGTTTCGGAAAACAGAATACGAAATCAAAAGATACCGATTGATATATTCTATCGACGGCGGAGACGGCGGAGGGGATGGTGTTTTTCAAGGCGGAGGGCGTGGTTTTCAAGGCGGTCGAGGACGTCGATGTTAGTCCTGAAAGCGATCATAAGTATCTTAAAGCTAACGTCAAAGGTTAATTCCCTTATTATTGATTTTTAATTATTTTTATTTTGGAATTAAATCCGTCCAATTTCTTCTGACATTGCAGGCCGCAGTACAGTTGATTTGTTCTTTTTATTTTATTTATTTACTTTGTTTAAATTTAATTATTATTATTAATTAAAACAATTTTGAAATTTTGATTGCAGCGCCTCGGATGGCGGGGATTTCTGGTGAAAGTGTTCGTTTGGTTCTTGGAGTCTCGGATCTTTGGAGGAATACTGCTTTTCTTTTTGAAGAGAAATAATCTAATCCACAAGGTACGCTTTCTTTTTTTTTTTTTTTTAATTTATAATTTCCTAACTTATTTGATATTTTTTATTACTGTTAAATTAATTTCTAATTGAATCGAATTATAACACAGCGATTATAAAGTATAATCCTTGCATTTAGACCATTAAATTATTTAAAAATACAATATAACGGTCAATTACTTAAAATAAATAGACTCGTAAATTATATGAAAATTTATTTGTCTTGAATATCTTATACTGTATAGTAATATTACTCTTTATGGAAAGTATTTCCGTTTTCAAAAGTGTTTTCAGAAAGTAGTTTGATTTTATTTCGTATTGCTAGCAAACTCTGTACTTGAATTTCAGCGTTGTCAGCCGCGATGTCGTAGTACTAGGTATGATAAATTCCAACTACCTGTCCTAGTTTAAGTGAAAATATCTAAATAACCTTCATTTATAATGTATCACAACTATATTTTAATTATTACTAATAAAATTTTATTAATTGATTAATAATTTGAATTAATTAAATATTTAAAATATCTATAAAATATAAAACATGAAACTGAAAACAAAAATGGTGTACATAATAATATTTCCGTAAGTATTAATTACAGCTTCAAAAACCATTTACTTGAAAAAGGAACTAAGCTGGAGGTTGGAATCATGTGGGATGAAAATAAATGTAGATGTGGATGGATAGGTATCATTCACAATCACTCATATATCAACTGGACAAATATATCACAGCTAGTTTAGCATTTTTTATGGGATCCAACCACCAAATAATTCAGTAATTACTACTATTATTGCTCTGTGAAGATTTTTCACTAACTATTGCGGTGCCCTTATAATATCAAATTAAGAGACCGGGTTAGTCCTGTGCATCGAGGCCCACATGAAGGTTTTTAAATTTACATGTACGTATATTTATAACATAAGTATTTTATATTTTTATCCTATAACTTTAGACAGTGATCATTTTACTCCCTAAAGTAGTTAAGCTAAGTATTATCAACTGTTTTCTGATTTGAGCCGTTGACTTTTACTTTTCTTTCATTTTGACCCCTTCAAAATTCTACTTTTTGCTCCCCTGCAACGCTGCAACCTAGGACATTTATCTCCCGTATTATCTGATATAAAACGACCTTGATTTGATACATTACTCGAGTTGACTGCAGCACGGACAGATTTATTATACCTTCAATAGTCTTTAGGGATAATGACATTTTTCTCCCTAAATTTTATAAATTAACAAATTAAACTATATACAATTTTAACAATTCAGTCTTTATTACATTGCTAAAATTGTTATTATCATCTTTATTTTTTAAAGTTTTAAGTTATACGTTTTAACTTTTGTATTAGAAGATTGACTAGATGTATTATTAAATATATATTTTTTAAAATTTTATATACATATTTTAATTATTATGTTAGAAATTATAAATTTTAACGTTGGTTTTGGCATGTAACGCAGATGATTTAAGAAAAAATTTAACAGTGTCAATCTATTTTGAATTCAAATAATAATAAAGATAAAAATTTATTATTATAATATTTTAAGTTTATTTTATTATTTTATTTTATTTTTAAACTTATTCCTTACACTTTCTAATTTTTTTATATTTATCAGTTAATCTATCATAATTAAAAAATTTAAAAAATAAAACACAAAATTTAGAAAATTAGAGAAAAAATTTGGAAATATACCATACAACTAAATATACTATGACATTGTTGTGTTGTTGAATAAATGGCATTTTTAGACAAGTTAAAGCATGTAAATTTTTGTTCATGTTGAAAGTATATATGGGTCTTTGTTGCTTTTTTTTTTTTTTAAGAAGAAGTTATTGAAGCAAGTTGTTCAATGGTCCATTATTTCAATAAAGATAAAAATAACATAATAATTATGAATAATGGGTCTTGCCGCCCCACAATATTATAGCGACAGGAGATAGCAGATATATGATATACCTAAAACTTTAAAAGCCACATTCTTTATTTCTTCACGTTAAGCTCTTCTAGATTGGGATAATAACATTTGTGTCTCTATTTTTAGCAAAATAACAACCAAAGACACGAAATAACTACCTTAACTCAAGATGTAAACTCATCTATTGATTAGGGTTTTTATCGTGTTCAAGCTGGTACTCACAAATTTTTTTTTTAATTGTTTTTGAGAGTAGAGATTGCTTGATTTGAGTAACTATTTGATTTTTTTTTTCTTTTTCACATGAGTTTGAATCTCTTCTTTATTACTTGTACTAAAGTTCTATAATTTTTAAGAGTATATCTGACATCAAATTTTTGTAACTTTAAAGTTACAAAATTATATAATGAAAGTATGTAATATTAGATATTAGTAAAAAAAAAGTGAGTAATAACTTAAAAACTGGTATTATAATTTTTTTACTTTTTTAAAAATTAAATAGTAACTTAAATAATTTTGCTCAAATTAAATGAAATGAAATCAATTCTCTCCTTCCATTTTATACATCTAATTTTGTAAGTACTAAACATCCTTAAAAGAGTGAAAAGGGATAAATTTAATTCAATTGCTATAAATAATACGTTATTCTATAATATTATTAAATTTTAATTTTAATTTCTATAAACAGTTTATACAATATAGCATATTGTAGCTCTACCATATTTGTTTTATATATATACCACTCTCTTTTGTATCAACTAACAAATTTCTCGATGGATATCTTATATTTTAAATTGGTGTGATTATAATTGGGTCCTTAATTTTTTATATTTTTATAAATAAAAATATATTTTATTTATTTGTATCAAATAAGTTGTTGACTCTCAATAAAATAACTAAATTAATAATACAATTTTTTTGGTTTTTGCCATTAGCATATAAGAGAATATCAATACAAAAAAGGTATTTCAATTATTTTAGAGAGAGTTAAGGACTTATTTGATATATATAAATAAAGTATATCTTTTTTGTAAATATGTAACAAAATAGAGACTCAAATGTTATTATTTCATTTTTTTTAATTGAACGAGTCTTTATTCTTTGAAGGGCATTTTTAAAAGAAATTAACTGTTAATACTTCAACTTAATTTGGCAGCTCGTCACACATGCAGAGCTGGAAGATGCACCTGTCTACGTTCCCTTACATCCCTACGAAGGTTCGTTTCTCTTCCTTAAAAGAATTAATTGAAAATTACATATATACCCCTAACATTGTATCAAATATATACTTTAATCCTTTTAGTTAAAAAAATATTTAGACTCTCGTCCGTTAATGTACTTCATAAATTTTGACAAAAAAATGAGTGATATGGGGCATTTAATTCTTAAATAATTATGATTTATAAAATATTGTAGTAACTTTAATAAAAATGATAAAAATGAATCAATTATTCGTATCGATAAAGTTTTTGATAAAAAAAGTTTGTATGAAAATTTTTAAAATCGATAAGACTAAAATATCTTTTTAACTGAAGCTTAAATAGTATATATGCCTTTTAAATAAATTAATATTTTCATTTTTTTCTTTTTTTTAAGTGCCTATTTTTTTATTTCTAATATAGTTTAATTTCAGTCATTTTATGTTCTAACTAAACACTGAAAAATTAGTAATTATGTATTAATAAAATAAGTTAAAATTTAACTTAATGCTTAAATCTAAAATTTGAATAAATTTTTTAAGTTATAATGAATTAAAACACCTTATAAAATTTATATATATCTTGATATATAAAATTTATCTTAATTAGAATAATACAATAAGAAATTACTAGTTTCTTATCTTTATATTTTAATTTATTAAATAAAAAACAAACATATTATCTATAATTATTTATATTTATTTATATTTTATATTCATTCAAATTTGAGATAAAAAAACAGTCCGGCCCTAACTTTGTTTAGTGTATCTATATGCAGATCTCAAAGAACAAGAAGTTAAACACATTGATTCCGAATTATCTCCACATGAAAAGGTTCAACAGGCATTAGATTGCCTGCCTTTACCTTCACAACAGTCGAGTTTCCATAGTTGGAAAATATTGGATTATTCAAAAGCTTATAGCTCTGGAGAAATTACTCCTCTTATGGTATATATAGTAATCTTTTGCAAACATTCAAGTTTACTTGTTCAATTATTCATATTTATTTGTATTGAAAATTGTTTATTCTCTCCATCTTATTAGGTTGCAGAGCGTTTCATAGCTGCAGTTCGTGAATCTTCAAAACCTCCATTTCAAATGTCTTTCTTCATTAACTGCAACGAAGAAGATATTCTAAAGCAAGCTAAAGAATCAACTCTTCGATATGAAAGAGGTATACAGAGAAAGTTAATTAAGCCTCGTATCATGATGTTAAGAAGTATATTTTTCTATATAAATTAATGATATAAATTTTCAAAATGGGTCTTCTACAGGAGAGCCAATATCAGTTCTAGATGGTGTTCCAGTTGCTATCAAAGATGAAATTGATTGTTCTCCTTATCCAACTACAGGTAGCTGATCGTTTTACTTCTAGGTTTTGTTCAATATTATTGTGTTTTTAAAAGTAAAACTAAATAAGTGTGTGGTAATATAGGCCCTTTTTTATATTAATTTTCGAAATTAATGTTTTAAACTACACTTCAATAAAAAGAGTTTAAATTCTTATCCTCAAAATTAAACTTTTGAGTAAGATGACAACTTAACATGGTATCAAAGTAAATCTAACCACATGATCTGATGTTTCAACCCTCATCACTACTAAAACTAAAGATGATTACTTGAGTCCACTTAACAGAATTTATTAAATAAAATTAGGCTTTTATGAGCCATATGAATTTAAATAGCTTAATGCAGCTCCAAGGCTTTGGTCGAGATGGTCAAAAGGCACTTTTTTACCTTATGTCTCGGTTTTAAAGCACCAATTCTAGGTTTGATAAAGGGATCTAAAAAAAATAGTACTCTACCCTCACCCCGTTATCTTTTTAAAAGAAAAAAAAATAGTTTAATACCGATGCCTAAGGGCATCTTTAAACATAATTGAGTCTCTATGAACTATACAATCTTAAATAACTAATACAAAGATTTAAGGGTGTTTATAGTCTTAAACATAATCGGGTTTGCATGAACCATATGACCTTAAACAGCTTAATACAATTACAAACGTTTGAATCCTTACTCTCAACATTAGATGAAATGTACATTAGTTAATTGTTGAAATTGTTCACTGATTTTGAGATTGGTTGTTGTAGGAGGAACCAAGTGGTTGCATAAAGTGAGGCCTTGTAAGGGCGATGCCTGTTGCGTGATGCGCCTCAGATCATGCGGCGCTATACTCGTCGGTAAAACTAATATGCATGAGCTTGGGGCTGGAACTAGTGGAATTAATCCTCATTATGGGTATCCTCTTTTACCTCCTCTCTCATCTTACTTCTCTTTGTTTCCTTCTTAATCACATCGAGTTAAGAAAAAAATTGAATTATTTAAAAGAGTTGATATACATTTTGAACAGGGTGACAAGAAATCCACATGATCCCAGCAAAATCACAGGAGGATCTTCCAGTGGATCAGCAGCAGTTGTGGCTGCTGGACTCTGTCCTGCTGCCCTTGGTGTTGATGGAGGAGGTATTTAACTAATTAATTAATTAGATATTAATTACATTTACAGATGATATTAATTAAGATATATATAAGTCCCTAAAATTTAGCTTATTGGTCTGATTAATTTTAATTATTTCAAAATTATTCATAGAATTTTCAGTTTATATTTAATGATAATTTTACTCTTATAATTATACCTTTAAAATTTGATAAAATATAATATATTTATATAAAATATATTATTTAATTCGTAAATTAAATAATATTGTTATTTTATAGGACATTAATACCTATAAATTTATATTTTAATTGTATTATAGTTATAGTTATTTAATTATCAATATGTTATAAAATAATACTGATAATTATTATTATATTTATTTTTAATTAGGAATTTATAAATAATTTTTTAAATGTCATTAAATAAAGGGATAATTTTAGTTTAGTCCCTAATATTTTAAAAAATATCACTTAAATTGCTATGTTTCACATATTAGATCAAAAAGTCTTTAAATATTTTAAAAATCATCACTTTGATCCTTAATATTTTGGTCAATGTCACCTCGGTCTCTTAACCAAACTTTCGTCCATTTTAACCGTTAAATAATTTTTAATTTATCCCTCATAATATAATAATTTTTAATTTAACTCTAAATTTTATGAAAGTCATCATATTACTCCTATATATTAATTTTTTATCTTTTTTATTTTTAACAATTAAAAAGATAAAATCAGACTTTTATAAAATTAATTTGCCACAGAGCATTATTTGATTTTATAAAATTAAATAGAAAAAAGATAAAGAAAAAAATTAAAGAATTATTTTTTATTAATTAATTTTATAAAAATATGATTTTATCTTTTTAGTTGTTAAAAATAAAAAAAGATAAAAGATTAATATATAGGAGTAATATGATGATGTTCATAAAATTTAGAATTAAATTAAAAATTATTATATTATGAGGGGGATAAATTAAAAATTATTTAACGACTAAAATGAATGGAAGTTTGGCTAAATGATTTAGGTGATATTGATTAAAATGTTAAGGATTAAAGTGATAATGTTTAAAAACTTTAAGAACTTTTTTATTTAATATGCGAAACTTAACAATTTAAGTGATATTTTTTGAAATGTTAGGGATTAAATTAAAATGATCTCATTAAAGAAAGATATAATTGTTATTTTTTAATAAATTGAAATTTTAATGTGTAGTTTTGAAATTATTAAAGATAATCAGTCAAGAAACTAAATTTTAAGAATTTGTAAGGGCTTTTCTGCATTAATTATTTCATAATTATTAATTAGTAATTTGGTGTGTTATTAGGATCGGTGAGAATGCCTGCAGCGCTTTGTGGTGTTGTTGGCTTCAAACCAACCTTCGGACGTGTACCTCTTTCTGGGTGAGACAAACTAATTCATCTCTTTATTTATATTGGAAATAATTAATTAATTAATTAATTTTTATTATTTTAATTAAATTTATTTGACTAATAATAATTATTATACGTTTTCAGTGTTCTTCCGCTTAACTGGACGGTTGGGATGGTTGGAATTCTAGCAAACACTCTAGAAGATGCGTTAATTGTGTTAGTACTCCTCCTCTACCTCTCGTTAATTTTTCGAATACCAATTTGAAAAGTGATTTTCTTTTTTAATTTTTTAAATATTATTCGAAAAGTGAATCAAATTAAGACTTCGATGGATCGAATATTAATATCTAAGCGATCATATTATAATTTGATCAATTTGATATAAACCAAGATTAGAGTCAGAATTAAAATTACGATGGATTAAAATATAAACATAATAAAATTACAGCGGTCAAAATAAAAAAATATTAAATTTAAGAGTAAAAATCATAAAAAAATCTTCTTTTTTTTTTTTGAAATATTAGTTATTGCAAGGCTCTCTAGAACCCGTCACATATATTTATAACTTCATTTGTTTCTTGTTAAGGCCACTTTCATATTATCTCAAATTTAAGTAATAATAAAAAATATGAGTTTAATAATTCATGAGTAAGATTTCTTTTTTTTATCTAAAGATTTTAATTGAATTTTATAATTATATTAATTAAAGTTTTATTGGATATTAAAAACAGTGAATCCTTAAAACTACAATTATAATGTAATAATCAAAGTCACGTTAAATATTAATGAAAAAAATTGTGAGTCTCATAAAAAATTAATGTTTTCAAATAATTTTTAGCTTTATTTTTAAAGTATAACAAAATCACTACAGTATGTACAGTTAACATACACTGTATGTACAGTTATGCAGCTATTAATGGTCCACTTCCATCGCACCAGCCCACTTCTCCATTGGTAAGAAAATTAATATTATGAATCCCTAATTACAATTACTTTTTTTATATATATATAAATACGGATTACCCATTTCATAAAATTACATATATTTTTATATTATTTATTAATAATTAAATTTAAATATTTTTAATAATACATATATTTAATTTAATTTAATTTTATTATTTAAAATATTTAAATTTAACTATTTATAAAATAAAATAAAAATATGTAATTTATGAATTTGTCGATTTTTGTTTATATATGTATATATTATATTATTTTATATTTTTTTAATATAAATATGTAATACAGGAGGTTCCAAAATTATATTTTCCAATGCTGCAATCGACAAAATCAATATCAGCAATCAAATTGGCCAAATATGCAGAGGTAATTACTATTTACTGCTTTAATATTATCACTTTTTTTTTATTATTTTAACTTCATTGATTTGATTTCATTTATTTTAGATTTTTTTAATATAGATTAATTTTATTTCTGATTTTTTTTTTATTAAATTATGAAACCACTAATTGGATCAAATCAATTAGTGGTTTAATGATAGCAGCGATGACATCAGAGTATGTTGCTCTCGCGCACTTGACTTGCTTTGCTCTCGTTTTGCCTGGAAGGTATTTATTATTATTATTTTTATTAATTTAATTACTAATTAATTAATAATACAAATAAATAATTCCTTAATTTTATTTTTATATTATTTATAAATAATTAGTTTTAAATATTTATAATAATTAAAAATAATATACTTAATTAATGAATAATTAATATATATTAAAAATATTTAAATTAATACTTTATAAATCATTTTAAAAAAGGTGTACAATTGATGAGCTATCGATTTGTCTCTTTTTATTTATTAATTAATTAATTATCATTAATTTCTTCTTCAACTATACTTGATTAAAGTAAGTATATCCTTAAATTTTGATTAAATGTATATTTTAAGGATTTAATTAGTTTTAAAAATATTTATAATTTGTTTATTTATTTTTTGATAAAAATTAAAATAATTAGAATAAATAATTAATAATATAAGTAAAAATTAATTAATTAATTAATTAATGCAGAGTGTAGACGTTACGATTCCGGATATAGAAGTGATGAGGCTGGCGCATTATGTGACAATTGGATCCGAGTGTACCACTTCTCTTTCTTCCTATCTTAAAGATATGTATGTATTTATTTATTTTTTCATTTTAATTACTTAATTAATTAATAGTTAAAATTAATTAATTAAATTATTTATTTCAATTTATTACTCATTAATTAATTACAGGAATAATAATTCAGAACAAGGATGGGATGCGAGGGTTGCACTCGGGGTATATGGTTCTTTCAGCAGTCAAGAGTATATTAAGGCTCAGAAAATCAGGTTTTATTTTATTTTTTTTATTATTATTATATTTACAAACTAATAACTCTTTAAATTAACATAAAGAAAATAAATTAAGATAATGTTAATTTGATTTCTTTTTCAAAATTTATTTTACACTTTTTAAAATGCATTTTCTAAAAATTGAAAAAATATTTTTTAAAATTTTATAAAATTAGCTTAGCTGTCAAGAAAAGTTATGATTTTATTCTTGAAATAAGTAATTTAATCATTTTAAAAAATAATACTAAATACATTTATTTTTTTATTTAAGAAATTAAGAGTTCAAATTTGACAAAAATTATTTATTTAGTTAATTTGTATATTTACATGCACAGGAATAGGCAGATGCAGATTCACAGTAAAATATTTGCCAAGGCAGATGTCATAGTTGCCCCTACTACTGGGTAATTATTTATTTAATTTAATTTAATTATTATTCTTATTATTATTATTACATAAAATGATATAAATATCCTTAAATTTGATCAAATATACATTTTACTTTTATTAATTTTAAAATTATTCACGTATATCCAAACCAACTATTAGTTTAATATATAAAAATTTAGACCAAAATAAAAAAATATTGGTATATTTAATTTTTAATATGATTATAATTAAAAGGAATTATAATTATTTAAATTTATAATTTTTTTAACAAATAAAAATTTAGGTGAGTATTTTTAAATTTAATGAAATTAAAATATTCTTTTAACTGATTTTAGTTCTTGTTACTTTTTTTTTGTACGATATTATTATTTTAAATTAATTTGGATTGAAATGGACAGGGTAACTGCCTATGAAATTAAGGATGATGCAATGAATACCGGTGAACTTGATTACATAAATGGAGGTATGTATGAAACATTAAGAAAAAACTCACTGATAACCATCTTTCAGTTTTTCATTTATAAAATAATCACATTTTAAAATATTATTAAAAAATAATTAACTCGAATTTTTTAAATAAAAATATTCCTACTTAAAAGTATACTTTTGAATTAAAAAAAAAAAAATTTCCTTACTCCAAAATACATTTTTTAACATAAAATACATTTTTCAAATAAAAATATTTTTATTAAAAAAATTGAGTTGATTATTTTTAAATAATATTTAAAACCGTGATTATTTATGAAATTGAAAAGTCAAAAGTGATTATTGTTGAAAATTCTTCATATATTAATTATAATTAATTTAAATTTAATTAATTAAATTAATAATTAAGTAGTATTAATAAATGAAAAACTTTGTTTCAGCTGCACTTGTTCGGTACCAGATAGCAGGAAATTTTCTGGGATTGCCAGCAGTCACTGTTCCTGTATGTATTTTCTCTATACATATATACACAACACAACTATGATTAAAACAGAAATATTAATTAATCAATAATTAATCTTTAATTAATTAATTAATTAACTGGTTGATATATGGATGTATAAATAGGTTGGATATGACAAAGCAGGGTTGCCAATTGGGCTTCAGTTTATTGGGAAGCCATGGTCTGAACCAACATTAATGCACATTGCCTTTGCTATGCAGGTATTTATTTATTTATTTTATATATATATACTTATTATTTTCTATTCCTTCTAATATATATATATATATATATATATATATATATACACACCCTTGAATTCATTAAAAGGATACTTTAGTTTAAATGATTTTAAAAATATTCACGTAGATTTCATTTTTTAAAAACGAGTTTAGACGGTTAATTTATTTATTTTTTGCTAAGATAATTATAATAGTTTTTAAACATAAAATTAAATACATCACATTATCATTATTTTTGTTAATATTTATCAATTAAATATATTAATTTTTTTATTAATATCCCTAAATTTTATATATTTTAAATACTATTTCTAAATAATTGAATCTAGATATTTTAATATTTAAAATTAAATTTGACACATATAATTAATACACATATAAAATTTAATTTTTATTATCAAAATTATTTAAATCTAACGGTTTATAAATGATATGAAAAAATATATAAAATTAAGAGATCACACACACATATATAAGAGTAGGATTAATAGCCCATTTTTTTTACACAAAATCTTATATCAAATATAGGCCGTTGGATCTGAGCACATCTAACGGTTGATATTGTATCTGACATATGTATTAATTATACATTAATTATATAGTTAGATGTAATCTCAACTATTAGATATATATAGATCTAAGTGGTATATTTGATATTTGATGTAAGATTTTATATAAAAAAAATTCATTAATCTATTTCGTGTATATATATAAATGCTTGGAAAATATTTACAAGGTGGGGTTTTGTTCTGACATGGGAGCTGCTATAAATAATGTTTTTTCAGAGCCTGTGCATCTCAGACTACAGAAAGCCTAAGGTTTGCTATGATCTGCTCAGCAATTAACTGATCATCAAATAAATAAATTACAATCTTCAATTAATTAATTATGTATCTTGTGTAGATAGTGGTAAGCAACTCTGATCAAGTTTTTTTTTATCAGACATGTTGTATTTAATCAATTCTCCTTCTGATGTAGTTCAGTACTTGTTAAATTTACTCTTTATTATTGGGAGTGATTTCAATACATCAATGTGATATTATATACACAATTATTTTTGTCTTTTAAATTTCATGTTAATTCAATTTTTATGTTAGATATTTCAAATTTTAAATTAGAGTCTAAAATAGACTAAACAAAGGAAAATTTCTCTATTTAAAATTTACCTTAAATTTAAAATTTTGTCATTAGAATTTCTGCTTTTATATGAAGTGTTTTAAATTTTACATTGTAAAATAAATAAAAAAGTAAATGTAACAATACATCTAGTATACTTTAGCCGAGTACTTATTTGAAACAATTAATATTTCAGCAGTACTCCATACATATGATTTACTAATACATACCATACATGACCTGTAATATTTACCGATTTTATGTTTGGGGAAGGACAAATAATTTTGTGGGATAACTTATTTTATTCTATAATAAGTTATCCAGTGAATTAAATTAAGTTTTGTAAATTATAAACTATATATTTTTTACAATAAATTTCACAAATAAGAAAAAATTTTAAAAGCTAGACACATTAGTAGTACACTACACGAAAATCTAACCTATAGTATCAAATTAAATTAAACATATAAATATATCGCATGCAAACAAATTCATTATCATGAATAATTTTTTAAAAACAACAAGATTAAAGTGTACAGGCCAACCCCTTGTAATATAATAGATAAAGATAAGGGTTTAACTCCTTCCGAGTATACAGTGAACCAGTTTTTCTTTCAAAAATAGGTGGAAACAAATTTCACCCAAATTGAGTGCATATATTTTTAGAAGTCTGAAGTTTTGATCGGATCTAGAGGTCGACTAGTCTTAATCCAATCAAAATTTCTAATTCTTGATAAATTTTCGATGCAATATTAATAATTATACATATAATTTATTATATTAAAATAAAACATTTACGCTTAATAAAACAAAAGAAGTGTACATGTTCTCTTTTCAAATATCAATACTATTCATCCTCCTGGTCACTTGTAAGAAGTTAATATTCTTGTATGGCATTTCAAAAGAGGAATGACAAAAAAAAATACTATACTTTTGCATTAAATTATGTATCCTCTATTTGCAATTTATATATATGTTCTCTGCAGCACCATCTATGATACATTTGGTAGTAAGTACAGATTGGTGTGTGCTTTATAATGTGATAAAATAAACTTATTACTACTATTTCCTTCAGTGTCTCCTTTTCCATACCCTCACTCATTTTGTACATGCCGCATTCCTGTTTAATTTCTATGGAAAAACCTCTCACAACAAGCCCCATTTCAACTTCTTTCAGAAATTAACTGGTTTAAGACCTTCTCCTTTGAAGAATTTGAGTCATGTATAATTGTTTGCAAAGATTGATTCAAAATCTCTATTGCGACAAACGTAAGCTCACTGGCTTTCAAATTCCATGATTCCCCACTGTTTTTTACCTCATTGGTGTGATCTAATGACTTATCAGAGTCGATAAGAAAATCGTCTAGTGTGGCAAGAGATCTCAACTGTCGGCTAAGTGAAGCGATTGTTTTCTGGCACTCAGCGAATTTACTGGCAGCCACTGCTAGCTCCTTATCCTGCAACATATACAGTACATGAGAATTGTTTTCCAACTACTGAGAAAAGAGCTGGTATATATTATAAGATAACATATTTATTGGCCAGTTACCAATTTTCTCTTCAGCTTTCCATATCAGTAATCACATTGGGGATAAGCTTAATATGGAGATTACAAAACTGTTTTTCATGCTTCCTGAGCTAAATTTCAGAACATTTTAGTCTATGTTTAGAAGTGAAGTGCTGTGACTTAATCTATAGAATGGATTGGTGGTTGGTAAAATATTATTTGTTGAATAAAAGTAGATCCTCACAAGAAACAATTACAAATAAGTTGTAATTCAGTTACACAAGAAAGAAGGGAAAAAAGGAACAAAAACGATTCAACAAGTAGGTCTGCGCATTTGTAACTCATGGAGAAAAACAGAGTAAAGAATATTGTTTTTTAAAATTCAGAACAGTAAAAAACTGGTAGGTAATTCCTATTTCGTGAGTCCCATTTTCAGTTTGGGTAGGCCTATTATGCAGTGGCCTATTCATCGAAATCTCAACTTGTTTAGTATATAAAATTCTGCTTTGTTAGCAACAAAAAAGAAAAGGTAATGTCCCAGCAACCATGTTGAGAGGAAGCCATGTCAGCAATATCCCAGATTCCCAATAATCATGTAACCTTGCAGAGGAAGATCAAGATTAACAAAAGAAAATGACTTTATGCTTTCTTTCTCTCTAAATACCCCCCGTCTTTGCTCAGTTTCTCTCTTATGTACTCTTAGTTGTATTTTCAAACTACTGGAAACCCCATTAATGATGAATTTTCAGCCAAGGGCAAAGACTACCAGAAACTGGCAAACCAACCAAAACAACCCAGAGCTAAATGCTAGACAAAATGAGGGATATTTCCCCATTTTGATTCTTTTGCTGATAGAAACAAATCAATAGCCTTATTGGCAACACTTAATAGTATTTCAAAAATATTTTATTCGTAGTTACAGATGCTGAGAGCTCTTAATTGCTAATCTTAAATCTTAAAAGATGAATAATTGATAAAATATGACTGGATGGCTCGTACTATATTCTCCAACTTCAAATCGTTTGCACTCTTAAGATATATTAAAGGTCCTGCCACACAGCAGTTTCCAAAAGTGTCCTACAAATCCTACCTCTTCAAGTATTCAACCACGTAAGTTCTAGACAGTTTCCATTTAGCAAGTTCTGAAGGACCCATTCATGGCTACTGTAGAAACTATTAGTATCGTGGAGTTTTCTTCTTCCAATACTCATGGCCACCCACTGTGAGTTTGATTGGAATAATACCCTGTCAGATATTAGTAGTATGGAATATAGTCTTTACCAATATCTTACTTTATCTCCTTTCATGCTTTTGCTTTGGATTAGAAACCAAGCTCTTAGAATTCTGATAGTCATTCCTAAGGGATACCTTACCACATGCTGTTTAAGGGGGTCTCAATCAACTACGTCAATAAGTCTCTCAGTTTTTTCCTAAATGCAGAATATGACTCTACTTCTACATAACATATATTAGCATAAGAACTAGCAACCGCAAAAATTGGAAAACCTGCATTTCAAATAATTGCACTTTGCTTTTCTTGCTAATAATTTTTTGATTGCTATAAAGTTATATGATTCACTTTTAACATAAACCACAGAACACTAACCTGCTTGATCTTCAGTTCTTCATCAGAGCTAGCCAAAAGCTGGAGCTTGGCCTCATGCTGGTGCTCAGCTTCATGCTTCATTTTCAAAAGCTCGTCTCTTGATTTCTGAAAATTAGAAAAATTTTCTTCTGACAATGCGCGCTCCTTTTCAACCTCTTCTTCTAAGGAAAAAACTTTTGTGCGCAAAGTTTTCATCTCTGCTTCAACAGCTCTGAGTTGTGACTCTGCCACTTCTTTCTTTGCTTTTGCAGACTTCAATTCTTCCTCAAGAGCTTGCTTCGATTTGTTTGCAAGAGCTAACTGAGTTTCCATCTCTTTTTCGACAACTCTCAGTTGTGAGTCAGCCACTTCTCTTGCTGCATTTGCAGCCTGCATTTCAACTTCAACAACTTGTTTTAATTTGTTTGCATGTGCTAATTGAGTTTCCAGCTCTTCAAGCTTCAATTCAGATTCCTTTAGCTGATTTTGTGATGTTTCAAGACACATTTCAGATTCAGCCAAATCCATTTCTAGTTCGGCCTTTTCAGCTTCCATCTTTTCTAGTTTTTCCTCCAGTTCAGCAGTCCTGTGAATCATGTTTTCAAGTTTAGCTTTCATCAAGCTTTCACCAGCATTTGGTTGATCAGATGCCGGTCCTGCCTCCAGGCCAAAGCTTCCACTTTCAGTATCGGGCCTTGCTGCAAGCTTTTCCATTTCAAGAAAATCATCCATGAGATTGATTTCTACAAAAGGGGGCATGATCTTTCTCCCAAGGGGCTTCTCACTCTTAAATTGATCTATTTCTGGGATCCAAGCAGATGCTGATGAATCAGAATGGTTTGCCTCACATTCATTTGTCTCCAAGACACTGATCTTGAAGTTATCAGTTTCACCTACTAGCAATCTCTCTCCATTATCTGATTGACTATCTGTAAAAGATCCAACATTAATTGAGGAAGCAGTTAAAGATTTGTTTTCGCTAATAGGGGATGCTTTACGAGCCATAGCTTTTAGCCAACGACATTCAGATTCAATCTTTGCCAACTTCTTAATGCTCTTTAAATGTTGCTTGCTGGCTGTTTCAGCTGCCTTCGTGCTTAGATCCCTCTCGATGATTCTAATTTCTAGCTCCTCAAGTCGAGAATGAAGCTCATGTTTAAGAGCTGAATTTTCTTTCTCTGCAGCCTCAAGTCTTGAGGAAAGATCTAGATCAACTGAGGCAGCAGCTTCACTTTTGGCAGTTTGGAGTTCTTTCTGGAGATTAACAATCTTGTTCTCAAGATTGAACTTTGTTGATTCCCATTCACGAGTTTTCTTTGTAACAGCCTCATGGATCCTTTGCTCTTGCTCTTCTCTAGCTTGCCGAAGCTGTCTCACACATTCCTTGAGTGCTCCATCAAAATGACTAGCCCGGTCTTCAAGTGCTGCATACTTCTGAGCAGCAGCCTCAAGTTGTTGCTTTAAAGTTAACAACTCATTTTCAGCCTTTTCCCAGCCTAGCATTTGAAATGAAAAATAAAATAACAAGCTAATTACTTACTTTGTGAAGGCAAGTTTAGGAGGATCATCATTTCTAACAATAAAGAGGAAGAATAAAACAACATACAAGTCCACAGGCTTAAAACAAAACCAGAGCAGCAGTGGATAATATCCACTGAAAAGGAAAACAGTATTTGAATGACTAAAATCACTTTTAAGTGATCTTATAACAGCAATATACAATTAAAATTAAGCTTTCAATAAAGAAGAAGGAAAAATCTCCATGAACATGCAAAATATACCTATAAATAATTTATTGAATAAACAAATAGATCTTCTTTTCTTGCCCTAATTATTTTTTTTGCTGAAAAGGTACATTTTAATATGATAATTGCAGGAAAAGCAAAAACACCAGACAGTTGGATTCAGCCAAGAGGACAAGGGGCAAAAAACCCCTTCTAGACCACCTACCTAGGATATTTGTATCCTACAAGTTTCCTAGCTACCAAGGTTGTAGGTTCCCAGTTTAGAATTCGGTGAACATACAAAGCTCAAGGGATTTAGGCATATCAAAATGAGAAAAAATGCAGGAAATTAAATGAATTAAAAAGGTAATAATTTGATGAGAGTTGAATCCCCAAAAAGAGACAAAATCAAAGATACATCAGAGGATGCTATAAACAAAAGTAGCTCTTGAAATAAGGATAGAAAAATATCATGTATGACCTCTTTTCTACATATAAAAGATAATAATAGTAATAACAATTTAAAAATCTCAAAATTCCAATAAAATTTAAGAGCAAAATGCAAGATAAAATTTTAATACCTGATACAGCTTCTTCTGCAACTTTTGCATGCTGATTTACCAAGTCTTCCTTGGCACTAATGTTTAGAAGAGCAGCGGACAGTTTCTCTTGTAGACTCTTGACGCTTTCATTTTCTTCACCAATGGGTAAAACTTTGGATGTGACTTCTGGAGACTGAGAACTATGAGTTGGACAGGCCTGTAATCACAAAGAACCATAAGATTTCCCAACTATATCATTGAAACGAAACAAACAAATAGTATTTAAGCTTGAGTTTACAAGACAAGACCAAAGAATAGTATTAAAGTTGTAAACCATGTATAAGCTCGAGTTTTAGTTCAAGTGCATCTAAACACTCTGAAATAAGATTGTAGATCTAAATATAGGCCCTTTTCATTATTGAATTTTAATTTAATTGATACAATGACTGAATTTAAATAGAAGACCTCTTTATCAACTTGTCTCTGATAGCTATTGGAACACCAACAATTCCAAAAGCTTTGGTTTATCGGAAACAATCAAACAATAGGTTACTTCCATATATGCATGGATGCATATTAGCAAGATAAACTGCTAACCAAATTTAAATATATAACATTATACGAGGAAAACATCAATTTAAAGAAAGAACATAATGTAACTCACTATGCAATTAGTGGACTATATGGATATCAACAAACAACAAAGACCTTATAATAAATTTTGATGACTATCAATGTTAAGATTTAAAAGGTTAAATCAACAACATACTCAAAATTCAGAAAATCCACAAAAGCTTAATTTATGCACAAAACATTTCCCTCTGTCTGAGTTTAAATACAATTGCTGGACCTTTACCCTAAAATATTATGTAACATGGTACCTCTTTTGTCCTTTTCTGATTGCCACACAACACGGCCCACAGACAAGCAGAAACTAAATAATTCCTACTTCAAGCATAGGAGGGACTCAATCCTGAGACCTCTTGTTTCCACTGCAAGAGACCTAACTGACTAGTCTACTCCGTTGATCTCATAAAAAGGCATCATTGCAGAGCATAAAGGATTAGTATTTATCACCAGGTACCTATAAAATGTGCGATAGTATGCAAGACAATGGTATGAAGATCAAGAGAGAAGAAAAAATATAGAGTTAAGGGGAGGTAGGGAAATCTAGAAAAAGATCTCTCATAAAATTTGAATGAGGGTGCTAAGAAATACAAGGGCTCAGGGCCTGGATTTTGGAATTAAAGTTAAGCAAGTTAGGCTTGCACATATTGTTTTCCACATTGATTGTGATTATAGTTGTTTCCATGGACGTACGCATAGTTTTACATAGAAAACAAAAAGGACGGTGAGAGAAAAAGAAGGCTAGAACTTCTTTTTTTTTTCTCTCTTTCTCTTTTCATTTTTTTTTTTCTGTTCTCTGTTTTTCTCCTTATTTTAGGTTGAGAAAAAGCCAGTGATTTTGCATGTTATTGTTAAATCTGCATGAGTCAAAGATACTTCAAGAATAAATTTTTCTACAGAGATAGTTCGTACATGTCAAAATTATTAGTATTAATAAAAACAAAAAAACAGTACCAAAACACCAACAAGAGGAACAACAACAATAATAAAACTAATTTTATTGATAAACTATTAAGCACAGATACAGCTGAAAAATTAGTGGGAAAGTCCTATTTTTTTGGTAGTTAAAGGTGAATTATCAGTTTTACAACAAGGTGAATTAACAGTACCAGTCATTGAACAATTATAAAACGTACCAAGGTTCTCAAGTTACCTCATATTTTCCCAAAAGATTTATAATTTTGAGGCTTTTATTGTTTCCTCTTTTTTTTTTTTTGGGCTTATTTGTCAAGAAAACACTTACATCTTACTGTTACATTATGGCTGCATATAGTTTCTAGAATCAAACAAACACCTAATTTTGCATATGGTTTCTAGAATCAAACAAACACCTAATTTTATTTTTTCTTATGAAACATGCATACAGGGAATTACCATACCAACATCTACCATATGACTGCAAATTATAGCATTGAAGTTTCAGGCATATAAAATTATTTAGTTTCAATACAAACAACCATCACACTTGAAACTAGATATGGAGATCAATCCAAGGCAAAATCAAAGGAATATCAAGTTAAGTTTTGAGCATTATAAAGCTACTACATATTGCAGTTCCAGGCTTTATTTGGAGCAAAGCTAAAAAAGTGTTTGGTAACATTTGATTTCCAGTGGTTCTGCCCACGGCAGCCAAACAAAGCCTTAACAATTCATCAAACTGAATCATAATTGGTAACAGATTTGACATGACAATTGAAAAGACGAACCTGATCATCAGAGAATCTTTCAGATAGGGAAGAAATCGAGCCAGAACTTTCAGTTTCACCAGGACTCTTCTCCGAAGACTTCCTACGCCATAGCCAACTGCGACGGTCCATTCTTCTTATCTATTACCAGTATCAACAACATTCATTCAATGATTCACCGATTCATCAACAACAAACAAATTTGAAGTGAAACGAAATGAAACAATACTTACTGTTATTTAACAGTCTTTGCTTTGAATTCACTTCTCAACCAAACGCGTCTCATTTTCTCGAGAATTTGATTTCTTCGGATACAAATTTTGCAGCAAATTTCAACATCAAAATATATTTGTTGTAGGTCGAAATCCAATCCCCAAAATTTACGCCATACGATTACGATGCGATGTGATAACAGAAGGAATATTTTATAAATGGTATTCAAAATGTTTTTCAATTTAATTACGAAACTACCATCCTCCTCTTCTCTCCTCTCCTACAGCAAAAGGCAAATCTGATATCAGGAATGTCCTGTCAGTCTCTCTCAGTCACACTCACTTAGGAAATTTTGAGAATTATTTTAAGGGTATAATAACATTTTACTCCCTAATTTGTAAATAATATCTAATACGAATACAGTTTACTCAATTTTAATAATTTAGTACAGTACTTTTGTTTTACAACCTACATTCGACAATGTATGATGTATAAATGTGTGGCAATTTTTGTTTTTATGTTACATTCATGTCATATAAATAATAAGTATAATAATATTTTAAATTAATACAAATTTGACTATTTATTAAATTAAATAAAAATATAATATGTTTATTAATTGTATCTACTCAGTTTTTCTAACTTATGAAATAAATGACATGATATTATATTTAATTAATAAATATACTGTATCCATATTATGACATGATAAAATATAATATTTAAATAGTTTATATTCATATTTTAATATAAATAAAAATGATTTGACACAATTAACATGTTTCATATGATTAGAAGCTAATTTAATTTTATTAATTTCTATATAAAATTTTAACATCATTTTAAATTATATTATATTATCTAAAAATCATTAAAAAATATAAAAATTTATGTAAATCAATAATAAACAAAATTAACAAATTAAATTAATCAATTATTCATTTAATAAAAAAATATAATTAAATAAATTTAAAATAAATTTATATTACAAAAAATTGTGATAATATAATAGTTCATTTTATTAATTGTGTCTTAAATAATAGACAAATATAAATTTTAAATACAACTCATTTACTAAATAAATAACATGTATTCAATCTATTTATTATTTGTATTTTTTTTAAATTAAATATTTATTTGTATTAAATTTGTGTAAAAACAAATTACTAATTACTCTTGCTTATCGGGAACGAAAATATTAAAATCGAGAAAACATCATCATTATTATTTAATCAACGTTTAGGGGACCAGAAAGATATTATCACTCGTTGTGAATTTTTTTAATGATTATTAATTAATAAACAAATAAAAAGGATTATTCGCCTCGCCTGGGCCCACGTGGTTGTCAAGTCAGCAATTGAGATTTTTTTTCTTTTTTTTGTTTGTTTTTATTTGTTTTTTTTCAAACGAAGATGGAGTTATTCCCGCCTCTTGTTTTGCTACCCCACTCCAATCAATGATTCAATCATATGGAAGAATCAGTTACAGTTACAGTTACTAATATTTATTTTCTGCTTTTTATTATGACTGATAATAAATTTGTAACTGTTAATAAATAATAAAAGAAAATATTTTTATTTAACATTTTAATCTTAATATAATATATCTAAAATAATAAGATTAAATTATTAATTATAAAAAGTTAAATCTCATTTTATTATTTTAATTAAGGTTATAAACTAATATAACAATGTACTGATAGATCAAACTAACTAAATTTAAGTTAAAGACGTATTTTTTTATTTTTTTAAAACTTGTCGGTATCCAACACACTAAAAAATATAGGAATATTTGTTGTTTTTTAAAAAATGAGAGCTATTGTACAATATATATTTTTTAAATATTCTTAACTTTTTTTTATCTAAGTACAAATATAACTGAAATTTGAATGTGAATCAAATATTTATTTATTTTACTTAGATGTCTAAATATAAATGTGAAATAGTTTATTTTTACCAAAAAAAAAATTTGAAACTTATATTTTGACATATATATCCTTTTTAAGTATTATATATATTTATAGTTATATTTTTATAAAAAAACTATTTATGTTAACAAATAGTTCATAAATAAAATAATTTTTAATAAATTATATTAACATGTACATTATTTTTCATATCATATATGAGTTTTTTTAGTTTGTTTTATGAGAAAAGAAAAATTATAAATTAACAATTTAAATGATACAAAAATCAATGATAAATTAAATAAAAAAGATAATATAATAATGTTATTTCAACTATATAAAATAGAGAGAGACAACAAAAATAATAGGTATTAGATAAAATTTAAAATTTAAGTATTAAAAAATAAAATAATAAATTAAGAGTATTATTAAAAATAAAATATTAATTTATTCAAACATTTAATTATTCAAATTGAAGTTAAAATTTTAAATTAATTATATTAATATATTTTACCAAACTAAAAAAAAAATACTTTTTAAACATTTGAATAACTTTTGACTGACCTCATTTTAAAAAATAAATAGACACTTATTATAATTAAACCTAAGACAACAAAGATAAGGCCATCGGAGTCTTTTGAATCTAGTGGTGGCCTTAGATCATCAAACAATAGCAATTAAGCAGCAACCTAATGGGATTTTTCGAGATTTGGTTGTAAAATTAAGAAAATAAAAAAAAAAGGGAGAAAATTGCAAGAGATAGAGAAAGGGAAAAAATGGAAAAGAAAATAAGGAAGAAGAAGAATTTTTTTTTTTATTTTAAAATATTTGGTTGCAGCATTTCTCATGGGTTTTGTAGTTATAGGTTAAATGTCTCTTAACTTCTGGTTTTAAAAGTTGCATTTTGGTTGGATTTTAGGGTTTCAATATAGTAATAAAAATTATGTTCAAAATCTTGGATTTTGTTTGAATTTCGTTGAAAGTTTTAAATTATAATTATTTTTAATAATTTTAGAAATTTCATGTTTTCTGTTTCGGGTTTATCCAAATTTTGATTATAAATTTATCTCTTTTGGTTTCAGGATTTTGATAAGAAGAAACATGGATTGATATATATATATATTGTAAAGATATATTTTTTTTGCTTAATTTATGTACAAAAAAAAAAGGGAAAAAGAAAGGAGAATGGAAATATGTAGTTTACATAATTCTTTTTGTTGTCTTTTATTAATTTATATTATATAAGTAGGATCCACTAATTGTTTAGTTTATTTTATCATTTGGGACCCATTAGTTGCATAATTCAACCAAATAGGGTTATTTTAGTAAAAACACATAAAAAAACCTTATATAATAGATGGACGTAATGGGATATTTTATTTTATTATAGTATGAGATTGAATCAAACTCTACTTCAACTTTGTTATAATTATATTTTTTTTATTAACAAAAATTAAAATTTTATTTTTCAACTTTCTAAAATCACGTTCATATCACGCATACATATTCTTGCTAGATTTTTAGTTGTCTACAACTTAAATTATTTCTATCAATTAAGCGAGATGCATAAATTGTCCCCATTCACATTTACAATTTTTAATACTCACAATTATTGCGAAATAACAATTTATGGTCATGTAAAATGTTAGGCTAATATTTGATACTTTATTGACTTTAATGTGTCCAATCTAATTGCAATATAGACAATGACATTTTTATATTATTGTCATAAGTTTTTGCATTCTTGGGCAAGTGATTTTATATCGAAAGAAAAACAATACGTGGTAGTAAGAATTTATGAATTTTCTTCTTTTTGAAATTTTAACATGGTGTACTATGAATTTATATTAATTTTATTATAGTAGGATAAATTTTATGTAAATATTTATATTTTATTTAAGGGTGTTTGTATTATTGTTGTTATTCTTCGTTATTTTATGTATATTGACAATGATAAATATGGATTCAAATGGTATAGAGACTAATTCAACATCAATTCCTAATATTGAATATTTTTAAGTGGATATAAAGTGAATTTAGATGAACTAAAAGAAGGTTGTGCAATGGATTGAACTCAAAAAGATAAAAGTATAAGGAGACAAAAACATCCTAAGTATGGGGTATGTTTATGAAGATGTCATTGGATTCAAATTCCATCTAGATTAATTCAGAATGGGGGAATTAACACATACCTCCTATAAAATTTGAAAAACCTACACTTAGGTTTGAAGAAACTCACACTTACTTCCCCTTAACTGTTAGTTGACCGTTAAAAGACTGTTAGGATTAAGGGTATTTTAAATATTTTATCAATTTAATTATTTTTTAACTTACTAGATAATTAATTTCTACAAAATATTGTATTATTATTCATTAAACATTCAGGATTTCAAGTTATAAGGGTGAAATTTTAAAATAAATTATATGAAATTTTTTTTTATAAGTAGAATTTACATATTTAATATTATTATTTATCACAATCATAAATTTTTTTAAGTTAATAGCAATTTTAAAATTATACTTATTTCATATGTATGTGCACTCAATTAACAAAAAAAATATAAAATTTAATTTAATTAAATGAGTACATAAAAATAAAACATATTTGTTTTACAAAGATTCTAAATATCAATTTGAAATTTATAATTTTTTTTAAAATTATAGATGCTATGGGGTAAAAATAGGCTAGACACATGGTAGTATGTAAGCCCACGATACTCTAATTGACACCTATGGGACGATCCATTTATGTTGAAATCCACCTCACCTTGGATCCTAGCTGAGACAGGATCCGACTTTAGAAAGTATAAAGGGTATTCACATGAAGGATGCCACGTGGCCTATAACCAATAGTCCACATAAATAGGGCAAAAAAGGGTGGACCCCACTTTGGAACAGCCCTAAAAGCAAAGGGATTTGGTCTCCCCAAAATAGAAATCTGACCAAGGAGACAGTGTAGCCTCTTGGTAGCTGAAAAAATGGGCTGCCACTTGATGTGTGACACCTTTGAGGGACCTACAAGTAGAGGCGAATGAGCACTCGCCACCTGTACGCAAGGGATAACGTAGTCCCCTACTCGAATTAAATCATGCCATGTGGCACGTAATCTTGGATAAGGTCTTAAGGACTAATCCCTGCTCACCAAGTGTCCCTAGTCTTGACTTCAAGCTAAGGTTTCAAATGTGGAAAGAGAAAGTCAAAGGAGGAATTAGGGCAACATTGTTTAACCAATCATATGTTCATAAAGGTATAATATTTAAAGACACTTATATCAAGGTAACATAAGTCTTCTTCAAGTTTTAACTCATTTTTACTCTCTCTCCTACAAGCATAAGTCACTTCATATTCTTCTCTCTAGAAACAAGTAGAGAATCTCGTCTTGTTCGTTGGTCTCCAAGAGACAACCTTAACACTCATTGAAGGTTGTCCTTTGAAGCTTGCTTACTGTTTTAGCTTCCAAAAAGGCCACACTTATCCATTTTCTCCATGTGTTTTGTGTGCTACTTGGTCAACTAGCTCCTAAGCTACATAAATCTTCCACCTATTAGCTATTTCAAGCTACTAAAATCGAGCCATAACATCACCCCCTTAAGGTACTGACTTGAGCGTCGAGTAGGGCTCGCCAGAAAAACCTCCAGCGCCCCCTTTTGAATGTGTTCTCTGTTGTAGGTATCTTCACCAATGTCGGGTTTGAGGTTAGCTAGGACGACGAGGTCAGGAAAGTTTGAGACAAGTTGGCCTTGGGATCAGCTAAGCGTGAAAGGTCAGCTTGGGAGCCTTCAGGGTTAGGACGAGACTAAGTCGGGTGTGGAATACTGAGCTCAGACTGTTGAATTGGGCATCCATCTTTAGCTCGGATATTAGATCAGTAAGGCATCCTATCCTCACATTGGGTTAATATTTTTACACATCAACAGTGGCGCTTGTCTGTAGGGAAGCAGAACGAAAGGTCCCACTTACAACCTACGTACCCTGCCAGAGAAGTCAAATGCCTAACTCCGAGGCCCCAAGAGGATCTAGAAGAGAGGTCACGCGGGAGCTCGGCCAAAGCAGTCGCCCACCTTCGGCTCCGCCTCAGGATGAGTATGCAGAAAGTCAAAACATAAGAGCACTTGACCCAGGCCCCAGTAGGAAGGGAAAAGAGAAGGCCGCCGCTAGCCGGGACGTGGAGGCAGAGAAAGCTAAGGAGGTGAGAGAGCTGGCTGAAACTAGGTCACAGTTTTAACACATGATGAAATATTTGTGTGACAACTTGGGCATACTGCCACCTCCTCCTCGAAACCTGGCAAATCGACTAGGGAGCCAACTTAGGAGCAATCCTGCTCAAGTGGAACCATCTACACCAAGTCAGCAAGGTGCTTAATCGCGACCATCCCAACTGAGAGCGAATGTCCAGGACTCGTCTAAGAGCCATCACAGTGATCATCAATCGATCGCCAGCAACCGACACGAAGGAGCAAGGAGATAACTTGAGGGACTTGTGCATGGTGACTTGAGGTACTCCTTGATGGCCAGACGCCAGGGAAAAGGTAACGACCTTGAACCTCCTTACGTGGAATGTTTGCGAAAATAATTACTTACCATGCAGGAAGAAATGAGGGAGCTTAGGTCTAGTAAAGGGGAACCCAGCTCACCTGATATCTTTGGTGACTTCACCACCCCCCTTGCTGACTTAGTGAAGAACGCGACCTTACTTGGGAGATTCAAAATGCCTCAACTTGATCCCTACCACGAGCAATCCGATCCTGTGGCACATGTGAAAATCTTCTAGAATTTGATGTTGGTTCAAAGGGTGCCCGACGAGATAATGTGTAAGGTGTTTCTAACCACCTTGAGTGGGCCGGCCAAAATATGGTACAAGAAGCTTCCGTTAGGAAGTATAAGGGACTTCACCACCTTCGCCAGCAAGTTTGTCCTCCATTTTCAAGGAGCCAAGCCACCCACTAAAGAACCCTCCTCTCTCCAATACATTAAGCAAAGGGGGCAAGAACCCTTGCATGAATATGTGAAGCGTTATTATGATGAGGTAATGCAAATGAGAGTTTATGAGGAGCCGAAAACCTTGATAAACTTTTGGTACAATCTCCACACCGGGCCTTTGCGGGTGTCATTTGAAGAGAGACCTGCCACCTCGTATCGGGAGGCATATGATCGCGCTATAAGCAAATCGCCATTGAAGAGAAACGCAACATAAAAGGGGAAAGAGAGAAGGCTGAGGATTTGAGTGATAAAGGGAAAGATAAGAAGAAGCAAGATGTTAGACCGTCCAGGCCCGTCCCTCCTCAGCAAGGGTCGGTTACGCGTCAGCAGGACAACCATAGGGCACCATTGCCCTACAGGTGCTCGCCGCAGCCAAGACCAGAGACACCGAGGCCCCAACCTCTACCACGGCCAAGAGATTTGTCTCACCCACCAAGAAGGGAATCCGCCACTGCACATGCCTACCACCCTTTAAACACGACAAGGGAACAAGTGTTCTATGCTATAAGAGACAAGGGCCTCTTGACGAAACCACTTAAGTTGATTACCCCTTTTGCTAAAAGGAACTTGAAGAGGTATTGTGATTTTTATGAGGAGTATGGACACAGCACAACTGATTGCTTCAACCTGAGGGAGAAAATCCAGAATTTAATCAACAATGGGTACCTAAAAGAGTTTTTGCTCGAAGTGAGGGGAAGGCTCAGGGGGTCAGGTAGGCAGGAGAAAGTTCAGGAGGGGACCAAGGTCAGCCAGGATCCAAAGTGACCAAAGACAAAGATTTCATCAGCACAATCTCGAGGGGACCCACCCTAGTAGGAGATTGCCGTAGGCCCTCCTTAGCCCGACACCACCAAGAAGTGAACTTCATCGAAAGATCGCTTATGACGCCATAGTCGTCACAATGAAGATCGCCAGTAAAGATGTGGCCCGAATCCTTATTGACACGGGGAGTTCGGTTGACATACTGTTTAAGGAAGCCTTCAATAAGCTGGGACTAAACTCAACAAGGATGCAGCAAGTCACCACCCCCTTCAGCGGGTTTACAGGGGACCAGCTGATGCCGTTTGACAGCATCAGTCACCCCCTCATTATTATGGTTGATTTTGTGGTTGTCGACCACCCAAGCTCATACAATGTCATCCTGGGAAGACCATTCCTCATGGCAACTAGGGGAGTGGTGTCCACGTATCGCTTGAAGTTGAAATTCCCAATTAACAATCAAGTCGGGGTCGTCAAGGGGGACCAACTCACTACAAGGAAGTGTTACGCCTCCTTAGTTGGGAGGTGCAATCAGGTCTTCGTCCTTGACCCACGAGTCTCTGAAGTCGAACAGCGAGGTGAGCTTGTGGAGGAGTTGGAGGCAGTCCTGATATGTAAAAGCGACCCAACCAGGATAGTTAAGGTGGGGACCCAGCTCACCTCGGATGTCAAAACATCTCTGGTGGAACTTTTAGTCCAATACTCAGATGTATTTGCTTGGAGTCATAGTGACATGCTAGGGATCAGCCCTAGCATAATCTCTCATCGACTTAATGTGGATCCCATTCACCGATCGGTATGTCCAAAGTAAGGAGCTTTTAATCAAGAACGTTACGATGCAATTGAGGAGGAAGTCGACAAGTTACTACACGCAGGGTGTATTTGTGAAGCCAAGTATCTGGATTGGGTCTCTAATATAGTGTTGGTAAGGAAATCGAACGGAAAGTGGCGCATGTGCGTTGACTTTACTAACTTGAACAAGGCGTGCCCGAAGGACAATTTTCCATTGCCTCGGATAGATCAGCTAGTCGATGCCACAGCTGGCTATGAGTTGCTCAGCTTTATGGATGCATTTTCTGGTTATAACCAGGTAAGGATGTACACCCCAGATGAGGAAGGAACCTTTTTCATTACAAACAAAGGCCTGTATTGTTACATGGTAATGCCATTTGACTTAACGAATGCGGGGGCCACGTATCAACTCTTGGTGAACAAGCTATTTAAAGAACAGATAGGCACGACCATGGAGATTTATGTCAATGACATGATCATCAAGTTAATGAAGATAGTTGACCATGTGTCCCACCTCAGGGGGACATTCGAAGAACTGAAGAAGTTTAGTATGAAACTTAACCCTGAAAAATGCCCATTCGGGTTACATGGTCCACCAAAGGGGAATAGAAGTCAATCCAGAAAAGATTAAGGCCATCATGGAAATGAGATCACCTCAGACGACCAAAGAAAAACAGAACCTAGTTGGGAGGGTAGCCGTGCTGAGTAGGTTTGTGTCCAAGTGTACGAACCGCTGTCGTCCTTTCTTCCAAGCTATCAAGAAAGCTAAAGGGCAGCAATGGGATGAAGACGACGACGCCGCCTTTCAGAATTTGAAGAACTATTTAGCTAGCCCGCCAATCTTAGCCAAGCCTCATACAGGGGATAACTTACTGATGTATTTGGCGATGTTCGCAACTGCGATAAGCTCGGTCTTGATCTGAGAAGAAGAAGGAGGGTTGCAGAAGCCTGTGTATTATACTAGTAAGGCCCTAACAGAGGTGGAAAAGAGATATCCCAAACAAGGTAGCTTGCATTGGCCTTGGTCATGTCGTCCAGAAAGTTGAGGCCGTATTTCCAAGCTCACCCGGTCAGTATCATCAGCTTCCCACTCAGGCAAATCCTACATAGGCCAGAAAGTTTAGGAAGACTTGTGAAGTGGTGTATGGAACTCAGCGAGTTCGAGATTCACTACTGCCCGCGGAACGAAATCAAAGGACAAGCCATAGATGACTTTGTGGCTGAGTTTACTCCTGACCAGGAGAATTTGGGAATGAGCATGAACCAATGCGAAGATGGGGAAGCTGAAACTAGCTCGCCATGGATCCTCCATATAGACGGATCATCTAGCTCACAAGGGAGTAGAGCCAGGGTAGTGATCACTAGCCCAGATGGGGTTGAGATAAGTTATGCACTAAGGTTTGAGTTTAAAGATCCTAACAACGAGGCTGAGTGTGAAGCGTTGATTGCCGGGCTCAAGATGGCGAAGAGCTTAGAGGCAGATTGGTTAAAAGTAAATAATGACTCCCAACTCGTTGTGCACCAAGTCAACGACGAATACCAGGCCAAGGAGGGTAACGTGATAGCCTACTTGAGGAAGGCCAAAGATTTGGTGGGACAATTCAAACAGGTCAAGTTGCAACAAAATCCCAAGGAAGAAGAACTTCAAGGCCGACATGTTATCAAGGTTGGCATCCATGTCAGAAACTTCCTTACTTGGTACAGTGCTGATGGAGGTTCTACCCAGGTCGTCTATAGAAGAACATGCCGAGGTAGTTCACTGTATTTCAAGCCTCTCATGCTGGATAAACCCTAGTAAGGAGTATTTATTAGAGGGACGCCTTCCAGAAGACCAAGGAGCAGCAAGAAAGCTCCAGTATCGTACGACTCAGTATTGTATTATTGAGGGTGTGTTATACAAGCGAAGTTTCACCATGCCCTACCTGAGGTGTTTGCATTCAGATGAGGCCAATTATGTTCTGAGGGAGATCCATGAGGGAGTCTGTGGAAATCATTCAGGGGAAAGGTCACTGGCTTACAAAGCTCTACGCCAAGGGTATTATTGGCCGACTATGCAAGGTGACTCCCGGGTCATCTTGTAAAACTACCCTACCTATCAAAAGCATGCCAAGATGATCCAGGTCCCACGGAAAACTTGACAACGCTGACTTTGCCTTGGTCCTTTGCTTAGTAGGGTATCGACTTAATCGAGCCTTTCCCAACTAGCCGAGGTCAGGCCAAGTTTGCCATAGTGGCAGTAGACTACTTCACGAAGTGGGCAGAGGTGGAGCCGCTAGCTAATATCACGGAGAAGAGGACCACCGATTTCATTTGGAATCTATTATCTATCGCTTTGGAGTCCTGTGAGTAATAATCATCGACAATGGGCGATAGTTCGACAATGAGAAATTCAGAAACTTTTGTGAGACATGGGAGATAGAGAATTGATATACTGCGCTTGCTCACCCACAGTCAAATGGACAAGTTAAAGTGGTCAACAAGGTCATCAAGGACTTGTTGAAGAAGAAGCTAGGAAGCAAGAAGGGAGCATGGGTTGATGAACCTCCTGAGGTGTTGTGGGTGTACCGCACCACCTTCAAGACAGCCACTGATGAAACCCCCTATACATTGTCTTTTGGCACTAAGGCAGTAATCCCGACTAAAGTAGGAATGTAGACTTTTAGAACCCTCCACTTCAACGAGGTCAACAACGTGGCCCAACTTGATGCCGCCCTTGATTTATTGGAGGAAAAGAGAGACCAAGCCCAGGTCAGGGTGGCAGCATACTAAAGAAGGGTTGCCAAACATTACAATGCTAAGGTCAGACCTCGAGGTTTCAAAGAGGGGGACCTGGTATTGAGAAAGGTGATTTTCAGACTCAAAGAGGGAGGTTCCACCAAGTTTGCTGAAACCTGGGAAGGGCTTTTCCACGTCACCAAGGTTGTCAAGCCTGGAGTCTACAAACTTGCTCACCCTGGTGGCCTGCCAGATGAGACGACCAAGGAATGCCGATCAATTGAAGAAGTACTATCCGTGATTCCACCTGACATGGGGATCCAACAGATGTTTGTTTCCATCTCCATTTTGTTATTTCTCCAAAGTCCTTAGTGATTAGATTACTTTCATATCTACACCGAAACATGACATGGTGTGTTATCCCATTACTCTCCCCTAAGTGAGCATTTTGAAGGGAAACATCACCTGGGTGGAAAAGGCTGTTGTTATATTGATTAGGATGTTGTATTCCTATTTAATGGCATAATGATATAAGCCTTAGCAAATGGTTTTTCATCTGCCATTTTATTTCGCCATGGTTGATATGAGACATGTTCTTTATCAAATTTTATTTCGCCACACACTGTTAAAGTCGATTTGTAAATCGACCTAGGTCAAGGAGGATACTTACTCAGGTCGGATAACCCTACCTCAGGAAGGCTCTATCCTGCTAGAATGTTACGTGCATAAAATCAGCATGCATGGGCAAATAAATAGAAAGCTCACCATGATTCGTGCAACAAACAAAAGATATAGAATATATCAAGTTCCAAAATAGGGTCACTGTCACTTAATAAAACAATATCTCCCAAGATAATAACATGCCAAACAAAACCATACTGGAAGTTCAAGTTCACAACACAGTAAAACAACATATGAGTTTACAAAAAAAAAAAAAAAAAAAAGAGAGAAATGTGGAAGAAAGCTCAATCCAACAAAAGGGTAGCATAAGTAAGGGCTAAGGGTCAGATCAGGAGTCATCGCCCTTCCCCGCCTGAGATCCTTCATCATCTTGATCTTCAGAGTCGTCCTCCTCTTGGTTCCGAGTGAGGCGGGGAAACCTCCAGGTTCAATGAGTGCCCTGAGGTAAGCTGTCTGGAACTTCCCGTAGCATCAGCTGGGTTCTGATCCTTGCCAAACTTGGCCACCAATGCATCTCGGTCAATTCCAGAAGTCCATGTAATGCAAATCCAAATTGGGATATTCCTTAGTAATCTAGTATTGCGCATAATGGTACCCGTGAAGAAGATTAGAGCCCGGCCTCAGTTTCCAATTTGTCCACGTTGGCCTAGAGCTCATTGGCTCTATTCACCTAAACTTGGAATTGAGTCTTCATTAATCCCACCTCATCTCGAACCTCACCTAGCTGGTCTTCCAACTTCGAAATTTGATCATCCTTATCCTTGACCTTATGGGAAAGCCGGGACATGACCAGCTGAGGTCAATTCCTCCTTGAGTTTATCACCAAACTGAGACATGAGGAAGGATCCCTGGTAACAAAAAAAAAAAAAAAGGGAAAGAAGGTCAGAACCCATAGTCTCAATCCTGAAACAAAGTCAAGAACCAAGAGTCTCTTACTTGAAGAAAAAGATGGGATGCCATGTCTATCGCCTGGCTAGGATTCAGACCCGCCATCTCGTTCTCCTTCTCCGAGTTTGAAAACTCAAGAACTTGCTTCAGTGTCGGGAGAGCTCGAGAAGCGTGGGCAAAATGACTGCTGAGAACACCTCTAAGGTTCACGGCCAACTAGGGGGTCTAGCCTGGCCCTTCCACTTTCTTAGCATGCTTAGGTCATGGAGGAAGGCCGTTAGAGGTAGCAACTCTCTTACCAGACCCATCAGACCCCGTCACCGCTCGCTGACTTGGTATCCCTGCTACCTTGGCCATCCCATCTCTCACTAAGTGAAGAAAGGCCAGGTCGGTCTTGCTTCCTTCAGCCATCTTCCTAGTGACCGAGCTAGGAGTCGAAACCTCACCCCCTAAAGCCCTTACGTGGCCAAAGAAAGGAATATAGTCAAATTAAGTAAACTCAAAACCAAGGGGGCAAAAAGAAGCCTAAGTCAGCAAGGGTACTACTTGAGGAAGGTGGTGGAATTAATCCCACCTTAGCAAGGAGCTCTTCAGTGACAATGTCAGTCTCAGATGGGTTAGTCGCCATATATTCTCTCACACTCTTTATATCGGTGTCCCGAGAAAGATCACAAGTCCATTTTTCTGCACGATGACAAGGTCAGCAAAGCAAACGCAAAGTTCAATAAACAGAAAGGAATAATCAACTTTCAGAGAAGCATGCCTGCCCACTTGAAGTGGTTAGGAATAATATACATTTCCCCATCCTCGACCACAGTTTGGCCCCAATCACCAGAGACGACGAACCAAAAATCATCCCAGGCCTTGTCGGTGGCATTCAGATTCACATGGGGGACTAGGTGAGGTTTGCCAGTGTACATCTTCAGGTAGTAGAGCCCAGGCTTCTTCAAGGCTGTGGTCAAGGTGAAGATGGCGTGAACATCCTCAATACTAGGCTCAACGCCCAACATTTCCTTCCATAAGATATAAAGCCCAGCAAGGTTCCGCCAAGCCATGGAACTAAGTTGAGCAGGGGCCACCCCTAGGCCACTCAATATTTGCGCAAAAAATAGTTGAATGGGAAGCCGAAGACCGTATTCGAAGGACTGGCTGTGAATCACTACCTCATTAGAATCAGGCCGGGTTGGTCTGAATCCTTATCGGGGAAGTGACAACTTAACAGAGGAAGGAATGTCATAAGTCTTCCTCAACTGGGCAAGCATTTCCGCGGTCATAGAGTTTCCCTCATCATCCATAAAGAAGCTCTGATTAGAACCCTCTTTAGAGCTTTCCCCAGTCACGCTGGAACGACCGTGATTGGCGCGGACCTTACAGCGCTTGGTTTGACTTGAAGAGATTGGGGAAGAGGCTACGTTTCTGGGAGCGGCAGCCTCACTGACCGCAAATGAGTGCTGAGATTTGCCGGCATTCGACATGTCTACGGCATACACAAAAAAAAAAAATAAATAAAAGAAGGGGAAGGTCAAATATGAATCCCGTGAGCACCACGTAAGGAACTCCATGCCAAGCAAAGCCAAATGGGAGTAATGGAGTTGAGGACATGAAAAGAACACTTACCTTCTGAGGTTTTCGGAGATGAAATCAATGAGGAACAAGAGGGGTGCTGAGATTAATGGTCGATCAGCGTCGAGATCGTGACGCCGCGAGTGACGCATTAAGGGAATGGCGAAAGGGCAAGACACACTCTTTTTCGACCGTCAGAATAAGAAAAAGTCGACAGAGAGAAGTCGATTTTTGTGTCGCAGGCGAGGAGACAAAGAGAGGACGGCGGCTAGAGATTGCAAAGAAACAAATGTGGTCCCGAAAAAAGACAAAAATGAGGCTTTATGTTTTCTCAAATTCGTGGAGCTCCATATAAAGGGAATGAAAAGGCACGACCCTTCCAAAATGGATAAGAGTCACCTTTTGGCTATGGTGGGCCCTATGAAAGTTATACCACTTCATTAAAGACTTGTGTTATTACGTTTGCCTCCTATGCTCTACTTTGAAAGATCTTGGAAACAAAAGGAAAAAAGATAGGGTTTCTCCGAAAAATTCCACAAGTCGTAAATGGGGAGTTGCATCCCCTCATTATTCTCCATTAAGTCTTAGAGTCCCAAGGACTAGATATGCTAAAAAATTCAAACCGCAAGGGCCCATAATCTGACAAGGCCCCACACGTACACCCACGGTTATCTTAATCAAAGAACACTAATCCGAGTTGAGGAAGGATAGACTCCCGAGTCAGGAGGGAACTTACGCCCATGTCAACCCTAGCTCAGCACGATTTAGTCTCTAAATAGAGAGGAATAATCCCATCATTTCGCCCAAAGATAAAGTAAACATTTTGCCAAGCCTCGCTCTAATAAAAGAGAAGGAGGAGCAACATGAGCTCGGAAATATTTTCGCCATGAATTTATACTCTAAGCCATCTCAGATCACTCTGAAGAGGTGATGAGGTGTGCATACACCCTAAGATGGCAAGGGTAAGACCACCAAAGAGGAGGAATTATGATGTCGCGTGGGCTAGGAACTTTAGAAGCTTCCAACGCCTTAGCCATCTCCTTAGCCATTGAAAGTTGGGGGACCTATGTTATGGGATAAAAATAGGCTAGACACGTGGCGGTACGTAAGCCTACGATGCTCTAGTCGGCACTTATGGGATGATCCATTCATGCTGAAACCCATCTCACCTCGGATCCTAGCTAAGGCAGGATCCGACCTCATGTAGTATAAAGGGTATTCACATGAAGGGTGTCACGTGGACTATAACTAATAGTCTACATAAATAGGGCAAAAAAGGGTGGACCTCACTCTGGAATAGCCCCAAAAGCAAAGGGATTCGGTCTCCCCAAAAGTGTGAAAAGGGTATCCTATATTCCTAGGTCACTTGGGGGGACCATTTGAAATCGCCCAAAATGGAAACCTGACCAAGGAGACAGTGTAGCCCCTTGGTAGTTGAAAAAGGGGCTCTACCTGATGTGGTTAGCCTTTGAGGGACCATAAGTAGAGGCGAATGAGCACTCGCCACCTGTACGCAAGGGATAACGTAATTTCCCTACTCGAATTAAATCATGCCATGTGGCACGTAATCTTGGATAAGGTCTTAAGGACCAATCCCTGCTCACCAAGTGTCCCTAGTCTTGACACCAAGCTAAGGTTTCAAATGTGGGAAGAGAAAGTAAAAGGAGGAATTAGGGCAACATTGTTTAACCAATCATATGTTTCACAAAGATATAATATTTAAAGACACTTATATCAAGGTAACATAAGTCTTCTTCAAGTTTTAACTCATTTTTACTCTCTCTCACTACAAGCGTAAGTCACTTCATATTCTTCTCTCTAGAAACAAGTAGAGAACCTCGTCTTGTTCGTTGGTCTTCAAGAGACAACCTTAACACTTATTGAAGGTTGTCCTTTGAAGCTTGCTTACTGTTTTAGCTTCCAAAAAGGCCACACTTATCCATTTTCTCCATGTGTTTTGTGTGCTACTTGATCAACTAGCTCCTAGCTACATAAATCATTCCACCTATTAGCTATTTCAAGCTACTAAAATCGAGCCATAACATCACCCCCTCAAGGTACTTGACTTGAGCGTCGGAGTGGGATCGCCAGAAAACCTCCGACGCCCCCTTTTGACCGTGTTCTCTGTTGTAGGTATCTTCACCATGGTCGGGTCTGAGGTCAGCTGGGACGACGAGGTCAAGAGGAATGACGAGGTCAGGAAGGTTTGAGACAAGTTGGCCTGGGATTAGCGAAGCGTGAAAGGTTAGCTTGGGAGCCTCCGGGGTTAGGACAAGACTAAGTTGGGTGCGAAATACTGAGCTCAGACTGTTGACTGGGCATCCATCTTCAGCTTGGATACTAGATTAACAAGGTATCTTACCTCACCTTAGTTGATATTTTTACGCATCAACAATAGAAAAAAAGACTAATTCATGTTATGTAAAATGATATTGTTATATGAACAATAATACAATATTTTATGAGAATTAATTATGTAATAAGTTAAAAATGATAATGTCCAAAAAAATTGTTAATCTTAATGGTCTTCTAATGGTCAACTAACGGTCCAGGGGAGTTAAGTGTAGGTTTCTTCAAATCTTCCATCTAAGTGTAGGTTTCTTCAAATCTTCCATGTAAGTGTAGGATTCTCAAACCTCAGGGGAGATATGTGTTAATTTTCCATTCAGAATGAGTTCCTAATATTGAAAAGATTTTAGTTGCACTTGAAGTGAATTTAAATGAATCAAAGAAGATTGTGCAATGGATGATTCAACTCAAAAGAGTGAAAAATATAAGAGAACACAAAAATACAAAGTACAGGGTACATTTTTAAAGATGCCATTGAATTCAAATTCCATGGAGAATAATTCAACATCGCTTTCTAATATGGAAAGTTTTTAATATGGACGTGAAATGAATTTAGATGAAATGGAAGAAGAGTGTACAATAGATGATTTAATTGAAAATGGTGAAAAATATACAAGAATAACAACATTGAAAGTATAGGGTATGTTTATAAAGATGCCACTTGATGTAAAAAAAAAAAAATGGCAAATTAATATCTAAGTGCAAGGTACATGAGAAAATGTATATTGGTGAGCAACATCTATGGGACAGATAATATCAATGGCAAACCGTCAAACTTTTGATCAATTTTAATCTTTTAAATTATTTTGTATTGTTTGGGCCCTTAAGATTTTAGATCATTACATTTTGGCTCCCTTAAACATTCACCCTACCTCCGCACTTGGGTAATACGATTAAGCATATGAATAAATGTCCTAAGTTGTCAACTCCACTGTGATTCCCATCAAATATTTCTAGCTCATAATGAAGGTTATATTTTTTCACGTATTTCACACTTTAAAATTGATATATTTCGTGATTTGTTCTCTGTGACACTTGTTATGCATGATTTTCTTTTCCAATTTGTTGAGTACGTTGGCATAAGAAATTTAAGTATTTCCAACTTGAAATGTAAGATATATTTAGGAATATTACTAAAGCGGATGTGTTAAAAATGCATAATAAAGAAAAAGATAAGATAAAAAATGTTGGAGGAAGTTCTTGGTAAAATTTGTTATGGCATTTAATTTATATAACTTAATAACCATCGATAGCTACTTGTCTCTTATTGCACATATAATTGATAAAGATTGGATGTTGTGCCATAAATATTGAAGAAGTTATTGAGCAGACAGTGTATCCTTGGTATTTCATTGAGACAAGTTCATCATGGCTAGCTTGCTAAATTATCACAGTGATTAAGTTTATCGCAGCTAGCTTGCTAAGTTGTTACCATGACCTAGGTTGTCACTATAGCTAGATTACCACCTTATTATCATGATTAGCTTGCTAGCTTGTTATTTTGCCATTTTAGCTTGCTTGTTAACTTATCATCTTGTCACCTTGACACTGTGGCTAGCTCACAAGGTTGTCACTGTGAACAAATTGCCATTGTTTACTAGGTTGTCATCTTATCTAGCTAGGTTGTTAAGTTGCATCTTATCATAATGGCTAACTTGCCAGGTTGTTATCGTGGCTAACTTGTCACCATGGTTAGTTAACTAGGTTAACACGCTATCATCATAATTAACTTGCTAAGTTGTCATCTTGTCACTGCTAATAGGTTGTTAGGTTGCAACCTTATCACAATGACTAGCTTGTTATGTTGTCATCTTACCACCTTAGCTATATTGCTAGGTAGCAATGACAATGGGGCAAGACAAGGTGGGGGTGAAGAGGCATACTTCATTTCTTATCCCGTTTTCTATTTTAACCTCTATTTTCTAATAAATTTAATAAGGTGAGGATGGATAATCCCTTTATGGAAAATGAGTTTCCTATCCCCATATCATTTCCTCAATTTATATTATTTTATAAATTAGTTTTAGTAATATAACAATTTAATTTACTTAAACAAAAACATTAACATATTATAATATTATTCTAAAAAAATCATTAAAAAGTACTAAAACAATATCTTTAAATAAAGAACAAAATAATCACACAATATTGTTCAATAATAAACATCAAAAGTAAAATAATAAAATAATTAATGTCTCAAATTTTAATGTCATGTAATGCTACTGTTGCTTCTTCCTTTATTAACTCATTGGTCTTCTTTGATACTTGACTCCTATAATATCAAATGACGAAATATAAAACTTTTCGTTTATTACTAATTTAATTGAGAATCGAGATGATATTTTATGAATAGTTGTAAATGATTATAATCATATAATAATAAATTCACCTTATTTCTTTCTTCACAACATGTATGGCATCAGATTTTGTAAAATGACTTTAACTTGAACCCAAACTTGATGATAGAAACAAACTCACAAAGAACCTAGTTAGTTAATATTGAATAAATAAAATTAATTAAAATTTAATTAAACGTATAATTAATAATTTTATACTTTTAAGTTTATCCCCTAACCAATCTTGAGCACACATAAAAGCTTCCAATGTCTTAATATGTAATCTACTATGATGTGTACTTACAAATTTACCACTAATGCTGACAACAAATTTAGGTGCGACTGTAAAAACAAGAATAACTAAAATATTTATAGCAATAACATGTAAAGTATTTAGACATATTTACTTTCCAAGAAGAATTTTCGATTCCCCCTTATTGTTTGAGGTAATACCTCATTACCCCCATGTTATTTCCAAAATATCCCGAATCCCCCATTCGTTAGTTGACAAGTTTAAGCATAATAATGTGTTAATCCTTAAGTTTAATTAGTCCTAATAGTTATTTTTAATAAATTAAAAAAAATTATGAGTATTTAGTAAAACTATTAGGACTAATTATGTTAATAGTTTAAAACTTAGAGACTCACATATTATTATGTTTAACTCTATCAACTAATGAAAAAGGGATGTGGGACATTTTGAAAATAACAAAGGGACGAGGTATTACCTCAAACAATAGGGGGAATCAGAAATTCTCCCTTACTTTCCACCAAGCTAATATATCAAAATCAGAAGTTCTAGTGAGATTGGTTCCTCTAAATAATAACCTAACTATGACTTAATTAACATGCTTCTTACTAGTAGTATTGCAAACAAAAAAGTCAAATGATAACAAAGGATCTACCTCTCTTGCCTGAACCAAATTTGACTTAAAAGATAAAGCAACTAAAGATTGATGAATTTCTCCCTCTGTTTTGCTACTTCAATTGATATTCTTTCACCAACTTATAACAAATCATACGAATTTTCTCAATTTTAACCTGAAAAATTAGCTTCATAAATTTTAGAAAATAAAACTCTAACAACTTCATCTTAAATCTTGGATTCAAAACAATAGCTATAATTATTATTCCATGAATCACATTCCAATATTTGTCAAATTTTACTATCATACTTGATGCCATATTCTTTACTTCATCATATATAGAATATTTAGTACTAGAGAAGAATTCATTTATTTCATAAAATATTTTTGATCTATCACAAACTTTGTTTCCTAACAACTAATCTTCTTCATAGAACAAACACTTATACTGTGATTCTCCCTGTTTTAGACCAGGAAAAACATATTTGTATATAAAAAATAGTATAAAACATTAAATATATAGAAGTCCACCTAGTTTTGTAATCAAGAGATAACTTCTTACTACTTTGGATACTCAATGACGAGTAGCATCAACAAATATTTCCTCTCTTTTAGATGTCACTGTCTAATAAGAAACACTACTACGAATCCTCTCAATATTATCACCAATTACATCTAATCATTCCTTTACTATCAAATTCAAAATATGTGCACAACAATGCATATGAAAAGAGTCACCATCGAATAATAATGAACTGCTAGGCAACTTTTCAGCAACATAATCAATCAAGTATCATCGGTATTACAATTATCTATAGTTAAAGTAGAAAGTTCCTATCAATATTCCATTGTAATAAACACTCTTTCAACACATCAGCAAGTACATCAGAAGTATGCGGACATGGTACATGTATAAACTTAATACAAAAGATAAATAAATAATTATAATAAAATATTATAAATTATATTGAATACAACTAAATTAGCAAATATAAAAATATTTCAAAAATAAATTTCATGTTATAAACAGTACCTCATGATTTGACTTTATAATGTCTAAAAATCATCTAAATATGAAATGTGATGTGATAGCCATGGATCCCTTCTTTTGATTATTAGAAGTTTAACAAATTCAAAATTGATTGCTTTCTAACAATTCATTGTTTTAGACTTCTCATAATCATATATCTTTAAGATATCATTCCTAATTGTATTACGAAAAACTATCTTAAATAATATATGTACAGAATTGACAAAATTTCTAAATACAATGTATTCAATCACACTAAAAGGGTATCATGCAAGATTATCATATTTGCAAGCTCATTCCTTCAAGTTTCTTAATCAACATTTTTGGCAGTTGTTTCGTGTTCACTTGTTTTTGAAGTTGTCAACATTTTTTGTACATCATTTTGTTTTTGATTTCACAAAGGACATATTTCAAAATAATCACTGCAAATGTTTTGTCCTATGCTTTATATTCTCTCCTAGCCTCCTACCACAATAATTACAAACCGACTTGAATTCTTCATTAATTTTGTGTCTTTTAAAGTGATTTCACATCTTATTTCTTAACTTTCTTTTTAAAGTATCATCATGTTCAAGCTTCAAGGATTAGTGATGGATCTACCTCATCATTCAAAGTTTCTTCAGGCATATCACCAAATTGTATTTGAAGTTGATCATCAAGTAGCATAGACATTTTTTCTCTCCTCCTAAATTAAAAAAAAAAATCTAACTTAATATAAATAATTATAAATGAGTATATAATAGTATTAGAAAAGGATTCTACAATATACATGTACTTACTCTTTCTTTAATTTTGTCGCAATTGAAAGATAACAACTGAATTTGCAATTAGAAGAAAAACTCTTGAGTTTAATAATGAAAATTCGATTTGCGGAAAATGGAAGGGAGGAGAAAATATTGTTCAAACTCCTTGGAAATTAGGTAGCTGCAAAGCACTAAATTTAGATTGATTTTGACAATGAAATTTGAGTTGTGAGAATTGGAGGAAAAAAATTATTCTAGACCCTTGAGCATTAGGTAGTTTGCATATGGGTAATAGGAAATAATAAATTTAGGGTTTTTTTTATAGCTTTTAATTTTTTAATTTTTATTTATATATTCTATTTTGATAATATTAATCGACCCCACAATTTTTCACTACTAATTTTATTTAACCTATAATATTAAATTTAAAAATTGTGTTATAAAATTACATTTACATATATAAAATTTAATTTATAAATTACAATATACTTATTACTTATATTGTATTTTAACGGAGAATAGAGCCAAGGTAGGGTAGGGAGAACTAAACCAATTTTCATCTCATTAATAAATTAGGACTAATTTCTCTCCTGTTTCTTGCCTCATTCCTCATAAATTCACTTGAATTCTCTTTATAGGGGCAACTCCTTCATGAGTTTGAGGCTCCATGGGAAATCTTGCCATCTTTAACTATCTGTTACCAAGTTATCACCTTATCACCATGACAAAGAATTTCATCTTGACAAAGTAACCTTGGTGAATATGCATTACACAATCAACTTCCGTACTAAAGAAGTCATATGCATTAAAGAAGTCATGCATATTACGGAGAAGTGCCTGACAAGGGTTCTAACTTGAAGTAGCAGCTTTAATTAGTAGTCACTTCACCATTTTCATCTTCACAAAAGGATTATAACACCACGGAGAAGTGACCATTAAAGAGTGCTAATAGAAATAAAAACCTTAATGGTCGCTTCATTATAGTCGCCTTCACAAAAGGATTATCCTTTTCAAGCTAGAAGGATTATTGTTTAATCTAAAAGAAGTATGCCTATAAATAGAGAGGAAGAATCATAAGAAAAGGGGGGAGGGGAGGAGAGACAAGCCCTCTTTGAATCCCAAAAGCTTTCACTTTTAGGGTTTTTTTTAAAGTAAAATGCTTATTGTTTATCCTAGATAATCCTATGGTCTTCTTGGAATAATTGCTAACTTGAGCATTAAAGGGTTATTGTTAACCATTATTTTAATGTCCACTAATTATTCTTTGGTATTAAGGCAAATGAAAATCAATGATGATGCATCAAGATTTCTTGTAACATCCTTTTGAATATTAAGGTAGAAGTTTGTGACGATAGTTAATCGAGATTGAAGATTGGTCCCACCAATATAAATGCTAGAGTGCTAGTGTTATTCAAAATTTTGGCATCAACTTTGAACTTTGCCACAAAAAAAAAATGTTGAATTTTATCTTAATATCATCTCAATTTAGTAGAAAAGTTATTAATCTTGTTGTGTGAATAGGGTTTTGAGAAAAAAATATTCTCACTAACATTAGATATTACTTCTACTAATGATTCTTATGTTTATCTACTAAAATATCAATTGGGGTTTAAGAAATGTGCTTGTGATTGAAGGAGATTTATTTCATATTTGTTGTTGTACTCATATCATCAATTTAATAGTTCAAGACGAGTTGAAGGTAGTAGAATAAAAACTATGTAAAATTTGTGAAAGTGTAAAATATATGGAAGGATCACAAGTAAGAAAACAAAAGTTTTTGGAGTGTTTTATATAAGATATTCCTACAAGATGGAATTTCATATACCTTATGCTTGATAATGCATTTTATTACAAAACTATTTTTTGTTAAAAGATAGAAGATGAAAAATAATATGGCACACTTTATTCATTAATATGAAATAGATATATATATATATATATATATATATATGTATATAGTACAAAGCTGTAGACGTGTAAATTAAAGAAGCAAAGCAGACATCTGAAATAAAGTAAACAATAAAAACTAAAAGATAAAGAATTAAAAAAAGATTCAAATAAAATAAGTTATAACAAGATCTACAGATAAAGAGAAGTAGGAATTCCTCGGTTATACCCCTTCAAGATAGAGCTCGAGTTGAGAGACTAATCTTGTCTTTAAGAATAAGAAACCTTACTCGATGAGTGTTTTGTGAGAGCATCAGCAAGTTGATCTAAAGGAAAAACATATACAACCTGAAGAGAACCATTTGGAACTTGACCACGAATAAAATGAAAATCAATAGCGACATGTTTATTCGTCAATGAAAAAAAAATTTTGAACAAATTTGAGTGGTCCCAATATTATCATAGTAAATGACTGAACTGGAAGATAGTTGATTTCCAAGATCATGGAGCAAAGAACAAACCCAATTAAGCTCTATTATGTTGATAGCAAACAACCTATATTCGACTTCAGTAAAGGAAAGAGTGGCAGTCTATTACTTCATTGAACTCCAAGAGATTGAATTTCGGTCAAGATAGACAATCTATAAAGGTGAAGTCATAATTATTAATAGCCTAATCAGCATTGAAGAAGGAATGTAAGGCTAAAGGAGAGTTTGTCAAGAGCTGAAGACCATCATTCGCTAATAATACATAGATAACGAAAGCAACCTTCTAACAAGAGTCTAGTGCTTAATGGTAGACCTAATAAATTGAGACAATTTATTAACAACAAAGGCTATGTCAAAACGAGCAAGTAAGAGGTATTGAAGACCCTCTAGTACTATGTGAAACTCAGTAAGATTAGAAATAGTAGCCTCATAATGCAACATAAGAGATGAATTTAGTTGGAAAAAGAGTTTGTAATGGTTTAACATTAGTTATATGATTTCGAGCAAGAAGATCCAGGAGACATCAAGGCTGAGAAAGTAAAATACCATACTTGTCGGGAACCACCTCAACACCAAGAAAATAAGAGAGCAAATAAAAGAGTAACAAACTTGATCCACTAAAGAGGGAGTATCCTCAATAATAATGAAGTCATCAACAAAAACAATTATATAAAGAATATGCCCACCAGAATTTAGAACAAATGAAGTATCGGTATGAGAGTTTTTGAAGCATGATTGAAGAGGAAAATTACAAAGTTTGCAATAGCAGGATTGGAGAACTTGTACCATAATTGGCTTTTATAAGTTTGCAAACATGTAATGGATAGTCTTGTCAACAAATCCTTGTGGTTGAGTCATATGAACATTTTTAGAGAGATGTCTTTGCAAGAATGCATTAGTCATATCAAGTTGACAAAGAGCCCATCCACAGCTCACAACAAGGCTTAGAACAAGATGAATGGTGGTGGGTTTAATAGTAGATTGAAAGTGTCATGATAATCAACTTCTAGACATTGATGAAAACCTTTTGCGACTAAGCGAGCCTTAAGCATATCAATAGAACCATTATTGTTACATTTAATTCAAAAAATCCATTTAGGACCAACAACATTGTGACTAGCTTCAGAAGGTACTAATTCCTATGTCATTATGAACAAAAGCATCATATTCTTCAGACATGGCTTAACTGCCATTTTAGATCTTTAAGAGCTTGGGTCACAGTTGTCGGTTCAATTTTTGTGAATTAGGATAATTTGGTATGAAGGATAAGTTTCTTTTTTCGTTTATGAATATTATTTTTTACGCTAGTGATCATTGGGTAAGTTGGTAAAAGTGCTACAAGATGGTCGATTTACAGCTGGTTGGGTACTAGTGGAAGAAATGGGTGGTATGGGCTTAGTGGTATTAAGTGATGTTGAAGTTACACAATAAGATTGCTTTTGAATATCCACTCAAATGATTGCATGAGTAGTAGGCCTACGTCCAAGCTAACTCGCTTGAGGATTCCAGGGCAAGCAAATACAATTATAAGTAGATTTTTGGGTGCCACTCGAAATCTTACACTAAGAAGACTTTCACTGGGTGGCTCTCTAACCTTTACAACCAAGTGACTTATGGCTGTCACCCAAACCTTTCCACCAAATGTGTTCCTCTCAAACTCAAACTCATAAGAATTACAATAAAAGTATCCTTGAAAAAAATTAAGGAAAAATACACGCATTCTTTTCAAAGAAATATACAAATGAAATTTAGAATGTTTAATGGAATAAATATATAATTTGCAAATATAAGCTCAAAATCTTTGTAGTCTTTATAGGTGAAAAATAAAATATGATTGTTTATAGCCAGTTGAGACCAAACTTTGAAAATCTTGTATTTGAGTCAATTTTTCAAGTTTTGAAAAGCTTGCGTAAGTATACTCATTATTACTAATCGTTTGAATTCAAATTAAAAAATATGACCATTGGTACTATTTCACGATTTACTATGCATTGATTTTTTTGAATAGTTATATTGTGCACTGATGTGATATGGTTTTATTAAACCAAATAGTGAACCATCTTTGACTATATTTGACTTTTCATAAGATTTTAAAACTTTGCAATTAGGTCCATACTCAATTTTGAAAATCTTTCATATAAGTCCTTTGTAAAAATGGTTATTATCATTTGAAAATAAATTTTTCACAAAAACATAAATTATTTTTAAGAAAAATTATTTTGTGAAAAATATATTTTCTAAAAATATTACTTCAGTGCAATTTAAAGAAAATATATTTTTGAGCTTACTAGTGCAAATTAATAATCAATTAAAAGACACATTACAACAAATCACATAGTACGTGTGTGGCTTCATTTCTTTAAGACTTCTCTTCAACATGCTCCTCATGAATGTCTTGATTAGTTTTGATATCCTTTTGGATCTTGACAATTCCATTCCAAATCTTCATGCTAAAAATATTACAAATAATACTACAAGAAGAATTTGGTTAATCAATAATATCAATATTTGTTATCATCAAAATAATCGGTTATAAGCCTTAAGGCTAGCAATATCTCCCTTTTTGATGAAAACAAACCATTGATTGCCCATAAATATAATTTACAAATAAATCATAGATTGGCAATTCAAAATAATTCAAATTCCACTCTCTCCCTTAATAATAGCATTAATAAAGCATTTAAGCACGTGAGCAATCAAATAAGGAATTTTAATTCAATCAATTGGCAATCAATTAAACTTCTCCCTCTTTTGTTATTATATAAAAAAATCAAATATAAATGTATGATAACAAAATCTAGAAAAAAAAATTCAGAGGAAATTTGAAGAATTTTTGAAGTAAAAGCTCCCCCTAAAAACAAATTGACCATATAAAAATAAGATTAGGTAAAAATTATATTTTCCCCTTTTTGTATCAAAAGTGTGCATAATGAAATACTTCAAATCAATGTAAGTTATGCATAAATCAAAATGTACTCATCATGTAATACAAAAAAATAAAATCATTTCCCCCAGTAACTGTGTTGCATATCATATGATTCTCCTCATTTTCATACACCAAAACTTGGAAGAAATAAGTTTAAACTAGTAATTTGTTTCTCCCTTTAATATATCAAATAAATCTTCAAAATAATAAATGCATCATTAATCAATAATATAGATCATCAAAACAATGAATGCATATTCAATAAGAATGTTGGTCCATATATCCAATTCTCATGTTGGCCCGACATTAGCCCAAACCTACATTGCATGAACCCAACCCATAATCTAAGAAGAGATCCAGAGAGAAAAGATTATCATATTGAATTTGTTGTCGCAAAGTCTCGAGGAACCGAAATTATGAAGTCCACATTCCACATTGGTAAAGACCCAAGCCCAACAAATAACTTCAATTTAATATAGACATATTTGTTAAATGAAAAGTAAGTTTTATGTTCTAAATCATATATACTTAGAATTCTATTAAAGATAATATTCCAAGTGATACAAGACTCAACAAGTATATAAAGAAAGAATGAATGAATGAAAGAAGGGGATTTTTTGTCACAACCTAAAAAATTTACTAGTTGAAATCATATAGACGAAATTTAATATCAACAATTAGCGCTATCTGTGGAAAAAGAAAAAAAGCCAAAGGATTCATTAGAAAAAAATTTGTGAAAAAAGAAAAATCATGGCAGAAGGAGGAGATAATAAGCCAAATCAGAGGAATCAAGTGAATCAAAAGAATTAAGAAAATAAGATAATCAGGCGAATTCGGTGAATCGGATGAATCAGGAGAATCAGGCGAATCAAGTGAATCATACCAATCAAGATCTTTTAGACTTAGAACAGAAGTTGGAAGATAAAAGAAGGCAAAGACTAGAACTCCAAGAAAAAACTGAGGAACATGGAAGAATGATAATCGAGATGCAAAAGATGATCAATAAGTGGAGAGAAGCGACAGAAAGCAACGAGAAGATCCACTGTTATCAGATCCACCATTGTCAACAACTTGGGATGAACATGCTTTATTTGGAGATGACAGGCATCATGGAAATACATGGAGATGGTTAGACTTTTTACGCAGCAGAGTTGGAGACGTCAAGAGGAAGAGGCAAATGGGATAAGTGGAGGAACTCAAAAGTTGGGAACCCAGGTAAATCATCGGTGGACCTAAGCATGTGCAGATTTCTTCAATATAGAAGTTGATGATTCTTGTTTCATGGAAGAGATCAAGTGATTACGTAAGGAGTTACAAAAGGTTAAAGAAGAAAGGCAACAAACAAATAAGGTTGAAGATTATGTGACGGCCTCTCCTCTAAGTCTCGACATCATGACTTTAAGCCTCCCTAGAGGATTCAAGATGCGTCATATTAGCCTTATTTGGGACAAACTGATCCTAAGTCCCATGTTGAAAGATATAGGGAAATAATGCACATTAAAGGCCTAGCTGAAAATGAGATGTGTAGACCTTTCTCCCTCACTTTGGAAGGGCAAGCTAAGACTTGGTATTAGAAACTAAAACATGGAAGCATTTATTCTTTTACACAACTCACTTGTGAGTTTGCAAAAGAATTTTAGGGAGCTTTCCTTTTAGCAAAGGATGTAAAGAGCATATTGTTAATTAAACAGGGAGAAAAAGAAAGTTTAAATGATTTTATAGATCGGTATAATAAAGAGGTTGTGGCTCTAGGTGCATACAATAAAGATATAGCTCTTAAAGGATTGAGAAAAAAGACTCTGAGTAGGTTGGCTATGGTTCGAGATAACAAAGAAAAAGTACGATACTTACCAAAAAGCCTATCCTAGAACAAATGAGGGAATATTATTGGAGCAGGAAGCAAACGAGAAACAACAACAAGAAGGGCGTTCCAACACTTAGAAGTCAGGTTCTCGTCACTATGATCAAACCTCAAGAACAAACGAAAGATCAAGGAAAAAAGGTAGAAGACAGGAACTCAGGACAAGGTTTATGGGGAAGAAGAGATTGTGGACCATATGAATCACACTAGAGGGCTAATCATTATGGCCAAGATTATAGAGACAAAAATCGAGACTTTGGGAGACCAAGAATCTGTACCAAAGAGGTCAACCATAAAGTAGAAAAATTTACGCCACTGAATGCTCCACTTGAAACTATCTTGGAGGATATCGGACAATGAGGACTTGCTATTGAACCGAGAAAAATGTTGTCACCCTATGATTTAAGAAATAGAGGCAAGCGATGCTCAGTATCATCGAGATCACAGTTTTCACCACTGGAGAATGTATAACTTTGAAGAGACATGGTGAAGGACCTGATCATGAATGGTTACTTGGATTCATACGTGGCTTTTGTGGGAGAAGGATCAACACAAGTTTTCTGCTTAGTTATCTCTATTCCTTTTATTTTATCTTTAAATTTTATTAGCTATTTCAATTGCCTTATATTTAAATTCTTTAACCTTCTTTAGATATTTTTATGTATTTGAATAATCTCATAATAAAATGCACTATTTGCTCCTTTTAAATAAAGGCTGCTTATGATGTACCAAAGAGGTATCAACCTCATGTCTAAAAGGGACCCCAAAAACGTACCAAAGAGGTACTGACATCATGTTCAGAAAAATACTAAAAATGTACTAAAGAGGTACCTGACATTTAGTTTAGGACTCCAAATATTTACCAAAGAAGTACCAACATCATGTCCACAAAAATATAAAAAATGTACTAAAGAGGTACTGACCTCGTGTCCAAAAGGACACAAAAAATGTACCAAAGAGGTACTGATATCATGTCCAAAGGACACCGAAAACGTACCAAAAAGTACCGATCTAGTGTCCAGAAAGACAAAAAATGTATCAAAGATGTACTGACCTTATGTCCAGAAGGACACCAAAAATGTATCAAAGAAGTACTGATATCATGTCCAAAAAGACACCAAAAACGTACCAAAGAGGTACCAACCTCATGTCTACAAGGATACAAAAAACATACCAAAAAGGTACCGATATCTGATCTAAAAGGACTTTAAAAATGTACCAAAGAGGTATTACATCAGTCCAGAAGGACCAAAAATATACAAAATAGGTATTGACATCATGTCCAGAAGGACACTAAAAACGTATTACAAAGGTACTGACATTCAATCCAGAAGGACCTTAAGAATGTACCAAAGAGGTATTGTCATTTGTCTAGAATGACCCAAAAATGTATTGAAGAGGTATTGATATCATATCTAGAAGGATACTAAAAAGGTATCAAAGAAATACAGACAACTACTTTTAAAGGATACAAAAAAGATACTAATATCATGTCTAGAAAAAAAAAATCATGTACTACCAAGTGCCAACCTCTTATGTTCATATGAGTGAAGTTATACACCTCTGTGGTATTAAAATATAAAATCTGAATGGACAAAAAATGGTACACTAATAATACCGACTCTCATGCTCAGATGAGTCAAATCGAATACCCCTTCAATGTTAGAATACAAAGTCCTAGATAGACAAAATATTATTTTCCCTATGGTATCCACCTCTCATTCTCAGATAAGTCATACATTTTTACGATGTCAAAATACAAAATTCAGAAGGACAAAAAATATATATTCGCTTAGAAGGGTCAAAATAATATCTCTGCAGTGTTAAAATACAAATTAAAAAAAAAGGAAGAGGAAGAAGAGAAGAGAATGTAAAAATTAAAAATAAAACTTGTGCTATCATGTACACGCATAGTACCGAGATCCCGAGTAAAGAGAATAAAAAATGAAATGAGTAAAAGAAAAAAGGAAAAATACAACAAACAAACAAAAAAGGAAGAGGAAGAAAGGAAGCGAATGTAAAACAAATAATAATAATAATAATAATAATAATAATAATAAAATTTGTGCCTTCGTGTGTAATGTACACACACATAGTACCGACATCCCGACTAAAGGAAATATTAAAAAAAAAGAAAAATAAATTAAATGAATGAAAAAAAAATGACGATGGTTACAGAAAATAATAGTCGAAAGAGGGTGGATGACTAACTGAGAACACGATCACATCACTGCAAAAAATGTTTTATGCCATGCATGCATTATCACGTGCTCTCCCTCGCTCAAATTTATCAAATTAATATTACTTCTTCCTTCTGAAGATTTTCTCTAGAGTGGACCTTCTTAAATTTCTAGGTTCATGCTTATGAGTAATTCGTTTCTTTTATTCACTTCAGTTTCATGTATATGTTCAAACTTATTATAATAAAACTGAAAATAATTAAGTCATGTTGACTGTATATATGAACAAACTTTATACACACTTCAAAATAATTGACTTCGGTGCCCTAAACTAAATGATATGTGTTGGCCAAATTTGGTCACCATGTCCTCCTCCATAGAGCCATCCACATTTCTTTTCGAATTTCTCAAATGAGCTTATCAAATTTTCAAGTCTGAACAATAGCAATGTCGGTACTGAATTCCCATTCTTCAATGCTATAATATGTATACTTTATGCAAGTACATACATATGTACGTGAGCCTTGAGATTAAAGAAAAAAAAAACGAATGAAGAAAATAGAAATAAATCAAATGTATTAAAAGAAAATGGAGCCCACGTAATTCAAGATTTCAAAAGGAGATAAATAAATAAATATAATAATAACCAAAAAAGTGGATAGGAAAGATTACCAACTTCATTCATATATTTCTGTCTACCTCAAGAGCCATTATTAACTACTATTAGTTTGCTGTAAATAATGGAATTTAAAGCAGCTAAGCACATTTAAAGATGTGGGTTTGAATGTGTTTTTCAAGTATTACTTCTTCAGCATTCGAACATATAAATGTACATGTTTGTTGCAATAAGTTCCATGCATAAGCTTATGTACATACGAGAGTCATTCACGCCCAAGGAAGTACAAAGGCTAAGGAGGGGAATAAACATTTCAATGTTACCACCGACAAGCACTTAAAAACAGTCCAAAATAAGCTAGCCGAGCCAAACATCGCAACCCGTCCGCTCACAAGGTGACGACTTCCGTCCTTCACAAATTTCAACGTCACATGCTACACTTCCAGTCCTAGGAAATTTACGAGTTCTATATCCTAAGCTCCGTAAACCTGAAGAAAGCATCAGACTTAGAGTTCTGATAGAAGCACATGGAATTTTAACAAGCACAATAACTTCCATACCGACCTCCCGAGAATATTGAAAAAACACTTCAAAACGATAAATTACCTCATGCAACAAGGAGCAAAAGTATAAGTACGAAAGTCAGGTACACGGACCTCAAGCCAGAACGGCAAGTCAGGTACATTTAATCTCTCGCTCGCAAAAGAGAAAACTAAACAACAGATGAGTTCAATTGTAAACGACTTTTTTATCGTTTCATCCCTCACACGCACGTATTATTAGACTTATATTAATTAATTAAATCTATTAATATTGTTTGTTCACAACAAACTAGGTCATGTTATCATTTTTATAACTCAAATACTTATTGTTAATTTGATTCCCACAAGAACTTAGCTAAGTCTGCAAACTATAACCCAACGACCTACTCAAACCAAGCCAAATAAATGCTACAAATCTCTTCATTTACATGACATGAATGCTATTTTTCAAGTTGTTCATGAAAATCTCAAATCCATGCATATAAATAACGTCTCTCCAATGCTATGTACATACATACATACATATATACATACATACATACGTACGTACGTACATACATATATATATATATATATATATATATATATATATATATATATCCCCGAATTTTCTCAACGAAGCTTTCATCCCGAGGACCCGAGTAACCTTTTTTCTCTTTTCAGCATTGCCCATATTTTGATCTCCATCACCTTGGCTCCTCGAGTTGAGCTTCGCATGTAACTTGCAATATCTATCATAACCGAAAAACATATATACGAGTTATAAACTTTCAAGAAGCAAGTGTTACAACGAAACGTGATTGTTCGGTTGAACATCCCTTGGTCGAATGAGAAACTCGTCATATACCTGCTTACTTCAGCTCCTTTCTTTGGCTGAACAAACGGCTGCTACCTACTGGTTCAACTTTCGAGTCGGTAACACGGGAACACGAATCATCCCTCTCCCACACCACTTCGCTATAACATCCCTCCTCCTTTTCTAAACCAACCCTGAAGCTCTCCTTTTAAGCCAACAGCTCCTCAATACGAGATTCAAGTTTTTCTTTTCCTTTTTAAATCATTACTCTCCCTATCTAAAACCGAAACCTTTTCAGTCTCTTTGAGCTGACAAAGCAATCTTGTCCCGGTGAACCGCCAAGAAAAGGTTTAATAACAAGGAAGAAACAGTCTTAATCAGAAAGATAAAACCAGCACCAAAGAAATGAAAAACCAAATAAACTACAAGTATTACTTTCTGACTAAATTCAGAATGCAGATTAATAACATCCAAACCGACTACCCGACAACCCCAGTCGGCCCAATCCTGAGTAACAGTGCACTCTTTTGATTTGATAATATAGACATGTTGATAAGTAGCTGGTACCACTCTTTGCAATGAAATTATCCAAGCTCTATAAAAATAAATAAATAAATGTTTTATGATGCTGCGATTTTTCAGATGAAGTCGACAGTTTGACAGTTATGGGGAAAGCAAACGCCACTTTAGCAAAAAAAAAAGAAAAAAAAAAGTAGTAATGAAAAACCGAACAAAATGATAAAAACACTTGAAAAATCAGTGGGAAATAGGGTCAACAGGAAAATTAGATTGAACAATAATGTGCTGACTTTGGTAACAACTGAGATAACTAAGACAGGGTAACCCCTTATTTTCATACCTTATCGATTCTGCATCAGGACCTAGTGTCTCGCCAAAAGCTCCCACCAAGTTTCAACAAGTTGCCAGATCTTGTATCTATTAAAACTGGGGGACTCCATGTTAGACCATATATCCAGTTCTCATGTTGGCCCGACATCATCCCAAACCTACATTGCATGAATCTAACCCATAATTTAGGAAGAGATCTAGAAAGAAAAGATTATCATATTGAATTTGTTGTCCCGAAGTCTCGAGAAACCGAAATTATGAAGTCTACATTGTAAAGACCCAAGTCCAACAAATAACTTCAATTTAATTTAGACATAAATGAAAAGTAGGTTTTATGTTCTAAATCATATATAATTAGAATTTTATTAAAGATAATATTCCAAATGATACAAGAACTCAAAAAGTATATAAAGAAAGAATGAATGAAAGAAGTGGACTTTTTCTATAACCTAAAATATTTACTAGTTGAAATTAGATAGACGAAATCTGAAATCAACAAAGATTAAAAGTGACTCAAACTATTAAACTTTTCTAAAACACAATACAAACAAATGAAATGCATGCTAAAATGACATTTTTCTATGATCAAACCACCGATGGTTTAGGGCTCCTAAGCTTTTATTTGTTTTCCAATGACTCTTCCTCTTTTAGATCTCTCACTTTCTTTCCTTGATGAACTACTAATATGGGGGCAAAAAGCATTTAAATAGTTTGTAAACTAACTTAAGCAATTCGGAAGACCAATTCCTCTTGAATTAGTTCATCTTGGTTGCCCTGTTTTTTGACCAAGCTTCTATAGAGATGTCCAAATTGAGTATCACAAAATTATATGATCCCCTGACTTTTGGGCCTTTAGATCCATGTCACTTGTATCGTTTCACTTAGCACATTCAACCCAGAAAAAATCAAACTTCTGGCCTATGCATCTTTCAGACAGTTATGACCTCTGTGGATTAAACCTTGCATATTTGCTTGTAACAACGTCCGAATTGGATTCTGTAAAATTCTAAAGAAATTACACATTTGTAGCTTTCTAACCATGTATCATTTGTCTTATAAAATAGCACTAATCAGTCCCAGAATTTCTCGCAATTTGGCTACTACTTTCTCAGAATGTGGAAGTAGTCACTTTCATTTCCTAATGCTAAACTATTTAGCTTGATTCTAAATAATTGATACTTGGCTTACATGAAATTGAAATATGGATCATAAAGTGATCAATATTTTATTTCAAAGCCATTTTAACATGATGAATGATTGAATCCAAAAGCAAGCTCACTTCAAAGTATAAAAAGGCATGTAAGATGTTTTGCACACATTGATAAATGCAAGTATATTCAAGCAAAACATAATTTATAACTCAAAACATGACACGTCTTTGAAAAAGCTTGGCTAAAAAATTTGGACATTAAACAATCAAGAGGTCAGCCAAGTATTTTATCACTACAATACCATGGAATTGCCAAGATATGCATATTTCACACAACCATACTTTCAAAAATAAACTACAAATATGCTTTGAATGCTTAAACTAAGAATTGTGAAATAAGCAATGAAAAGATAAGAAATTTGGTACCAATTTTTCTCATACACATATTCTTTTCTTTGCATTTTGTCCAAGCATATATTGCATTCCATTGAGTGTTTTTCTTCACCACAAATCCTTACCAAGGAACCACCCATTATTCCTTGAATTTAGTATCTATAAAAGATATTCAAATTTTACATATTTGTACCCAAATCATTTTGGGCCCTTCAATGTTAGTTTCAGTTCCTTTAAAACCCAAATCTTTCTAACTTCAACATATGCACTTTTTTAATGGGGCCTACATAACTCATGTGACTAATGCGATTACAATAATTGCATGCAATATTAGAATCATTTAAAGAGGTAGCCTTTACAAAATAATTTTTTAACTATTTTTGTTTAATGTAGGCTTGCATACAATACTTCTTTTGTCAAAAACACATCTTTGAAAGCCAAGCAACATTTCAAAATTCTTTTGACCATTTATGAATTTCACAACAATCTCATTTAATTCAATAGTCCTTTTCTTAAGCATTTCATTTTGTTTTGTTAATGCATAAAATTTAGAGCTCTCACGATTTTATGAGACACAAGACTTTTCTTTTAGACCGTCAATTTCTCTTTGAAAATCTTTTCTTTCTACTTCAAAACAATTGACTTTCTTTTGCAAACTATCATTTTTATTTCTCAAAAATTCATTTTCCTTTTACAAATTTTGTAAATTCTCATTTTCTCTTTTCAAAGCAATTTGATCATTTTTCAAATTAGCATTCTCATTTTCAAAAATACTTTTTCTCCTCTTTCAAGGATTTAATCTCAATACTAAGCTTTTCAATTTTCTTTTTAAGGATGCGATTTTTGGCAATCAATTTTTAAAATTTGTATACAATTTTTCATATACATTTGACAATTCATCATATGAAAATGAAAGTTCGGAATCACTTACCTAATCCTCTCTAAGTGCCATGAAGCACATGTTGGTGTCTTCAGTTTTGCTCTCATCATTTTCATGCTTTGCTTTGTCCTTCATGAGAGGTTCGTGATGACCATCAAATGAGTCCATAGCTTCTTTAGTTTGGTTAGTAACTTCAGAATATTCTTACAAAGCTAACCAAATATCATGAGCGAAATTGAACATAGAGAATTTATTTACATTATTCTTATTTAATGCACAAAATAAAATATTCAAGGCTCTAACATTTAAAGATGCATTTTTTCTATCTATGTCACTCCATTCATTCATTAATTTGGGAATAAATTTATGGTTACAAATAATTTCCCAGAGCTCATAATCTAAGGATTGCAAAAATACTCTAATTCTAATTTTCCAATGTGCAAAATCATTTCCATCAAAAAATGGTAGTGTAGTGAATGATTGTCCCTCAATATATCCTAAAGTTGCCATGGATCACTCTAAGATGGTTAAGTCTTATTCAAGAGTACCTTGCTTTGATACTAATTGAAAGTACACTAAAGCAACCCAAGAGGAGGGAGGGGGTGAATTGGGTTTTAAAAAATTTATAAATTAAATATGTGCAATCCAATTTCAGTTTCAAGTAATTTAAATTTTTTAAGTACAAAATAATAAATTCAACACACTATCAATATAAATATCATAACTTTATAATTCAAGTATATGAATAAATGTGCGAAAACAATAACAAGAATATAAATTAAATGAGTGAAAGGGTAGAAAAATCAAACATGTGATTTTTACGTGGTTAAGCAAATTTTGGCCTACGTCTATGCCTCTAACCTAACCCGCTCGAGAATTTCACTATTTTGCCTTCAAACCAAGGCAAGCAAATACAACTATAAGTAGACTTTTGGGTGCTACTCAAACCTTACACCAAGAGGACTTCACAGGTGCCTCTCCAACCTTTACAATCAAGTGATTTATGTTGTCACTCAAACCTTTCTACCAAGTGTGTTTCTCTCACACTCAAACTCACAAGAACTATAATAAAAGTATCCTTAATAAAAATTAAGGAAAAATACACACACTCTTTTCAAAGAAATATACAAATGAAATATAGAGTGTGTAATTGAATAAATATATTTGCAAATATAAGCTCAAAATCTTTGTATGCACTTTTAAAATATTTCTCCAAATTTTTAAGATTTGCAAAAATTAATTTTAAACGAATTTTGGCTAGTTTTTATAGTAGAAAATAAAAAATGACCATTTATAGTTGTTACTAGTTGTTTATAGCTACTGGGGCCAAACTTTAAAAATCTTGCATTTGTGTCCATTTTTCAAGTTTTAAAAATCTTGCATTTTAGTCCATTTATTATTACTAACCATTTGAATTCAAATTCAAAAATATACCGTTGGTACTATTTTGTGGTTCAAAAACTTTGAAAATCAATTTTTTTTTAAACTGTTATACTGTGCACTGGTTCGACCTAATTCGATTAAACCAAACAGTGAATCATTGAATCATGTTTTTTAAAACTTTGCAATTAGGTCCATACTCAATTTTGAAAATCTTTCAAATAGAACCTTTGCGAAAATGGTTCCTATCATTTCAATATAAAATTTTCACAAAAACATAAATTTATTTTTAAGAGAAAATTACTTTGTGAAAAATATATTTTCTAAAATATGATTTTACTGCAATTTAAGGAAAATATATTTTTGAGCTTACTAGTGCAAATTAATAATCAATTCAAAGACACATTATATCGAATCATCTAGTATATGTGTGTCTTAAATTCTTCAAGACTTATTTTCAATTTGCTCCTCATGAATGTCTTCGTTAATTTTGATATCCTTTTGAATCTTGACAATTTCATTCTAAATCTTCATGCTAAAAGTATTACAAATAATACTACAAGAAAAATTTGACTAATTAAGGATATCAATTTTTTGTTATCGTCAAAACAATAGGTTATTAGCCTTAAGGCTAAGAATTAGATGGATGGACTGTTGGAACGTTCTTTCAACATCCAAAATTAAGTTAATTTTTTCACCCGCATATTAGTCCAACAAGATAACTATCAGATCCATATTAAAGAATAAAGACTCAAAAGATAAAAGTCTAAATTTATAAAATTTCAATTAATATTTCTTATTTAGGGCAGATCTAACGAAGATTTTGTTTGAAAAAATCATATCTCATCTAAATTATAAGTAAGCTAAAATACTGAACTATTTTTTTATTAGAATTCCACTAAATTCTAAATTATCTTCAATCAGAGTCCTATTTGAATTAATCTTTCAAATAACCTAACAAATTAACAAGTATAAAAAGAAAAGAAATTAGAGAAAAGGAAGGTCTTCTTCCCCATATAAAAAAATTTTACTAGTTGATATCAGACGACGAAATCTGATATCAATAGAGATGCTAAAGGAAAAATAGATTCAGCAAATCTAACATGCGTAGAAACATAAATTTTTGAAGTTAAAGGATCATAACAAAAATATGTATTATGAGTTAGAGAGTACCCAAAAAATACACATGGTTTAGAACGAGACTCAAGTTTATGAGAAGTATATGGTCTAATCCATGGATAACATAGACAACCAAATACCTTGAGTTTTGAATAATTAGGAGAGGAAACAAAAATCTTTTGATAAGGGGAAAAGAAATTTAATGTTGAAGTTGGCATTCGATTAATTAGCTACAATGTAGTTGCAAAAGCAAGAGACCAATGCAATAAAGGAAGTGATGCATAAGAAAATAAAGTCAGACATGTCTCAACGATATGAAGATGGCATTGCTCAGAGAAACCATTGAGCTCAGGTGTATGAGGTGGAGTAGTTAAATGAGATATGCCATCGGTTGCAAGAGCAATAAATTCACCTCCATTATCATAATAGAGCGTGTTGATGCTTAGATTAAAATGTTTTCCAAGTATTGCTTTAAATCTAATAAATATTTTTTTAGTTTCTACTTTTTGTTTGAGAGGACAAATCCAAATATATTTGGTAAAATAATCAACAAAAATCACATAATATTTAAAGCCATCATGAGAAACAATTAGTGTAGTCAAAACATTAGAGAAAATTATTTGAAGAGGTTAATTGAAGACGAGTAGAATTAGAAAAAGAAAGTTTATGACTGTTATTTTAGTGACAAGCATTACATGAGAAATTATAAGAAAGAGAAGATGATAAATCTAAATGATATCTTGAAGCAATATGCTTTAAAATAGGAAAGGTGGGATGTCCCAATTTGTGATGCCATTAGGATGAAGTGGCTTGACACTAGAAAATGCAAATAAGGTTGATGATACATACCATCCTTAGTTTGTCCCTTTAAAAGCATTGTTCTCATGCAAAGATCCTTCACCAGAAAAGAAGATGGTAAAAATTCAATAAAGTAATTACTAGAATGCAAAATTGTGAGATAGATATTAATTTTTTTTTTTAATGCTGGGTACACAAAGAACGTTATGTAAAGAAAAATGAGCTTTAGAAGTTTAAAGATAAGTGGAACCAGTATGGGTTATGGGAAGACCCGTGAAATCTTTAATCATGATATCGTCAAATCCAGTGTATGGTGCATGAAGAGATAGGTTGCTCAAGTTGGAAGTGACATGGTGAGAAGCACCACCGTTCATAAGCCACGTTGGAGTATTGGAAGTGTTGGCAGCAAAGTGAGGTCTTGGTTGCTATGATAAAGATGCTGCTGCATGTGTTATAGGACTGTTCAACTGGTACTAAATGAGACGAAGGATATCATTTAGCGGTACACCCCTGGATTCGACAAATTTGATAATAACAAAGGTAAGGCTACGAAGGAGGCTGAACACTTGTATTGATTCGAGCAGTGTTGGGCGTGGGAAGGCGCGAACCAAAAGTAGGCGATGGACATTAGCCCGTGTTGCTGAGACTAGAATTTGAAGGAGGTTTCCGGCTACTGTTGCCTGAAGTAGAGGAATGCAAGCCATTATTGGTTCAACTCGTTGAGTTAGCAGAGGCAGGAAAATAAAATGGATCAGACTTAGTACCTTGAATGGATGCGTCAAAATTTAGCAGCTTTTCATGAAGTTCATCAAATGAGATTGGGTTATCTCGTGCTTGAACAACACATACTAGCTCCTTATAATCATCATCGAGACCATCAAGGATATTTTACGTGAGATCTTCATCATTATTCGGTGCTCAAAGAATGGCCAGTTTATCAGCACACGTTTTTACAATTTGAAGAAATTCAGTCAAACTCTCAGATCCTTTGGTTATATTCTTGAGATGGCTTTTTGTGTGCTTGATACGTCCTCGAGATGGTTTAGTGTAAGTGTTGGATAGGATTGTCTATGCTTATTGTGAGGATTTGGCTCGGGTGCTGATCGAAGTAATGGTGGGAGAAAGAGAGCAAATAAAGGCATTAATGATCAACCAGTCTTGTCAAACTTAGAGAACATGAGCAGGATTTGGTACAACAGTGTTGTTTTAAGTAAGGGTGGCAGGTGGGCATGGTATCGATCCATCAACATAACCAAGGAGATCATATCCTACAAAAGGAGTATGAAATTGAAGCTTCCATGAGACAATTTTTGGAATTGAGTTTAAATAAAGTTTAGGCTGAGATATTAGTGGTGATTAATATGTTGTTTGATTCGTTGGTATTTTGAATCGAAGGATTCAGATTGGTTGTTGAAGAATTGGGGTTATTGTTTGTAGTCATCTTGGTGACGGCTTAATAAAAAAGAAATGATGTGAGAGGAAGGGGCTACAATTAAAATTGCTCTGATACCATAAAATATAGAAAATGAAGAATAATATGGTACACTTTATTCATTGATATGAATTAGATATATATAGTACAAAGATATAGATGTGTAAATTAGAGAATCAAAGGTAACACCTGAAATAAAGTAAACAGAAGAAACTAAAAGATAAAGAATTAAAAAATGATTAAAATAAAATAAGTTACAATAATATCTACAAATAAAGAAGAGAAGGAGTTCCTTTGTTATTTTTTATTTACAATTAACTGATTCTAATTATAAGAATTGTCCTTCAAATGATAAGTCGGATATTTTTGAAAAATTAATAATTTTCTAGTGTTGTTTATAAAATTATTTGCATATTTTTTGGGGAAAAGTAGAGATCGTAAAACGGGCGAACTGGCCTGAGTCCAGCACAGCCTAGCCCAGCCCGTGAATAGTGCTAGCATAGCTTGACACGACCGAATACTGTTCACAGGTTGGATCGAGAAAAACGGCTCACATGCCGTGATGTGCCACCAACAGTAACCGTGTTGTGTCGTAACGGCTCAGGTACTATTTATGGGTTGGGCTGCTCTATATTTGGGTTACTATTCAGCTTATGAACAGTAACTTTAGCTCAATTAAATAGTATTTATTATTTATAATTAAAAAAATAAATTTAAAATAATAAAACTGAACTTATAAAATTATTAAAATAAAATTTAATTACTTACGTAATTTTAATTAATAAAAATTACATAAATTTTTAAATTTAAATTTAAATATATAAAATTTTATATAAAAAAAATATAAAATTTTAATTTTATAATTATATTGAATTTATATAGCAATTATATTATATTTTTTAATTTCAATTATAACCTACCTAAATTAGGAAGACCAATAGAATTTTGTTATGTAAATTTATAATTTGTAATATTTATTTGTATTGTTAAATGTAATTTGTTATTTAAATATAAAAAGAAATGAAGTAAAAATGATTAAAAATAAATAATTTGTATCTTATAATTTGTAATATTAAAAAATAAAAAATAAAAATTTTTTATACTACTTCCATTAATTAGTTATTTAGTTAAAAAAAATTAAAGAATTAACTCAATGCACATAAATTTTAAATTGCTCAAATTTAATCAAAAAAATAAAAAAATATGAATTTTAAATAAATAAAACATAAAATTTTTATTTTTATTATTATAGTTATATAGAATTTGTATAAATTTTTTGGCGGTTGACAATTGTTTTGAAATTAATTTATAATTTTATATATAACATTTTGTTTAAACAAATAAGAGTATAATAAATTGATGATTGTTAATGCTTTTACATGATGTTAATTATAACTAGGTATAAATGATAATTATATTATGTGTTTATAATTTTATATGTATGAAAATCTAAAATATTTAATTATATTACGATGAAAATATAATAAAGTATTGTATTTTATTATAAATTACAATTATGCACTTAAAATTTTAATCTAATTGTAAACAATAAATATTGTAAACTTATTATTTATTAAATATATTATTATTTTAAACTTGTTTAATTTATTATTATTTTAAGTTTAGCAAATTATTTATTAGTTAATAAATTTTTATTAGTTTAAATTAATTTTTAATTTTTATAATATAAAATATATTAATAATAGTATTTACTATGTCACTATTATGTCACTGTTTATGTTTAATACTGTTCATGGGCGGCTCAAATGGGCTTATGGGTCGTGCTAGGCTTGTCTTCTGATGGGACGGGCTGGCACGGTATGTATAGTAACTATGTCGTGAGCCGTGCTAGGCCTATAGATTTTACTGTGCTAGATGTGCTGGCCCGACATGTGAGGCCACGTATGGCTTAAATTTCATAGGTTGTGTCAGCCCGACACGACCCATTTGCTATCTCTAGATGAAAGTATCCTACATCAAATTTATATTTTCCTATGGGTTTTTGTAGCTTATATGCCATTGAAAGAATACATAATAAGTGGGGATGTAAGCTTGAAAGATATGAGAAGGAAAATGTTGGATAAATTTTTAAAGTACTAGTGTTTGAATTTTGTACAATATTAGCTTTATCAATAATCTTGGATCTTCATTAAAAGATATTATTTATTGACTAGGCATACAAAAAGATTGTGGTCATGATTATAAAGAGTTTAGCAATGTTCGAGATAAATTATTTTCCTTGTTTAATGAATATATAGTCAATTCAGAGTATGTTCTTTTATTGTTGCATCTTGCGTGCGAGTTGGTAATGCTCATTCAAGTTGAAAACCCGATGTCAAAGGCAAAGAAAAATTGGATTCATGCCTTGAGGTAAATTTTACACTTTTTGAGATAAATTTTATACTTTTTGTTGTAACTAATTTGTTACTATAGTTATATCATTTTTATTTGATTATTCTTTTTAATTGTTATTCATTTTAATTTATTTATTTTTATGATTGGATTGTTTTTATCTTATTTATTTTTCTATGGTTGATCGAGTTAATTGTGCACAAAAAGAGTATTTTATTTTAGTATAAATTTTTATTGTGTTAATTTTTTTTAATATTGTAGGAGTTCGATAATGTTGATAGTATATATAAGGATACTTTTAACCAAAAGACACAATTGAAGTTATATTTAGATGAACCACGTGTTCAACAAACTGTTGGCTTAGATATTTTATCCTTTAGACATTTGAATCAACTTTTAGTGTTGATGGTCGAGTTCTTGATCAAGCACTTGAACCGATCACAGCAAAAGCATCATTTTTCTCAGAGATTAACTTTTTGGAAAGAAAGGTAATCTTTTCAATATTGTCTATGAGATAGTTATTACTTTATTGCTTTATTTTAATTTTAATTTTTTCTTAGTTATTGCATTATAGTATTGTTTGTTTTTTTGTGTATTTGGTTAGGACTTACGACTTTTTGTTGATTTCCTAATTGAATTTCTATTTAAATGATAATAATCAGCTACCCCAAAAACTTTTTCTATATAAAACTAAAACAAGATTTATAATAATATTAAAGAGTTAGGTTTATTTGGTTTTATGGATGCTGTATGATTCTCTTATATTGATATCTATTAGAACTAATTTAATTTGGTTTAGATTCTACTTTATTGTTTTATTAGTTGGCAGATTGATAATTTTTTTGACATCTTCTAATGTTATAATTAGTGGTTAGAATAATCTTGTCTCTAGAGTTTATACCACAATCAAGACTACAGTTCTTGAATCTTGATCTTGGAGTTTTTTCATTTTTTATGTTTTGACATTTTTAATTTAACAAATTCTTCATTATTTCTACATTCTTTATTTATTTATTTTAGTTGATGTAACAGATATGTATATAAATTGGAGCAACTCGCCAGAAATATAGTTAATTTATAAATTCATGGCACTCTATCAAAGGAAAATATTAGTTTAACTAACAAGCTAAAGGTTTGATCATTTTAATACTTTTTTACTTATTTAAATTTATATTTTTATCATACTTATTATTTTTAAATTATTTTTCAGGTATTTTAGCTAGGGAAATAACCGAAAATGTCTTGATTTATAACCGAAAATTCAAAACTACCCCCTCACTAATTTTCATTCAATTTTACCAAAAACCAAGATTTTTGGACATGTATACCTTATACCCAATTGTTTTCTTTTTTATTTTCCGACTCTATTCAATTCTTTCCTTCCTCTCCAAATCCAACGCCCACGAAATCCAAACCGATTCCATCTAAAACCACAAGCATTTTGGAACATTATCATATAAAAATAACAAAGGTTAGTGTTTTGATTGATATTTGTGCTTGTTTAGATATTTAAGAAAGGAAATGGGTTCGTATGTGAGAAAAAGTGGTTAGGTTGCATGTTGAAGTTGTTAAATAAGGTGTAGTAGCGCTGTTTGTGTGAGATTTTCTTAGTCTTGAAATGTTGGAGACAAATCTGGGGCGAGGGGAGGGATTGGGTTGGTGAAATTGGGGTTTTTGAGCGCGGGGAGGATTACTCGACAGTATAATTGAGCAAGGTGAAAACCCCCCTTGCTCGAGAGTTTACTGTATCGAGTAAATGGGGTTTTCCCCTTACTCGATAGTTGCTCGACACTATCGAGCTAGGTGAAACCCCACCTTGCTCGACACAGTACACAAGGCCACAAACTTCAGATCCCTGCTCGAAATGACTGTTAGGAGTCTGCTCCCATGACCCTTCAAGAAGGGTAACTATTGTAACTAATCTGTTCATCACTGCACCGAAATAACAAAAAAAAATATTTTCCACCTATATTCATGAAAACAACTGAACTATGTTGATTGAACCGATGCCTACGAGGTTGACATAGTTCCAATATACCAATGAAGTGACTTATATAGTTCCTCAAGGGTTTCATCTGTCTTGCTCAACATCGCAACAAAATGAAGACCCACTGCATTTTGTTCTTCGGGCCGAGGATGCTGTGACTTCAGTTGATGGAGGTGAATCACCTGTTCATTATGGAGAAGAACAACTGTGTGAGTATCATGGCAATGTGGCTGACGACGAAGAAAACGAAACTTCAAAAGACGTTCGTGCACACCCTGATTACAGGAGCAACTCAATGGCTTGTCCATCTTCTTCAAATCAATACATTCGGTCATTGCCTCTCGTTCCACCGTCTACAACAGTTGCAAGTGAAGCCTTTTCAGCTATTGAGTTTGGAGATGTGTCGGTTGGAAAGATTTTTCATACCAAACAGGAACTGCGTGACAGTTTAAGTATGATGGCATTAAGGAACATTCAAGCAACTAAGAACAACAATGATGCTTTCTTCAGAGTGACCCGTATGGAAGCTACACATACTTGTCAAAATGAGCATCTGTAGGATGGCTACCGCCAAGCAAGTAGTCGATTAATTGGAGAACTCATAAAAGACAAGTTTCAAGATGCCAGTAGGATATACACTCCGAGGAATATTCAGGATGATATTCAAAATCATTATGGAGTTCGCTTACCGTACACAAAAACCTGGCACAATAAGGAAGAGGCTTTAAAGATTGTATGTGGAGATCCGTTGGAATCATTCAAGGGCCTCCCTTTGTATTGTCATGTGTTGGGGGCGAAAATTCCCGGGACTGTTACGGCCATAGAAACAGATGACGATGACCATTTCTTATACTTTTTCATGGCACTAGGTCAATGCATTAGAGGGTTTCGTACTACCATTGGACCAGTTATAGCCATTGATGGCATATTTCTCAAAGAAAAATTTAAAGGAACGTTGTTTGTAGCTGTCGCATAGGATGGAAATAGCCAAATATACCCACTTGCTTACGGTATCGCTGATTCAGAAAATGATGCCTCGTGGGAATGGTTTATGAGGAAGCTCCAATGTGCTATTACACAAATAGAGAACTTGGTTTTTATTTCAGATCGTCACAACAACATCCTTAAGGCTATCAACACGATATTTTCTGATATAACACACGAATTTTGTACATACCATATATCCGAAAATTTGAAGATAAAGTATAAGATGCGGCAACAAAAGACCGACACCTTTATAGTGCGTATTTCAAGGTAGCAGATGCATATCGTTGAAGTGAGTTCTACAAGTACATGGACAGCTTGCGGGCGATGAGTCCTGAAGCAGCTAAGTACGTAGAAGAGGAAATCAGCTTACAACGGTGGGCCAGGTCATTGTTTCTGTCTCATAGGTACGACATGCAAACTACGAACATCGTTGAAAGTATGAACTCCTTGCTCAGTTATGCTCGCAATCTACTTATTACTCCTTTAGTTGACTACATCAAATCTTTAGTACAAAGGTGGTTTTTTAAGCGTAGGGAGATACATGTTACGAGAGATGGGTATTTATCGCAGCAGCGCAGATAAGGTTGATGAATAGACTGAGTTGTCACGATCCATGATGGTGCACCTTATTTCCCTGTTCAAGTTCGTGATGAAAACGCGAGGTTGTGTGGAGGTTGTTGACATACGAGAGAAAATATGCAGTTGTAGATATCTAGACCTTCAACAGTTGCCCTGCACACATGCTTTAGCAGCTTATTGACACGTATATATGTCACACAATTCATTGTGCTTGCATTACTACACAACCGACATGCACATTGCTGCATATGCAGAGCCGATCACCTTGTGGGTAATGATTGCGATTGGATGATTCCACCTAAGGTTCGGGAATTTAACATCAAACCTCCGAGACAACGTCCATCAGCTAGGCATCTAAGAAAACAACGGATTCCTTCTAGGAGAGAAGAAATTGTACAAAGGAAATAAATAACTCCGATTTACGAAAACTGGCCCGACCACAAGTCTACCGCCATCCGAGCGATGAGGTTGTTCCTATTTTCCTTGAGAGATAAAGCTTAGGGCTATTTGTAGTCTTCGCAGCCTTGTAGTATCAATACATAGGAAGCATTAACATAGAAATTTCTCACAAAGTTCTTTCCACTATTGAAGACTTCATAGTTAAGAAGCAAGATTGCATAGTTTAGACAATTAGATTTTATGCCTCTTGATGAGGCATGAGAGCAATTTCAAAAGTTAATTTGCAAATGTCCTTAGCATGGATATCAAGAGTGGTACTAGATTCAATTGTTCTACAATGGGTTAACTGGTCAAACTAGGACTATTGTGAATGTAGCATCCGATGGCACTTTTATATCAAAAGCAGTAGAATGAGAGATCTTTGATGAAGAAAGTTGCAGAAGTTCACGATGGCGACCCACTAGCTTCACTCTCCGTTAAAGTTGTAGCTTTGGAAAACCATATTCAAGCTTTTACCACAAAGGAAGCATCTTTAAGTCAAGAAAATGCTATGGCTACTAGTTCTTTATATTCCGATGTGAGGCTTGACCAGAAGTAGTAGCCTATTGCCAAAAAAAAGCCAAAACAATGCCAATACATTAATAACTAGAAGTACAACATTTGACCAAACAACAATTTGCCGACCCATTACCATCCAATGCTCTCAAATCATGAATATTTTCTTATGGTAATGTAAGGAATGCAATACAACCACCACCATTTGGATTTCAGTAGTAGCCTATTGCCAAAAAAAAGCCTTCTTCAAAAGATCTTTTGAGCTTCATCGTAAAGAAAAAGAGTCAATTTAATATATGAGCTCGATTAGATATTGAACAAACATGGACGCCACAATGAAGTCTTTGAAAACATAAATTGGCTATCTTGCCAATTCAATCAAAGGGCAATCATCAGGAAAGTTTCTTAGTGACATATAGTTGAATCCCAAAGACTATTGTAAAGTTGTCACTTTGAGGAGTAGTAGGGAGTTAAACCCCCAAAGTCAAAGAAAAATGAAGATAAAGGCAAGAAATGTTGAAACAAAAGCATTAAAGAAAATGTCAAAGCCACATGGGATCTCTTTTCTCAATAACCCTTCCATTATTGCACCGCCATTACTTTATATCAACATTTTCTTGAAGATCAGTTCTCAAAAATCATTGAAAAGTTTAAGAAGCTTCACATCAACATTCCATTCATAGAAGCATTGGAACAAATGCCAAATTATGCTAAGTTCATCAAGAAAGTAATGTCGAAGAAGAGGCGATTGGAGGAATATGAGATTGTCAAGCTAATAAAGGAATGTAGCTCAGTCTTAGAAAGGAAGTTGCTAGAGAAAGAAAAAGATTCGGATAGTTTCACTATCTCTTGCACAATCAGTAATTTTGCTTTTGAGAAGGCATTATGTGATTTGGGAGAAAATATAATCTTATGCCACTTTCAATTTTTCGGAGGTGGAGGGCTAAGGAGTTATAGCCTACAACCATCTCTTTGTAAATAGCGAATCGGTCTCTTATATACCCTCACAGTATTACCGAAGACATGTTGGTGAAAATTGATAAATTCATCTTTTCAAGAGAGTTTGTGGTATTGGACATGGAGGAAAATCGAAAGGTTCTTATTATCCTTAGGTAGGCCTTTTCTTGCTATTGCGAAAGCTTGGATTGACATGCAAAATAGGAAACTTACACTTTAAGTTAATAAGGAATAAGTGAAGTTCAACATTTAGAACACCTTTAAATTTTCGAATGAGGTACAATCTTGTAGCTAAGTTGATTTCGTATAAGTGTTGTGATGCGAGGCCAAGTGATTTATTAGAGAAATGTCTTGTGCAATCTTGTCTAAAAAAGAATCACTGCATGCTTCAAAATTTGATGATGATGTTTATGGTGATGCTTATGAAAATTTGGTTGATGATTTGTGTGCATTAGAACTTGCTAGCTAAGGAGGTTGATTATGATAAATTTGTTGAGCTTGAGTCCAAAAGTGAAGAGCTAAATTCTAAAAAGGCTACAGAGCTTTCTTATGATGGGTTATTGCTTAAGCAATTACTTGATCAATTTCAATATGCATTTTTTTAGAGAAAATTTTACACTTTTGATAATTATTTCGGCTTTTTTGAATCAAGCAAAGAGATGAAATTGCTTGAAGTATTGAGGAAGCACAGATCTACCTTGTAATTGTTAATCTCGGATATTAAGGGTATTAGTCCTACCATTTGTAAGCACAAAATGTTGATGGAAGAGAATTACAAACTAACCATTAAGAATAAAAAAAGGATCAATTCGGTAAGGAAAGAGGTTGCTCATGCAAAAGTGTTAAAGTTGTTTAATGCTAGGATCATTTATACCATTACTGATAGCTCGTGGGTTAGTCCAGTTCAATTATGCCAAAAAAAAAGTAGAATAACTATTGTGAAGATTGAATACAGTGAATTGATTTCCACAAAAACAATGATTGGTTGGCATGTTTGTATTAACTATAGGAAACTTAACAAAGCAACAACGAAAGATCACTTCCCACTTTCATTTAGAGGTGGTAAATGAGCCATGCCAAGCCTACACGGCCTAAGAAAAATAGGCCTATGCAAGCTCTCAGGCTGGGCCCACACGACACACACAATGAAATAAATAAGCTTAGCCCATAGAACAGTTACTGCCGCATGTCGTGTCATCTCAGGTCTATTGAAAAGAAGCTTAAGTATGGCCTATAAGCTCATAAGGGTTGTACAATGCCTATGAATAGTATCCACAAATAATGAATAGTTTTCACTGTACATAATAAATAGTAGTAATTTCATTGTTCACGACACAGTTTGTGGGCTTTTATTCACGGCCTTAGCTTATGAATAATGCCGTGTCATACCGAGCTGTGTCAATACTGTGCTCGGGTCGGCTCGCCCTATTCATTAATTAGATGTTTGATTGATTACAAGACACCAATATCATTATTTCCTTAATGGCTATTTAGCATATAATCAGATTATTATATCCCTCAAAAACCAAGAGAAAATTGTTTTCATATACCAATATGGTACCTTTGCCTTTTGCAGAATGCCATTCAATGTATGCAATGCCCGTGCTACCTTTCAACATTTGATGATGGAAATCTTTGTAGATATAGTAGAGAAGGTAATGAAAGTAAGAGAGGAACATGCCTTCACAAGCTTTAATGATGCAAATTGGGAGAAATGTCACTTAACACTGTAAGAGAGGAACATGCTTGGACAGAATCTCATCTAAAGGAATAAATGTTAATAGTGTTAAGATTGCAACAATCAAAAAGCTTCCACCACTGCAAAACATCAACAAATTTTGAAGCTTTCTTGGACACAAAAAATTTATCAAAGATTCCTCTAAGATTGTGAAATCCTTAGGTAATCTATTTAAAAAAAGATGTTTTATTTAACTTCAATGAAGATTGTTTACAAGCATTTGAGTTGATCAAGAAAAAGCTTATAGCGGCTCCAATGATGGTAGTTTTGGATTAGACTCAACCCTGTGAGATTATGTACAATGCAAGTGATTGCATATGGAGTGATTTTGGGACAAAGATGAGACATGACATTCCAGGCTATGCGAGTCGGACCCTTACTAGTGCCCAACAATACTACACTACAACAAAAAAAGAGATGCTTGTTGTAGTCTTTGCTTTTGAAAAATTTAAGCCGTACACCATTGGTTCCATGGTAGTTGTGTTCACGAGTCATATTGTCATCCATAATTTTTTTGCAAGGAAAGATCCAAAACCACAGCTAATTCGATGGATTTTATTGCTTCAATAGTTCAATATTGAGATCAAGGATAAGAAAGGTAGTGAAATTTTTTTGGCAAATTATCTCTCAAGATCAGGAACAGAAAACAAAACAAAATTTCACAAGTCCTTGAATCATTCTTGGATGAGTAATTGTTTGTGGTTGAATCCAAGCTTTCTTGGTATGCGGATTTCATTAATTATTTAGCATGTAGAGTGCTACCACCTAACTTTTCATTTCATCAAAAGAAGAAATTCCTCCATGATGTGAAATCTAATTTATAGGAAGATATATTCTTGTTTAAAAGGAGCTCGGATCAAACATTTGGCGATGTATCCCAGAAGATGAAATAATAAGTGTTTTGAGGCACTGTCATTTATTAGAGTATAACGGGCATTTTAGTGCAACAAAGACAGCACCTAGGGTACTTCAATATGAAATTTGAAATCATTTGTTATCGCATATGACTGGTGTCAAAGAACCTGAAAACATTTCCCAAAGAAATGAGATGTCATTGAACCACATCTTGGAAGTGGGGTTGTTTGATGTTTAAGGGATACATTTTATGGGTTGTTTCCATAATGTTTCTCTTTTTAGTACATTTTGTTGGCTGTTGATTATGTTTCAAAATGGGTGGAAGCTATAGCTTGTTGCACAAATGATGCAAAAGTTGTTACTAATTTCTTGTGCAAGAATATTAGTAATAGCGTAAGCATTTATGCAATTGTCAATTTGAAGTTCTATTGAGGAAGTATATATCAAGTATCAGATATCTTATCACCCTCAAGCAAGCAGTCAAGAAGAAATTTCAAATAGATAAACGAAGAGGATCTTTCTGAAGATAGTAAACAATTTAAGGAGAGATGTTTTGAAGAAACTAAACGATGCATTATGGGTTTACTATACGCCATTCAAAACTCTCATTGGAATGTCGCCGTATAAGATAGTATTCAGAAAATCATGAGATCTTCGAGTTGAACTTGAACACAAAGCGTATTGAGTTGTGAAGGTGTTAAACTTTAACATAAAAGCATCGGGAGAAAAAAACGTTGCTACAATTGAATTAGATAGAATAATTTCAAATTGATACTTTTGAGAATGCCTGTTTATACAAAAAGAGGACTAAGAAATGGAATGACAACTAAATCCGAAGACAGGAATTCAAGATGAGGGAGCAAGTGCTTTTATTCAACTCTAAATTCAAGATCAGGGTAGTCGGAGCTATTTAGAATCAATAAAGTCTTTCCATTTGGTGCTGTTAAATTACATGATGATGATGACATGTTATCCCATGTCAACAAACAAAGACTCAATCATTATTTTGGCAAAGAAGAACGAAATATTTCAACCATTATACTCAAGGAACCTAGTCGATCAAATTATGGCCAAGTCCAACTAGGGACGTTAAATTTAACGCTTCTTGGAAGGCAACGCAAGCTTTCTTTCATTTGAATTTTGTTAAAGTTGAATTTTGTTTGTTTTATTTGTGTTAAAGTTTTAGTTTTTATCTCTTTGTGCGTTATTACATTTATGACATGATGTTGAAGCAAAAAAAGCTAAGTTAAAGGAGATTTAAAGCTTGTGAAGTTGTGAAAAGTGACCCAAGGCAGAAGCTAAAGTGCGTCAACGCCAAGGCTACTATCTTGGCATGGCCAAGCCCCTTTAGCACGCCAATTACTAGCGTGAATTAAGGAAAAACACGTGGCACAAGAGTGCAAGGACATTGCATGCCTACAAGAACTTGTTGCAACGCCCTTCTTCGCTAGGCTAGTGTGCCAAGCATTCTGCCCTCCCCTTGTTACTTGCATTTTTTATGAAAAAAAAATTTATTTTTGGTCCAATTTTCTTCCTTGTTGTTTTTTCAGCTTCTTCCCTTTAGTCTCTCCAAAATATAAAACTCCATTTTCTCTCTTCATCTCACAAAACCTAACCCCCAAATTCTCTTCCACTCACTTCAAACAATATTCAGAAATTTTTCACTCTTTAGATTGTCATCAAACACTCAATTTACACAATCAACTCTCTAATCAAACACAAAGTTTCCTAAAAATCCCCCATCATTTCAAGCATTTGGAATTTCTTATAAGAAAAAAAATTCGGAAAAGGGTCTAAGGCTTCAATTGAGCACTTCACCAATATTCTCAAGTAAGTTTCTTTATCAATTTTCCATCTTTCCATTATTTCCACTTGAGCTGGATTATTGGTTGAAGGTAGGTAGGTGGAAGTTTGGATTATTTTGAGAAAAATGGATGTTTTGCATTGTAGTGAAGGCGTTAGATTGATTATGGCTTGTTTAAAGTTTAGAAAGAAGAAATTAATTAGGGATTAGGTGATGTGTGAAAGATGCATGCCAAGTGTTTGACAAAATGCTTTAGTAAACTTTGTGGAAGAAATCTTTAGTTTAGCATTAGGAAACACTTGTCGAAAGAACTTGGAGTAAAAAGTGTAGATTTAGGGTCGATTTTGTGTTAAATTGGGTAATGTTTATTTATTGCACTCCAAATGTTCACAGAATTGCCCGAAAGAGAGCATGAGTGAAAATCATGGCACCATAAAAAAATGAGTAACTCTCATGCTTCACTACAATTTGATAGTAGGCAGTTTGTATCCTTTAAGGTGCAAAAAAGGTTCAATAAATTTGTTGTGAAAAGGAAAGAAATAATAAGAGAACTGGATTTGAAACTAGATCTGAGAAATGCGCGCAATTTAGAATTCATCAATGCACGTAATTAAGATATCCTCACCGACACTCCATATTCAATGGTGGTATCACTAGTAACGGAATTTTATGCAAATGCATCGGTGATAAGGGATAATGATAAAGTGTTTGTTCGAGCCATAATGATCTCTTTTAGTCTAAAGGTAATGAATACACACTATGCCTTAGCTTCTATTGACAAAGAAGAGGATTTATTCAACGAATTTAGAAATGACAAGTAGAACAACACTATAATCATTAAAGAGTTATGTATTGTAGGAACACATTGGGTGGAAGGCCCAAGCAAACAAAAAAAGGATCTTACCCTTTCAGAAAATGCACTAAACAAATATGCAAAGGCATGGAACAAATTCATCTGCTCAAACCTCATGCTTACTTCTTATCAACATGAGGTTACAACAAAGAAAGCTATATTGGTTTACTGCATCTGTGAAAAAATAAGCATTGACATTAGAAGGGTAATCACAGAATGCTTTGTCAAGGTCATAGAATCAAAGACAATAGGTTGACACTTGTCTCATCATAGCTTTATGTTTCAAGACTGGGGTAAAAATTGATAAAATAAAGCAGATGATAGATCTAGATCTATTGACATATCACACCTCCATTTCCAAATTCACATGTTAGGCTGCTGAAGGCACATAATAATTTCAGTATTATAAATATAAATTGCAATTTTTTAAAAGTTAGAAAAAAAAATTGACATTCAAGTTTGAAGAAGAATGGGTGTAAATTTGGCCCTCTGAATTTTACCTATTAAGCTTCTAAATTTGTGTAAAACCAAATTAGGTGGATTGAACAAGCTAATATGGACGTCCAAATTTTTAGAAAATTTGAATTTTATGTCCACATTAGCAAGAAGCAATTAATAACAACTGCCTTCACTAAATTTATCCACAAATTATGGCGTAAAATTATTAGGAAAAAAAGACTCACACGTGAAAAATTTATAACACATTTTAGAAGTGCATTCAAAGCATTTTGAGCTTATACTTACTCTTTACTTCATTTCAAATACACTTTACTTTTAAACTTATATATCAACCTTTTGAGAGATTTATTGAGAGTTTATATTGATTAATTATTATTTCTTAATCATATTCATTTTATAAATATTAATTGTAAGAGTATCAAAAAGTATGTAGTCTCTTATTAAATATAAGTGACACTTGTTCAAAGTCAGTTTTTGTAAGATTTAAGAGAAACTTGTTCAAAATTATTTGTTGTAAGGTTTAACTGGCAGTTGAAATTCACTTATGCTGTAAAGATCTATTTGACACTTAAAACTAGATCAGAGATCTTTGAGGATTGAAGATCGAATTTAATAAAGTCATTAGTGCAGTTAGCTTGGAAGTGCAGACGTCGGCCAGAGTATACTGAATCACATAAAAATATTGTGTTTCATATCTCTCTATCTCTTTACTTGTAATTTTACTTATGGTTGTTAAACATAATTGATCGTACACTTAGAGCCTAATTTGTTATTATTTACATATTTAAGATTAAATAGTCTGTTGAATTTATTATATTATACAATAAGGATGTGAAGCCTATAATATTGAACTTGGGATATATATTAGTTTCTTAAATTAAAGAAAACCCAATCCATTCCCTCTTGGGTTGCCTAGTTGTATGTTCATCACCGTCAATGAATATAAAAAAAAATAAATTAAGAATTTTGAATAGATTAGTTTATTTTTGGTACAATGCTTAAGCACAAAGCTTTAAATTCAATGTGCTTAACTCCCAAAATAAATAACCTATAATATTTTTAACTTCAAATAAATGAGCTTAATAAAAACATCATATACCAAGTTCTTAATATGTTTTAAAGTCATAAAACACTGATATACTATGGTATAAAAGAGTATGTTCCAATACTTTATATTTCACTCAAAAACTATCCCCTCAAGAAACACTAGGGAAAAATAAAGACATAATAACAACATGGTAGGTATAGATATCTAATCTTCCAAGACATCCATGTTTCTTTTTAGTGTATTTGTCATGCTCTCATCAGTTTTCGTGGCGGCTGAAGATCATGTGCCTTTACCTCTAATACCAAAGGAAACTTACGATTTTATGAAGCATTGTGGATTAAGTTAAAATCAATTTGTGGCCAAGCTATTGAAGCGAGTGTATACAAGCATTATAACCTATCTGATGAATGTTGCCAGCAAATTATAGCTAAAGGATGGACTTGCCACAATAAGCTTGTGCAAGTAACTACACCATACTACCCTGAGAAAAATATTGCAAACATTCTTGCTAGGAGTGGTCATATTTGGCATGAGCAGTTTGATTCATTCTCCAATAAAGTATTAAATAGTTTGCTTTAATCCATAATGTAAACCTCACGTAAATTTAGAAGAAAATTATATTAACTTTATGCATTGAAGATTTTTCACAACTATGAGTAACAATTAATAACTATTCGTATATATTCCTCTTTTCTTTTGATCATGACTCGTGATTTTAACTTATCCAAACCTTCTCTAATAAAATTTTCTTGTCCTTAAAACTTTTTATTTACAAGTTTGTATCATTGATGCGAAGCACTAAGTAGTTTTAAGAATTAGACTTATGATTATGCACCCAAGTTGAGTGAAGGAAAAAGAAAATAAACTGAAAAACCTACAAATAGCGACATTTGTTTTAATCGTACATATACTATGTTACACATTTCATATTTCCTTTCATTAAAAATGAATTATGTGTTTTCTTTGATTAATATACATTGATTTTCATATCGTTAAGCGTCTTACATTATGCTATAAAATATTGGAACAAAAAGTTAGATTTAAATTCAATCAAACAAAAAAAAATGATGGAGGTAGAAAATATAACATTGAAAAGTCTACAATTGTTTGTCATTCAATTTCTGAAAAATTAAAATATGATTTTAATATGCACTTGTTAAAATAGGATGATATATACATATTTAAACACTAACCTTGGAATAATATTCCTCAAAATTACTTTAGAAGGATCGTATAACTTAAATTATTCAAACCTTACTATTATATAGTAAACAGTTGAAATGTTATTAAGTGTTTAAATCTAACCCTAAAGTATTTATTAAATAACACAGTTTTTCTTTATTATTATATAGACAACGATTCAAATCTTTTAAAAGCCCCAAACCGTGATGTCTCTATCAATCCATCCTCCTAAAATTGTATATTCAACATGTAAAACATTGCTACAAGAGATAAGCTGTCAACTCAAGAAACAACAATTTCAATACAATAAATATAAATTGTAATTTTTCAAAGTTAAAAAAAAAAAATTGACTTTCAAATTTGAAGTAGAATGAGTGTAAATTTGGTCCTCCAAATTTTACCTATTAGGCTGTTTGAAGTTGCGTAAAGCCAAATTCAGTGGATCGAGCAAGATAATCTGAATATCAAGATTTCTCGAAAATTTAAATTTTATGTCCACATTAGCTAGAAGCGACTAATATCACTAGCTTTTCTAAATTTCTCTATAGATTCTAGTGTAAAATTATTTGGAAAAGGCTTACAAATTTGAAAAATGTTATTACACATTTTGGAAGTGCATTCAAAACATTTTGAGCTTACACTATTATTCAAAACATTTTTGAGAGATTTATTGAAAATTTATATTGATCTTATGGTTTATTCCTCTATTTCCACCATAAAATCCAGAATTGTTAGCACTCTGATTATAGTCAACCAGCATTTCCTTCATTTTTCTTTTGAAAGTAATTTCTCTGTGCATACTTTGCTACATAGCTTCCTTGAACATGAGTTGTTATGGCCATGTTCTGTTGCTCCAATCTACTTTCATATGTTAAAAGACTTGCATACACATCATGTAGAGTTACGGAATCACTTTTTTCAGCAATGTTGACAACAACTGAGTTATACTCTGCATCTAAACCTCTAAGAAGATAGAGAATCAGATCATCATTAGAGACTGGAGCTCCAGCAGCAGCTAAGTTGTCAGCAATAGTTTTTACTTTCAGAAAGTAATCAGCAATTGAAAGTGACTCTTTCATGGTTGTTTGCAATTGAAATCGAAGTTGCAGTATTTTTGCCTTTGATTGTGATCCAAGTTGTCTCTCAAGAGCTTTCCAAACATCAAAAGATGTCTTACATTCAAGTATGAGACTCAAGATTGTATCAGTCATTCAAGATCTGAGCCGTCCTAAGAGAAGCTGATCTTGTCTTCTCCAAACACTGAAATCTGGATTTTCAATCAATTGATTATTTGATCTTCCTAAAATGTACTAATTTGGTGATGATTTCTCTCCATTAATGAAATCTTCTAATCCATTACCAAAAAATGGAAGGAAGAACTTGTGATCTCCAGATTAAATAGTTATTTCTGTCTAGTTTAGTTGGAACTACAAAGGAGAATGAGGTATTGGCTGGTAGATTGGAGAAAGAAAGATTCGAAGTTGCCATAGCTAGCTCTAATACCAAGTGAAGAATTGAGAAACTACTGTTTGGAAAGCAAGAAAATGAAAGAAAGTTTTGCAGTTGAAGTTGAATCTTTTTATCTCTCATTCTTAACAGACTTTTAACAATAGTTCAGTATTTATACAAGGATTTTCTAAAGGACTAGAATAGCAATAATCGAGAAACTTTATAACTGAATTGTAACAGAATTCAGGAGATAATTCTAGCTATGCAATCTTCCAACTCGAACTCAACATTCTCCAGCTTTGTCCAGCTCAGCACCATGTATTCTAATAGTAAAGACCCTGAAGACCTTCGGAACAACCTAAGGCCCGAGCTCATCCTAGCAAAATTAATCACCGACAAGTATTAAGAAACAAAGAACTTTATCGCTATTTTTTTATATTTAGTATGAATTTGAACGCCCAGGTAGGGTATGAACTTGAACCCCTAAGTGAAGTGTTTTACTTTAATAGTTATCAATTAATTTCATTTTCGTTTCAAAATTTAATCGTCCCATGCTTGATTAGAAACACTCTACATGCTATAATTCCAAAAGAAATCCAACCTAAATCCTCACTTAAAAACTTTGATAACCTTTAAACAAGAATTAATCCAACCAACAATAACTATTTGAAGAATTATATTCCAAGATAACAAAAGAGAACGTGAATAAAAAGGAAATAGCTAGAGAAAGTCTTTGAGTATTCCTTACTTTTCGAGGGCACATTTTACGACAATATGAAAAAATGACGAGCTCATTTGAGAATTTCTTGGAAAGGCTTTTTCAAGTGCTTTTCCTTTTTAATAGAGCAAATGGCTCAATTTTTCACCTGATATGAGATAATGATGGGGTCAAGTTGGGAATTTTCTAGGAAATATTCTCATGTACTTTTCTTTTCCAATTTAGTAGGGGTATATTTTTCACCCAACATGAGAGAATAATGGGTTCAAGTTAGGAATTTCCTGGGAAACACTCCCGAGTACTTTTCTTTTCCAACCAGTTAAGGGGTGTATTTTTCACCCGACAAGAGGGATTAATGGCCTCATATTGAAAATTTCTTGGAAAACAGTCCCGGGTACTCTTCTTTTCTAAGTTAATCGATATGAGAGAATAATGGGCTCAGATAGGGAGTTTCCTATAAGAACTTCAAAGTACTTGTTTTTTCCAACTTGTACGTATTAATTGTATGTTTATGAACTATAAAGAATCCCCTAACCACTCTCAGTCTTTTCACAGAACCTCAAGTGCTAGCAAAAGGTTGTATGCCCCCCACCCTATCACTTTGTTATCATATCTCTTTGGGAATCTCCTGAGGCTTTCATCTCATTCTTGCTTTAGCAATAGCAATGAGCTCAATTTTTCATGTCATTGTTGCTCCTTAAAATTCATTCACGAACGTGTCATATAACAGACCAAAACTACCTATGCTATAGGCTTTAAATTATGATACCATTTTCTTGCCTACCCTTCTAAAGTCAAACGGAAAGCTCTGCACATTTAGAGCCTAGTTAACCCTTAAAATTCAACGTGGGATCAGACTTTCTTATATAAAGCATTATTTGGGGCATTTTAAATTTCTGAGGAAGGGTTAAGTCCATGATTTCTCTTGTAAATGGAGAACCCAAGGGAAAGCATAAACTTGTTGAGCCATTTTACTATTATTGCTCCTGCTTTCTTCTAGCCTCAAGCTCTTCAATCAGTTTTTTGATACACTCCTCTATGTATTGCATGCTTATTACTTGCTCTATAGTGTTCACTACCTTGAATCTCATGTTGATCCTAATCTATAAACTCTATCTGCACAAACAAGTTCTTATCATTTTGGCGTTTTTAGTTTAAGTAAAATTGCATGTCAAATGAATTCATACTCTACTCTAGAGCACGTTTTGGGTATTCTTGATCGCTTTAAACCTATATAGGTCTATGTGTTGACCATCTAGAGTATAATCGATGCCTTTTAGTACATACGCAACATCTCCTTGGCTAACTGGCATTCAATGGCTTTTGCATTTCCTTTTCCTTTATAGGCTTCTATATACCTCTTTCTTCACATAGAATTCCTTTCCCTATAGTCTACTCACTCCAGCCCTCCCTGGATATATCTTTATATAGTGGTGGGTCACTCTGAGCTTCAAGGGCATCATCACCTTCTTCATATTCTGGTGGGGCAATAACACTAGGAGCTCGAGTAGTTCTATCACTCATCCGAACGATCCTTTTGCAGTCACTGAACTTTTTCTCATGGTAGTTCATCTTGCTCTCCAACAATTTCACTTTCTAATACTTCTCCACATGTTATCTCTAACTATTTTTCAATTCTTTCTATAGCCTGTTTACTTCTCCAATCTCTGGGTGAATGGTAGCTTGGGTGGGCTGTTGCAGATCTCAGTTCGATTTAGAATCCAACAGTTCATAACATAGGGATCCATCCCCTTATTCGTCTATATGAGAATGCAGACTTTCCAACTCTTTCTCTTGACAACTTCTTTCTAATGGATGACATTTAGAAGGATGGCTCTTCTTTATCGCTATTTTCCTATCCTGTAAAATGATAAAGGAAACTAGGACTCATATGGCTTCTTGTTCAGCTTGCCATAGACAACATCAATTGTTGGTGCTGAATTTTGCAGCAATCTGACATCAAACAATAGTTCCCTTATTATGCTATAAATAGACCAAAAAATGGAACACAATCATAAAAACATCAGTTTCCCGACAAAAAGCTTTCGATGCTTAAGTTGAAGATGGTTTTTAGAAAATGTTTTAGTAAGATAAGATTTTGACAAAGTTTTGGTAAGAGTATGAGGTAAGAGCATACCTGCTCTATGACTTTTTTGCCTTTTATGTCTAGTTTGAGTCAACTCACACCATATCTAGCTAGAGGGTCAAAACTGATAAGATTTAGGTGCGATTTGCTTGTCATTTTATTGCAGGTGGGTTCGCTTTTGGTAATTTTCCCGAGGTGAGATTTTGTCTTTCCTCCCAAGCTCATAACCTTTACAAGTCGAGGGGAATGGGGTCCTAGGTGGTTATCCTCATGATCTTTTTGCTATTTTCTCGTTGATTGTTACTTTCATCATTTTCCAAGGTGAACCCTTTTCTCTTGACCCGAGCCTAATATCTTAAACTAATCTAGCCTGACTATTTGATGTCGATAAGAGTTTACCTCGAGGTCTAGTATGAGTTACCCCGAGGTGAACCATATTAATATTTGGTCTCTTCAATTCAACAGGATTGGCAGCCCAAGTACTCTTTAGCGTATAGCTTTACTAACCTCAAGATATTTCTTCCCAAACACATATATAACTAAAATACTTTATATTGTAAATAATTTGGATAAATAATTCAAAATTTGTTAGCCTTAAGGCTCATAACCCATTGTTTTGATGATAACAAACTATTGATTTCTTAATTAACTAAATTTTCCTTGTAGCATTTATTGTTATATTTTTAGCATGAAGAATTAGAATACAAATGTGAAGATTAAAAAAACATCCAAAATCAAGGACATGCAAGAAAAGTATGATGCAATCCTTTGAACTACATTGAAGAATAAAGACACAAGCTTAGAAAAGGTATTTTATTTTCTATTATTTTTGTATGTTTGTGTGTATAAATGTGTATGATGTTTGTGTCAAGTTCAAGAGTTTTCAAAAACAAAAGATTTTAAATTTTGAAAATTAGTCCTAAATGTAAGTATTTGAGAGCTAAAAACTAGACCAAATTACAAGCTTTTGAAACCCTCAAAATAGACCTAAATGCAAACTTTACAAAGTTTTCAGAATATCGGATATTGTTCCTGAATCGGTCACTGAACCGGGTTCTACAATGAACCGAATTTAGGACTGAACCGAAATGAACCATGATCTCTACAAGAACCGAACACTGTCCATCTAGTGGACCAAAAACTTATGGTAGAATGAATGTAAATTTTGGTTAAACATCCAATAGACCGAATTTACCACCCGGTTGACCAAATATGCCATACAGTTGGCCGAATCGTACGAAATTCAAATATTTTAAGCTTAAAATGGCTAGTTTTTTATTGTACTATATATTACGGACTTCATGGACATTTTTTAACTCTCTTGGAATATATTTTGATAAACATAAAGTTCTTACAAAGTTCCAAAATACATTCTTCAGCTTGAAATCATCATACCCACATTTGGATCTCCATGAACATTCATTTGCACTACTTTTCTTGTGGGAGATCAATTTGTAAGTTTTTTTTCATTAAATTTGATTTTTGATTGTAAAGAATGAAAGAAGTGGGTCTTTCGCTTAGTTAAGATTGTACTGCATGTTTGAGATGAACAAACACTTGTAAGGGTTGTAGGATACCACAAATCCTAGATTGGGTGAGTACTTAGGGTGAGCAAACACTTGTAAGGGTTGTAGGAGTACTCGACAAATCCTCTTGGTTGCAATTTGAAGTCTTGTGGAATCAAGACTTAGTATTAGCGAAATCTTTAAGTGGAGCTTAAAGAAGTGGATGTAGGCTGAGTGTTTACCGAAGCACTATAAATCCGGTGTTCAATCTCTCAATTCTATCAACTTTTATTTATTGCCTATATTGTGTTCTTGTGTGATTGGGTTGGAATTCGAATTTGCTTTTAATATTTTTTGAAAACCCAATTCACCCCCCTCTTAGGTTGCTTGATAGTATTTCAAAATCTTGTAAAGATTTGGATAAATAATTCAAAATCTAATATTTAAAATTTTTTAATCATTTAATTTATCATTTTGTCTTCTTATATGGTGATATGTGAGTATTTTACTCACAAGCTAACAACATTTGAGCTTCAATATTTGTGAAATATTCTCAAGCTCAAGTGATTATTTGATAATGTGTTTTGTGTGTAAGGAAGCAAGAAAAGTATAATTAAGGAGAAGTTGGTACAAATTTGGCCAAATAAATAGAAGACATATTATGTGCAGCAAAAGTGGACATAGCCAAATAAGCCATTCCATCACACGGCCATGCCACGCCTCTCTTCTCAATCAACGTCATGGTGTGCCCGCGCTTCTAAAGCCATGAGCTTATGCCTCCTATAACCCAAATGATGTCCCAAACCTATTTTCCACCATTGGTTCAATTTTGGATGGCTAGATTTGAACAAAACCAAGGGTTTTATGTTTTTCTTGTTTGGGTAGCTATTTCCAAGTATAAATAAGTATTTTTAGAGTGAAAAACACAAGGAAAGAAGATGAGCTAATTTCCTAGATGGAGGCTGGCTTAAAGTTAAACAATTTCTTAAAGATTCTTGAAAAATTAGTCTTGGAGTATCTCAAAATCCAAGTTTTCTCTCATCCTTCACTTTATCTCTTAAAATTTATATTTCATAATATTGTTTTTTACTATGTTTACATTTAAGGATTTCTTGATGATATTTGCTTGTTAGACTTAATGTAGTTTATTCATCATCAATCAACTAATTCATCAATTAACAAATTAGAGGCATTAATCAAAAAGGAATACAAATGAATAAAATAACATTAATTCGAAAATTCAATCCTCTTGGGTTCGACACTCTTACTTATCACTTTATTATTTTTCACGACCCGTGCACTTATGGTTAAATGTGCAAACGTTAGCATTGTCACGAACAAGTTTTTAGTGCCTTGTTAGAGATTGAACTTGAATTCTTTTGTTGATATTGTGATTAAGTAACTTGATCTTAATTTAGGCTTTTATTCTTTTAGTTGATGTTGAATAATCCTTGTTGAAGGTTCTAGCTGAAGACATTAAACATACCGCTGCTTGGCAACTCAAGCTCTATATTTCATCACTTTCTTTGTTTTGAAATTTGTATAAATTATATTTTGATTGTGTAGAGTTTTATTTTTGTTCATTGTTTGTTATTTTAGGTGTTGAAAAGAATGGAGACATGAAGACACAATTTGACAAAAGATTTGCAAGGAGAAGAAACACAAAAGGGAGGTTAGTTTGCAAGCAAAGGCATCAAAACAATAGCCTAGGCGCGGCCGTGCCAAGGCCACTTCCTCATTAGCGCATGCCCGCACAGCCCAGCAGCAGAGGCTCATATGCGCCTCGCACTTGCATGTATATAACCCCCATTCTCTTCGAATTTGACTGGCATACACATTTTTTTCCTCATTACCATAAAAAATCACATCAAACACTACTCTAAACTCCGTCAAACACAACCTAACTAATTTTCCCTTCATTCCTTCCCTAATTTCTTTATTAATCACTCATCAAACACAATCGTCCTTCCAACAAAACACAAAATCCCCATCCTTCAAAAATTCTACCACCTAAAGAATTTTCACAAACAACTTAGAAAGAATATTCTACTACTTCCAAGAGGTTTTTCAATGCATTTCTAAGCAAATTTCTCGTGCTAATTTCTTGTACTAAATTGTGATTGTACTTCAATTTGTGCAAATTGAGTGAAGATTATTTGCAGTAAAATGTTGTGGATGATTTTTTATTGAAATTCAGATGTCGTGATGATGTGCTGATAGATTAGGATTGAATTGTGGAAAATTGAGTGATTATAAGAGTTAATTAAGTAAAATTGGGTTATTTATGTTTGACAAAATCCTTGAGTGAATGTTTGTTGGAGAAATCATAAGTTGAAGCAATGTGAGCAACTGTAGGGTAAAGAGGAGTAGATGTGAGTTGAAAAATTATCGAGTAGTGTTCATTTGGCTGAAGTTATAGGGAGTGTGCCCCAAGTGTTCAATAAATTAGCGAAGTGAAATTGAGTGATTATTATAGCACCTAAGAAACACAAGGGAGTAATTCACGAGCAATCCAATAATTTCATAACCGAAAATTGGTATCTTTAGAGGCGAGATTCGACATCTTGCCTCCAAGGTATGAGTTTCTTTTCCTTTGCATATTATTTTGCTTGAAACATGAAGAATCAATGTTATTTCAAATCTAGGGAGAAGGAGCTCATTTTTGCAAAATGGTCTTATTGTTATTGTGTTAAACTAATTTGGATATATTTCATTTCATTTCTTATACCTTGTTAATTTTTGTTATATGTTTTTTTTTTCTTTTTTTGCATTATGTGTTTTTGTTCTTTTAGCACTAAAGGAAGGGCATGAATTCGGCAACATTTGAATTTGGTCATCCAAATCAGTTGTTCTTTTTTCCTTTTTCCCTTATTTTCTTTGCTTCGAAAGTATTTTTGTGCACTACCTTGCTTCATTCTAATCATTGCATGATTTTTTATTAATAACGTTGAGGACAATGTTAAACCTTAAGGGTAGAATTTAAAATTTTTAGCATGTTTATATTTGTTTTGAACTTGTTTTAGCCAAAAAAAAATTGTTTTGAGTCCTTCTTTACCAAGTGACAACATGGTCAATTGTGAATTAACAAGATATTAGGCAAAGATCACAATTTTATCCTTGTTTTAACTTTATTTCATGGGTTATGCTTGTAATCCATATGCACTTCATGCCATGATTGATTTCAGTCTTGATTTGACGAATTCACATGACTAGAGAATGATATGCAAGATACTGTAGACTCTTATAATTGCATTAGTGAGCTTTTGAGCCGTTAGCCTTCGTTTTTTAGTATTATATGACGATTCTATATTTTTCTTGTCATCTTTTACTTTTAATGATCTCATTAAATTTGTCTTGGCTAATTAACTTGATTATTCATACCTTGGATGTCATTTGATTGTATGATGTATGAGAAGTGATTTTAGGGTAGTATTTGAATCATTTAAGCCTATCTAGCCTACTATATGCATATTCTTCCCTAGTTAACCACTCGAGCCTCAAGTTAATATCTTTCTTTCATAAACTTAATAATAATCAAACTTGGTAGTTGAATTTACTGTCTTTATCCTTGGGAGCTATTTCAGAGTTGTAATGATATATGCTTAAAAATAAGTTCGAGGCTTTGTTGCATGTTGTATGTGTGCTTGATGTCAAAATACTTTATCAATTGATGCACACTTAAAAAAAAAGAAAAAGAGAAAAAAAGAGTAGAAAAGGGAAGTATAGTTGCACAGCTTTGTTTCTATTGAGTAACTGATAATCTTGTCCTAAGTAAGCATTGAGTGCTCACATCAAAAGTAAAGGAAGGCTAATGCGTAAAACCTTTGTCAAGGCTAAAGGCGAAAATGCCACAAAGAGAGTTGTTGTGTTTTGAAAAGAAAAGAAAAGAGGTGAAAATGAATGTGTGGCTGTAATATTTATTTGTAAGAAAAAAAAGGAATTTACTAATAGGTGCACATGTTCAATTCTTAGCTTTGTTCTACCATTTTTCCACTAATTCCATAAACACCTCGCCTATTTAGCCACATTACAACCTTAAAGAAAAGTCCTAAGTTGATCTTGTATCATTGTATCATTCATTTACATTCATTGTCATGAAAATCAAGTTGTTAGCATTCTATTCATGAGATCACCATCATTACATCAGATATAGCATATATCTTGTCTTGTAGGTGAGCTTTTTCTTCCCTTAAAAAAAAATCTAAGGTTGATGCTCGTTTCACATACACTTGAGCGATAACCCAATCTTCGAGTGTATTTTGTTATGAGTGAAAATCGTTGTAAAGTTTAGAGTTGAAATGTCTATGCATGATATAACCTAATAATATGAACTATGATTTGATAGATGACGATCAATCAGTGGCTATCATAGACTACATATGAGCATAATGTGTGCAATACTACTAGTTCTTGGATGATTAAGTGATCAAGTTTTAATCTTGTATTCTTGTTGACCATAAACCATGAAGTAAGGAATCTATTTTATGTTAGTTGAGCCTTTCTTTTGCCTTAAAATATAGGTTCTGAACTTAGAATGAATTTTAGCTCAAACTGTGTTTCTGATATTAAAGCTTATATTGTACACTCTTTTTCTACTTTTATGTTTCTTGCCTTCATATTTTCTACTTGAGGACAAGTAAATGCTTAAGTTTGAGGGTATTTGATGAGTGAGTATTTTACTCAAAGAATATTTGTGAAATATCCTCAAACTTAAGTGATTATTTAATAAATTTGTGTATTTGTGTGTAGGAAACAAAAAAAGTATAATTAAGAAGAAGTTGGTGCAAATTTGGCCAAAGGAATATAAGATGTATCATGGGCAGTAAAAGTGGATATATTGAGTATGCGTTCCTAAAACGTGCATGCCTTTCTCTATAACACTCAGAATTGCATTCCATTTATTGCATTAGAAACAAGACATTTAGAGCTTTGCAATGATATATTATTTAAGCCATAAGGTAGCAAGCATGGTGTTGCGTGTAAAATAACGAACAAAGTAATAAAGTGATAAGAGGATGTCGATCCCTACGAGGAATGTTAATCATATAATCACCGAAAGTGATTAACGTATGACTTTATCTAAAGAATTCGAAATAATTTTGGTTGAAGAAAATTGAAATTAATAATTAATCAAAATACTTTAAGGATTCAATTAATGGAAATGTCTAGGGCTAATGATTTATCGTATTTGATCGCTTCCATTTCTTCAATTGACAGTTATTCTAATTTAAAACCCGTGTTGCTAGTTAATTAGTCCTAAATTACTCGTTTGTCTCTCTCGAGATCAAGCGAGTCTACTTCACACCTAAAACATCACTATCTCTCTATGTGAAATTGATTAAGTGGAAATGCATTACGATTAATGATAATTAGATCCCCATGATTTTGATTATTTTGACTTTTGTCTCTTATTGTGCGTTTTCTGCATTTTGATCCGTACATCTCTTGCACTTTGGTCCCCAAACATCTTCTTTTTCATGCCAAATTTATCTTTTTCAAATCAAATTCGTCTTGGATAGCCAAATCTATCATTTTCTGTAAAAAATAACCAAAATACATCAAATATAAATAAAACTTAAGAATTAAACAAACAATTCAAGTCTATAAATAAATAATTAGCGCGTGTTTTACACGCTTATCAAATACCCCTAAACTTAAATGTTTGCTTGTCCTCAAGCAAATCAAACCAAAGAGAAGAGAAGTAAGAGACATTAATCAAAATTATCCAAATTTGAGATCAAATGAAATATTTAAACATACTTTTAGTATAGCAAAATAAAGCCTCAAAGGTTAAGTTACATAATCAAATTAAAGAAAACTTCAAAATGCTCTCATTTTGTCCCAAAAATTAACTTGAAAAACAAATGTCATTTTACTCAAACGTTCCACATGTGTGTGTGAAAAAACCACAAACGTTGGGTTTTCCATCAATTCAGATAAGTTTATGCACAATTTAATCTCATTTTGAAATTTTAGGGAACTCTATAAGCTTAATTTTCATGTCACTCTCCACTAATATAGAAGAAAACCACATCAAGGATCTTTATGACTTCATTAAGCTTGTAATGATGGGAAAATGGATCTTTAAGGTTCAAGCACCCTAACTATCTCAACCATCTTAGAGCTCTTTCTTCAATCCTTTGATCATCACCCAATTTCAACATTCTCTTCTTCATTCGCCCCTCAAATGATGATTTGAACTTAAATTTATACAAAGAATATGTGTACCCCCAAACTTATTTAATTGCAAAGGTTCATCATGGAAAGAAAATGCTTGAAAGAAAACAAACAAATTTCAAAACTAACAAACATGCCATAAACACTCCTAAAATATGACAATTAAAACTTAAATTGAAATATTTTTGTGTGTAATTGGTGGCATGATCAATTCATTCTCAATACATTCTACAAAATACTTCCACAATAACATTCTCTCCTCCACACTTAATCTAAATATTGTCCTCAATGTTCAAGCATAACATTATCAAAGGGTAAAGCAAAGAGATCATACCTAGGCGGCAAGATATGAAAATCTTGCCTCTCATTGTGCATTGTCACTCTCATCCCCTTGCGGAGGCAAAAATTGTGGAAATGAAGGAAGCTTGAAAAAGTAATGCCCTTTGTCGGTGTCATTTTTACTTGAAAATCTCATTTGGGCAATTTATCGAACACTTGGAATGCCCACGTGTACTACCATGTTGTCTTGCCCTCCAACCATTGTATTATCTTCCTCTCACTCCTAAAACACTTACCAAGTGCTTCTAAATGACCAAACTTAAGATTTCAACTTTAAACCTCACTCAAACAATTCATCGAACATTTGGTGTGCAACTTCAAAAACCACCCAACCTAACACCAAAACCTTTCCTTTGCACCAAATATTTTGTTCACAAAAAACCACAAACACTTCTAAGATAGCAAATATCCAACAACTTCTACAATAAATTCAATCCATAAACCCAAATTCGTCCACCAACTCATAATTTTCCTAATTTTCGAATTTAAATGCACAATAAAAATTTAAGTTGAACAATAGAGAGAACTTACTTGTAATTAGTTGTGTAATTTCCAAGTTGGAGGATGAATTTATGTGGTTTGTGAAGGAATTGGATATAATTGAATGGATAAGTAGTCTAGAAGGTTTTGGTTTATCTTTTGGGAGTGTTAAGAAGGGGGGAAACACTTAAGCGAAAGAAGTAAAGGAGGGGGGCTGTGCCGCACGCTATAGGACAAAAAGGAAGGGCGGAATCGCCTTCCCAGATGGTGCGGTCGCACACCTACTTCTACCTTAGGTGCAGAATCTGTGCGAGCATGGCGCGGCAGCACACCCAGATGGCGCGGTCACATACTAAATACTGGCATATGATATATCAAATTGAAGCTACGATTGCCTATTTTCTAATGCCGCAAAGGAATATAATTCTGAGTTGTGTACACAGAAAGTTATGACAGGTTTAGTACACTATATGCAGAATGTCAAATTCTACACTTTTCACTCAAAATCAAAGAAAAGCTCATAAACTTGCACTTGTGCTCCGAAACTTCTCCTCCATCTCCCAATATTGATTATGAGCTTTCTAAAGTTATCCAACTACAAAAATACACACAAAATTAATTTCATTAATGTTAACAAACAAACAAAACTCACTAAAGAAAAATTCACACAAAACACAATGAAACTTAGGTTGCCTCCCAATAAGCGCTAAGTTTAACGTCTTCAGCCGGACAAAGTTCCTTCTCTAAGTGTCAAGTGACTCCCCAAGAGTAAGATCCAACCATTTCAACTCTTTCAAACGTATCCAAGTATGGCTTCAAATGATCACAGTATATGTTGAGGACATTCTCCAAGATCAAAAGGGTGATTTTTGCTTAATGTATGATCTGAGTATAAAATGCTTGAAAAATCATCTGGTGCATGCACAGCCACAACCAACTTGCTTATTCTCACCTATTGACTAGGTCTGAATTTCATTTTCTCGTGTTGGTTGCGAATGATCTTTAAAGAATTTTTCATATAACTTTGATCTACCAAATCTTGCACTACATTCTCATTAGTATCAACAATGTAACATTCCTCATCACATGATAACTTCAATACATCAAAAACTTCTAATTCTTTAGTTTTACCAATAACATCAAGTGTGAGTGTGCCTTCTTTAACATCGAACTTCGCTTTAACAGTTGCCTCAGTTTGAAGACCTTTCCATGGCTTTTCTAACCTTTGGGGAAATGTTATTGGTGGCATATACGGTGGAGGTGGCACATATTTCTTGGGTGAGCTTAATGCTTCCGATTGTGATTTTGAAGAACTTGCTTCCATTTGTAGTGCCTCTTCCATGCTGATTTTTGGCTCCATCAATTGTCTTTCACCCCGAAGTGTAATTGCCATCACCTGCTCCTTTGGATTTGTCTCCGTATTTCTTGGCAATGAGCTTTGTTACCTCTCCGTTAACACCTTTACCATTTAACCCACTTGCACCTCTAGATTTTGAATGGAAACCGCTTGGTTTTCCAAGGTTGTTTCAGTCTTTGTCATGAACTTGGAAGTGTTCATAGTCAATTGAGCAAAGGCCTCTTCTAAGCTAACATTTTTCTCTTAAGGTTGAAATTCGGGTGGTGGTCTTGTAGCAGTTTAATTTCCCCTCCAAGAGAAATTGGGATGATTCCGCCATCCTTCATTATAGGTGTTGGAATAAGAATCGTTCAACTGGTTGTGGTTTCCAACATATGAAACTTGCTCGAAGGATGACGCAACAAACGGATTACCAACTTGACAATCCGTGCTAGGATGATTGCCATTGCATAGCTCACAAATCATCTGTGGAATATGAATAAAGTTTGCTGTCATGGCCCCAAGTTGCTTGGTTAAGGCAGCAAGATGAGCAGTAAGTGCATAAATACAATCTACTTCATGAATTCCCAAGGCTTTCATAGATGTTAAGCGTTCTGTAGGCCATTGATAAGTATTGGCAGCCATCTCCTCTAACAAATCATAAGCATCATCAATTGTTTTCCCCATTAGAGCGCCTTTAACTGCTGCATCAACAAGCATTCATGTTGAACCACCCAAGCCATTATAGAAAATCTGAACTTGAAGCCATTTAGGTAAACCATGGTGTAGGCATCTTCTCATCATTTCCTTGTATCTTTCCCAAGCCTCATACAATGATTCCCCATCATATTGGTTGAAGGTGGTTATATCATTCCTTAGCTTCGTTGTCTTCGCCAGAGGGAAAAATTTAGCCAAGAACTTTTATGTCAACTGATCCCAAGTAGAGATAGTTCCAGGAGAAAGTGAACTCAATCAACGCTTTGCCTTATCTCTCAATGAGAATGGAAAAAGCCTCAATTTAATAGCATCATCCGACATGCCGTTATATCTTAAAGTATCACAAATCTCTAGGAAATTTGCTATGTAGGGCGTTCGGATCCTCATGTGCTAACCCATTGAATTGAACCGAGGTCTGAATCATTTGAATGATTGCGGGCTTGATTTTAAAGTTATTAGCCTGAATAACCAACCTTCTAATGCTAGTTGAGGCTCCATTTACCGTTGGAATGGCATAATCTCTTAGAGTTTGCCCCAACATTATTCCCAATGTTTGGTTCCATGGTGCAAGTTCGCTTGTGGCATTTATGATTCTCTCTTCTCTTTTCTATTCCTTCTACAAGTTCTTTCTATCTCAGTATCGAAAGGCAATAGAACACTACTTCCGGCTTTTCTTATGCACCAAAAAGACAAACCTGTAAAAAAAAAAAAAAATAAGCTTTAGATTAAACCCAATATTAATCCAAATCGATATTATGAGAATTTAACATTACCCGGCAACGGCGCCAAAAACTTGTTGCTTGTAAAATAATGAACGCAAGTGCACGTATCGCAATCAAGTAATAAAGTGATAAGATGATGTCGATCCTACGAGGAATGTTAATCATATAATCACTGAAGGTGATTAACGTATGACTTTATCTAAAGAATTCGAAATAATTTTGGTTGAGAAAATTGAAATTAATAATTAATCAAAATACTTTAAGGATTTAATTAATGAAAATGTCTAGGGCTAATGACTTATCGTATTTGATCGCATTCATTTCTTCAATTGACGTTGTTCTAATTTAAAACCCGTGTTGCTAGTTAATTATCCTAAATTACTCGTTTGTCTCTCTCGAGATCAAGCAAGTCTACTTCACACCTAAAACATCACTATATCTCATATGTGAAATTGATTAAGTGGAAATGCATTACGATTAATGATAATTTCTAATTAAACTACGCAAACCATATTAGTATCTCTATCTAATATGCAATTTACAGTATTTATTACACGGTCTAGATATGATATTCATTTCTCAATTTTTATTCAATCCACAATTCATTCAAATATTGCCCAAATATTTAAAAGCATTATTATCATGATGAATACTCAACACCCAATCTTAAATCAATTGAACAACATAATATTAGAAATTGATGCTTCAAATAGATTAAATCATTGCCTTAGAAAATTAGGTTTAGCCACACATACTATATAATTCAAATCTCATAATCAAGAATTTAACAATTGATAGCATAATCTCAAATAATCACAATATTGTTAAATTCAAAACTAAATTAAAAGAGGAGAAAAAGAAAAACTAGATGAATAGAGCTTTAATCCACAAGGTTAACAAGAATCTCACAATCTCTTGACGAAATCTCCCTCTTTTTTGTTGATTTTTCTCATTCTCTCTCTAGCAATCCTCTCTCTCTCTAAAAACTAAAGCCCAAAACCAAAGTCTACAAAAGTCCCATTTTCCTCATTTCTTAAGGCTTTAAAAATTGTCCAAATTGGGGGAGAAGGAAGCGTCGCGCAGCTAAGGCGCGCTACTCTCTGGACTAGCGTGTACAAGTTCCGGATTCGCCTACCCTTTCGAAACGGAGCGTCGATTCGCAGATGAACAGTACCCGCGCGAACTGTAGGCATGTCAAGAGCAGGATGGCAGAGCCGCGGAGGTGTGCAAAGCTGAGCGGGGTGTGTGAAATGCATCCCCAGTTGCCTACCATATCCAGCATAGGTCAAAGGAAGATGGGCAGGTCATGGGTGGCAGCTTAGTAGCCCATCTTGGCTTACTTAGCCTTGTAACCCAATAGGCCCAATTTCTAGATAAATGATGGTGGGTAGGATATTTGTATATACTTGGTGCATATTTGTACATTTGCATGACTTTCATTGGCCATTTGTGGAGCATATGTGTATTAATTTTGGCCACTCAAGTGTAAGTATATAAATGTAAAGTTTGGCAATTAATGAAGCTTTTACCATTTTTCCCTTCCAATTTGTGCAGCCCGTGAATGTTCTTCTCTTTTCCAAATTGACTGCAATTTGTCTTCAATTGAGCACAATTTTTTCATCATTCATGCCTACACACAAGCATAAGTGGATTCTTGGGTTTAATTGGCTACTTGGGCAGTTAAAGCAACCTAGTTCAAGTGCAACACGGGGCTGATTTTATTCCGCATATTCAGCACGTGACAAGTGCGATTGTGCACCACCTTGTGCCAAGAAGGTTGGAAAATCTGGCAAATGACGATTAGACCCCCATGATTTTGATTATTTTGACTTTTGTCTCTTATTGTACGTTTTCTGCATTTTGATCCGTACATCTCTTGCACTTTGGTCCCCAAACATCTTCCTTTTCATGCCAAATTTATTTTTTTTCGAATCAAATTCGTCTTGGATAGCCAAATCTTTTTTTTTATGTACAAAATAACTAAAATACATCAAATCTAAATGAAACTTAAGAATTAAACAAACAATTCAAATCTATGAATAAATGATTAACGCGTGTTTTACGTACTTATCACATGGCGCAGTCACGTCATGCCAAGTGCGTGCCCACGCCACAAGCTTATCATTTTACCTTCTCAAGGCAGAGAAGGTGGCGTGGCCACTGCCACACCTTATGTTCTCCATCAGCATCATGGCACGCCCGAGCCTCCTAAGCCATGCACCCATGCCTACTACAACTCAAATGATATCCCAAATTTATTTCCCACCGTTGGATGAATTTTGAATGGTTATATTTAAACAAAACCAAGGGTTTTTTATTTTCCTCATTTGGCAGCCATTTCTAAATATAAAAGAATGTTTTTAGAGTGTGAAACACAAGGAAGAGAGATGGGCTGAAATTTTCTAAAGAGAGACTTGGAGTTCAACAATTTATTGAAGATTCTTGAAGAATTGGAGTTTTGGAGCATCTCTCAATCCGAGTTGTCTCTTTTCCTTCACTTTATCTCTTGAAATTTATATATTTATTATTGTTCTTTACTATGTTTACATTTATGAATTTCTTGATTATAATTGCCATGGATTTTTCTATGTTAGATGTTTTATATTTTAGGAACTTGATGTAGTTTATTTGAGCTATGCTTTGATGGATTGTGTCACACCCCGACTTGCAAAAGTCATAGAGTGATCTATCAAACACATAACACATCAAGAAATATATTTCACTAGGAAAATTCATCAAAATTTATTAATACAAAATCTATTCAAAAAGTCTTCACTGTCTAGATTCCAAGTGTAACACCCCCCCAAGTGGTACGTATTTTGTATACATACACGTCATTTTCTATTGGTTTGTACGTAAGTAGCTTAGTACACTTAGGGTATTTCTTTTGATATAATATATTAGTGTATTTAGTATTTAATAAGAGTTTATTTAAGAAAGGCCCAAATATAAAATTAGAGTATTAATACATGGGTATATTTAGGACTAAGTGTTAGTGTACTTAGTAAGGCCCAAATTACCATTCTAAACCTAAGTATAAATACATCCTATTTCTTGTTTTAGAAAGAGAAACATCATTTTGCAGATTTTAAGAGAGAGAGAGAGAAGAGAGAAAGAAAAATTTGAAGAGAAAATTTAGTTTTTAAGGAGAAATTAAGAAGATTTAAGCTAATTTTCTCTTCTCTTTAAGATTTATTGTGTTACATATGGTTGGATTGTGTTATGAAAGTATATCTTGTATAAATATTACATGAATATGTTGAGAATATATTGATTTTAATCATTTGTGGTCATGAATATGATTTTGTGGTGGAATTGATGAAGGAATTGGTAAAAGATGATTATTGTTGTCAAATGAAGCTTTTGCAGAACTTAGACCTTAGATAGTAGCTTGATCCGAATATTTTATAAATTTTTATATGTTTTATTTTGGAAAATTGATTTAGCTGGAAATATTAGGCATCAAAAGGGTCGTGATAAATTTTATTTCATTTAAAAATGTTGAATTTTTATTTTATATGAATTTTCCGATCTGACCCTGAGATGCTAAAAAATGTTAATTTCTGCAGATTATATGAATTGCACAATTTTTTGGGTTAAGTAAATGGTCTCCAAAAATTATGAACTTTAACAAAACTATTTCTACTTATGTTTATTATAATATATTAAAATTTCATGTCCCAATTCTATGTATATAATATGTTATGAATTTTCGAAGTAGTTTATATCACTGAGAATGTGCAGTTTACAAAATCTACAGAGTGTAAAATAAAACTTGTTTAAATTGGTTTGGAGATGAATTATGTCTTCCAAGTTTTATCATGCTACTGAATATATGTCTATATGATTTCTAGAAAGTTTCATAGCCATTGGATAAGTGTTTGATTTATTAAAAATTAGAGACTTAGATATACTCAGTGGTGCTCTGTTTTGGGGTCAAGTGGCTAAGTGTTGTAAGTGACTAAACAAAATAGTTTCAAATTCAATTAAGGATCTATATTTTTATATGAGGTTATATAATATTTCATTATGACTATATTTTGATTTCATAAGGAAATGATATCGTTTAGGATATAAGAAAAATCGTTGATGGGCCTAAGGACAGAATTAGGAATGTTTGTTTGATGAAATATTATTGTTTGATTTTGTGTAATATGGCTTATGAGATTAATTTTCATTTTACGATTTATAGTGATTGTGTTATCTTGCTGGGAACATCAAGAGGTAAGTATACTAGACTTTTTAAATGGGATTAGAATGAACATATATATTTATGTGTGACTATATTACAAAAGTTTTGGAATTATATATTAATATGCAAGCATCAATTTGCTTATGATTATATGCCAAAATATTTGTTTATAACTTTGTGTTTATGTGTTGTGCATGACTCATTAAGCATTGACATTGCCATATACACATGCATAAATGATTTTGAGAAATGATAAAGTGGTCTTGTAAGAAACTATTGGTGAAAATTAAGACTTTATATTTTTAAGGTTATCCGAATTCATTACTTTCTTAGTAGACAATTATAAGTGTTTGGAGCCTTTTGATACATGTGGCCATTCCTTCGGGTTTGGTATATTTGTTATGTATTCCGTATGATATGGGAGAGACCTTTGGGTACCCTTAGGACTTATAAGTCTTTGCAATTGTGCATCGACGGAATTTGTGCATGTGGGAGGACTCGCCGATGATCAAGGCGAGGGTGTGGCTCTTACCTTCGGGCATGAGTGTTTATTGCGTGTGAAATTTTGTGCCCCACTTGCTGTTACCCCATATACAGAAAGTCATCGACGGGTGACTCAGGCTCAATATGTGATATGTTATATGTGAAGTCCTACTAAGTAGTAATTGAATGAAAATATTTCTAGCTAAATGTGAATGAAAGTTTAAAAGTAAGTTAGCGACATGCACAAGTTTGATGTGATTTTGTATTTCGTATTTTGGAATGAACATGGTTATTATCATGTTACATATTCATCTCATGCATTAAATATTTATTATATATATATGTATGTATTTTTGTCTATGAAAAAGCTAGTATGCTTACTGAGTTTATACTCATTATAGTTTATTGTGACTTCCCAGATAAATGATCGTATGCATAGTGAATTTGGCTGAAGCTTCTGTTGTCCCTTGATTCCCTAAGTTTAGGATATTGGCTTGTATTTTATTCTTAGTTTAATAAACATTATGGCTTGGAGACTAGACAGTGAAGACTATTTGAATAGATTTTTGTATTAATGAATATTGATGAAGTTTCTTAGACAATGAAATGTATTTCTTGATATGTTATGTGTTTGATAGATCACTCTTTGATTTTTACAAGTCGGGGCGTGACACCAAGCCATAATATTTATTAAACTAAGAATAAAATACAAGTCAACATCCTAAACTTAGGGAACCAAGGGACAGCAGAAGCTTCGCCAAATCCACTATAGCACACGATCATTTATCTGGGAATCACAATAAACTATAATGAGTATAAACTCAGTAAGCATACTAGTTTTTCATAGACAAAAATATATACATATATATATATATAATAAATATATAATGCATGAGATGAATATGTAACATGATAATAACCATGTTCATTCCAAAATACGTAATACAAAATCACATCAAACTTGTGCATGTCACTAACTTACTTTTAAACTTTCATTCACATTTAGCTAGGAATATCTTCATTCAATTACTACTTAGTAGGACTTCACATATAACGTATCACATATTGAGCCTGAGTCACCCGTCGATGACTTTCGTATATAGGGTATCTGCAAGTGGGGCACAAAATTTTCAAACACAATAAACACTCATGCCCGAAGGTAAGAGTCACACCCTCGCCCTGATCATCGGCGAGTCCTCCCACATGCACAAATTTGTCGACGCGCAATTGCGAAGACTCAAAAATCCTAAGGGTACCCAAAGGTCTCTCCCATGTCATACGAAATACATAACATATATACCAAACCCGAAGGAATGGCCACATGTATCAAAAGGCTCCAAACACTTATAATTGTCTACTAAGAAAGTAATGAATTCGGATACCCTTAAAAATATAAAGTCTTAATTTTCACCAATAGTTTCTTACAAGACCACTTTCTCATTTCTCAAAATCATTTATGCATGTGTATATGGCAATGTCAATGCTTAATGAGTCATGCACAACACATAAACACAAAGTTATAAACAAATATTTTGGCATATAATCATAAGCAAATTGATGCTTGCATATTAATACAGAAATCCAAAACTTTTGTAACATAGTCACACATAAATATATATATTCATTGTGATCCCATTTAAAAAGTCTAGTATACTTACCTTCTTGATGTTCCCAGTAAGATAACACAATCACATAAATCGTAAAATGAAAATTAATCTCATAAGCCATATTACACAAAATCAAACATATAACATTTCATCAAACAAACATCCTAATTCTGTCCTTAGGCCCATCAACGATTTTTCTGATATCCTAAATGATATCATTTCCTCATTAAATCAGAATATAGTCATAATGAAATATTATATAACCTCATATAAAAATATAAATCCTTAATTTAATTTGAAACTATTTGTTTTTTCATTTATAACACTTAGCCACTTGGCCCAAAAACAGAGCATCACTGAGTATATCTAAGTCTTTAATTTTTAATAAATCAAACACTTATCCAATAGCTATGAAACTTTCCAGAAATTATATAGACACATATTCAGTAGCATGATAAATCTTGGAAAATATAATTCGTGTCCAAACCAATTTAAACAAGTTTTACTTTGCACTTTATAGATTCTGTAAACTGTATATTCTCAGTGATATAGACTACTTTCAAAAATTCATAACATATTATATACATAGAATCAGGACATGAAATTTTAATATGTAACAATAAACATAAATAGAAATAGGTTTGTAAAATTTCGTAATTTTTGGAGACCATTTGGTTAACCCAGAAAATCACGTAATTCATATATTCTGCAGAAATCAACATTTTTCAGCATCTCAGGGTCAGATAAGAAATTTCATATAAAATCGAATATTCAATATTTTCAAATGAGATAAAATTTATCACGACCCTTTTGATGCCTAATATTTTCAGTTAAATTAGTTTTCCAAAATAAGACATGCAAAAATTTATAAAATTTTCGGAATCAAGCTACTGTCCAAGGTCTAAGTTCTGTAAAAGCTTCCTTTAACAACAATAATCATCTCTACCAATTCCTTCACCAATTCCACCACAAAATCATATTCACAACCACAAATGATTCAAATCAATATATCCGCAACATATTCATGTAATCTTTAAACAAAATATACTTCCATAACACAATCCAACCATATATAACACAATAAATCTTAAAGAGAAGAGAAAATTACCTTAAATCTTCTTAATTTCTCCTTGAAAACTAAATTTTCTCTTCAAATTTCTCTCTCTCTCTCTCTCTCTCTCTCTCTCTCTCTCTCTCTCTCTCTCTCTTAAAATCTGCAAAATGATGTTTCTCTTTCTAAAACAAGAAATAGGATGTATTTATACTTAGGGTTAGAATGGTAATTTGGGCCTTACTAAGTACACCAACACTTAATACTAAATACACCCATGTATTGATACTCTAATTTTATATTTGGGCCTTTCTAAGTAAACTCTTATTTAATACTAAATACACTCATATAATATTTCAAAAAAATACCTTAAGCGTATTAAGCTACTTACGTACAAACCAATAGAAACTGACGTATATATATACAAAATACGTACCACTTGAGAGGTGTTACAGATTGGCATTTTGTTAATGTTAGTATGATTGTATTCATTTATGTTCCTCTATGATTAATGTCTCTAATTTATTAATTGATTAATTAGTTGATTGATGATGAATAAATTGCTAATTGGGGAGATTAATTTATTTATCAGATTAAGGAAATATAATGTAGGTAGTTGTGAGACTAGAAGGAGATCAACACCTAAATAATTAAATTGACACTTTGGATATTGTGAGATCGGGAGTTGATCAAGTCTTTGGTAGTTAATTACAAGTAGAGCATGACAAACGTGTAATTTAACTAAGTCAAATTGGGATATCAGCGTGGTTAGTTGTACACAGGACTTTGTTTGGTACTCAAGGAGATTGAACGAGGTCATTTTATAACCTGTGATTAGTGGATTAAATTGAACATATGAACAATCACTAATTAGAAAAAACATGGAGTTAAATAAGTGAAATTAAAACCCTAGAACTATTATCATAGAGATTTTTATTGTATTTAATTAGTTTGTTATTTGATTATGTTTTAATATCTAAATTTGTTTCATAAAATTAGGTTGCCTAGATAAAATTAATTTTCTTTAGCCACAGTACTTAGCTTTAATTCGAATATTTAATATTTATGGGTTCGATACTCTTACTTATTACTTTATTACTTTTCACTGCCCCGTCCGCTTGCGGTTAAATGCACATACATTAGCGTTGTCGTGAACATGTAGAATCAAATTTTAAGGATATTTTAGGGCCCATTTAGTATGTGATTTGAAAAGTATTTTCTAAAATTTAGATATAATTTGAAAATATGATTTATATTCTTAGCATTTTTTAGTATTTAGAAATATGTTTCATATAATATTTAGAACTATTTTTTAATTTTAAAAATTATAAAAATATGTTTAATATAATTTTTTAAGAGAATAAAAATAAAGCCATGTGTTTGATTTGAACTATTTTTATATAACCTTTTTCTATTAAAACTTTACCAATAATCAAGTACAAATCTTTTATTAATGTTGATTATTTCAAAATTATATTTTATATATATGAATACAAATAATATAAGTTAGCTATTTCCTTAAAAGATATAAAAAATAGTAAATGATTAAACAATACTTGAAGTTTATTTAACTTAAATATAATAAAATATAAATATTATTTAATTAGTTTATATGTATAATCTTAATTTATACGTACAATTATAATTTATAAAATCTTCATTAAATCAAGTGAATCCTAATTTATATGTATAAGTACAATTATAACTTTTAAAAGTCTCTATTAAATTATGAACTCTTACTTAAATTTTTTGAAGTCTATTCTATTCTATCTAATAGAAATAATAATTTAAATTATATAAATACTTGATACATGGTAATTAAATATAAATTTATATTTAAAATATTTTAAGTAATGTACTTCAAATAAATAAAAAAATTAATATATAATCATTACGAAATTTAAATTTAGAACGCGATATATAAACATAGTAAATTTTAAATTTGTAAATTTTAAAATTAAGTTTAAGATAATAAAAAATAATTTTTGAATTATGTTGGGATGCAATAAAGATAAAGAACTTATAAATAAAATAGTTTAAGGTGTAGTTATTTTTCTAGATATGATCCAGGTGGTAGATTAAGCCACCTCCTAGGCGTGCCTAGGTTCAAGTCCAGGGTAGGTAAGGAGAAAAAATAAATTATTTAGGGCCCTACTCCATCCCCTTACCTTTTAAAAAAAAATTCTAGATATGATAGAAAGAACTTAAAAATTAATAAAATAGTTAATTTTTAAAATTTAGATTCTTTAAAAAAAATATAAGAAAAAGAGCTTTAAATATAAAAAAATATAATTAAGACAAAAGAAGAAAAATTGTATTCGAATTTGATTTGGATACAATAAAAGAAAAATGAAAAAAAAATATTTTAATGTTTTTTAATTTTACACTAAGTTTTAGAATTCTATCCAAAAAGTGTTTTTGAATTAAATTTAACTAACTTTTGCCAAACGCGTATTTTGAGAATTTATTGTATTTTTTATTTTTGAAAATACAAATCGTATTCAAATACTATATCAAATGGGTTCTTGGTCTTTTTAGCAAAAATAGATAGTCAACTAACAGTCTAGGTAGGGGTGACAACAGGCTGAGTATAGGGCCTCTATCCCTGTCTCCAATTGCGTTGGAACCTCAGCTATCCCCTAACTAGGCACTTGATTTGCAGTCAAAGATCCCTATGAGCCTCTAACCCGGGTTTGGCCTCGTTTGACTTTCATAAATAAAGAAAAAAGTTTACCATTTTAAGGTTTGAACACTTGACTTAAAGGAGAAATGAACAACTTTACAATTGCACCACATACATTAATATATCAAAGATGTAAATAAAATCTATTTAACTAATAATACATATTTAATTGGTATTATTAAAAATATTATTTTAAATTATTATATTAATATAAAATAATTCAAATTTAATAATTAAAACTATCATTAATAATAATCTAATAATGATTTTATCTTTAATAATTATTTAAAAATAATTTTAAATCATTTTATTGATATAAAATAATTTTATACTCTAAATTATTTTAAATTATAAAATAATTATTATATATATTAAATGTAAAATTCTCAAAAATGAAGAGTATAATGATCAATATCTCAAATATACAAAAAATAATACTAAAAGTTAGTAAAACTATAAAAATAAAAAAACGTTGTATATAACATTAACAATCATGTAGTAGTTTATGTTTTTGAAAACCATTGTCACCTGCAATAGACAACGATTGATTGTGAGGAGAAAATAGAGTAGTAGGGAGGCAACTCACTGTGTTTTAGATTTAGGATAACAATATAAATAACAATTTAATTTTACAATTGGTTCAATAGAACTAAACTTAACATAAATTTTGTTGTATTTAATAAAAATTATCTTCTACAATATCAATGTTTTAATTTATTATTAAAAGAAGTATTATCAATTTTTTAAATTTTTATATGTAAAATCAACATTTTAAAGTTAATTATTGATGAAAATAAAGTAATTGACGATAATCATCAATTTTATATAGACAATTTACATAAAATCATTTATAATAATTTTATTAGAGCAAAATACCAAATTTCATTCATACATTTACTTGAACTTTTTTCATCAACTTATATAAATACAAAATTAAATATGCATAGTAGTAAATTATGATCAATCTTAGAGTTTAATTTTCTTGATAATTAATCTTAGAGTTTGATATTTAATCTTATCATACTGTATTAAAACAAATTAATTCATTGTTTGCAGGGGAAATCTACCAAATCTACTTGCTAACTCATGATTGGTTCGATCGCTTGCATGGGCCTAATATTACTTTTGTTGGGCTTTGATACTATTGGATCCAAATAGAGCTTTCATACCCTTTTTATGAGTTGTAGGGAGTAAGGTCCACCGCACTCTTTCGGATCGCATTAGATGATCCAAAGAGTCGTGATGTTGCAACCTTAGGAGACTAGCTTAGATTTAAATGAAAAGATCTGTTGCCGCCACCTTTTTGCCCGCTTTTGTATTGGAAAAATACTTAGAAAAAGCATGGAACATAAATTATGAGTTCACTGTGTGTGTGAAAGCAAGCTAGTTCCTAGTATCAATACAAAAGAACATAATAGTTAATGGTGGGATTTCAATTAAATCAATATTGAATAGATCGACTGGCGACAGTATTCACTATGACTGACTAGGATCTGATAAACTTAAGGCTACAGACAAGGTGATTTTAGAGGCTAAAATAACTAGTTTAAGATCAAAAGATGCAGGAAAGACAACAAAATAATAAGGTAGTGTTTAAGGTTGACAAGGGAGACAAGTAATTGCCAAAAAGTAAGCCAAGAATCATGAGTGTTGATTGCAAAGAAAAAGATGCTCTTCAAAGACTTGATTCTAGGTTGATGAAAGTTAGACCTCAATAATGTAATGTGATATGATGATCTTCTAACGTGATAATTTCATGATATTTTAATGTGATAATGTCCCTTTGAATGTGAAATCATGAGTTTATATAGTGTGTGACATGGAGTTGTAATAGAATAAGACTAACTCATAAAATTCTATTCCAATGCAAGTCTTCCTTTAAAAAATACTTTATCTAGGAATCAAATTACTGACAATTTAATCTTAATTAAAAGAGATTTTTAAAACTCATGTTTGTAATAAAATACTTATTCTAATTAATCCTAATTAAAATAAAATACTTATTTTAATTAACCTTAAGGTTTTGGGCTCTAAAAAGAAAAAGACCTTTTCGGGTTTTGGTGTTCCTCATGGATAATACCTATTCATATGGATCATTTGGGTTTAAGTATCCCCTAAGTGGGCTAGGCCTGGGACATTATATTTCTTTGGACCAAACTTGGACCCACTTTTACTTTTCACACCATAACCCTCAATTTGATCCCCAATGAATGGCTTCGGCCCACTCGTGCTTTTGTATACATTATTTAGTAAAACGACGTAATATTGGCTCAAGCTTAGGCTTAAGCCAAATGCTAATATTCGTGTATCAACATTAGCCCCTTGAATGTATTTATTATGCAGTCCTCATAGGCGAGCAATGCATACGATTAATAAAATAAAGGCTTCTAGTAGTATTGCATTTGTCTTGACTTTCTTCTTGCATTCCTCCATTTTTGAATAACTATATGCAAAGTAACGCATGTAAAAGTATGATGTCATACCTGGACATATCTCAATGATAATGTTTTTAAGAGATTTATTTTCCTCTTAGTTAGTATTTTCATGGCAAGTTTTGGGTATGTCCTTGTGGTAATCAACAATGTGATTGGCTAGTATTACTTATATCCCTAGTTATGCCATTGGTATTTTCTTGAAGAGAATTAAGGTATAGTCTTCAAGAGGATACTATAAGTAGTATTGTTGATAATCCCGATTAGACCACCAATTCATGTTTCTACTAGTATAACCAAATAAACAAAGTTTAGATGATATTTGTGCCTTTTCTTCTAGTGTTTGCACTGTAATTTCCTGCAGGTGATCTCTATAGTAGAATTTTATACCTTTTGGTAGATGTTAAAGATATATATAATCATTTAATGCTTCGATTAATCTCATTAAAGGTATTCTTGTTGAGTTAATATGAACATGCTCAGTTCATACCTAAAAAATTGGTTAGTTACTCTACTCCAAATAATCATAAGGTCATGTCTTGTCTTAAGCATATAAGAGATTTCATGCGGATATGAGAAATGCGTAGGTATCTTGTGAACATGCTAACAATAAGAGGTCATGCTTATCAGATATACCAGTAAAACATTTTTAACGAGGAAAAAGCTTAGTTCTGACCTTTAATGATGTTTAAGATAACTAGCAATATCGTAATCAGTTTATCTTGTACTGCCAAATTGTGCTTGTATTAGTGTAATAACAGTAAAGTAAGGTGAGGTTTATATAGTTCCTGTTGATTCTAGACAATGGACGCAGTGATTATGTATACTTATGTTTTACTTTACTTGACTTTGTTAGGCTCAAGCCTCGTGAGCTATTTTAATAGTATCGTATATGTGCATCCTGTATAAAAGACATTTGATCTCCATGATAGAATATTGCGGGAGCCTCCACTTATTTTCCTCTTTAAGATGTTATGCCTCAAGGGCTTCCTAAGGGGCTTAGATGTTAGCCAAGGGGCATTTAGTTCTCCAGAAACATTTTATGGTTTACCAGTGGCCTTAAATCATAATCATTGCAACATCTTCTAACATATAGGCAGATACTTAGTAGTAGCCTCTGTTGTGTGTACAAGGGCTGTAGATTGTATAATATCTTACTTTAAAGTGAGCTTTCCTTGTATTTAGGTGTGTTAAGGCATTCCATTATAATATTATCCCATTAAAGCATTTGACTGTATATAGCATCTTATACAGGCATCCCAATCATGTCATGGGGCATCCTTTTTTTAGCATCTATAAGGCAATGGATGCTCTTCATAGGTACTATATTGGGTTGAGGTGGCCTCTCGACCATGTATGACCATCATCGAGTGTCCCCTCTTTTGTTGTTGTATATTATGCTTTCTCTAAGGATGTTTTGTTTTCTTATGAATTTTCTTCTTTTTTTTTTTTGACATCTAGATTTTGTAATATATATATATATATATATATATATATATATATATATATATATATGTTGTATTAATACACTTTGGCATGGAAAAAGTAAGGCTCTGGTTGTCAATTCGAATGGAAAGAATGAATTTTTTTTGTTTTACAAGAGCCTTTGATTTAAAGAAAGAAAACTACATGAACAAGAAAAGGTTTTTCTCAAGAGAAATCTTTGTGGAAAATGAATATAAAACTATCCTCATAAAAGTGTCGTCTAGTGCATTTTTTTTATTTGAGTAGTATGGTGCATACCTTTCTAATAAGATGCGAGAGGAATCTAAGTTAATGCTACCTTTATCTGAGTCGGTGCAGCCCCCAAGTATTACAAGATGTACTAGCGATAGTTTATCAGAGTTGGTGTTGCCCTTAAGTATTACACTTGGTACTAATGGTAGTCTATTTGAGTTAGCCCAGCTCCCAAGTATTGTGATCTAACTAGCTAGTAGTCTATTTGAGCTTGCGCAGCCTCTAAATAGGGTTTGTGCAATTTCAAAAGTAGCATATATTTAGCATATCCTATTAAGTGGGATCTCGTAAGTCTTGTCCATCAATGGCGATGAGGAGTTAGGATTCCATTACTAACTTGGTTAGTAGAAGCATCATTTGTTTTCTTGCCCCTGTTGCTTTTATTAAGCATTGTCAGTTGTTGGTAGAGGTATTTGTTTCTACCTTGTAGAAGACTCAACATGACTATTATCGCTAATTCGATTGTTGCTCCTTATAACGGTCATATCTCAGAAGATCCTAGCCAAACTCTCTATTGGAGTCACCTATAATGTTTGAGAGGAAAATCTACCTAATCCATATGCCGACTCATGATTTGTTGATAGCTTGCGAAGACCTAATATCACTCTTGGTGGGCTTTGATACCGTTAGGCCTTTAGATCCAAATTAAGCTTTCATATCCATTTTATGAGTTATAGGGACTAAGGCTTACTATGTCCTTTGGATCGTACTACATGGTTTGTGATTCATGACATTGTAACTTTAGGAGATTGGCTTGGATTTAAACAGAGGGATCTATTACTGCCACTTATTGCCACTTCTGTACTTGAAACATACATAGAAAAAGCATGAAACACAAATTATGAGTCCACAATGTGTGTATGAGCAAGCTAGTCCGAGTATTAATGTAAAAGAACACAATGGTTTAGTGCTGGATTGCAATTAGATCAATATTGAATAAACCAACTTCGCAACGGTATTCAATACGACCGATTGCAATCTGATGAACTTATAGCTGTAGATAAGGTGTTTTTGGGGGTTAAAATAACCAATTTAAGGTCAGAAGATGCAGGAAAGACAACAAAACAATAAGGTAGTGTTTGTTGACAAAGGTGACAAGTAATTGCTGAAAAGTAAGTCAAGAATCACGAGTGTTGTCCGCGAAGAAGAAGATGTTATTCAAAACATGATTCTAGGTTTCCAAAAGTGATGTAATATGATGTCATGATCTTCTAATGAGGTAATCTAATGATATTCTAATGTGATTATTGTCCCTTTGAATGTGAAATAATGAGTTTATATAGTGTCTAACATGAAGTTGTTGTTGAATAAGACTAACTCATGCAATCATATTCTAATCAAGACAAATTCTTTAAGACAATGATTTTATCTAGGAATTAAATTAGTACAATTTAATCCTAATTAAAAAGGATGTTTAAAACTCATGTTTATACCAAAACACTTATTCTAATTAATCATAATTAAAATAAAATACTTATTTTACTTAAGTTAATTAAAATAAGATTTTAGACTTTCAAAAGAAAAAAAAAAATTGGGCTTTTACGGTCCTCATGCATTAGCCCAATCATATAATGGACTATTTGGGCTTAAGTACCCTCCAAGTGAGTTAAGCCTAAGACATTATATTGATTTAGGGCAAACTTGGCCCCTACTTTTACTTTCTACACCACGGCCTTACAATTTGATCCCCAAGGAGTGGTAAGCTCAGTTGTGCTTTTATATATATTATCTAATAAAACGACATAGATTTGGCTTATGCTTATACCTCGGGCTCAAGATCAATTTTCATGTATCAATATTCATTAATTATAAATTTATTTTTTTTATATCAACTAATTATTTTTATTTTATCAAAACTCATTGTTCCAAATTCAATTATTAAAAGTTATCCAATTTTTTAGTTATTGATTATTTCAGTAAATTTCTTTATTAAGGAAATGAATTTGAAAAATTCTAAAATTAATCAAATTGAAAAATCGTAAATAATTATGAAGGATTTAATTGATTAAATAAAATATAAACTTTTTTGAAGAACTTGGTTGATTGAAAAGAACAATATATAACATTTATAATTATTTATTAAATAATTGAGACGTGGCATGTAATTAACTATATAAATATGAGTTTTTAATTGGGAAGCGGGGCCCGAGTAGAGCCTAATTCCGTCCACAACTTGATTTTAAAACAGGGATGTGTTTTTATCCCCATCCCCGATTTTATTTGAAATGCTTCCCTCCTCACCCTGATTCCCAACTAGACTGAATTAGGCCTCGTCTATGCATAAAAATTGTCATCTCTAGGTCTAGGGATGCATGTGTGGATTTTTTAAAACTTTTTATTTATGTGTGGACTTCCCAAGCCTTTTGGGAGGTATTTGTTAATTCCCCATTCTTCTAATATATTCTAGTTGCATTTGAATAAAAAAATTTGACTTTTCTTCTACTATTTTTGTTCTTTTGTTTTTATAAAAAATCACTGAATGTCAATGTGTAATTTGAAAAAAAAAAATTCATCATTCACCACTATAAATAAGGCCCATTAATTAATGGAAAATATCTCTCTTTTTTCCTTTCTCCATATTCTCCTTCATAAATGTTCTAATACATTTTCAATTGCACCTTTCTTAAATAAGATCTAACATGAAAATCTATTAAATAAGATCTAAATTAGAATCCTTTTTTGATATAAATTGATTTAGGGTTGTTGATGGTGAAATGTTTCCAACTACCACATGTATGCCACATAGATCAAACTCTAATAAACAAATGAGATTTATATTTATGGGGTAGTAGTTTTCGACACAACCACGGTATAAAGCACGGCTTGGAAGAGTTTGGGCCTCTATGTTGAGAAGTATCACTTCAACACCTATCTACAAGACAAAAAACAGTCAATAGGCTCCGGTAATGTTATCGATGAATCTTTTCTGACGATCAAATTAGGTGACAATATACTGGAGAATGAATCTTGAAGGATCTTATGGTGAACTGTTTTGTGATTTAGGAGATAAATAAAGAGAAATAAAGTCCAAGAATCCAACCCTATGTTTAGAGGAATCGGGGGTTTATATAGGTAAGGAGTAGGGTGAGTTTCCCTCCAAAACTTCCTCCACATGACTATTGTACATGCCACGAGGGTGAGCTGGAGCAAGTTGGACCTCTTCCCACGTGCTTACCTCACTTACTTTGGGGAACTGGATTTTCCATCGCTCAATGCCCCTTATGTCATCTGACCCTTGGTTGTTACAACGGTTTTCTCCACATGTCGCCTTGCCATTGGCTCATTCTATTTTTCTTTATGCAATCATTCACTTTACCAAGTTATGATTATGACTTTTTAGCCATGCATCCCATGCCTACAACTTCAGAGTCCTCATTCCACTTGTAGCATTATTGGTTCCAAGTTTAGCATGCGGATCCGGAGGGTAGATCTTGGGCCTAGGCCCATAGGCCGCGAGTGATTACATACCGAGGCGGATCTCTTATGCTACCATGGCAACCGAAATATCCCATATTACATTTCTCGTGGGACTTGAATTGCCACATCCTCTATCCTTCATTGTCATCATGTTCTCGAGGATGCATTTGTGGATGCCACGTGTGCATCTGAGAATTTACCCATAACAAGGGTATAATGTGACTGAATCCATGCATTAAAAACTATGTAACGTGGAACCAATATGATAATAAATGAAAACTATTGATTTTTTTTAAGTCTATTAATATAATAATATATGCATTAAAAGTTATATAATTTGAAATGACAATTTAGCTATAATTGTAGGAAAGAATACAAAATAAGAGGTTAAATTAATTTAAAAACACAAAAAAATAAAGAGAAGCCATAAGATTAAATCAATCAAACAAAAACAAAAACAATAAATTCTTTAAATTTTGAGATAGGTTAAATTATGAGTATGTCGACGATTATTGGCCCCTATGATTCGGATACACATTAATTCTCAATGCCCGTTACTATTTACTACATTCAAAATGTGACTATCGTAAATCTAGATCTCAATGAAATTAGATGTAAAAATTGTAAAAAATAATGCTAAAATAAAAACCCACAAGAATAACACTAAAACCAAAACAATAGAAAATTGACAAAAGAAAGAAAAAGAATTTGATTTTATTTTTCTTGAGAATTTTGATAACAAAAATTTCACTAGAATCCAAATAGAAAAATCTAGCAAAAGCTTCAATTAAAAAAAATCCATTTCCCTAGTCAATGAAAAACTAAGAATTAAATAGAAAAAATATTGAAAGTAATAACGAAATTGAGAAATTGTAATTTACATTCTTCAACCAAATTAATAAACAAAACTAAGCAACAAAATGAATAAAAATAGAGAGAAAAATTAGTGATAATAGAGTGTAGGAGCTATTTGTCTAGAGAAAGAATGAAAAATAAAAAAATTAAAGTTTCAAAAATATAATTTAAACAAGGGATAAATTTGAAATTTAATATTATAGTAAAAAGTAAAAAAATAATTTTACTCATTTTTATTTTTTAAATTTAGATTCCTTAATAATCAATAAAGAATCGAGATTCTTTGGAGAATTCTCATTTACTTTCTTATTTTCATCAATTAAATATGACAATTTTTATTAATTTTTTATTTTATTCTTTTCTCTTCTATTCTTCTAATTAAATACATCTTAAATATATTATATAATCTTATACTCTCTCATATAATTATTCTTGAGCTAATAATCCACAATAAAAGTGTTATACTTTCAATAATTAAACCTTCTTAAATGTCATATTGAGTTTCTATTAATTCATTTAAAGGTAAATTTAGCGGTTTAGTGCGGTTCGATTTAAATTTTGAAAAATCAAAACCGAGCGATTTTCCCACTTTGTAAGCGCTTGTGAGGTGAGGATTACGCAAAGAAGGCGAGAGTGGGTCCTACTTATACTGCCAACAGCGGTTAATACATTATCTCTGTTTTCTATAGTTTTTCAATTCAAATAAAAAAAAAAACCGCAATCACACGCAGGCGAGGTGGTGGGAGAAAGAGAGATATTCATCTTTCATTTTCCCGCAGCTCTCCCCTCCGCCAAACAGAATAAACCCTAACTTCTCTCTCGCCCTCCAAACTCTCCCGTTTCTAGGGTTTCTGACGGAAAAACCAGTTCAATTGAGTCGTACTATAGCGATAATTTAAAAAAAATGAGTAGCCAAGGCGGTAGTCGTCGTAGCTCGAAGCGAGGGCCGTCCGCAGCTAAGAAATCGGTGTCGTCGGAAAATGGAAATCTCTCCAAACCTTCTTCTCCAAATGGTCAATCGTAAGTTTTTCTGTTTTTTCTGAACCTTTTCTAATTATTAGTTTTGGATTTAATAGAGGGAATTGGTATTTTATTTGTTTAAAGGTCTGTTGGCGGGGAGAGGACTGTTAAGAAGCTTAGGTTATCTAAAGCTCTGACGATTCCAGAGGGAACAATTGTATCCGATGCCTGTAAGAGAATGGCAGCTCGTCGTGTTGATGCTGTTTTATTGACTGATGCCAATGCTTTGCTATCTGGAATTGTTACCGATAAGGTGATTGTAACTGTCATTATCATATGTAGTTTTTTTTTTCTGTTTTTTTCCAATTTTAATGGTTTGTTTTTAAAATTGGAAGGATATTGCCACTAGAGTTATAGCAGAAGGTTTGAGACCAGACCAGACAATTGTTTCAAAGATCATGACCCGCAATCCTATATTTGTGACTTCTGATTCTTTAGCCATTGAAGCTCTTCAGAAGATGGTCCAAGGTTAGATTTATTTTATCCATATTTATCCGTTTTGTTACAGGAAAAATGAGGAGGAAACAGTTCATTGAGTTATTGTTGATTTAGAAGCAAGAATACTAGATTGTATTAGAAGTTGCAAATCAGACTATTGGTGATTGAACCGAGTTTTGTATTTAACTGAAGTATATGCAGACAGCAGTCACTACACTCTACTTGTTTAACCAAAGAGAAATTAGAATATAGAGAAGAAAAGGGAATCATTGCAATGTTATTTTTTTGGTGGGTGGTAGCTCTTATTGTATTTGTCAAAGACAGATGGGAAAGAACTTTGATTACCTGTTTCTATACATCATATAATGACAGGTTCTTGCAATTTCAATCATAAAATAAATTTTCATCAGATGGTGTATGATGACTTAATATTTATCTACCTTTTAGAGACAGTATTGTGATATCATCTATAAACATCTAGTAGCAATTTGGCATAAGCACTATCTGCAAATCAAGTGGCATTTCAATTGGTTTTATTCTGTCAACAGGAAAGTTCAGGCACCTCCCTGTTGTGGAGAATGGTGAAGTTATTGCCATATTGGATATCACCAAGTGTCTCTATGATGCCATATCTAGAATGGAGAAGGCTGCTGAACAAGGGAGTGCTATTGCTGCTGCAGTTGAAGGGGTGGAACGCCAATGGGGAAGCAATTTTTCTGGTTAGTTATTATGTTTTACTTTGGGTTAACAGCATAACCGTTTGTCCATTAGTAGACGTAGAATGATGAATGCTTTTATTGGACATTTATTGATATACTCTATATTGTAAATTCCACCTTTATTTCTTTCTTAGCCATGAATATGCATCTGATTAGTCCTCTTGAATAGGAATTGTGTACAGAAAGTTGGTATGTATTGAAATGTTCTATGGATTGTCAACAATATTAATATCTCATAGTTCAATAATGCTGGACAGATTGGAAGCAGATCTTCCTACCCTTATGTGGTGGGCAGCGCTGATTCCATTAGAGACTTTTCTGGTTTAACTTGTGGCATAGAGGCTTTAGGGATTCAGGGCAATTTTAGTTTCAATAGCTGGAAATTCTGGCAGCAGCTTATAACTGGTTTGTGAGTTTCAGAAATGGCTAGGGATGCAAAAAGTGTGAAGGTTGCAAGACTTCTAGGTTCAGAGTTTTGATTATCTGTTCTTGTCATGAAATGATTGTAGAACCCTGCAAAGACATAAAGAGCAGGTCAAATATATATAGAATAAATAGAAAAGAATTGCTGCAGAAGAAGAGAGACAGACTTCTTTGCCACATATTATTTGTTGTTGCATTGGAAATTGGCCTTTGAAGTATCTTGGCTTACCTATGGGAGATAGTCCACACTTTTTGAGTCTTTGGATCTCTTTGTTGAAAAAGCAGACAAAAATGTAGAAGGTTGCTAGAGGGTGGTCTCCTGTTGGGTTAAATTAATTCTCATTAGTCAATGTTATTCAGTGTATTGACTCTTTCTTTATGCCTCTTTAAAATGCCATTCAAGGTCTAGGTTATTGAGAAAATAATAAGAGATTTTTTGAGGAAAGGAGTAGAAGATAGTAAGATATTGCATATGGTGAAGTGGGGCATGTTTTCTCAATATTGCAAAGAGGAGGTTTATGAATTTGCAATTTGCTGGAAAGAAACACATGTTGAAAAAGGGAAGAAAAAACTAGTAAAGTAGGCATTATTCACAATAGTAGAGTCAAAACACATGTTCTTCCTTAATATGCCTTGAAACCTTCTTCTTGTCCTTGCACCGGCATTTCTATTTCACAGGAAAAGATTCTGTATTTCAAGTATTGGTTCTGAACATCCAAGAAGAATCATTGGATATCGTTTGAATAAGAGATCTATATTTTCAAACTTTGAATGCATTTCAGAAGTTTATCATAGTTTTTGCCAGATGTGCAAGAGAACTATCAATACACAGCCCTTTGGAGAAGTATTTGTCAAGTTAGCTTCCTACCAAGTTCTTTTTTCCCTTATATGTGTTTTAATTGTAGGTTTCTCTTTCATATTGCACAAGTTAGCTTCCTATCAAGTGTTTTATTTTTGTATATGTTTTAGAAGCAGGTGTGTCTGTCATACTGCTTCTTATAAATTGAATTTAATATTTGTTTACTCTCATGATCTTATATTTCAGCTCCGTATGCATTTATAGAAACTTTGAGGGAGAGGATGTTCAAGCCTTCCTTGTCAACTATCATTGCTGACAATGCCAAGTAATTTTAGACTTAGTTACTATTAGTCTCTCTTTTGAAGAAATTAAGTTTGTATTTGGATGTGCAGGTATTTTTCTCTTACTTTGTTATTTTATTGTTTTGCTTATTTTTTTAGGGTTGCCATTGCATCTCCATCAGATCCTGTCTATGTGGCTGCAAAAAAGATGCGGGAATTGCGATGTAATTCAGTTATCATTGCGACAGGAAACAAAATTCAGGGAATACTAACGTATTGTTCTTGCCTTCACAGGGTTTTTATAAGTAAATATTTTGAATATTTTGCCTTATATTATATTTTCAAAGTGGCATTTAACATTTCTCATAACATACCAAAATGATTGATTTTGGTTGTTTTTTGTTATTATACTCCAGTTCGAAGGATATCCTAATGCGAGTTGTGGCACAAAATCTTTCTCCTGAGTTGACTCTGGTGGAAAAGGTTCATTCTGAGATTGTCCTTTAGTTTGTTCTTATTCTATTTATGTGAATTAGAAATCTCTCCTGTACTATGTGGTTATATCTTGGATTTCAAAACACATGGTGAGGTTTAGTTTATTTCTCTTCTAATATTATGAGTTACTTGCATTTCTGTGCTATGTGCTTGAGGAGATATCTGTGCAACTTACATTGGTTATTCTTGTTGCGTTGGATTCATTGCACATGACTGCCCTTGTTTAACAATATTGTTCCTGGTGGGATATTTCCGCTAGAGCCAAACCAATACCATATTGTATGCCATATGGTCTGAGTATCCTTCCTTCCTGATGAATTTTTTGATGCAGAGATGGTTCTGCAAATGAACTTTTTAATGTCATATTATTTACTTAATTTATGCGTCACAAAACTTGCAGTGTCCCTCCTTCCTATGCATGAGAAGTAACCATTTAGAGAATAGAGATTGTACATGTAGGTAAAATTCTTATCATATTTACTTTAAAAAGTGTTACATAATTTTGTGCAGTTGAATTTTGAACATTTCATGATGTGAAATCATATGTGGCGAGGATTTGGAAGCTCATATATTATTTCTGATACATGGTAGCTTGTATACATAGTTTTGTGATGAGTAAATAGATAAATACCATGATGCTTTCATTGGAATGTAATTCTCTAGTCTTTTTGTTCCTGTTTTTTGCCTTTAATCTGGGAAATTTGTATGTCTTTGAAGCCTTTGTCCCTAGATTATGTGATTTTTCTCTCTTTTCTTTCCTTTTTATTTTTCTTTTGTTTTTATCATTGCTAATCTGTATGTATTTTTCTTCCCTTTGTTGAAACCTATAGTTTTTACTGAGAGTATCACAGAACTGTTAATGAGTTTTAACAAGCCCAGAAGAGAATTTTTATTGTAAAACCCAAATATGAATCTTCTGTTAGTTCAGAATTCAGTCATCATTAAAAAAATGACGAATGAAAACTTGATTCATTTCTGCTGTAGTTGATGACTATCTCTAGGTATCAATGTGTACTCTACTGCCTCCCCACTCCTATATTCAACATGTTAGACATGTGGATGAGTCTCCAGAAACCTTAATTTGATGCTTATAATTGTTCCTCTTGTGCTTTATTGATGATTCAGGTTATGACACCGAACCCTGAATGTGCAACAATGGAAACAACAATCCTTGATGCATTACATATAATGCACGATGGGAAGTTTTTACATCTTCCAGTTATCGACCAAGGTGTGATTGCTTGCTGAGGTTTGGTCCATTAAAGCTGCTTTCTCTCTCTCTTTTTTAAAAAAGAATTAAATAACATGACGTCTATTTGGCAGATGGAGGTGTTTCTGCTTGCATAGATGTTTTGCAGATAACTCATGCAGCAATTTCTATGGTAAAGTCATTTCATTTCTGGTGCAGAGTTTTTATGGTCACAATATCTTTGGTCTACAATCAAGCAAAAAAATGTTAAAGCATCTCTCTTAAGAAGGAAACTCCTGAATTTGAAAGGAATAAATTTTATTACTTAATTGATTAATTGAAATGTAGAGGGATGTCTAATATAATATTAAGGGAAGATTGCGTGTTGAGATTTCATAGATGTTCTATATGTTTGGGACAAAATTGACCTACATAAATGTTAAAAGGTCTTTTACTGCTCGCTGATTTCTTCTACTGCTCACAAGTTCCTATTTTCCATGTTATAAGATGTAAAACTGAATAAATTATCTGATGATTAGTAAATTGACTCAATAATTTCAGTTTCTTGTCTTCTATCACTTCTCTCTTTAACAATATGTTACAGACTGCTTGAGTAAAAAATATATCTTTCAATATCCTTGTGCAATTGTTCAAAGTTACTAGCAAAGTTTAGTTTGATTTGCATTGACGTTGATCTACTCATGAGTTAGACTCTTGGACATTAACAAGCAAATGGGAGCTGTAAATTCTTTGGCCTATATTTGATGTGCAAGTTTAGTAATAATTTGTCTTATTCTTCTCCATTTGGACGTGATAAGAATGGTAGTTGTATTATATGAGAGAGGAACTATTTTTGGTGTCTGCTGTCAGTGTAGAGTTGCATATAGTCAGGGATATGGTTAATTGTTAATGAGAATGAAAGAAGGTAAACTGTCGTTGTATATGAAAGAAGGGACTCCAAGGATGATGGTGGTTTTGCCGATGCATGTTTGTGGTGGCATCAGATTGTCATCTCTGCTTCCGTTCATTGCTTGGTAAATAAATGATGAAGTTACTTTGGTGTTTCACTGAACAACTGAAACTGAAGTTGAGAATCTTGTTTTTGCTTGAAAATATAGGTTCATGGCTAAGCTTTCACAATTTAAAGCATATAATTTTGAAATAGTCACGGTAGCACTTGTCATGTGCTCAGGGAAAAGTCTCCTACATTTAATAGCAGCTAAATGCATAATTTTTTTTACTTGTTTGAGGATGCTACTAAAGCATAAATACATATTAAATTCATGTGAATACAATTTCTTTAAGTCTTATTTTACATCTAGGATTTCAATTTTGAGCAAATTATTTTTATCTTTATTAGGTGGAAAATAGTTCTGGTGCTGTTAATGATGTGGCAAACACAATGATGCAAAAGTTCTGGGATTCGGCCCTTGCGTTAGAGCCACCAGAGGATTATGACACTCACAGGTATTATTGTTGCTACCTTGACTACTATGCTGTATGTTGTCCTGCTCAATTCCAGCCCTAGTCCTTATAGGATGTACTTTTCAGTGAAATGTCTGCCCTAATGACATCAGACGGAACAGAACAGGGGAAATTTGTGTATCCATCTCTTGGTCTTGGAAACTCATTTGCCTTCAAATTTGGGGATCGTAAGGGAAGAGTACATCGATTCAATTGTGGTGAGTAGTGAGAACCTGAGTCCTGAATTAGTTTTTCTATTTCTATTATTATCTGAATTGTATATGTTTTCTCTGGAATATGCTGCAAATCATCTAAAATATTTTGTAGGATATTAAACTGATGCATTCATTGCATTATGACAGTTTTTTGCCGCAGATATTGAGATGTTTTCACATGTATCACAATATTTATTAATTGCAATATCTTGTACTCCAAAGGTGTGTAAACCTTTGTGGACAACATGCTTCTGTGTAAGTGGACACATCGCCTGATGGGAAGATATATCAAGCTGCATAATGTTTTTAGCATGTGACATCTTTGGGACAGTCAAGATTGTTTTATTAATATTTATTGAACAGTGTTGAGATAGATATTAAAAAGAATAGTTTTGAAAATTTAAAACTCGTCATTGAATGTTATTGATTATTGTTTTTATATACATGAAATAGTATAGACTATAAGAATTGTGCATACATGTCATTTATGAATTTATATGTAATTATTGTAAGTTATATATAAAAATACCACTGATGACATTTTCTAAAGTTTTATTGAAATTTGTGATACATATCTCCTTTAGCTTTTCAAAATGACATCAATGTGAATTTTTTTTCTGCAATATGCAAAAGAAATATCCCTGTTTTAGACCCTCTATATTTTTTGTTGATATGGGTATTTAAAACCTTGAGTTCGCTCATGTAAATGTAAGAATAAACAGAATGTTCCCATCACCCTGAATGAGAACTTATCTTGCCTTTTTGTTCTCTAGCTACCGAGAGTGTAGAAGAGCTGCTATCTGCTGTCATGCAAAGAATTGATACTGGTAATGATGGAGAACAACCTCAGCTTCTGGTTAGTATCTATCTTTTCTTTTGAGTGCAATGTTTTCTATATTGTTGTAAGTAAGAATACCTGCCTTGTGTCTTTTTTCTTTTCTTTTTTTCTTTTTCTAAAAAAAAAAACCTTATATTTCCCTCAGTATGAAGATGATGAGGGTGATAAAGTTCTCCTTGCAACTGATGCTGATCTTGTTGGTGCAATCGGTCATGCCAGATCAGTGGGACTGAAGGTAATGGATCGCCCTTGTTTTAATACTTTTATGTATATTTATATTCTCTCTTTATGTTTATGATTTACAAAAATGACTCTGGGTTGAAATGATTATTAAGAAGTTGGTGCTAGTGTATTCCATATGGCCGATGTTAAAATATGATCTCTCTCTCTCTCTCTCTCTCTCTCTCAGGTTTTAAGGCTGCATCTGGATTTTTCCGATATAAGCCAGCAAAAGAAATCAGAATCTAGTACAAGCACTGTCCGGCAAACTGGATGGTCGTCTTTCCACACTGGTGTCTTGGCCAGCGCAGTTGTTTTGGCAAGCATTGGTACTTTAGTCTACTTAAAGCGCTCTAGGGTATGACTCAAGACTGACACTCTGATCATGCTGCAGCTTTTCGGAAACCAAAAATTTTTATTTATTAAGATCATGAAGTTAGAGGGCAGAGACTTAATGAAGGTGAAGTTGAAGACCAGTTGCTTAGGCTCACAGTGCTCTGTAAAAATGATAAAATGAAAAATACATACACAAATCAATTTTGTTTCTGGTGATTGAGGGCTGATTCTCAGAAACGCCATTGGCTAGATAAAAAATCGCTGAAGCAACTGTTCTTGAATATCAAAATGATATCGAATACTTCATTCGAATGTGTTATAGTGCCCATGATGCTTGTTTTGGACAAACCGGACGTGGTGTGTGCGTACAGATTTTTCACGTCCAAGTTTTAACAATTTACAAATAATATTAAAAAATTAAGGAAAACGACAATTCATGATCCAAAGGGCAGGGGTTATATTGTTAAACTTAGTATGTTATATCTGTATATCTTGATTTGTTATCTTCCAAATTTTAAGCGTAAACATCATATTATTTCTCTTATTTTCTATTCAATGACTTGTTACAAATTAAACAAAATTGATTTACAGTATGTCAATATTACTAACAAAATTCATGTGCAAGGATACCACCTCATTATTATTTCTTTTCCTTTTTATTTTTATAAAAAAAGATTCAAAACCTGTAATTGTAATACCATTTTATCTTCTAATCCATATAGGGAAGGAATTGACTTGAAAATTCTACCATTTTGAGAAAATGTTATTGTTCTTGAAATGAAAAAAACACAACCGAAAGTCTTTTTGAGAGGTTATGACTTTTAATCGTTAATTATGTTATGGTACATGTAAATTTATTGTACATCTTGTTATTTATTTATTTTGAGTATTATATTATATCAATTTTTTTTTTAATATTACATTTCATCGACTAATATAGATTCATATTGTAGCACCTTTACTATTAGCAATGTTCAAGGCTTCAAGTACGGTTGGACAAAAATGCTCAACCGAACTGAACTGAACTATTCGATTCAATTAAAAATAATTTTGGTTTCAGTCGGTTTTTAAGTAATCGGTTTGGTTCAAATAAAATCCGAACTAAAATTGATTGTAAAATCTCATATAGCTCTTTAATGTTTATATAAATTACAGATAAATAATAATTTTATAAATTTTGACAAACATTCACATATAAATAGGGTAAAATATTATTTATTTTGTATAATTATTTTATAGTTTAAAAACTTATATGAAAATTTTTAATAATGATTGAAATCGGAACTAAAGTAGAATCGAAGTCCAATTAGAAATCAAACTTCCACCCGAATCGAACCAAACTAAACTAATTCGATTTGGTTCGATTCGAGTTTACAATTCTTATACTTTAGGTTTAGTTCGGTTTTCATAAAAATTGAACCGAACCCAATCTTGCCCATAGCACACGCCATGAAGGGAGTAATTTTTCCTTTCACATCATTTTATTTATGTAACTCTTTTATTAAACTCTCCAACTTTATATTTTAATACTCATTTTGTTAATTTTTTTTCTTATAAGTTGAGAACTATAATTGAAGAATAATAAATTATAACAAAAGAGATAGATAAAATAAATAGAATATATGTCTGTCAAATTAGTAGGTGGGTGGTAAAAGGCAATTTAGCCTCTGGTTGGATGGTGAAAGGGCACTCTCCTTTGAGGAAATGTGCTTAAACCCTACCAAAGATAGAGTTTCTTATACTAATGTATGATATTTTGACTGTTTTTGTAGTATGGGTAGATGTCCCTTCAATTTTAGGGTAGATATTAAAGTTACCAAATTTGAGAAGTCAGCATCAATTTATGCCTAATTCCTCTGCATATAGTTCCTCTAATCGCATTTTCTAATTGAACCAAGGCCAATCTCAATTGATCATGTAAGATATTCTTTATAGACTGAATACGCTTATTTTTCAATTGATTCATATAGTCAAGTGTACCGATTCCGAACTTCAATCCAATCAAATGATGCATAGCTACAAATACATCTCACTATGTAAGTGTTTGGAGTGCGGGTAAATATCGCACTGGTATTTAGGGTCTAGTATAACTGTCATATTTAAACTCTCAATAAGGTAGTAGATATTATACTATATATATTAAGAGTGAGAGTAAATATCGCATTGGTATTTGGGTGTAGTACAACTGCCATACCTAAATTCTTAGTAGGAATTTGATGTATATATTAATAGAATATAATTATATATTAAAAAAAAGTGGGTGGTAAAAGAATATCTCTTGAAGTGAGGTAATATTAAAAAAAAAAAAAGAAGTGGGTGGTAAAAGAATATCTCACTTGGAGTAAAGGTAGATAGAGGGTATATTGCACTAGTATTCAGGATCTATCATAGTTAAACTCTTAGTAGAAATCTATATATATATATATATGTGTGTGTGTCAATAGAATGTAATGTAATTAATATTAAAAAAAAAGAGGGTGGTAAAAGAATATCTCTCCCTTTTATCATGGAAAGGTTGGAATTACACTAGCACTTTGATGTAAACGAATTTATCCCCACTACAGCGAAGGGTGGGAATTACACTAGCGTTTTGATATAAATGAATATTTTTATTTTTGAATAAATTTAATGGGACGGGGATGAAGAATTCACATGTAAAATAGTATAATATCCTATTTCCTTGTAAAATTAGAAAAAACTTTATATGAGATTTGAAATTTGCATGAATTAATATTAGAAAAAAGAAAATTTTGACTTATTAAAAATTTAAGGCCTATTTAATTTAGTATTAAGATAAAATTTTGAGTTTTTGAAAATAAAAATATAAAAAAATGCTTTTATCAAAATTTGTTTAAACTTTATCCAAAAACAGTTTTTAAATATAATTCTTGAAGTTAATGTAAAACTAAAAAAAGAAAAAAAGTCATTTTTTTAACGGTATTCAAATCGAATTCAAATATAATTTCATTTCAAACTTAAAGAGATTTTAATTTTAAGAAGTCTTTTATTTATAATATATATAGTCTCATTTAAAATTTTAAAATACTTCATTTACAATATTTATCTACATTATCTTTACAAAAAAAATAGAAATTTATTATTAATTATTTCTTCTACTCTTTCTAATTCATTATTTAGTTATCTTCTAAAATTTTTAATATGTTACAAAATATTTTATAATTTTTTATTTCATTGATACATCTTAATCAAGATTGTTTATTAATATAATGATTTATTTTATCCAAATAAATTATTTATAATTCCTTACTAATTAATTTATTTACATATATATTAGAAGTTATTAAAAGAAAGAAAACCTTGATAGAGTCATGACTAATAGAAGAGATTATATTTATTAGTTTTTAGACATCATTATTTTATAGGAATATTTTCAGTTTTCTCCTGAGGCATTGGAAACTATCAATTTGTGGTACCGTTTGGAAAAAAAAATTCACTTACCTTCCTTAAACCATCCACCACCATTAGTTTCCCAATGTAATTACTTAAAAGCCCTCATATAATTACTTATAAACGAAACAAAACTCCTACTGTCCTACAAATGGATTCATGCTTTTCTTGTCTGTAAAATGAGATATTTATTTTTTTGCAAATAACCCAGTTAATAACATATTTTCTTTTTGAAAACAACCAATTCACGGACTTGCTGTGGACAAACAATACAAAAAAGTTAAATTAGAAATTGAATGCTAGTTGAGATGAAGCAAACAATTGAAAGACAATTCATGAATGAAGAATATAAGAGAAAAGGGAAAAAAAACTAAAAAAATAAAATTTAATAATAAATTTTTAAATTTTTTGACAACCTATTCAATTATATATATATATATATATATATTACAATTCATATAATTTTATTATAGTAAAATTAAGAAGAGACAAAATATTTTTACATAATATTTTATATTAATATATTTAAAATAATAGGTGGAGTAATTAACTATTAGTCACTTTTAAAATTTTGATATAAAATTATACTCGAAAGATATTTAACCAAACAAATATTTTTTTTATTTTTATTCATAGATATTATCTCAAACATGTTTTTTTACTTTTAAAATTTAAAAATAGTGTTAAGATATTATATAAAATAAATTTTTAAATATTCAAAATACTAAAAGAGAAGTTGAAAATTTGAATTGTATCCTGATTTTTGAAAATTGTTTACGAATTATATATCGAACACCCTTGAACTCTTGTCTTTTCCTAATTAGTTCTAGGGTTTGTTTTAGGAACAATTATAAAATATATTTTTCTTAAAACTCTCTACCTCCCACTCTTCGTTTACAGACACGACAAATGTATTTTATTTATGTGGTTTAGGTTTTTTATGGACGCAGAGACTCAAGGTAATGCTTTTAACTTACATATATTGTATTCATTTACTTTTTATTTTCAAATTTAATTCTTATGTTATAGAAAGCCGTAAGATTTGCAAGAATGTTCTAAGATAAAAATTATTTGAGTGACCAAACAATTTTTAAAAATTATAAAACTTTATATGATGGTTCATTTATTGTCTACTAGATGTTCTATAAATTTTGATAATCATAAAAATAGTTATAAAATTTTGATTAAAGAAATCATAAAACTGAAATATTGTGGATTTGTTTCCGTTGATTAGAAAATAAATTGTTTTGGAAATATTTTTTATTAAGAAATAAGATAAACTTTTTCACATGGTATTCTCATTTATGCTCAGAAAATCTAGAAATTTTTAGGTCAATTCAATTTTTAATTTAGGAGATAAAAATCTTTAAATCTAGGCTGATAGAAAAAGAAACCAAACACTCAAACTGTGGAGGGTTAAGTTTAGGTTCTAAGACAAGTGGTCCAAGGCATGGTTAAAATTATGAAATTTTTGTTTATGTAGTATATTAAGTGTCCTTTATCATGTAGAAGTTTGGAATCTTGGACTATTAGAAGTAGCCTAAGACTTATGTTTAGATTGAGGTAATTAATTCTATTCATGATGTATTTGGGTTAGTTTTACAACACAATTATATTTTATGTTAAATATTTATGTACTTTACCGTTTGAATATATATATATATATATATATATAAAATATTTTTATTATCATAAAAGAAGTTATTGTATGAATTTCACATCTTGCTATTTTATTTTGATAAAAAATTTGTTAACTTTTAATAACCTTGATCTCATTTTGAAACTTAAATGAAAATAATTTTAGAAAGTATATTATTAAAATAAATGTCTTCATGCAAGCCATTATGTTTATCATAAATGCTTATCTTCTTTATGAAAAAAAGAAATAATTTGACTCATTTGTCTATAGTACTATGTTTCTACTTCTGATTATGATTTTGTCTTGACTTCGGTTGAAATATCTGTTTGGACCAATTGGAATCTTGTTCTGATTGTATACACTATTGATTCTATTATAGGCTGAGTCACTGAGGTGTAGGTACTATGCAATATGCGCAATGTAAACACATTTTATATAAACACTATTTATGATATTATCTTTATGCTATTTGTTTAGTTATTGAATTCGACAATTTTATAAATAGTTATTTTACTTTTAAATATTATATTTTACCATATCTAAATTGTATTTACTTGATTATATCATAAAAGGTTTGCAAATATTTTATGATCATTTATAAGGGACGCTCACGCATATATTATGAATGAAATTATTTATCGAGTTGACGACTCACTCCTAATGTTTTACTTTTTACAAATTAAATAGCTTAGAATGGTGAGTTGATAGCTTTATTTGGAGGGTAACATTGGAAATATTACATTTACCCCCTGTTAGATTCCACGACAACCAGCTTCTCATCTATTAGATTAAATTACCCAAAAAACAACCTTCCGTCAAGAAATTTTTGCTAAAATAACAAAAAAAATTGTAATTTTAACTAAACATTCGATGCATCGGTTCCAACTGTTCAAACATCACATCATGATTTTATGTCCATAAATAATTGATATTCAAATGAATAAAAATAATATTTTTCTTGATTGAAACCAATATTTAATTGAATTAAAATTAGATGTAATTGAAGAGAAGAAAATAACATTGGCATATGCAGAAGAATATATCTATATGCAGAAGAATATATCCATTCGGTGGTTAACGGTACAATCAATGGGTCAAAAGAAAAAAAGTTATATAAAGAGGGCATTTTCATAGTTGGAAATGTGCTCAACATTAGTAGGAAACTTATGCTCTTTGTAGCAAAGTAATCGATATATACCGTACACATATGCTTTTTTGCACATAAGATTGACTAAATAGCATCAGCAAAAAGTAGCGTGTAGGCACAAAATGTCAAAGTTTTCTTCTGTACATGAAAGCTCAGTGTTGCAAATAAATGAAGATATTATCAAATTCAAAAATAGGAAGTGCTGTTGTGGAGAAAAGGCAGGTATAGGTATATTTGAAACCAAAAAGAGTCCTAACAAATTGTATTTTTTCTATATGCATGAGCCAAGTTGTGGGTATTTTAAATTTTGGTGTCCAACCAAGGAAGAGATTAGTGACAATTAAAGGAAAAGAAGAAATACAAGTTTTAGGGAATAAAATACTTCATGGGGGAGTAATAAACTTCAAGAATAAGACATGTATTTGTGGGGAAAAGCAAGTATAAAAATATTAGAAACACAGAGAAATCCAAATAAGTTATATTTCTTCTATAACCAAACAAGAAGTTGTGGCTATTTCCATATTTAGAGTCCTTCACAAGAAGAATACTCTAGGCATGAGATGGAGGCTAAAAGTAGCAACAGAATTCCAAGGCATCATCCAAACAGAAAAATTGCAACATATCAATATCATGAAAAAATTTCTAACTATAATCAACCCAAGACATAATAGGAAAAATTATCAACAAGTTAGGAGTTATCTAAAATATGTTAGAGGCATGCTTGATGTTGATATGTATATGTAGTGTAATCATGTGCAGGAAGCGATAATATCAAACTCGTTCAAAACATATTATATTATATTAATCACCAAAGCACTAGGGATAGAGGCAACATTATAATGTTAGCTTTTCACATAATCTAAGTATTTCACAAAAACAAAAGACTTATAATGTTGCTACTTTTGACAAAAGTATTTCTATATATCTATAATGGTATTGCGTATGTGTATGCATTGTATTCATTGTTGCGATATACAAACGACAAGCCAAACTATGCATGTAAAATGAAAAAAACTAGTATGCACACATTCACCATATTAACCACAATGAAGCCATTACCCAAAAAAAAAAAAAAAAAAAATTGGAGTAAACTGATTGTTGTCTGATACTTGTATGTAGCCTTTCATTTATACACCAATGCTATAATAAGAAGGAAAATCAATGAAATTTGTTTGCATGGAATATGTTGAGTGAACGATATTATTAAAATGGTATAGAATAACTTTGTGTAGTTAGATGACACATAAAATATGATTATACCTTAGAACATGCAGGGGCAAGTTGTTGGGTTTGAGTCGAGGCTCTTGTTAGCATACCATCACTTTGCAAACTCTTTTCGATGAAGGTTGATATTACTCTATCTCATAAGAAGTTATTGTTTCATGATAAGTTACTTTGTGCAAATTGTACACGAATTAATAACTTTCAAATTGTGGGGCGAAAAACATTTTAAGAGCTTGGTTTTATTATTTAACTTGATGCAGAGGACTTGTCTTTCGCCTTGTGTGTTCTAGTAGAAGAGGAAGGACCTGGCTTTGTGTTCTGCAAAAAAGAGTTCACTATTAAAGTTGTTCAAATGAGCCAGATTTGAGTTATGTCAACATACTAACCTGAGCATTTGGACAGGTGTTTTGATTATGCCCAAACACATTAGAAATCTTACACCTTGAGGTAAATCTCTTTCTTCCTTTTGCAGTTTCATTTGGTTCTCTCGTTCTATTCATCTTAGGCTTTCTAGGTTGTGAGTGCTTCATTAGGACCTGGATTTGAACAAGATCAATAACAAGCTAGTTTCTTTCATTTGGGATTGGATGTATGATCTCAAAGTAAGTCTAAAGTAGGCTTTTTTAGTGTAAGTAAAGTCAACATACTCTATAGAGTCAACATGAACATGCTAAATACATGCCAATGCATGTTTACATGGTATTCTGTCGAGTTGCCATTCCAAGCATTTATAATATTTCTTTTCTAGATGAACCACATAGTGCTTGAGGTTGTCGATTATAGTTTCTACAACCTCAAATTATTCTTTGCTTGCTTTCACAACTAGTACGGTCTTAACAACCTTTCAAAGCTTTATTAGCAGCTTATATACCCTTAGAGGAACCTTTGTTTCCAAGCTTCTACCTTCTCCCTCCTTTTAGTCATTCTTCTCTAGACTCTAGTAAGTCCAACACAAGCCTTCTTCTAAATTCATGCAGGTAACCATTCAAGCTTTCAGTCATATTATCAGTTTTGAAGAAAGGATCAAAGTTGTGGGCTGCTTAGGTTGTAAGATTACTATCTGCTAGCCATTTGTGAGCTTTATCATTTATTTGCATGATTTCATCCATTACATGCTAGAAATCATGCTTGTTTGTTGCTTTTCCAGCCTTCCAAAACATATGTCTTAGCAATTCAGAAGAGTAATGATTCCAAAAGTTGGCATAGATGTTATACCTTGCATAGAATCTTGTCTCAATACCAGGAAAGACTGATTCAGTTACTACTATAAGTCTTTGTTATCCGTCAGACATGACAGATAGTGCCAAACTATTTGGGATGTCCATATGCTATTTGAATAACTAAAGGAACCAAGTCTAGCTATCTTTGGTTTCTCCTCACAAATGGCCACTGCTAATGGGAAAATGCCTTTGTTGACATCCAAGGTGACAATAGTCAATAATACACCTCTATATATAGATTTTAGATGGGCTTCATCAAGACCCATAAACCTCCTACATCTCTTATATATCCTGCCTGCTGTGCTTTGAAGTTGAAAAAAAATCTCCAGAAACCATTTTGTGTTCCTCGTAACTTTTGCTGAATTTTGACTGTAGCCCCTATGTTTGCTATTAAAATCATATTGGCATATGTATTAAGCTTTGCATATGCGTTGGTGAAGTCAAAAGTAGCCATAAATAGGACATTTTTCTTGGTATAATAAAACTTTATTCTTGTAGTTGAAATGCCAATCCTGGTCCTTAATTCCTTAGCCATTGCAAATGAACTAATGCTTGGATTAGCTTTAGTTGTGGGGTATAGCTTCCGAGTAACCCAAGAACTTGTAACTTCTAGATTATGTAATACCCGTTAACAGTTATGCTCTTCTTCATTCATAGTTCTTATTATAAAGGTAACTATATCAACCAACACTGAAGCATGTATTCGCCAAGTAACATTCACTCTAAGTTTTTCATTTTTAATTCCATTAACACAACACTTTTAAGAATAACATACTCCTTTAAACCATCCCTAAATGCATTTACTAAGTTGAATGTTTGTCTAACCTCAAGCTTAATTTGTTGACCCTCTGGATGTTCTCTATATAACCTATATCTCACTTCAGTACCCATTCTGTCAAGCGCATTGGTTGGTTAATCCTTATCATCATCAACTATTGCAAACTCCTCAGGACCATTACTAAAATCGGATAGGTCATCACCATCACTAGAGTCATTTGAAGTTGTTAGATCAAGCGAAGCATCATCTACAGAGTCAGATTCTACCAGATCTTTAATATCATCATTAGTCCAGTTAATGGTATCAACACTTCTAACATCGACATCATTTAGCTTATCATCCTCTAAAACAATAGCACCATCACGAGCTTCTATATCAGCGTCATTATTCAAGCTTATTAGCATAGTCTATCTCAACATTGTTGTTTGTTGCACTATAATAACCATAAAAACATTATAGTCTCCCTTGGCTCTTGTCCTGCCCCTATTTTCTTCTTATCTTGTTCAAACAACCTGGATATAGATAAGAGTACGTCTTCATCAGTGAATTCAGGCAAATCCCAAGATGTAGTGGTAGTTGGTGCATGGTATACTATTTCATGTTGCTCAAGTTGAGGAGGTTGCTGTGAATATGTTATATTGTTAGCATTTTTTAATTATTATGTATCTAGTTGGGTAAGTTGAGATGTAGGATAATCTTTACATAGGCTTGAAGATTCTGTTTTGTTTAGTTTGGTTAGGTTTTTGGGCTTTTTAGGCTTGTGATGGTTTGTTTGGGGCACTAAATAAGCTTTTTCTTAATATAGGTGGGTCAATTTATGGGACATTATGCTGATCAGGGGAAGCAAATGCTAGAGGTAATAGTTGCATCTCCAATTTAAAATATTCCACTCCTTTAGCTAGGTGCATCCCCAAGAAATCCATAAATATATATTTTTTCAATGGCAACCTCTTCTCCTAACCAAGGTGTGAAACCCTTGCACATGAAATTTTTATCATCAAACTTGAGCCTTTAAAGAAGTCTTTCATCATATTATTGATGCACACAACAAGGCTCACCCGATCCATGTTATACCCTCCAAGTACATGGTCAACACTACAAAAGTGTACAAATATCTTAATTACCCACAACTACTAAAACACAAGAATTCATTGCTTACATGACTATTATGTACATATGAACCTGAATGTATAATGACACACTGCATATCATATCACATTTATTTACATGTACTGCTAATAAACAAATGGCATCAAACAAACAAATAAAGAATTTGTGCCTAAAAACTGAAACATGGAATAACTTTTTAACAACATACATGTGCAATGGACACAAATGCTTTCATCTGCTACACATGCCAACAAATTACCAACGTAAAACTTCTCATTTAAGGACAAATATTAATTATTAAGCTCTTCTTTGTTTCTAATAAAAAACTGTCATATTCAGGAAACTAATCTTATTGTTCTTTACCAAGCATCTTTCCCTTCATCATTTTAAAGCCATTCGTTCTAAACATTTTTCTATCTCGTAAATCGCCTATTAACCACCAATCTTCAAGATTACTCACCTTTTGACAATCTATTTTAAGATGACACCAAACTACTCTAAACTGTAGGTTTTTGGGTGCCAATATTTTCCTTGTTTGAAGCCATATACCAACAACAAAGTGGGAGAATGCCTAAATACTCTTGTACTTTTAGGCCTAATACCCTTCACCCCTTTAAACTTTGATTAATACCGCATCAACCCTTTATTTCTGTGAAGAACTTCAATAAATATTTCTTAAGATCAAAAACTAATGTACAATGGAGCCTTTATTTATGCTTTACATAGGAAAGAAGAAGGAAACAAAATATAATAAGGAAAAGAAATCCCAGTAAAGAAAGGAAAAGAATTCTTAATAAAAAAGGTAAGAAAACAATTATCTCATTAACAGCCCCCTCAAACTCAAGATGGTTGCGTAGAGATGATCTTGAGTTTGGACACCAGATCCCGAAAGTGACCTGGATGATGATTTTTGGTGAACAAATTTGCTAGTTGATTTGAAGAGGAGATCGAACGAAGAGTAATAATGCCTTGAGTGATATGCTGACGAATAAAGTGACAGTCAACTTCAATATATTTGGTGCACTCATAGAATATATCATTGTGAGTGATCTAAATAGCACTACTATTATCGTAGGCAAGAGAAGTGAGACCAGTGTGAGGAACACCCATATCACTAAGAAGCTAATGAAGCCAAGTAATCTCTTGAGTAGTATTGACAAGGGCACGGTATTCAGCCTTCGTGCTAGATCTTGCAACAATAGTATGCTTTTTACAATGCCAAGAAATAATAGAATCACCAAGAAAAATACAGAAACCAATAGTAGAGCGTCGATCAGTAGGATCATCAGCCCAGTTTGCATCAGAAAAGACATATAACTCTAGAGATAAATGAGCAGAGAAATAAAGCCCATGAAACATAATGCTCTTAATGTAATGAAAAATGTGAAGAACAACTGCGTAATGAGGAGAGTGAGGAGTAGACATGTACTGACTCACAATATGAACAACATTAGAGATGTCAGGTTGAGTAACTGTAAAGTAAACCAAACTACCAACCAGCTGGCGATAAAGAGTGGCATCCTTAAGTGGAACTCTATCAAGGGGAGTAAGTTTGGTAATTGGCTCCAGTAGAGTAGATGTGATTTTACTGTTAGTTAAACCAACTTGAGCAAGGAGATCTGAGGTATATTTTGTCTGAGAAAGATAATAGTCAGAGTCAGAAAGTACCTCAAAACCAAGAAAATAATTAAGGTGACCAAGATATTTCATCTCAAAGTGTTATTGAAGGGAGATCTTTAGAGTAGATATCCCATCAATATCATCTCCTGTAATGATCATATCATCCACATAAGGTAAAAGAAGAATACAACCATGATCTATATTAAGAATAAAAAGAGTTGTATCATAAGAGTTGGAACGAAAACCAAGTTACTGAATGGTAGTGCTAAACTTGGCAAACCAAGCTCGAGGAGCCTGCTTGAGACTGTACAAGGCACGACAAAGCTTACAGACTTTGTGTGATGGATGAGCATATCTTGGAGGAGGCTTCATATAAACATCTTCAGTGAGATCATCATTAAGAAAGACATTTTTTACATCTATTTGAGATAGTGTCTATCAGCATACTACCGCCATTACCAAAAGGCTTTGGACATATGTCATACGAGCAACTTGGGCAAAGGTTTCTTCATAGTCAACGCCATACTCTTGATTGAATCCCTTAGCAACCAGTCTAGCTTTATACTGTTCAATAGAGCCATTAGCTTTTGTCTTGATTTTGTAAACCTATTTGCAACCAATTGCTGATTTCTGATAGGAGAGATCAACTAAGTCCCATGTATGTGAATTTTCAAGAGCTTGTATTTCTTTTGCCATTGCTTGCTGCCAAACAGGATTAGAACTAGCCGTGTAATACGATTGAGGCTCATACAAGGAAAGAGTAGTAGAAAAGCAATGATAATCTCAAAGTCGAATGAGAAGTTTCCTTACCCGATTGGATTGGCGAGGGATAAAAGAAAGATCGAAGGAGGTAGGCGGAGGGACAGTTGAGGTGTCTGATGAGGACTCGGAAGGCGAAGTTGTTGGCTTAAGAGTAGGCAGAAGTTCAGTGGACATATCTGCTGAGGACTCATCATAATTAGCTGCATCAGTGTTATCAGGAAACAAATCTATAGACTCGTGAGTAAAAAAAAGAGTAAATATTAGACTTAGAACGAAAACTAGAAATAGAGGAGAACATCTTATGTTCCCAGAAGACCATATGTCTAGATATACAAAGTCGATTAGACACAGGATCCTAACACCTATAACCTTTCTGTTTAATGCCATATCCTAGGAAACAACAAAAATGAGACTGAGGTTTTAATTTGGTATGCTCATGAGGTTGGAGAAGGACAAAGCAAGCACAACCAAAGACTTTAAGAAGAATATAGTTAGGAGGAGTCTTATACAATTGCTTATAAGGAGATTGATTACCAATGATTGGGGAAGGAAGATGATTGATAATGTAAGTAGCTGTGAGAGCAGCTATTAGCGATAATGCCCTAAAAGCATGTAATTTGTACATTTGTTTTGGGATAAATAAAATTAGCATTTCTACTTAATTATACTTATAGTTAATATCAGAAAAATCCTAGTTTATTTATGTAACCATAATCTTAGTATATATAAATGTTATATATACAAGGGAATTAAGATTATGGATAATAAACTGAAATAGTCTGTAATAAATTAATTAAAGTTGGGTTCTTTAATTAAATATTACTAGTGCGGTCTACTAACATTAAGAACGTGATAGTTTTATCCGGACTGTCAATATAGTGACATTACGGTGGAGGCACTTTATATACTATGATTATATAGGACTGGACCAGACATAGTTGGAATTCTCATATAAATTCCGTTACTAGTTGAGAATTCAAAAAATGTCAATAGATGATCATATGTAGATCAATCTTAATCCTGAGTAGTCATAAACTCCTGTTTATGTTATTGAGTCTTTTGAGTTACTTGTTAAGGTTTGTTCTAGAAATAAGCTCAACACTTGTTTCTTGGAGATTTAATGGGATAAATAGCTAGGGATGTGACATACAAATATAGAATTAATTCCTTCCTATTAGAAGTCAGAAAGATGGTTCTCTTAAGTGTTAATTCTAGAATTGAATAGTTTGAGCGCTCAATTTATAATTGGTTTATAAATTAACTGTTCAATGGTGAATTAATGGTACTTAAGGATAAATATGTACTTAGAGAGGTAAAACGAAAAATTGACCTAGCTCTAATTATGAACTGTTTATGGAGGGTTGAACTGCCTGTAATGATTATATCAATTGACTGCTCAAAGTTTTATGAGTAAAAAAAATATATCTATAATTTCAAGAGTTCAATTCTAGATTTTTAGTAGAATAGTATTGAAATTAATAAATTGGATTAATTAATTAAAGAGTTTAATTAATTATCTAAATTTATTGGAGCTTGAAATTGTAGGTCCATAGGTCCCCAATACCATATTTTAAGATTAGTGCCATAAATAATACAATGGATAATATTATTACATTAATTATTTTGTGTCCAGAAAATAGTTTTCTGGAATACGTGTTTTAATTTAGATATTAAATTAATTAATTAAGAATTAATTATAAGATATTTTAAGATAAATATCTTTCATTAATGTCCAAATAATTTAATTTAAGAAATTAAATGGATAAATTCTCATAGAGATATTTATCCTCTTTATCGTTTCTTTCAAATATTAATTTTGAATTAATTAGAGTTTCACTTCTACTAAAAGTAATTTTACAAATTTAATTAATTAACAAATGTTATTAATTAATTAATTTTGTTTTAATTGAAATTGTTTTAATTAAAGTAGAAGTCGTATAAAAGAATCATAAAGGGTGGAAACCCTAAGAGAGGTGAATTTTTTTTTTAACGTGTATTTTAGATAAAAATCAGTATTTCTCTAAACCACCATTGTATTAGAAAAGAAGCATACTCTTCTCTTTATGGCTACTGCTGAAGGATTAGTTTGAAAACCTGGTGAAAGAAAACCTGCAGCAAAAATATTCTAAAAGTATTAAAAGGTAATTTTTCTATATTATTTCGATTTTTTTTATTAAAACCGTACACTCATATAAATTTTATAATTCTCCTAGCTTAAATTTCCACTGTTTATTCGATGAAGGTTTCCAACAATTGGTATCAGAGCTTAGATTATATGAGTATATAGTTTTTAATTTCGATGTATGCATGAGTGGGTATTGTATTTTTTCTATTTATATACTTTGATGATTGGTATATTTTATCATAGGATGTGTTTTGTGTATGGATCCTTTGGTCGTTAATTGTATGGTTCCCTAAAATTTGATATTTGATTAATTTTATTTTAATTAGATTAAAATTTTTTTGTAAACCCATATAGGGTATAGGTTTAATGTAATTTATTTTGTTATGTAATTAATTGGTGAATCTTGAAATTGAAATTCATGAAGAAATAGAAGAGAAGATGCCAGGACAGTGTGTAAAGTACTCACTGCCACAATCACAAGGTAGTGTGCAAGGCTAGAAACGAAAAGTCAGTAACTGGCCATGTGCAAGAAAAAGGCTCTGGACGTGAAATCTGGACATGAAATCTGATTATCATTTTTTTTGATAAATATCAATTGAATCCATTTAATTTTTTTTTTCATAAAAACCCCTGTACAATAATTTAAATTTTAATTAAATTTTGTTTTTGGGATTTTTGAAATTTTTTTAATTATTTTTGGGCTTTATTGAGCTATTTAAAAATAAAAAGGGTTCAAAAGTTGGATTGCCTTGCAATAATTAAACATTGGGCTTAAGAAATTTTTTTGAGTTCATATGGACATTTATTTATGAAGACTTGTTAAGATGGGCCTACTGTGAACTTTAGAAGATTATTTTATTGGGCCTGTGAGCTTATATACTTTTGTAATTTTACTTAATTATTTGGGTTTATAATTAAATATCCTAGGGGACCCGGCCAAAATTAATTAATTGTTAATTATTTTTGTTATGAGATATGTGATATGATAATATGACCATGCATAAAAACATGCCATTCATAATACCCACTCATTGTCATTAATTGAATGTCATGCATACATGTCATAATTTCTATTTAATAGTTAAATATAAATATGATTATAATTAATTAGATTAATTGAATAGAATAATAAATTAAATAATGGGTAATTAAATTTTATAATTAAACTTGGTAGTTATCTCATTTATTTAATTTCGACTTATCTAAATTAATTGTTAATTTTTAAGTTAGCCTATATTCTATTTTCTTAATAATAAAATGTGATTTTATTACTTTAAGTGATAATTATTTGTTAAACGCAATTAGATTGGACTCTATTAACCTAAATAATTAACCAAAATAGGATTATATTCTATTTATCTAGTAATTATTAATATGAGATATAAATAAGTCACCTAGGGTTATAAAATATAAGATGTTTTATAATTAGAAACACATAGTTTTAAAAATAATGAGTGGGAGAGGAATATATGATAATATACCCTATAGTCTCCATTGTTAGTACAACACCACTAGATATAGGTAGCGCCTTGCGACGCTTAGATTTCGTTCTCCCTACGGAGGGTGTGTATTTATATTAATATCAAGGTTGGCTTCTTAGTGATAGGATTAAGATAATGTATTTCAAAATTAACCTACCTTACGGTGATATTTTTGAGTTAAGTTGTTAGAATCCAAAATAATGGGTTACACTCATAAAGATATATATTAAATTATTAATGGTATCTTGACAAAAATAATGGTAATTAATAAATGAATGAAAATATGAGATATTTTGAATTTCATTTACTAATTGAGATAGTCTCAATTCAATTATATTAGTGTGACCTACCCTACGACAGCACATCAATTGTAAGATTGAATTATCGTGGTTTAGTAATTTATCATATGCATTATGCATCACTTTACTATTTCAATTTTTTTTTTGATATTATGTTACGTAAATTAAATGCTATATCTATTTATTTAGGCATGTCTGCAACCAATCCCATTATCGCTTTACTTACAAACAAAAAGTTAAATGGTGAAAAGTTTATAAAATGGAAGAGTAACATGAATATAGTGCTGATATGTGAGAACCAAAAGTTTGTTCTCCTTGAGGAGTATCCTCTAGAACCTGCTGCCAATGCACCTCGTAATGTACGAGAGCGATATGATAATTGGATTCAAGCCAATAACAAGGCCCGCTGCAACATGCTAGCTAGTATGAATGACGCGTTTAGATAGAAGCATGAACGGATGGAGACTGCATATGAGATATGGGAGTCCCTGCAGGCCATGTTTGGGCAACCCTCGGATCAATCGCGTCATGAAGCTACTCATAACTACATGAATGCAAAGATGAAAAAAGGTGTTTCAGTTGAAGAGCATGTTTTGAATATGATGAATTATATGAATGAGGCAAAGATTCATGGTGTGACCATTGATGAGCGTACTTAAGTAAGCATCATTCTTGAGTCATTATCACTGACTTTTACATAATTCAAGACAAACTATATTATGAATAAGCTGAATTACAACATGACTTAGCTACTCAATGAATTACAAACCTTTGAGGCTATCTCCAAAGAGAGGCTAAAAAAAGGTGAGGCAAATATTGCCGAAGATAAGTCTGCTTCCTCTAACAAGAGCAAAAAGATGAAGAATTCAAAAAATGGTTCTGGAGCACAATCCAAGAAAGCCAAGAAAGACTCCAAAGGCAGCAAGAACAAAACACCGAAAGGAAAATGTTTCCACTGCAGAGTTGATGGGCATTGGAAGAGAAACTGCAAAAATATCTCTCTAAGCTGAAGGACAAGAAGAAAGATAAATTTGATTTACTAGTTCTAGAAGCTTGTTTAGTGGAAGATGATTTATTTCCTTGGATAGTTGATTCAGAAGCCACTAATCATGTTTGTTCTTCATTGCAGATGCTTAGTTCTTCCAGGTTCGAATGTATCTCGTAAGGCCATAAGAAATATCATTAATCGGTGTTGATCCCGATAGGTGACAAATCTTGCTGCATCCTCAGAGGTTATCCACTCAGGTTCTAAAAGTGATAGCTGGTCCCATAAAAACTGCATATGTGAGTGAAAGTCAGAGATAGACTGGTTAGGCTCTTGGCGCATTTGATGAAGCTTGCATAGGATCTAATATTGGTGTGACAGATCAGTCGTGGTATATCGATGAGCAAGAAAGTCCCACAATGCTTTAGCTGTCTCAAATCTTCCAAATTGTAGATAGATAGGGGGATAGAAGTATTACAGAACCATGTAATAATTTGGTGATTTTTACTGTCCCATTATTCTAAATAGTTAGTAAACTTTGCATCAGTGTCTTCATCTGTTTTGATAGGTTCGGTAATATGGCCAATAATATATCGCCAAAGACACCGTCCCTTGAGGAAGTTGGACATTGCTTGAGCCCATAAAACATGTTTATGTCCATCAAACTGAATGTGAATAGGGTGAGAAATATCATATCTGTCCATCGCGATGATGATTGACTTGCCAGAAGTTTCCTAAACAGTGACAGATGAAACTAATTCAGACTTAGTGCTTGACTACACTGGTAGGTGGCCGAAAATGGGGAACAGAGAACATAGAAACATTGGCTGGTTAATTCTGAGGCGAACGGCGACGACGGTGTGACAAGATATGCCGGTGATCGGCCCAAGAAAGAATGAGAAGAACCAGGTTTGACTTTGAGGTTAACCAAGATGAAACGTTGTCAGAAATGGAACTCGGTGACTAGAGCAAGGACGATCGACTAATTTTGAGTTGAATGGTGGTGGAGGTAAAGCATGACGCGCTGCCAATTGGCCAGATCGAAGATCAATAGATTAGTAAAAATGTTGTCTTTACGGCGAAGATTTGTGGCGTGTGGTAGGCAATGGAGGGAACGACTATGCTAGCCAGCTCATTCTGAAGCTGTAGGTGCCAGTGGTGTTGCAAATGGAGGTCGAGACGGGGCGGCATGTGAGGTACACTCACGGCTGTGATGGCAACAGTTTTGAGATGTTGGGAGACAGAATTCCAGAATTACAACTGGAAGAAAAACCGAGATTGAGACAAGTCTAAACTTGGCTCTGATACCATGTGAAGAACTTGAATCAATATTTCTTAAAATAAAAAACTAATGTACAATGAAGCCTTTATATAGGCTTTTGTAGAATTTAAGAATTTAGGGCAAAAGGAATTCAGTTCTTATTGCACCAATAATTTATACAAAGAAAAAGTTAAGCCTTCTATTCTACCTAAAATAGGAAACTAGATATTGCATCTCTACAATTAATGTAGAATATTCTACTAGCTATAATTGTACTGACTAACTAAAGTAAGAAAAAATAATTTACAATCAATACAAATCAATTAAACTCTAAGATTTACTCTATATTTTCTAACACTCCTCCTCAAGCTGATGCATAGATATTATGCATTCCTAACTTGTCTATCAATGGAATAAACTTAGTTTTTGGGACTCCTTTTGTACAGACATCTGCAAGTTGTTGATTTGTGGGTGTGAAAAGAGTTATAATCTACCCAAATTCAATTTTCTCCTTTATGAAGTGTCTGTCCACCTCAACATGTTTTATCCTGTCGTGTTGAACTGGGTTATCAGCAGTACTGATTGCAGCCTTATTGTCATAATAAATAGTTTCTGATCCTTTAGGCTCCAACTGTAACTCTTTCAAAAGGTTTCTAATCCATAGTACTTCACAAATCCTTAGGGCTAAAGCACGAAACTTAGTTTCAGCACTTGAACGTGATATAACTGGTTGTTTTTTACTTCTCCATGTGACTAGATTACCTCCTATGAAGGTGTAATAACTTGTAGTTAATCTTCGATCATTAATAGAACCTGCCCAGTCTACATCAGTGTAGGCTTCCATAAGAAAATGGTCATTCTTTTTGAAAAACAACCCTTTACCTGCTGTAGCTTTTAAGTAACTCAAAATTCTTTTAACGACTTCAAGATGGCATTCTAATAGAGACTGCATGAACTGACTAACAACACTTACTGCATAAGCTATATCTGGCCGAGTATGAGACAAATAAATTAACCTTCCAACGAGTCTATGATATATTCCCTTGTCAACTAGGGTTCCTTCAATTTCAGATCAATAGGTGTACTTGCAGGTTTACAACTTGTCATCTCGGTTTTCTTCAAAAGATCAAGTACATACTTTCTTTGGCAAACATAAATTCCCTCTTTTGATCGGGCCACTTCCATGCCTAGAAAGTATCTCAATGTTCTCAGATCTTTAATTTCAAATTCCTTGGCTAGTCTTTTCTTCAAACTCTAAATTTCTTTTACATCATCACCTATGACAATAATATCATCTACATAGACAATAAGAATGGTGATTTTCATAAAAGATGAGTGTTTAAAGAATAAAGTATGATCTCCTTGGTTTTGTGAAAAACCATAACTCCTTAAGGATTTGGTAAAACGCTTAAACCAGGCTTTAGGAGATTGCTTAAGTTCGTACAAGGACTTTTTCAGTTTACATACTCTTCTCCCATTAAGCCTATCTTCAAAACCGAGTGAAAGATCCATATAAACTTCTTCTTCTAGATTTCCATGCAAAAAGGTATTCTTAACATCAAATTGAAACAAATTCCAATTAAGATTGGCAGCTAGAGACAAAAGAATTCTAATTGAGTTTATTTTTGCAATCGGGGCAAATATCTCTTGGTAATCAATTTCAAGAGTTTGAGTGTACCCCTTAGCTACTAACCTCACCTTATATCTCTCAATAGCACCATCTGCCTTTTACTTAATTGTAAAAACCCATTTGCAACCCATTTCTTTATGCTAGGCAAATTGACTACGTCCCCTGTATCATTCTTGTCTAATGCTTTTAATTCCTCAAACACAGCTTCACTCCACTTAGGATCTGTTAGGGTTATTTGTATATTGTTTGGAATGATTTTTGAGGATAAGGATGTAGTCAATGCTTGAAATGTATGACCTAGATAATGGTAAGAGATAAAATGAGCTAGTGGGTGTTTGGTACAAGTCCTAACACCTTTCCTAATGGCCATAGGAATATATATGTCAGTTTCAATCTTAGAATCAAGAGAATTTGAAGATGAGAGATTAGAAATATTACCTTTATCCGGAGAAGGCGATTGGATCCTTGGAAGAGAGTTGGACTTTATTACATTGTCTTTCTGTCTTTTAGAGTATAGCAAAGGTGTTTTGCCAACATCTTCTCTATTCCTTTCAATTTCATCATTATGATATGGAATTTCTGGTTCATGCTGTAAAATTTCATGGTTATCCTTTTTAGCTACATCTAGAATAGGGTTACTCTTGATACTCTCATGTAGGGTAAAAAGATCATAAAAGGTAGGGTTCTCCTGAATGGAAGAGGACAAGTCTTCTATTTCTAGGTTCTCCCCCTAAAGAGTTGTTTGAGAGAAGTAGGATAGATTTTCAAAAAAATTTACATCCATGGTGACAAATGTTTTCTTGGTGGAGGGTGATATCATTTGAACCCTTTTTGAGTAGGTGAATATCCTAAGAACAAACATCTAAGCCCCCTTGGATCTAACTTGGATCTTTCTCTATTTTGGACATGAACATATGCTACACAACCAAACACTTTAAAGGGTAGGGTTTCAAAGAGATAGGCATGCGAGAAAACCTCTTTTAACAAGCTAATGGGAGTTTTCGAATCTAATGTTTTTAAAGGTGTCCTATCGATCAGATATGATGCTGTTAGAATTGCTTCACTGCAATATATTTTGGGGACACTCTTGGTAAACATTAAAGCTCTACCCACTTCTAAAAGGTGTCTATTCCTTCTCTTAGCCACTCCATTTTGTTGTGGTGTGTCAATGCAAGAAGAAAAATGTACAATGCCATTTTCAAGTAAATAAGATCCTAAGACAGAGTTAAAGTATTCTTTCCCATTATCGGTTCTAAAAACTTGAACTTTGGCATTGAATTGAGTTTTGATCATTTTGTGAAAGTTCTTAAAGGAGAAGTCAACTTCAGATTTTTCTTTTAATAGATAAATCCAAGTGGTTCTAGTGCAATCATCAATAAAACTCATAAACTGTTTATATCCATTTTAAGAAATAGTTCTAGAAGGACCCCACACATCACTATGAATAATGAAAAAAGGAATTTCAGATTTCCTATTACTTAAAGGATATGAAACACGATGGCTTTTGGCCATTTCACACATTTGACATTGAAAACTTGAAGGTTCAATTCCCACAAATAAGTTTGGAAAAAATAATGTAAGAGAGCTAAAATTTGGATGTCTAAAACGAAAATGTAACAACCATATTTCTCTTTTTTTATTTTCCAGAGCTTTGGAAATCAGAACCTGATCATCATCTTTCACCTTTGGATTTATGTAATAAAGCTCATCTCTTTCCTCAGCATTACCAATTGTCTTCCCGGTAGTCAGGTCCTGAGACACACAATGAGTTGGATAAAATTTAGCACAACAATTAAGTGATTTTGTTAACTTACTAATTGACATAAGATTACAAAAAAGGTTAGGAACATAAAAGACAGAATCAAGTGCAATTGAGGGGTAATTGACACAGAACCTTTACCACTAATAGGAATAGATGATCCATTAGCAATAGAGACCTTACCAGATAATGTACAAGCATTATACGATGAGAAATAACTAAGCTCATTTGTCATGTGATTGGTGGCCCCTGAATCTATGATCCAAGGGCTGGTTGAAATTTTTTCTAAGACATTCAAGGCTAGATTCATAGTACCTGACTTGGCAAAATGAGAAGAAGGATAAGAGGATGGTCCTGTTTGTCCAAACATTTTAGACAGCAACTCTAATTGATCTTTGGTGAAGAAGGTCTTGTCTGAGGATTGAGAACTCGTCACAGGTTCATGTTCCTCTACTACAGATCCTTGAAAAGCTTTCTTGAAAGATGTCTTTCCCTTGTCATTGAGAGATGGTTTCCCGTTTAACTTCTAACATGTCTTACTTGTATGTCTCGACTTTTTACAATAATCACACCATCGTGTGTCCTTCTCGCTTTGCTTCTTTGGTTGCCAAGGTCTTTGAGAGTTCCTTGACTCTTCATCTATTTTGATTTTTAAAGCCGAGATCTCTTGAGAAGTCGGATCCATCATTACTTTCTTGCGATCTTCCTTAGCACATATATAAGAAAAAATATCATCAAGGCTAGGGATAAATTCTTTACCAAGTACTCTGCCTCTTGCTTCATCAAATTTTGGTCTCAACCCTGCCAAGAAATCATAAACTCAGTCATGTTCCAGCATTTTAGCAACTGTGGCTGCATCTTTAGCGGCTACCATTTTAAAGTGTTGAAGTAGGTCTAACTCTTGCCGTAAGACCATGATATTGTTGTAGTAAACTTTAACAGTCTGGTCATGCTATTTTGAATTATGAATTGCCTTCTTCAACTTATAAATACGAGATGCATTCCCTTTCTTAGAATAGGTTTTTGACACGGCATCCTATATCGCCTTGCAGTTGAGAGATACAAGAATGGTTTCCTAATTTTTGGTTTTATAGAATGCAACAACCATGACATTACTATCGAATTTTCTGAATCCAAAGTTTCAAACTCTGGATCTGATTCCTTCAATTCTTTGATTGTTCCAAAAACATATTTCATTTTTCCTCGACTTTTTAAGAAGAGTTTAGCTGATTGAGACCATGAGAAGTAGTTTTCTCCATTGAGTTTTTCAGTTGTGATTTCGAGAGTGGGATTTTCAAAACTGGTGGGCATTCTAATAGGGTTTGCAGCAGAAGAGGAACTTGAGTTTTCTGAGATTTCAGACATCTTTGATTAGGTATTCTAGGGTATTGGCAATTAAGGCCAAATGAGAAAAAGAGTCTTAGGCAATGAAGGCTGTAAGACTAACCAAAAGAAAAAAAAATAAAGGCTAGAAATAACCTAGCTCTAATACCATGTAGAATTTAAGAATTTAGGGCAAAAGGAATTCACTCCTTATTGCAGTAGCACCAATAATTTATACAAAGAAAAAGTTAAGCCTTCTATTCTACCTAAAATAAGAAACTGGATATTGTATCTCTACAATTAATGTAGAATATTCTATTACCTATAATTGTACTAACTAATTAAAGTAAGAAAAAATAATTTACAATCAATATAAATCTACAATTAAACTCTAAGATTTACTCCATATTTTCTAACAACTTTACATAGGAAAGAAGAAGGAAACAAAATATAATAAGGAAAAGAAATTCTAGTAAAGAAAGGAAAAGAATTCTTAATAAGAAAGGAAAGAAGACAATTATCTCATTAACAATTTGATAATTAAGAATAACTTTTAATCACAACAAAGATGAAAGGGAGTGATGGGGTATTAATTGAAGTTAGAAAGGTAAAAGGGTATTAGGCCTAAAAATAGTGAGGTATCATGTGTTTTTCCTAACAAACTTGAGCCTCCTTCTTGTACATGTATATTTTTGGGCTATTCCTCCACTTAAAATGCCTACAAATGCTTTGATCCATCTCAAAATCATATTTTATATCTTGATACGTTTAGTTTCATAAAGAAACTTTTCTTTTTAAATTCTTGGATCCTTATTCTAGTCATGTTTTACCATCCAGTTCTTTTCCTTTTTACACTGCTGCCCACAGTCCATTATCCTTCACCATTTCTCTCCTATCCTCCACTCAAATTGAAGGATCTATACTATGAGCCTCTTATTCCAATGTAAGCCATGTAATCCAAGCCAATCATACCAATCTGGCAAGCCAAACAACCCATGAAAGTCGCACAAGCCTTCCCACCTATGAAAGTTATATAAGCCAAGCCACCCATGAAAGTCACATAAGCCATGTTACCTGTGCAATCCATACAACTTCTACAACCACTCCACAAAGTATTTCTTATTCTTCTTCTTATAATTTGACATCAACCATTATTATTAGTTCTCATAATTCTCTTTTTTTGCAAGTTACCTTTTCACAGACTTCTCCTATTACAAACACCGTTACCACCTCCAAGCCGTACTCACCCCATGGTAACACATTCCTAGGATAATACTTTCGAACCTAAGCATGCCTTTACCATCGACATTCATTACCACCATGTATTACACCATATGTGTGTCTTAAGTTATGAAACATCCTTAATGGTAAGAAGTTGTGAGGCTTGTCTTGCTCAGGGTTTCCATCAGCATTCGTGTCTTGATTGCACAAAAATATTTAGTCTAGTTATCAAGCCTGCCACCATCCGAACCGTATTATGAATTGTTATTGCCAAAAGTTGGTCTATTTACCAAATTGATATTAACAATGCTTTTTTCCAAGGGAATTTGATTGAAAAGGTATACATGGCCCAACCATTGGGATTTATTAACTCTAATCTTCTTACTCATGTGTGCCACTTGCAAAAATAATTTATGGCCTTCAGCAGGTTCTACATGCTTGGTACAAAGAATTGAGTTTGTTTTTGCTCAGATACGGCTTTGTTAATAGTTACCCTGATTCCTCTTTATTTATCTATCATAAGGATTCCTTGATCATCTATTTTCTAGTCTGTGTTGATGATTTCATTATCACAGAAAGCCATGATGGATTTTTTTGCTAATTCCTTAAAGCTCTTTCTACTCGATTTTCAGCCAAAGATCTTGGAAACTTGAGCTATTTTTTGGGAGTGAAAGTTATCTCTACTCCACGTGGTTTATTTCTCACTTAACAAAAGCATATTAGAGATATCCTTTCTAAAACCACAATGGATGGTGCAAAGGGTGATACAACTCTGTCGTCTACTAGTGGTTTTTTTGTCCTTAATGACAATTATTCTCCAATGGATGCTTCTAAATATTGTTATGTACTTGGTACACTTCAATATCTCTCTCTTACATGGCTAGATATCTCTTATGTATAGAACATATCGTCACAATTTGTACATTGTCTTAAAAGGACTACTTCGAGTATCTCGTGTACCTATGAAAGCATCATTGGTTGATGATCTCACAAAATTGTTGTCCTCCTCTCAATTATTAATTTTATGGTCCAAGATTTGTGTTCTTGGTGGAATTGCTGCATTTGCGAGAGCGTGATAAAGAAAACCATCCCAATCACATGCATTTAGCCAAGAATCATAGAGGTCAAAGTCAGCCACCATAGAATCTAGCACTTGGCGAGCTCTCTCCATTTTTGTATATATTCTTGACTAACTCAATGAAATAATTAAAGCATTCGACACACAACATCCTTTTTGTTTATTTCCTTTTTACAGAGGTATTTCAATAGAGAACCTATAATTGTGTGATGTAAGTTTTGATTTAGAAGTCGCACACCTTAGTTCGACTTATTTTTACAATGGTTGGATTTTGGGGTGTTACATTATTTATATGAAAGTTATTATTCTAGGGTCATTATAATTCTATACATGTTTCTCTTTGAGATTTCCCAATACTGATGTCTTTTTTAATGTACAATAATAATCCTTGTCATTGGTCCAATTTCTCGCCAAGATATATCGTCCTAACATTGATAAGGTTGGTTGTTGCATCTTTTGTCTTTGACTTTTTTAATTAGGCTGCATCTTTTGTTCTGCACAGTTTGTGACGTCTACTTCTTGAATTAAATAAAATGAGATTCTTAATATATATGTCTTGATATTTTGAAAGACAAGTGGAGCACTCCAGCTCTCTAGAATTCTAACACAATTCAAATAATTGTTGTCATTATCTTAAACTTATTTTGAAAATTTACAAATTTTGAATCTATAATGTTTGTAATATCTCTTTTTAAACTTAAATTTGTAGCATCTATAAACTAAATTTGTTATTTAATTGAAGTAATTTTTATATTATTAAAATGTTTTAGGCATAAATTTATACTTAGTGGGGATACATGTATCAATTATTTATAGTTTAAGTTATGATTTCTATTTGAGACTTTTAGGTAGGAGTCCATCATTTAATGGAGACTTTTAAAAATTATAATAGTACATACAAGTTAGGAATATCAATTAGGATTCTACTAGATTTCATGAAGACTTTTAAAAATTATGATTTTAGGTATAAATTAAGATTCTATTTTATTACTAGAATTTGACCTAAAACCACAAATTTATATAAAATATTTAAAATATTTTTAACTTTAATTAAATAATATTTATATTTGATTTTGTTTAAGTTGAATAAACTGTAATTATTTTGCAATCATTTACTATTTTTTAAATTTATCTTTTAAGGAAGTAACTAAATTATATTATTTGTATTTATATTTTTTAAATATCAGTTTGACATAATCAATACCAATAAAAGATTTGTACTTGATTGTTGGTAAAGTTTTAATTGAAAGAAGTTATTAAAAATATTTCAATCAAATACATATCCTTATTTTTATTCTTTTTAAAAACTCTATCAAACATATTTTTACTATTTTTTTAAATTGGAAAACGTTTTTAAATATTGCATCAAATATATTTCTAAATATAAAAAATATTAAGAATATAACTAATATTTTTAAATTGCATTTAAATTTTTAAAAATAATTTTTATATTACGAACCGAACGGGCCCTTAATTTTTATTTTCTATTTTTTATTAGCTAACTTTATGATTAATTGTACCTTGGAACACCTTGGAGTGATGGAACAAACGGGGTATTTGAATGTGGAATAATGCCTGGTGACACTTTCACTTACAAATTTGTTGTCGAAAAACACAAACTAGGGGTATCTTAATATTACAAATTTATATTGAAAAAAAAAAAATTTATATGCATTATGCCATAAGTTTATGATGTTTGCTTTCTTATTGAACATTGTGCTTGGATTTTGTTTTATGTATGCGTAGTAATTGAAATTATCAAAGCTACAATTTTATTAGCATAGGAGTTCAACTAAGAAATGATGGTTTGGGTAGGAATGGTGTTCTTGGTCATTATCAATGCATTTCATCTGGTGTTTATGAATCTTGGAGGATTAGAAGAGAATAGGCCATAGTTGTTTTTTTTTGTAATTCTTCGGTACTCTAGTTGACTAGGCTTATGGCAACATGTTAGGATGATTAAAGAATTCTAGCAAGATGACATATAATAATGCTAAAGAAAGAAAAATTGATAATGTAAGTGTTAAGAATTTTGTTGGCATTATATGGCAATTAAATATATTGAAGAATTTTTAATTTTAAAAATTATTTTGTTCTAATTAAAATCTATGTATTTAATTTTTTAATTATTTTAGGATTAGTTGATTGTTAAAGTCTAACTAAAAGGTATAGATTTGTAATTCTACAATTAAAAGGAAAACAAAGTCTAACTAGGAAACATAAACTTCTACCTCGTGACCTACAATGACGGTTTTGTTTGCAATTCGTATCTCTTGTAACTTTAAGACTCAACCAAGTCTCCTTCAGTAGTGATGACATGATCCACTAAGTTAATGTAAATAGTTATTTTAAGGGTAGATAGGCAAGACTTAATTATTAGACGTAATCCTTCAAGAAATCGTTTGCATTTGTTACTTTTATCACCCACCAATGTGGGAACAAATCACCATAAAGCCATAAACTACTCTTCATACTGAGCTATTGAACTTGACCCTTGTGTTAACCTTAATAAGTCAGCCTCTCTTTTACCTTAAACTTCACTAGAAAAATATTTCTCCAATAATGCCCGTACATGAAGTGATAAGCCACTCACCCAATTGGGCCCTCAAGAGACAAACTTTAGCATCTCAGTAAAGGTTATTGTAAATAATGCAAGCACGACCATATGGTCAGTGTAATATCCTATAGTTTTCTCAACATGTTTCAACCATGCTTTAGCCACTAATAAATCCATGGTCTAATGGTCCTAATTTCTTGAACTACTCTTAAGTTTATTGCATCTCTACCCTAAATATTACTCCCTTGTCCTTTTGTTCACATTACATCATTGTTTGTGAGATTTTATATATAATGTGCAAGTGTACACAGTCACACAAATAATATAATGATAAGTGAGTTATCGTCTCCACAGGGATTGTTCAAGTAATAAATTATCAAAATCAACTCTAAACAATTCAAAAGTAACCAATGAGTCAATTAAAATCTAATGAAAATTAAATCAAATTATGAATAAAAATAACGTAGAATAAAGAACTCAAATTATAACTATCCAAATATCAGTAAAGGATATGAGAACAATGAGCTAAAGTCGTGAATTCCCCTAAAATGCAATGTTGGTAAAAATGCTGCAGAGAAATGCTATAGCAATCTAGGCTTTATTAACTGGAAATTCTATATATGTTCATAGTCTTTTTCCAAAGTATTTATGATTTTAATTCCTTCGTTAAACTAACATATTCCTATGCCAATTTAATTTCAAGAATGCAGTGATAAGCTCCAACTCCCTTCAGTCATACAAGGTAATAATATATTCCTATATTATCACAAATCAATTTCAAATAGAAAAATAAATTTGTATCAATCAAGTTTTAGTCCATTAAAATTAACCCTTCCAGTATTAATTTTAATTCAGCAACTCACTAATGATGGCCAAACATATGCAAGCATTAATCAATATTTTCACAAGATTAAACAAAGCTTAACTACTTTAACATTCCTTGCAGCAAAATGTTCCAATTCACATTAAAGGGTTCATCAGCAACTCTAGCTACCAAAAAATTGGTTCATATTCAAAAGCTTAAAAATATTCAAATACAACTTAATCATTGATCCACAAGAGTTTAATGAGAAAAAAGGATAAAAATACTAAAGATGAAAGTAAGAAAAATCAAGCCCAAGGTTGATGTCTCAAGTTGGTCCTTCTTCTTCTTCTTCCTTTCTTCCAAAACAGTAGCAAAACAGTAGCCCTTTTTCCCCCAAAACTCTTCTTTCCAAAACTTGCTAAAAAATATGGATATTTTCCCCTTGACGGGTGGCTCCCTTTATCTTGAGTTAGGACAGTGCCCTAAAAGAAAATTTTCCTTTTTTCTTCCTCCATGTCATGCTATTTTGTCCAGCTCATTAAATGGTTCAATTGCTCTCCACGTCATCCAATTAATTCCACCTGCTGATTTCCTTGCTGTGACAATAATGCTGCAACTAATAGAGATCGAGGTGCTGGCCAAATAGTTTAAGCTAATATTACTAATTCTTTTCAAGATCCTTTGCAAGGAATCGGCGGTCCAATGACTAGGGCAAGGACAAAGAGGATAAAAGAAGTTTTACAAGGCTTAATCATAGAAGTGTATGACAAAGAGACTATTCTAGAAAATTCTAAGACGGTTCGTGAAGTTTCTGAAGCTTCACCAAAGATAATCACTTATCTTTATATGCAAGAAGAAGAATAAAATAGTTATGCACTGCTAAATCCTAAAACCACATAGATAATTTGGGCTTTTGAAGATTTGTTTGTTCTATAGGAAATAAATTTCCTTATTAGATTAGAATTGCTATTTTATAGGTTTCCTTATTAAATTAGGATTGTTATTTTTTAGGTTTCCTTATTAGATTAGGATTGCTATTAAAGTTTCCTTATCAGATTAGGATTGTTATTTAGGTTCCCTTAAAAGTTTAGGATTATAGTCTTATTTTCCAACTTAAGTTAGGATTTATATTCCTACTTAATTTTGGACACCTTTTTTATTTAGGATTATGATGTTTCCATGCCTATATAAAGGCTACAAGTATGTAAAACGATTTTCATCATATCATTAATAATATTGAGATATTTCAGCAAGCTTTGCTTTGCTTTCTTGTGTTCTTAGTAGAATATAATATCTTGACTTATCAAGGGAGTGATCAACCTTTGTGGCGTCTTCAAGATTGGAATTTTTGAGACTTAGTTTCCTTAGGTTCTAATATGATCATCTACAACTTGTTTTCTAGTTTCTTGGGTGTGCATAACAACTGATTCAAGGGTTTCTAGAGCAGGTCGTCTAGTGGGTTCTTATCATTTGGTATCAGAGCTTTGACTCTAGAAACATGTTACTTATCCTTTGTTTATCCTTATTTTATATTTTTTTATTATTTTTGTGCAATTCTTGTGTTGTCTTCACATAAATTTCTTGACTTCTTCCATTCTACTTCTTTGTGTTTAGTTTTGTGAACCAAAAAAAAAAAAAAAAAGGAGGGATCGAAAAGAATATCCAACTAAAAAAAAAGAGGAGTTAGATTGCATTATTTAATCGATTTGACTAATCGACAAATTCGAAGCCAACTAGTATGAATCCTCATTAAATAAGAATTCTTGCATCTAAATTAATTCAATTTCGTGTTCCATATTCTATTCATTCTATTCGAGATCAATTTTGTAAGACTGTTTGTGTCTTTTAGCTTTGCGTTTCAATTTGTTATATTCCAGTGATTTCTTTCGTATGTCTTTTGCTTCCTCTTGAAGTTTTCTTATTTTCTTGGCTCTTTTAATAAATTTTTTTTCTTCATTGTCGTTTGCCTCAACTAAGATTTTAACGTTCCAATTTTGAGATTTGCCAACATCTAACCGATTGCTCCTTGATACTTGTTAATCTTGATTCTTTTAAGAACATAAAGGGGGTTGGCTTGAGTGGTAAAAAGCAAAAGTATTGAAACCATTATCGAAAAAAGTCAAATTAGTGGAAACACAAGTGGTAACAAATTAATTTGAGTGCAAACACGTGAGGGAGTGTGAGAGGAATAAATTTTCTTTTTCTAACAAAGCTTTGTAGGTTATAAACATGAGTAGTAGAGAAGAACCACAGGAAGTTGACATGAAAATGTTCATAAAGGCTGTTAATGAACAATTTAGGAAGTTGAATACTAGGTTGGATGACATGCAATCCCCGTTTACTTCTAAAATTACTAGAAGACATGTGCTTGAGGAGGAAGAGGAAGAGGATTCAGATTTGGAGGAATCAAGTTCTAAACGAGGCAAGAAGGTTGTTTACAAAAGAGATAGCAATTTGGGCAGCATAAAGATGAAGATTCCAACTTTTCAAGGAAAGAATGATCCCGAACTATACTTGGAGTGGGAAAGAAAGGTTGAACATGTATTTGATTGCCATAATTACTCCGAGGAGAAGAAAGTAAAACTAGTAGCTGTAGAGTTCATAGATTATGCAAGCATATGTTGGGATCAATTAGTGATTAATAGGCATAGGAATAGAGAGAGGCCACTTCAATCATGGGAAGAAATGAAATTGATAATGCGCAAGAGATTTATACCGAGCCATTACTATAGAGATTTACATAGAAAGTTGCAAGGGTTGGTTCAAGGTTCCATAAGTGTAGAAGACTGTTACAAGGAGATGGAGATAGCCATGATTAGAGCAAACATAGAGGAAGATCGAGAAGTAACAATGGCTAGATTTATTAGCGGGTTGAACAAAGAGATTGCTAATGTGGTTGATTTACAACATTATGTGGAGATGGAGGAGCTGTTACACAAAGCCATTAAAGTGGAGAAGCAAATCAAATCAAAAGGGTTCAGATCTGGTTCAGTTTCTAGTTCTTCATGGAAATCTAATTAGAAACACAATAAAGCTGCCTCAAAACCAAAAGAAGAACCAAAGCAAAATGGTTCGATTACTATTTCTAAAGGTAAAACTAAAACTAAAACTTCATCCAAATCAAGTGACGTGAAGTGTTTTAGGTGCCAAGGATTTGGGCATATTGCTTCTTAATACCGAAACAAAAGAGTTATGATTGTGTTGAAAAATGAGAAATATTTAAATTTCATTATTTTATGTACTTTAGATTAATGTAAATTAATAAAAAAGTAATAATATATTGTATTAATAAAATTTATTAAATGGGCTTAATAGTAAAAATTTTAATATACAGTCTGCCCGGTACATAAGACCCATGAACAGTAAAAAACTACTTATTTAGCCCAATATAGTTTGTTTATTGTTCATAACATAGCCCGTTCCGCCCACGGGCTGTAATAACTTAGTCCAATATGGCCCATTGATGGGTCATGCCGTGTCGGGTTGTGAATAGTAATGTGTCGTGTCGGGCCGTGTCGTTACTATTTACGGGCTGGGCTGTGTCGTGCTCAGGCCGACCCACCCATTTTGCCATCTTTACTGCCCTCTGTTTTTAAGAATTTATTTCCTCTTTCACTACATTTGTCCATTGTGAAAAAAGTAAAAGGAAACGTAAGAAATGTTGGCAAAAAATTAGACGGAAACAACAAAAATAAAAATAAGAGAGGGGATCAAAATTTTTTTATCGTGAAAATTTTTTAATATAAAAAAAATCACGAGATGATAATAAAACACTCGTACTCAAAGTTTCCACTTTTTTAAATATAATTACAATAAAATCTTTTAAATTTATACATAAAAATTGAATAATACTTTTAAAATAATATGAAATTTTATTAATATATTGATCTCACATGTTCTGCAAGAATTTTCTCTTCTTTATTTTTCTTCTCTCTTTTACACTTATTTTCATTTCACCTTGCCTATAATTTGAGGCATCAGAAAACTTTAATTTATAGTGGAGGGTTAAGAAATTCTTGGCATAAATTATACCTTCAATTGTTGTACCGAATTATAGTAAAAAGTTAAAACTAATTAGGAAATAATAATAAAAAGTTACACATGATATCATTGTAAAATTCTAAAAATTATATATTTTTTAAAAAATCTACAAATCAAAATCCAAAGTGAGAGGACAATTTTGTGGAAAAAGTTGTTGTTGGCCACCTTCAATATTATATTAACTAAACTTAAACAATTGAGATATTCTATTTTATTCATGGGTTTTGAAAAAAGAAAATACTATTATTTTTTTATCAATCTTAATTATTCTTATCTTTTAAAAAATTATTAAGATATTCTTCAGATATTTTTTAGCATAAATTAACTATTTTAAATCTCAACTATTAAAAAATATGAAATGATTCTATCGTCATTATTTTTATTTTATAGTAATGAATATAATCTTATTTTAGTATTTAAATTTAAAAATTATAATAATATTTTAGACCCTTAATCATTCTTTGTTTTAAATTTTTCGTTAATTTTTTAATAATATTAATGATACATAATTTTTAAAATATATCATTTTATTAAAATAATTTATTTAAAAAATTATATATAATTAATATTTTCAAATCTCTCTAGCTATCAATTTTTTAGAATATTAATTTTAAAAATTTTTATAACATAAATTTTTTAATTAATTATAAAATTTTTTACTATCAATATTATAAAAAATTCACAGTTAAAGGAGTTTTGATAACATTAATTATATATATTTTTTAATAGACCATCTCAATTAAATGATATATTTTAAAATTTTATATATAATTAATATTGTCAAAAGTTAATAATAAATTTTAAAAAATACTAAAGGGTAAAAATATTATTATAACTTTAAAATTTAAATGTTATGATAAAATTATATTAGTTATTAAAAATAAAAATAAGAACAATATAGTTTTATTTTATATATTTTAATAGTTGAAGAGTAAAATTTTGATATCTTATTAATTTAAATTTTGATACCTCATTTTACTGTTCAATTGATAAAAGTCTTATATTAGTAATAGAAAAATTTGAAAAAATTTTATATGTAATAAGTATAAGATAATTATTTAAGAAGACAATAAATTTTTGTCTCCATGTGAGAAAAAGAAAAGGATTATTATGTTTAGCCATAATAAGAAAAATAATTAAATCATAAACAAAAAATAATAAATATTTGTAAAGGAAATATTAATTTTTTAGTGCAAAACTCAAAAGGAAAAAAACTAAGAGTGGTAATTTGGATAAACGAATCGAATTTGGGCCGATACAAATATGATTCGTTTAATATTCGTTTGACACAAATACGATTCGTTTATTATTCGTATCAATTCTTTTAAATTCGAATACGATCCGTTTATTTAGATACGATTCGTTTAGACACGATTATTCGTTTAATATATGATTATTCATTTATTCATTTAGACACGGTTATTCATTTAAGATCCTATTATTCATTTAAAACACAAACACGATTTGTTTAACTTAATAATTATCATTGAGGTCCTTAAAATATTAAAAATAATATATTTTATTAAACATAATATATATAATTAGATGCTTATATTAGGAGTTGTTAATATAAATAAATTTATATTACATATTTTCCTAAAATTTATTAAAATATATTCGTTAAAAATACGATTATTCGTTTAAGATACAATTATTCGTTTAAAACACGATTATTCATTTATTCGTTTAATTAATCGTGTCTTGCATGTTAAATACGGATACGATTCGAATAATAATCGTGTCGAAACGAATGCGATACGATTATTATTCGTATCAAGATTCTAAATCCAAATCTGTTTAATGACACCGAATTCGTATCGAATAATCGTGTCGTGTCCCAAATTGTCACTCCTAAAAAAACCACTCTAATATTAAGTTCCACTATATATAAATAATAGGATTACAGTCGAAGTCATCTCTTGAATTATACTAAAGGCTGGATACATTAAGAAAGTAATTTGTTTTGCCTCACTATTACTACAATACAAACTACTCAAATAAATCACACAATAAATGGGTTTAACAAAAGAAAATAAAAAATGTATTATAGTCGTCAAATATGACCCTATGATATTATGAAATAAGTTCACTGTTCTGTTTTGTTAATGACACATTGATTTAGCAAAATCAAGGCCGATTTCACCTTTGATTTTGCTCAGTCAATTTTCATAATTGTTGATTTTCTTTTCCTATTGTATCTTTTCTTTTGTTTCCATAGTTGTTATAATTAATTGTGTAATTTGGATCAACTTTAACTAATTTTATCCAACAAAAATATTGAGAATTTATTGTATTTTTATTTTTAAAAAATATAACATCTTATTTTAATATTTTATAATTAAAAAATTTCACTATCTTCCCCCAAAAAATTGGTTATTGGTTAAAATGTTTTTTAAAATTTATTTTATTTAAAATATTACATAGAATTCATAAACTAAATTCCTCTCAACTTCTTCTTTGTAAGTAGATTTTTAAAATTGAACTCAGTAGCACCAACATTTTTAATATGTTGAAATTTTTTCAAAAGATTTTTCTAAAAATTAAAATTAATCAACTTGATTTTGAAAAAGTATCTTAAACTTTACACTATAAAATAATTTTTTAAGGAAGTTATACATCTCAAGTAATTATCTTAAAATTTTCGTTTTAAGTGATATAAAATTTATTATTTGGATGACACTATTTTATAATTAATAAAATTTTTATCATTGGTAATAAAAAATCTAAAATAATTATTATATCTAATAACTATAAGATAATTACTTAAGACAATAAATTTTTACCTCTATTTAAAAAAAGAAAAAATTATTATGTTAATAAAAATAATAAAATATAAATAAAAAATAACGAATATTTAAAAAAGAGACACCAATATTTACGTGAAAAACCCTAAAAAGAAAAAAACTACGGTACCGTAATCCAATATCAACTTTAACTATGTATAAATAATAAGATTACATCCAAGTTTTTTTCTTGAGTTATACTAAAAACCTGACGCATTAAGAAAATGATCTGTTTTGACTCACTAATACTACTATACAAACTACTCACATAAATCATACAATAAACGGATTATAAAATAAAATAATAAGACGAAGAAGAGGAAATTAATTGAAGAGGTTAACAAGCAGCAGCCCCAAACGCGGCCTTTGTATATTTCCAAGAGCAATCCAATGAACCTACAAAAATTTTCCTTCCAAAGAATTATTATTATATTTGAGAACGAGATAACTTAAGTATCAAAACAATATTAATTAAATAATAAATGTATAATTAATTAATTAATTAATTAATTACCACTTCTGGATCCATTTGAGAATTTCTTTCAAGGTTTATTCAAGAAAGGCAGGGTAATATCTGCTTTTAGCAAATAAAATAAATAAAATGAATGGTACGGAAAAAGAAGGAAGAAAGCTACATTACCTTCATTTGTTTGTTTTTGTGCATACACAGTCGAATGATACGATCTCACTATAGCCACTGAAGCAATCGTGCTGCCTCTTTTGCTGTTGCACAGAGAAAGTCGTAAAATATAATATACACCAGAATTAGATGTAATGTAAGAGACGCAATATATAATTTTTAATTTATTAATTATAATTTTGAAGAAGAGAAAAGACTACATATATAGATAGATTGCAGATGGAGAAGTATGTACGTACGTACCTTGATAGTGACCTTCCAGTTGGATCCACAGACCATGAATTTGAATATTAGGGATGTGAGCTATTTTTGGCCATTCCACACCCTTCTTGTTTCCACATCTTTCTCCCAAATGAGGACACTTCCAAATTTGCAATTTATCCAATTGCATCCCTTCTGGCACACACATCAGACTTTTACACGACTTAATCTCGAGATGTTGCAGAGTGGTAATGTGATTAATCCACTTTGGGAGACACTCCATATTTTCAACCTTCTTAAATTGTAAATAACGGAGGCTCGTAACTCCTTGCCATCGACAATCATCATCATCAAATTGTAAATGAAGTTGGTCACAGCCTCCAATTATCAATTTCTCCAGAGATGATAGATATCTTATGCATTGAGGCAGCTGAGAATTCAATCTTGGACTTCCACTAATATCCATTTCCACGAGGGAATTGGCTCTTTGCAGCAACTCCGGCAGAGATTCTAAATCATTGATACTCGTAAGATAGAGAGACTTCAAGTTGGAGAGAGGAGGATCAGAAAAGGCAGAATAAGAGGTTGACGGCCCTGCTGCATCTACATCTGCATTACTCTGCATCTTCATCTTCATCTTCATTGTCTGTTGCAGTGTCTTAGTGTTGGAATCCCAAAAATTGAGTACTTCCAAAGTTGGATACAACGGCATGCAAGTCAACTCAGGGCAACCCCAAATGCATAATATGGAGAGACGAGGAAATGAAAGGAGTACTTCCGCCTTTTCTTCTTCTTCTTCTTCTGTTGTTGTTGTTACTTGATCATCATTTATCTTCCACCATCCTTTCAGTTTCTTACAATCCCAGATTACGAGTTCCTTAAGCGATGGGAAGAATGCTGTTGGTGGTGGTGTGGAAGTAGAACTGTCACCAACTCTGTCTGATTCTGACAAGTACTCCAGATTTGGTAAAATTTTAAGAGTCAGGTGAAGTAGAGAAGGTAATTGACCCAACGGCGTAATATATTGGAAACTTCCACCAAAAGCTATTTCAATTTCAGATAGATTTGTGAAGGATGACATGCGGCCAGAAAACATCACACTCATGAGACCATGTATACGTAGTTCTTTCAGATTTGGGTGTGGTTTAACGCCTTCTACCATCATTCTTCCATCTTCATCCCCTGTAAGCTCTAAGAACTCAAGTTGACCTCAGCCAAATTAACATTTTCCTTGTCTCCCAATATTTTAAGTCTTAGACTTCCTCCTAACTCTTTCAGCCCGTTTAATTCCCTCGATGCATCATTTTTTCTATCCCTCTTGCCTAGTACAAACAATGATAATCTTCGAAGACCAGTCAACTGCCCCAATCCATGTGGCATACTCGTGAGAGAATCACAATCATCAATCATAAGATACTGGAGGCTTACCATTTTTCTCGTGTCCCTTGGTAATTTTTGGAGGCTTCTACATCCATAGAGATTAAGTGTTTGCAAATTTATAAGTTTCCACATTGAATCAGGGAGTTCTTTCAGATCATTATTGCGTGAAAGGTCAAGATATCGCAAATGTTTCAACTTACCAATTAAAATTGGTACTTTCTTTATATTTGAACCACGTAAGTTCACGGTATGCAAACACTTAAAACTTGATATGAATTTGCTGAAGTGGAAGCTGTCAAATTTAGTAGAAAAGCTCAATGGCAAAAATGTCCTTAAACGACTTGTTTGGAGCATTGCAGTTGACATTTTTAATGACTCTAAATTAGGAGCAAATGAAATGTGGCGACTTCTCCCGTCAACATTATCTTCATCACTTTTTATCATTTGACACTCACTCCCTATAACCGATTGTGCAAGATCATGCATAAGATCATGCATCTTACATGTCACCAGTGTTCCCCACCTCCAGCATCTTTGTTCTTTTAAATCTTGAAAAAAGGACCTCGAAAGTAAATCAATAAAATGTACATTGCCGATATCTTCTAAATGTTGATTCTTTTTTGATGTACCCAAAAACCCCTGTGCCTTCCAAAGTTGAATCAAATTCTCCTTCTCAAACTCATAATCTTTGGGAAATAATGCACAATAAGCAAAACATTGTTTCAATTGTGGGGAAAGATGATAATAACTGAGTTTAAGTATTGGCAAGATATCACCTTCTTCTTGATCTATTTCTGACAATTCTTGATCTCTAAAAGTCAACCAATCTTCTTCTTTATTTTTACAATAAAGCAAGCGTCCTATCGTCCTTATGGCCAGGGGAACTCCGGCACACTTTGCTACAATGTCCTTTCCAATTCCCACAAGTCTTGAGTCTTTTGGTTCTTCCCCTTGTTCAAATGCAATTTTTGTAAACAAAGACCACGACTTGTCTTCAATTAGGCCTCTCAAGACATAAATTAAGGGAGCCTTACTCATAATATTAGCAACTCGTTCACTCCTAGTGGTTACTAATATTTTACTTCCTGTTGCTCCATTCTTTAGCAAAGTTTTCAATTTGAGCCATTTATCAAGATTTTCGTTCCATACATCATCTAGAACTAAAAAATATGTCTTCCCATCAATTTGCTCGCGAAGTTGTTTTTGCAGTCCATCCATTTCTAATTTTTCAATTTCTTTTCCCATTGCTGATTTTAAAATCATTTCAACAACTGTTTTGAGACTAAAATCATCAGAGACACACACCCACATACTTAATTGAAAATGGGTTTTCACCTTCTCAACATTATAAATAGATTGAGCAAGTGTGGTCTTTCCTACACCCCCAATGCCAACAATGGAAACGACAGAAATGTTGTGGTCTGCGTGATCATTTGAGTCTAGCAGAAGTTGCACGACTGCATTTTTATCATCATCCCTTCCAATAACGTTTTCTTCACATTCAAAAGAGTGAGTTTGCTCCCTTTCTGATCTATTATAATAATTCACTCCTTTCCCGTTATCATGTTTGAAAAGGAGGAATTGCTTATCATTTTTAATATCATCCAGTCTCTCCCTAATAGCCTTAATTTTGTGACCCATCTTAAGACTATATGCAATCTGGTTGGACTTTGAGAAGAAGATGCGTACCTCTTTTGCCATTTTACTCCCACTCGTCATCTCGTTCAGCTTAAGTTGAGTGCAGAAATCATCCAGCAAATCATCAGCATCATAAACCGCATCTTTGAGCCTCCGAAGCCAAACTTTCACAGCCTCTCCCTTCTTCTGGTTGAACTGCTGTTCAGCATCAAGAAGAACACCACTGATAGTCTCAACAGTGTCCTTGAGTTTCAGAATCTCATCTTTGACGCCGCAGGCCAATTGAATTTCCCGCAAAACTTGGGACCCCAACACCTCCAGAATTCTTCCTACAACGTCACTCAGAATTCCCTCAGCCATTTCTTGAATTTCTCAATCGCAGCGAAATAAAATTTTGAGATGGATAATGTTACGAAAGACTGTAAGATTTACTGGTAAGGAAGTGAAGATATAGATTGATTAAATTCATCGAACACTTAATACCAACACTTTCCACGAAGTTTCCAGGAAGTTGCAAATGCTGCCCCACATTTTGAAGCTTTATGAATTGAAAGAAGGACTTTTAGCTTTTATATATAGTCATCCACGTGCTTTCCTTTCTCATTGCTAGCTAGCTTTCACATTTTGAAAAGTCTTTCCCTCCTGTAAAATTACACAAAGTATTAATGAAGTAAATAGGCGATCGTTTCCTTGTCTTATCGTAATAAATTTTTGTATATTCTTTTCATTTAAAATTGATCAGAAATTAATAATAGTAAGATGACAATGACATCATCAAAAAATTCTAACAATTAATTTTTTTTTCAATCTACAAATTAAATTCTAAAGTGATAAGATAATCGTAAAACAACATTGGGACACATCATTATCATCACTACTTTTTCCAATTTGTTTTTCAAAGGAAGACAATTATTATCTCTTCACTAACATATCTCCCAATATTTCATACTACAAATAATGTAATTATAATATATTTTATGAAAAAAGTTGTTGCTCACTACCTCCAATATTATATTAACTTAAATTAAATAATAGGATATTCTATTTTACCCACTGGTTTTAGGAAAAGGAAAATACCCCGATTTTTTTTTTTTTTTGCCTTTATTAGATACATATACATTTGTCTTCTAAAAAAATTAAAATAAATCAATTATTTTTAATATAAATTATTTATTTTATCTCTTAATTATTAAGAGACATATAAAATAACTCTAATGTTATCACATACTGCACTCTCAAAACTTTCACATTGTAACATTACTGTCAACACATTTGATATTATAATTATTAAATTTTTACCCAAAAAAATTATAGATGTACTGCAATTATGTTATTCCAGTACCGACAGGAAGTTGAATTTGTCGGTTATGTGAACCATATTGAATCTACAATTTCTTTTCTTTTTCTTCCCAAAAGAACGTGGTAATAAAAGATGAAGGAATAGTACAAAACATGGGGTGGTAGGTCCTCCGTTGTATTTGGGGCATTTCGTCGAACAGTTTACACCAACGCTTCGCATGAAGTTTCCAGCAAGTTGCGAATGCTGCCCCACATTTTGAAACTTCATAAATTGACAGAAAGACTTTAGATTTGATATATACGTATATGGGTCACCCATATGCTTTCCTTTCTTATGGCTAGCTTTCACATTCTGAAAAGTCTTCCCTCCTGTAAATGTATACGTTCATATAGTATTAATGAAGTAAATATGTCGTTTCGTTGTCATATCCTTGACCCTTATCATGTATTTTAGTTCAATAATTTCGCACTTTAAGTAACCATTCTATTACATGTAATTTTTAATTTGATTAACATGCCAAATAATTAGAGGTTATAATTTGAAATACGACACGAATTAAGTCATCGAATTTAGATTTAAAAAACTTAATACGAATAATAATCGTGTTGTATTTTCATTAATATGATTTTTATACGCTTCATATTCGTATTTAATCTTTCTAATATAATTAGTCGCTTAATACATTATTAATTAAATAAATAATTATGTTAAAAGGATCAGACACGAATACGGTATGTATAATAAGACACAATTAATTAAATGAATAATTATATTTTAAATGAATAATCGTATCTAAATAAATCATGTTTTAGATGAATAATCGTGTTTTAAACGAATAATCATAACATGAATGAATAGTCATATCTTAAACAAATAATCATATATTAAATAAATAATCGCGTGTTAAATAAATTGTGTCGATATAAATGAGTCAAATTTGAATTTCAAAATATTGACACGAATAATAAATGAATCATATTCGTGTTAAATGAATAATAAACAAATTGTATTTATATTGACCCAAATATGATTTATTTATCCAAATTACCATCCTCTATGAATAATTAGTGTTGTTACCCTAAATTTATATTTAAATATTAATTCAATAATTTTACACTTCAAATAACCTTTTTGTTACGTATAATTTTTATTGGATTAACATGCCCCACAATTGTTATATTAGGTACTAATATAACACTATTTAGTATATTTAATAAATTTTTTATATATTCTTTTCATTTAAAATTGATCAAAGATTAATAACAATAATAGTTATAAGATTAAACATGATATCATTGTAAAATTCTAGGAATTGAATTTTGATTTTAAAAAGAGTCTACAAATCAAAATCCAAAGTGATAGGACATTCATAAAACATTGGCACATATCATTATCATCACTACTTTTTCCAATTTGTTTTTCAAGGGAAGACAATTCTTATCTCTTTACTAACATATCTCCTAATATTTCATATTGCGAATATTATAATTACAATATGTTTTATGGAAAAAGTTGTTACCGGAGACCTCCAATATTATATTAAATTAAATTAAATAATTGGTATATTCTATTTTACCCATAAATTTTGGGAAAGGTGAAATACCCCTCATTTTTTGGCATGTTTAAATATATATACATGTTCTTTTAAAAAAATTAAGATAAATTAATTATTTTACCTTTGAATTATTAAAGACATATAAAATAATTTCATTACTTTTATCTTTATTTTATAATAATCAATATAATCTTACTTTAATATTTAAATTTAAAAATAATAATAATATTTTTTTGCCCTTAATTATTTTTTTCCTTTTAAATTTGTTGTCAAGTTTTAACAATATTATCTATAATAATTTTTAAGATATATCATTTTATTAAAATAGTCTATTTCAAAAATTATGTATAATTAATATTTTCAAAACCTCTCTAACTATTTTTTTACAGTATTAATTGTAAAAAAAAAACTTATCAAACTATCTTCAACTATTTAAATATTAATGTACCCACTAAATGTAATTTAAAGAAAATTTTCTTTTAAAATCTATGTTGGGGAGAATCATTTTTTAACTTCTTGTTCCTATAAGAAAGGTCAAATCAACTAAATTATTCTCTTCCGCCTAACAATTTATAGAACTTAACCATCAAAGAAACTTTCTTCAACTCGCAAATCATAATAACCTGATATATAGCGAGCAATAAATAATTTAGTAAGTAATCTGGTCTCTAACCTTCAAATGAAGATAACATGGATATCGTGAGCATGCAAATTCACAGCATATGCTTATGCATTTGAACTGAAATGATGCCAATGTCATGATTTTCTACACGAATTAAAGGTTATGTAGGATGTTTATAACAACAAATATACCATTTGTCAAGGCGATATGTAGGATGTTTTTCCCTAGAACTCTCCTTTCACGTCCAATTCTTCTTCTAACGTTCCACCCAGAAACTCCCAATCGAAGCAATGCACCAACACTCGCTAATAATTGATGACCTGCAATTGACTCAGTAATGAGACGTCCAAAATGCATAGTAAAAATAACACTCACTCCATTGCAAATAAAGTTGGATGTGTGTCAAAATTATGAGCACAGTTTGGATTATACGTTAAACAATTTTGACGCTGCTGCTGCCTTCATTTTCGTCGTCATTGTCTGTTGCTGTACCGTCTTGTTTCCCTCTTGTGTAAGAACAACAAGAGATTATAATAAATGTAGAAGTAATGATGAGATGCATTTCCCAATTCCAAACAAATTATATAATATATATATAACTAGAAACTGAAACGGTTCACACATATATACGTAAACTGAATTAAATTGTAAATTATTTAATAACATAAAATTACCACTACTCCATTTGAATTTTGAAGGATTATTCCAGAAAGGAGGCTGCCCTCTGTTTTTAAGAATTTATTTCCTCTTTCACTGCATTTGTCCGTTGTCCATTGTGAAAAAAGTAAAAGAAAATGTAAGAAATGTTGGCAAAAAATTAGATGGAAACAACAAAAATAAAAATAAGAGAGAGGGGATCAAAATTTTTTTATCGTGAAAATTTTCTAATATAAAAAAAATCACGAGATGATAATAAAACACTCATACTCAAAGTTTCCACTTTTTTAAATATAATTACAATAAAATCTTTTAAATTTATACATAAAATTTGAATAATATTTTTAAAATAATATAAAATTTATTAATATATTGATCTCACATGTTCTGCAAGAATTTTCTCTTCTTTATTTTTATTCTCTCTTTTACACTTATTTTCATTTCACCTTGCCTATATTTTGAGGCATCAGAAAACTTTAATTTGTTGTGGAGGGTTAAGAAATTCTTGGCATAAATTATACCTTCAATTGTTGTACCGAATTATAGTAAAAAGTTAAAACTAATTAGGAAATAATAATAAAAAGTTACACATGATATCATTGTAAAATTCTAAAAATTATATATTTTTTAAAAAATCTACAAATCAAAATCCAAAGTGAGAGGACAATTTTGTGGAAAAAGTTGTTGTTGGCCACCTCCAATATTATATTAACTAAACTTAAACAATTGAGATATTCTATTTTATTCATGGGTTTTGAAAAAAGAAAATACTATTATTTTTTTATCAATCTTAATTATTTTTATCTTTTAAAACATTATTAAGATATTCTTGAGATATTTTTTTAACATAAATTAACTATTTTAATTCTCAATTGTTAAAAAACATATGAAATGATTCTATCGTCATTATTTTTATTTTATAGTAATGAATATAATCTTATTTTAATATTTAAATTTAAAAATTATAATAATATTTTAGACCCTTAATTATTTTTTGTTTTAAAATTTTCGTCAATTTTTTAATAATATTAATGATACATAATTTTTAAAATATATCATTTTATTAAAATAATTTATTTCAAAAATTATATATAATTAATATTTTCAAATCTCTCTAGCTATCAATTTTTTAGAATATTAATTTTAAAAAATTTTATAACATAAAATTTTTAATTAATTATAAAAAATTTTACTATCAATATTATAAAAAATTCACAATTAAAGGAATTTTGATAACATTAATTATATATATTTTTTAATAGACCATCTTAATTAAATGATTTATTTTAAAATTTTATATATAATTAATATTGTCAAAAGTTAATAATAAATTTTAAAAAATACTTAAGGGTAAAAATATTATTATAACTTTAAAATTTAAATGTTATGATAAAATTATATTAGTTATTAAAAAAAAAATAAGAACAATATAGTTTTATTTTATATATTTTAATAGTTGAAGAGTAAAATTTTGATATCTTATTAATTTAAATTTTAGGAGATATCTTATTAATTTAAATTTTGATACCTCATTTTACTATTCAATTGATAAAAGTCTTATATTAGTAATAGAAAATTTAGAAAAATTTTTATATGTAATAAGTATAAGATAATTATTTAAGAAGACAATAAATTTTTGTCTCCATGTGAGAAAAAGAAAAGGATTATTATGTTTAGCCATAATAAGAAAAATAATTAAATCATAAACAAAAAATAATAAATATTTGTAAAGGAAATATTAATTTTTTAGTGCAAAACTCAAAAGGAAAAAACTATGGGTGGTAATTCGGATAAACGAATCGAATTTGGGCCGATACAAATATGATTCGTTTAATATTCGTTTGACACGAATACGATTCGTTTATTATTCATATCAATTTTTTTAAATCCGAATACGATTCATTTATTTAGATACGATTCGTTTAGACACGATTATTCGTTTAATATATGATTATTCATTTATTCATTTAGACACGATTATTCATTTAAGATCCTATTATTCGTTTAAAACACGAACACGATTTGTTTAACTTAATAATTATTATTGAGGTCCTTAAAATATTAAAAATAATATATTTTATTAAACATAATATATATTTAATAATTAGATGGGAGTTGTTAATATAAATAAATTTATATTACATATTTTCCTAAAATTTATTAAAATATATTCGTTAAAGATACGATTATTCGTTTAGGATATGATTATTCGTTTAAGACACGATTATTCGTTTAAAACACGATTATTCATTTATTCGTTTAATTAATCGTGTCTTACATGTTAAATACGGATACAATACGAATAATAATCGTGTCGAAACGAATGCGACACGATTATTATTCGCATCAAGATTCTAAATCCACATCTGTTTAATGACACTGAATTCGTATCGAATAATCGTGTCGTGTCCCAAATTGTAGAAAAAACCTGATGTGCCAAAAAAAACACAAAACCAACGTTTGTTGTGATTTTTTGTAGAATTCTGAATTGATTAAGGTATGTTACGAATTTGATCTCAACAAGTGAAGTGTAGAAGGCTAGCAATTACCTATTTGATAAGAAGATATCGCCACAAATAAATAAAAGCTAGGTTGATTCGCCACACTCAGATAGAAGAAGGTGAGTGATAAGAATTTATTTAATTAAAGTGAAATTGCGTTCTGCAATTCTTTTCAGAAAAATAATCGTCCCCTCCAACATATTGTTCTAACCTTTAAATAGCAATCTAAAAATATGTGGCTGCCAAAATAATAAATTCTAACCTAGAACATATTACAATGGGCTGGGCTGTGCATCCTTATTAAATAAAAATCCCAAAATAACTTAACCTAGTAAATAAATGACATGGGTTAGGCTAATTAAGAGCATAACAATAATAGAAGATAAAAAAAAACGAAATTAAATAAGAGTGCCTAATCTTCCAAGCAAGTGAGCAAGGTTAACACTTTGGGCTTTAATGCTTTGGCCTCCAGATTTTCCGAATGGGCTGTGTTCACTCTAAGAAATAATTCAAGTGTCGTTCGAAGTTTTTTAGCCATAGAACGAGTGATCGGCCCAACACTAGGAACCACACATCCTTGGGCAGCCTCTACATCTCCACAGATCACATCATCTTCCCACGGTTGAATAGGATTTGTCCTCAAATCCAACTCCTCGCTATTCCCCATATACGGTGTTAGATCCCTGACATTGAATGTGGCTGATACATTATATTCCCTCGGCAAATCGATCTTGTAAGCATTGTCATTCACCTTCTCTAACATTTTGAAAGGCCTATCTGCCCGTGGCATAAGTTTGGACTTCCTTTGGTTTGGAAATCTTTCTTTACGAAGATGAATCCACACAAGATCACCTGGAACAAACTGAATCAGCTTTCTTCCTTTATTTGCCGCTTTTGCATAAGCTGCATTTCTTTTCTCTATGTGCCGCTTTACACCTTCATGCAATTGTTTAATCAGTTCAGCCTTTTTCTTCCCGTTCACACATACTCGCTCATTGGTCGGAATTGGTGCTAAATCAAGTGGCGTAATTGAATTAATTCCATAAAATGGCTAGAGTTCATAGAAACGTTCCCTTATGTGATCAAGTACAAACATGGAAAGGAAAATGTTGTTGCTGATGCATTGTCTAGGAGGTATGCATTACTTACATCCTTGCAAACTAAATTACTTGGTTTTGAATTAATTAAGGACTTGTATGCTAATGATGCTGATTTCGGCCAAGTATGGAAAACAAGTGATAAGTGTGCATTTAGTGATTTCTATAGGTATGAAGGATTTCTGTTTAAGAAAGATAAATTGTGTGTTCCTATTTCTTCTATTCGTGAGTTACTTGTTAGAGAAACTCATGGAGGCGGCTTGATGGGGCACTTTAGTGTGCAAAAGACTTTAGAAATATTGCGTGAGCATTTTTATTGGCCTAATATAAAGCATGATGTACAATCTGTTTGTGATAAGTGTATTACATATAGGCAAGCAAAATCTAAGGTTAAACCGCATGACTTGTATACCCCTTTACCAGTACCTAACCAACCTTGGATTGATATTTCTATGGATTTTGTTCTAGGGTTACCAAGGTCTCAAGGTGGCAAGGATAGCGTATTTGTTGTTGTTGATAGATTTAGTAAAATGGCTCATTTCATTGCTTGTTCTAAAACTAATGATGCAACACATATTGTTGACTTGTTTTTCAAAGAAATTGTCGTTTGCATGGTTTGCCTAAAACAATTGTTAGTGATAGAGATGTTAAGTTTTTAAGTCATTTTTGGCGCACTTTATGGAATAAATTAGGAACTAAACTCTTGTTTTCCATTGTTGCACATCCTCAAACAAATGGTCAAACTGAAGTAGTTAATAGAATACTTACTACTTTGTTACGTGCTATCATTCAAAAGAACTTAAAGCAGTGGGAAAAGTGTTTGCCACATATTGAGTTTGCGTATAATAGATATGTTCATTCTACTACTTCTTTTTCACCTTTTGAAATTGTTTATGGCTTTAATCCTTTAACTCCTGTGGATATTTTATCTTTACCTACTAATGAAATGTTAATCTTGATGGTAAGAAAAAAGCAGATTTTGTGAAGGATTTACATGGTAAGGTTCGGGCTAACATTGAAAGAAAGAATCAGCAATATGCTAAGCAAGCTAATAAGGGTCGTTTGAAGATTATTTTTGAACTTGGAGATTGGGTTTGGGTGCACATGCATAAGGAGAGGTTTCCTACACAAAGGAAATCAAAATTGTAACCTAAAAGAGATGAGCCTTTCCAAGTCTTGGAGAGAATCAATGATAATGCCTACAAATTAGATTTGCCAAATAACTATAGTAATGTTAGTGCGACTTTCAATGTTGCTGATTTATCTTTGTTTGATGTAGGTGATTCGAGGATGAATCCTTTCAAAGAGGGAGAGAATAATAGAGATCGAGGTGCTGGCCAAATAGTTCAAGCTAATATTCCCAATTCTTTTCAAGATCGTTTGCAAGGAATCGGCGGTCCAATGACTAGGTCAAGGACAAAGAAGATGAAAGAAGTTTTACAAGACTTAATCATAGAAGTGTATGACAAAGAGACTATTCTAGAAAATTCTAAGACGGTTCGTGAAGTTTCCGAAGCTTCACCAAAGATAATCACTTATCTTTATATGCAAGAAGAAGAATAAAATAGCTCTGCGCTGCTAAATCCTAAAACCACATGGATAATTTGGGCTTTTGAAGATTTCTTTGTCCTATAGGAAATAAGTTTCCTTATTAGATTAGAATTGATATTTTATAGGTTTCCTTATTAAATTAGGATTATTATTTTTTAGGTTTCTTTATTAGATTAGGATTGCTATTAAAGTTTCCTTATCAGATTAGGATTGTTATTTAGGTTCCCTTAAAGGTTTAGGATTATAGTCTTATTTTCCAACTTAAGTTAGGATTTATATTCCTACTTAATTTTGGACACCTTTTTTATTTAGGATTATGATGTAAAACGATTTTCATCATATCATTAATAATATTGAGATATTTCAGCAAGCTTTGCTTTGCTTTCTTGTGTTCTTGGTAGAATACAATATCTTGACTTATCAAGGGACTGATCAACCTTTGTGGCGTCTTCAAGATTGAAATTTTTGGGACTTAGTTTCCTTATGTTCTAATATGATCATCTACAACTTGTTTTCTAGTTTCTTGGGTGTGCATAACAACTAATTAAAGGGTTTCTAGAGCAGGTCATCTAGTGGGTTCTTATCAGCAACATTTTGAGAGGTTCATTTTTTCAAGTCCTATTTCAACGTTTCAGCATTAACATGGATAAAATGAAATGAAATAAAATAAACTTGGACTCCTACATAACATAAAAGTAAAATTAATCAAATTGAGTATTTACAAACACAAATCACTCTAATTAAATGACTTTTCAAACTCAAAAGCATCTTAAATAACTATATAAATATAGAGTTATCACACCCTCAAATTTAAACCATTGCTTGTCCTCAAGCGATAACTTTAAAAGTAAAAATGACAACCATCTAAGTTAACAAAACACAACGACATAACAAAATACAATGACAGAACACAACCACAAGACAAAACACGACAACATAAATGCATAACAAACATGAGAAGATAAGCCTTACTTGGTTTCATGCTTAAATTGGGGAATTATTCTCAGAAATTTTAATACTTAAGGCACGCTGATTTTACCTCTTACATGAGCGTTGAACTAGTATTTCCCAAATGTTGATAATGTTAAGGAAGCATGACTCAAGTGCTTTTTCTTTTCCTTTTTTTTTTTTTAAGTGCACAGCTTTTCTCAATTATTCTTAATTCCCTAAATCAAGCTACATCTCGATCTTTAAGCCTAATTAGTGTCCCCATAGGTTGACTTATCAAATCCCTCTCCACTAATGTAGGTTAGCGTAGTGCTCTAGATCTTTAGGTCTTTATTCGGTTGTAATGTAGGCTAGGCCAGGGGTATGGAAAATAAGAAAACTTTTCTAGCTTAACCAACCTTAACACTTAGCTTGCCCTAAAAATCTCAACTGAAACTTTCTTGATACCCCAAAACAAACCAACACTTCTGTTTTCATTCTCCTTGTTTATTATTTATTTATTTTTTAACTGAACAACAAGCTTTCTTTTCTCTCTTGCTTTTCATTTGTCTTTTCAACAGTGCAAATGAGAGATACACAGCAAAATAGAAGTAACTAATGAGGATCTTCTCTCTTTCTTTTTTTTTTGTTTTTTTTTTATTTTTTTGTACAGAATAGCAAGCTTTTCTTTCTCTCTTGCTTTTCATTTTCTTTTTTTACAAATTGTAAAGTTGAACTCTAATTTCTCCCCCCAACCTTGAATCATACTGTATTAGGGCAGAACTAAGTCTAAGGTTAGGTGGGATGCAAAAGAGGAGCAAGATAGACAGGATATTAGCTAAAATTTATTTCATTGGGTTTTCAACAAAAATAGGCCAACAAGCTCAAAATGGGTAACAATGGATATAATGCTATGGGTAGGCTTGAAAAGGCTCAAACGATCCAACAAACGTACCTAAGTCCTTTCCAGCTCGCTAAGCTTTTTAAGATTTCGCCTCAAGGGAATTTTTAAATCAATTCTAGGAACTTAGACTTTCACAAGCATCCAACTCTTTCTAGGGTCTCAAGAGTTCTCAGTTAAGTTATGCACAATGATAATTAAGACTGGCACTCTAGTTAAAAATTCGCTAATATCATTCTCATTCGAGTACAACTAGTATGCTGCCCATGCAAGAGTCGTTTATTGTCGAATTTTTTTTTTCTTCATTGAACCCCAAGTTCAATCACTAACTAAAGCAAAACTAATCCTCTCACAACATGCACCACTAGAACATAAAGAACTAAACGAAACAATACACAATCCAACAACACAAAGAACTAACAAAACATACACCTCCCCAAACTTAAAGAGGTGCTGTGTCCCCACTGCACAAAAATAAATCCAAGCCAATAACACAAACCACTAGACAATTAACACATACAAGATATAGAATTACACTAAAAGAAAACAAAACAAACTAAATAACAAACAACTAAATAACCACATGAAACAAAACATGCAACAAGAACTCACGTAATCAACAAAATAGAACAAAAAGAAATGACTAAATAACAAAGAAATGGGCTGAGAGAACTCCCTCGCTAATTGTCGGACTCCTCCTCGGAAGACATGTCCTCAAGGCTAGCAGTGGCAGTCCACGGGCTAAGGATGTCCGTAGGAAAATTAGGCAATGGAGGGATGGGCTTGGTAAAATTCCTCTGCAATGCTCTTTTGATAGCTTGATCACGCTGATGACTATACTCCCAAAACTTGTGCAAACGATCACAGAGTAAAGCATGCCGTGTATCTTGCTTATCCAACCTTTCAAAAATTCCTGAAAAATTACTCGAATGATTGGATTTTGCAGCCTGGGGTGTGGTGAGAGGTGGAGCACGATTTGTTGGGTGTTTTATTCCAGTGTCTCGAAGTAAACGGTTGATGGTGTGGATGCTAATTAAGGCTTTGTTTGATAACACCTCTTTAGTAGGCCTAACTCTAAAAATGACACCTGCCTGCGCACATAACATGGTGATGGTAGAAGGAAAGTAGAGCTGGCCTGCGGCTTTGGAGATACATTTCCTCATTTCAGCCAAAATAATGCTACCAATGTTGATGGAGAGACCAATGAGTAGGGCATAAATAAGTAGAATTATGCTTTGGGATACTGTATCATCGTTAGTTGTGGGCCGCAAACGAAACTTGATGAAGTGATACCAAACTCTTGTAGCAGGTGTTAGTGCATTCTGTATAACAATTCGTTTCTCAGTGGTAGATACTATCCACTGAGTATCCTCTTTGGTTGTTAGTTGCAAAGCCTCATTATTCTGCTCTTTAGTCACTATTTTCGTAAATTCAGAACATTCATCCGCAATATCAACAAGCCCATAGATATGGTTTATAGCACCAACAGAACAATCAACCTCAGTACCCTTCACCGTAACCACCTCTTTCTCAGGGTCTAACCAATTTGCATAAAATTCTTTCACAACCGCAACTAGAGGAGGATCAGGATTTTGAACAAATTTATTCCAACCTTGTTGAACAATTACCTCTGAAACATAGGAAGGTAACCCAAGGGACGGTGAATCTTGCATGTGGAACCCCTTTTCAAGCAACAGCTTCTTGTTTTTCAAATGTTCCTCAAAATGTTCTGCCTTATCGGAAATGAATCGTGGGCAGTCTTTGAGCTTTCTAGCCTTTTGTTTTGCTTTTGGCATGATGAACAATAACACAAAAATGCTTATTGAAACTGAAATTGTGGAGATTAAGGACCAAAAATTCAAATTGAAAAATGAACGGACTAACGTCGATATGGTGAGATAGGACGACGGTCGATGAGCAAATGCGGGGGCTGGTGGTTTGAAATATCGGAAGTCTAAGTTGTTTGTAAGGTGGTCAGAAATAGAACAGGGGCAAGTCGACGATATGCGGCAGAGATGTGGTGCTGCAGATGGCAAGCGGCGGCTGGAAGAGAAAAGAAGAAGACAAAAAGTTAGATGTAGGGTAGGAAAATAGAAAAAAAAATTTATTTACTTATAAAAAAATATATTTTTTTTAATATTTGTTTATTTGTTTTTGTTTTTTTTGTTTATTTATTATTTATTTTTATTATTATTAATATATATAGATATATATTTATAATAAAAGGCTGTGAGGCGCAGGGCAAGTGTGCGCAATCGCACACTACGATCTGCTGTCTCCTGAAAAAAAATTGAATCAGCCCAGGAAAATGCTATAGGAAGTTTTGCTACAGCATTGTTTTGTCTCAAAATTTTTCAGCTGTGCTATTAGGCAACAAATTATGTCTTTTCCCTGAAAAAGAAAAAAAAATATCAATCAGACTAAGAAAATGCTATAGGAAGCTTTGCTACAGCATTTTCTTGTCTCAAAATTTTTCAGCTGTGCGATTACGCAACGAATTCTGTCTTTTCCCTGAAAAAGAAAAAAAAATATCAATCAGACTAGGAAAATGCTATAGGAAGCTTTACTACAGCATTTTATTGTCTCAAAAGCTTCCATCTGTGCGATTACGCAACGAATTCTGTCTTTTCTCCTAAAGCCACTACTTATATATCAGACCATTATTGTCTTGCACCCCAAACACCTGCAAAAAACAAAAAGAAAACAAAATAATATTTAAACACGTATTTACAATGATTGTGGGTTGCTTTACAAAGATATTCATTTCATCCTAATAACCCAGAAGTGTATTTTCTTTCAAAGATCCTCGAACGAGATTGAGGTCTTGCGTCGCTCAATCTCACCACCCCAATAATGCTTTAATCTTTGTCCATTCACCTTGAACTCTCTCCTGGTTTGTTCATCTCGCAAATCTACTGCCCCGTAAGGATGCACCTTAATTACCATGAAATGACCTGACCATCTTGACTTGAGCTTGGTTGGAAATATCTTTAATCGCGAGTTAAATAGCAACACTCACTGGCCTTCTTCAAACACTTATGGTTGGATGTACTTGTCATGCCAAGTTTTGTTTTTTCCTTGTAAGGTTTGGCATTCTCATAAGAAAACAACGTATTTCCTTTAACTCATTCAGCTGTAACATTCTTTTCTCACCAGCAAGTTGTAAGTCCATGTTGAGTGTTTGAATTGCCCAATAAGCACGATACTCTAGCTCTACTGGTAGGTGACAGGCCTTACCAAATACCAATCGGTATGGTGACATCCCCAATGGTGTTTTGAATGCAGTTCTATATGCCCATAGAGCATCATCCAACCTCTTCGACCAATCCTTGCGATTGGGGCTGACCACTTTCTCCAGAATTCCTTTAATCTCTCGATTAGACAACTCAGCTTGTCTATTGGTTTGGGGATGGTAAGCTGTAGCTATTTTATGCTTCACACTATATTTCAACTACAATCCAGCCAACAACGTATTAATGAAATGCGTACCTTCATCGCTTATGATCACCCTCGGAGTACCAAAGCGAGTAAACACTTGTTTTTGCAAAAATTTCATCACCACCTTAGCATTGTTAGTGGGAGATGCAATTGCTTCAACCCATTTAGACACATAATAAACAACTACTAAGATGTATAAGTTCCCAAAAGATGGAGGAAAAGGTCCCATAAAGTCAATCCCCCAAACATCAAATAATTCCACTTCTAAAATATTGTTTAAAGACATTTCATTTCTTTGAGAGATATTCCCCACTCTTTGACATCAATCACATTTCATCACAAAAGCTTGGAGATCTTTAAATAGTGAGGGCCAAAAAAAAACCTGATTGGAGCACCTTTGCAGCATTACGGGTTCCACCAAAATGACCTCTACAAGGTGAAGAATGACAATGATATAAAATGTCTTTCATCTCTTGCTCTGGAATGCACCTTCGAATCATTTGGTCTGCACCTTGTTTGAACAAATAAGGTTCTTCCCAAAAGTAGAATCTTATATCATGTAGAAACTTTTTCCTCTATTGGCTTGTCATCTATGAAGGCATCAACCCACTTGCTAAATAATTAGCAAAATCTGCCAACCAAGGCAATTCTTGAGATTGTTGAACTGCAAACAATTGTTCATCTGGAAATGTCTCTTTGATTGGCAGTTGAGCACTTGATTCCTTGTTCCACTCCATTCTTGACAAGTGATCTGCTACTTGATTCTCCACACCTTTTCTACCTTGAATCTCTACATCAAACTCTTGTAAGAGAAGTACCCATCTAATCAAGCGAGGCTTTGTATCTTTCTTTTCTATCAAATACTTAATAGCATAATGGTCCGTATAAACAATCACTTTAGTGCCAACTAGATATGACCGAAACTTGTCAAAAGCAAAGACAATGGCTAAACGTTCTTTCTCCGTCACTGTGTAATTGAGTTGGGCACTTGTCAAAGTACAGCTGGCATAATAAATAGAATGAAAGATCTTGTTTTTTCGCTGCCCCAATACCGCTCTCACTGCATAGTCCCTTGCATCGTACATCAACTCAAAAGGCAAATTCCAATTCGGTGCAACAATTATTGGTACAACAATCAATCTTTTCTTCAACTCTTCGAAAGCCTTCAAACATGGTTCATCAAAGTGAAATGGGGTATCTTTCTCCAATAAGTTGCAAAGAGGCTTAGAGATTTTGGAAAAATATTTTATGAATCGTCGATTGCATGCCCAAGAAAACTTCTTATGTTCTTAACTGAGATTAGTGGTGGTAACTTCTCAATGACTTCTATCTTAGCTCGATCAACTTCAATCCCTTGTCTTGATACTTTATGCCCCAAAATAATACGCTCCTTAACCATAAAATAACATTTCTCCCAGTTAAGGACAAGATTTTTGTCTTCACATCTTTGTAGCATCTTAGCCAAAATTTTCAAACATTCATCATATAGATCGCTAAACACCGAAAAGTCATCCATAAACACCTCCAAGAATTGTTCTACCATATCAGTAAAGATAGCTATCATACACCTCTGAAATGTTGTTGGAGCATTGCATAAACCAAAGGGCATCCTCCGAAAAGTAAAGGTTCCAAATGGACAAGTGAAAGTAGTCTTGTGTTGATCTTTCGGTGTAATGACAATCTTATTATACCCAGAGTATCCATCAAGGAAACAATAATACTCTCTTCCTACAAGTCTGTCTAGCATCTGATCAATGAAAGGAAGAGGGAAATGATCTTTCTGAGTGGCTTTATTCAACTTTCTATAGTCTATACATATTCTCCATCCTGTCACAGTCCTTGTAGGAATCAACTCATTATTCTCATTCTTTATCACAGTGATCCCACCTTTCTTTGGCACACACTAAACATGACTCACCTAGGAGCTATTTGAAATAGGATAAATAATATCTACATCTAACCACTTAATGATTTCCTTTTTCAGCACCTCTTTCATAATCGGGTTAAGTCTTCGCTGACCTTCAATAGACCCTTTTTCACCATCCTCCAACAATATCTTGTGCATACACAAAGAATGACTAATGCCCTTGATATTCGCAAGGGTCCACCCAATAGCCTTTTTGAATTTTCTCAACACGTCAAGTAACTTTCTTTCTTGCTCATCAGACAATTCTACTGAAATGATAACGGGCAAGGTAGAAGATTCACCCAGATAAACATATCTCAAATGAGACGGTAAAGTCTTTAGTTCTAACTCTGGAGGCTCCTCTACTGATGGGCTTGGTGCTTTGAACACTCTAGAGGATAGCTCCAAAGATTCCAATTTCCTTCTGGTTTGTAGTCCCTGTGAATTAGCTTCTAACCAACCTATGTGATCATCTTCATCCTCCTTTTCTTGTAAATCAAACAACAAAATCCGCTCTAGAGGATCATCAAAACATTTGCTTTCCAATCCCTCTTGTGCTAAAGAATCCACCACTGACACATATGAGCACTCCTCAACATAATATGGAAATTTCATTGCCTTAAACACATTGAAAGTCACATGTTCATCCTGCACTCTCATAGTTAATTCACCTTTTTGCACATTAATTAGTGTTCTGCTTGTAGCAAGGAAAGGTTTCCCTAGAATAATAGGTACCTTCTTGTCTGCCTCATAGTCCAACACAATACTGCAGGAAAAATGAATTTATCAACCCTTACCAGTACATCTTCAATTTTTCCATCTGGATGAGCAAGAGATCTGTCTGCAAGTTGAAGTGTAACTGTAGTGGGTCTGACCTCTCCAACTCCTAATTGCCTGAAAACTGACATTCGCATCAAGTTGATACTAGCTCCCAAATCACATAATGCTTTCCCACAATAAGAGTTGCCAATAGAACATGGAATAATGAAGCTCTTTAGGTCTGTCATCTTCGGAGGAAGCTTATTTTGCAGAAAGGAGCTGCATTCTTTAGTGAGAGCCACTGTTTCAAAATTCTCCCAAGCGTCTCTTCTTTGTGAGGATGTCTTTCATGAATTTCACATAATTGGGCATTTGCTCTAATGCCTCCACTAGAGGAATATTTATATGCAACTGCTTCAACACATCAAGGAATTTTTTAAATTGCTTATCCTGCTATTTCTTTTGTAAACGTTGAGGAAATGGTGGCTGCTGTCTCAATTTCTGCATTTCTAGGCTGTTTTGCTGTGGCAAAAATGCTATAGCATTATGGGCAGAAACAAGTTTTGGTAGACTTGAAATTTCTGTTTCTTCTTTCTTTTCTGCACTGCTTTGGATTGAAGAAGGCTCAACCACTTGCTTAGGCTTGCTCAGAGGCATCTTTAACTCTTTCCCACTCCTCAATGCAATTGCCTTACAATGCTCTTTGCCATATCTCTTCAGATTTTCTGTGTCATTAGGCAAAGCTCCATGGGTTCTAGTTCTCAACTGATTAGCTAATTGCCCAACTTGATTCTCTAAGTTCCTTAATGAAGCTGCTTGACTTTGAATCAGCGTATCATTTTTAGCCATATATTCTCTCATCAAGGTTTCCAGAGAATTAGGTTGAATCGCTTGTGGAGGTCTCGATTGAGTGTTTTGTTAGGAATATCCTGGTGGATAAGTGGGCCTGTTTGGCATGACATAATTGCTTGGACCAACCCCTGGACCAGCCCAAGAAAGATTATGATGTTGCCTCTAACCTGGATTATAACTATTAGAGTATAAATTGTTCCTATTTTGATTTCCAACGAAACAAACAGAAACAGGATTAGAAGGGTAATTTTCATATGTATGACCATCACCACAATAAACACAAGATACTTCTGCTAACTGACCCATTTGCTGCCCCATTCCCATACTTATAGTTTTGAGCATATTAGACATTGAAGAGACTTGGGTTGCCAAAGAAGTCAATGCATCTACCTCATGAACACCAGCCACTTTTCTCCCTGTAAAAGCTCTAGTAGTGGGCCACTAATAGTTGTTGTTGGAAATTTTCTCCAAAATCTCATAAGCCTCATTATAAGACTTAGCAAGTATAGCTCCATTAGCCAAAGCATCAACCACCATCCTTGTGTGAGCTTTGAGAACATTATAGAAGGTCTCCATTTGAATACAATGAGGAATGCCATGGTGCGGACACTTCCTTAACAACTCCTTGAAACGCTCCCATGCTTCATATAATGACTCTTCATCTACTTGTTGGAAGGCTGTGATTTCGTTTCTAAGCTTGGCATTCTTCGTAGGGGGAAAATACTTCATCAAAAACTTTTCTGCTAGCTCTTGCCAAGTAGTCACTGAATCTGAAGGTAATGAATTCAACCATGCCCTTGCTCTATCTCTCAATGAATAAGGGAACAACTTCAACCTCAGTGCATTCTCAGTAACTCCAGGTAGCTTGAAAGAATCACTCACCTCTATAAATAAGCGAAGATGAAGGTGAGGATCTTTCGTAGGCATCCCACTAAATTGACCCACAGTTTGAAGCATTTGGAACATGACAGGCTTTAATTCAAAATGGGGTGCTTGAATTTCAGGTGTCACTATACCAGGATTCAGCTCATTGAAAATGGGAACTGCATATTCCCTCATAGCTCTGTCCCTGTCATCGGCAATAACTACTGCATTCTGACCATTAACAACACCCACATCATCAGCCATCTCAATAGATTCGGCTTGAACCCGCTGTTCTCTTATTCTTCTTCAAAATGTACGTTCAATTTCAGGGTCAATAGGTTATAAATCAGGATCTTACTGCTCACTCATACACTAGGTTAACCAGCCTTGCAAAACAGAAAGCAACAAATAAAAACAAAATAAAATTAAACCAAATTGCAAAGAAATTGATTTTTCTTTCAATTAATTCACTTCTTTAACAATCCCCGGCAACGGCGCCAAAAACTTGTTCATGAGATTTTTTATATAATGTGCAAGTGTACACAGTCACATAAGTAATATAATGATAAGTGAGTTATCGTCTCCACAGGGACTGTTCAAGTAATAAATTGTCAAAATCAACTCTAAACAATTCGGAAGTAACTAATGAGTCAATTAAAATCTAATGAAAATTAAATCAACTTATGAACAAAAAAAACATAAAATAAAGAACTCAAATTATAACTACCCAAATATCAGTAAAGGATATGAGAACAATGAGCTAAAGTCGTGAATTCCCCTAAAATGCAAGGTTAGTAAAAATGCTGCAGAGAAATGCTATAGCAATCTGGGCTTTATTAATTGGGAATTCTATATATGTTCATAGTCTTTTTCCAAAGTGTTTATGATTTTAATTCCTTCGTTAAACTAACATATTCCTATGCCAATTTAATTTCAAGAATGCAGTGATAAGCTCCAACTCCCTTCAGTCATACAAGGTAATAATATATTCCTATATTATCACAAATCAATTTCAAATAGAAAAATGAACTTGCATCAATCAAGTTTTAGTCCATTAAAATTAACCCTTCCAGTATTAATTTTAATTCAGCAACTCACTAATGATGGCCAAACATAAACAAGTATTAATCAATATTTTCACAAGATTGAACAAAGCTTAACTATTTTAACATTCCTTGCAGCAAAATGTTCCAATTCACATTAAAGGGTTCATCAACAACTCTAGCTACCAAAAACTTGGTTCATATTCAAAAGCTTAAAAATATTCAAATACAACTTAATCATTGATCCACAAGAGTTTAATGAGAAAAAAAGGATAAAAATACTAAAGATGAAAGTAAGAAAAATCAAGCCCAAGGTTGATGTCTCAAGTTGGTCCTTCTTCTCCTTCTTCCTTTCTTCCAAAACAGTAGCCTTTTTTCCCCCAAAACTCTCCTTTCCAAAACTTGCTAAAAAATGTGGATATCTTCCCCTTGACGGCTGACTCCCTTTATCTTGAGTTAGGACAGTGCCCTAAAAGGAAATTTTTCTTTTTTCTCCCTCCACATCATGCTATTTTGTTCAGCTCATTAAGTAGTTCAATTGCTCTCCACGTCATCCAATTCATTCCACCTGCTGATTTCTTTGTTGTGACAATAATGCTGCAATATTCTGGGAGGTTCATTTTTTCAAGTCCTCTTTCAACGTTTCAGCATTAACATGGATAAAATGAAATGAAATAAAATAAACTTGGACTCCTACATAACATAAAAGTAAAATTAATCAAATTGAGTATTTACAAACACAAATTACTCTTATTAAATGACTTTTCAAACTCAAAAGCATCTTAAATAACTATATAAATATAGAGTTATCAATCATGCAGTTCCCTTAGCACTAGTGAATTTCCTAATCAGCCTATCACGTAGGTAATAAATCCAGGAGATTTGGGATCAAGTCCAAGATGGAGATTCAGCCCATCGAAAAGGATTGAGGTCATATGCCAATGCATCTAAGGTAGAAGAAGGCACATGGACAAAGTCGAAACTAATCAAGGGCAACGATTAGCTCTAGGAAAAAGTATATATATGTCAAATTCCGTAAAATACCACATGGGAGACATATAGGCCTAGTGCATTAATCATTGCTATCTTTTTTCACGTGTTTGTGTTTATCGTTATCTTTGATGTTTAAAATGCTTTAAAATCCAAGAATTACAAATGCTTTGATAAAGGATTGGATTCTTAAACTACCTCAAAAATAGTTGGACTAGTCTTATCTGCAACAGGCAGAGGATTTCTAATGCTTGATGCATCAGTCCTATTAATGCTGTCTTTGTCTAATTAAATAGATTTTGTAACTATAAAAGAAAATATCACATTTTCTACAAATATGAATATAAAAAATTTATAAACAAAACCAAAATAAGTAAAAGGTACTACTAACAACTACAGTTACTCTAATATAACAAACAAGTCAATAGCAATTTATGCTTAACTACCTCAAATTTTAAATATCCCAACAAACAAAACATATCTGTTTGATGTGTTTCAATAGGCATACTCGTAGTGGGACTTATGTTGGCATGATGATTTGGTCAATGCTTTGGCTAAGAATGGAATGACAAACGAGAAGGGAGTTGAGATTGGTGGAGTAATAGTAGTCGAAGAAAGAGAATAAGGGGGAGTTACAGAAGTTGCTAAAACTGACAGCAAGAGCATATGGAGAAAATTAGACTGACAAGATCTTCTTAGACTTAAGGTTTTTTAACTTTTTAATTTTAACTTGGGTAATCTTCAATTTACCCCCAATCATTATTGACAAACATCAATTCACCTCCAAATTTATCAAAAATCCTCATTTCACCCCTAAACGTTAAGTTTAACATAACCATTAAATATTACCATTGATCATAACTTATTTATAAAAATAAGATTATATCCCTATCAAATTCAAAAATATTTTTTCTCATTTAAAAATATTTTTAATATAAGTATCAAATTCAATAATGGTATTTTTAAATGAGAAAAAATATTTTTAAATTTGATAGAGATATAATCGTATTTTTATAAATAAGTTATGGTCAATGATAATATTTAATGGTTATATTAAACTTAACGTTTGGAGGTGGAATGAGGACTTTTGATAAATTTGGAGGTGAATTGATGTTTGTCAATAATAGTTGGGGGTAAATTGAAGATTACCCTGTTAACTTTGTATTTACTTTTTTAAAAGTTATTTTTTTTTAAAAACAGTATAAGACGAAGTGAAAATAAAATATAGCAAAAGATTAAAAATCATAGGGTTATATAAAATTAAAGGCATTATGGTCATTTAAATTACACAATTAAATTTTATTAGACATATATTATAAATATACAACTATAGTGTTGCATTCTGATACTTATAATATTACAGTAAGATATCACTAAAAGTTGAGTTATCAAATAAAAATATTTCTTTTTTAATTTAATATAATTTATATGTATATTTATTTAAAAAATAATATATTATAATATTTTATGGAGAATGGGATAGAGTGTTAAGGGAAGTGCTATCTATTCCCTACTCTATTAACAAATGGGGATTAGTCTTCTCCCATTTCCCATCTCATTCTTCGTCACTTAATTTCAATTGGTCATACCTATATTTAGGCAATATTACAACCCAAAAAAAGAAAAAAAAATACATTGAATGTTAATAATTTTAAAAAATAATAAGGGATGTACACTAACATTCGTAGCCTTGCTCAATTAATTTAACACACGAAAGTGTAATGGGAGAATGTCCTATTCCCCTTGTTTTTTGGTTTAATATCTCATTACTCCCCTATGGTTTTTCTAATACCTCATCACCTCCTGAGTTTTATATTTGTCAAGTTTTGTCCTTAAATAATTTAAACTTGAACCATTGAATCAGATCGCTTAAACTGATTTTTTTTAAATTGAACCAATTTTTTTAAATTACAAAATAAATTGACATTATAATGATTCGAATTAAAACCTATAAAAATAAATTAACGCGCTTACCATTGTACCAAATATATATTTGTGATCAAATATTTAATAAATAATTATTTTAAACATATATAAAACAAATTCTATTGATAATAGATTTTTTTAATATAAAAAATTTATAATCATTAAAATTTAAAAATATTTCAAATTCAAATTATTATTATCGTAAAATTATAAATTTTTTAAATCAAATTTAAAATTAATAATGAATTCAAAATAACTTCAATTTTATAATAAATTAGATTTATCTACCTTAATAATTTTAGAAATATTATAAACTGATAAAATTAATGATGTTTTTAGAAAATTTTATACAATAAGTTTATAATTTCAAAATAATTTTATTTTTATAATAAATTAGATTTATTTTCTTTAAAATAGTAATATTTCAGAATAATTTTATAAATATAAAACTATTTTTATTACGTTCATAAGAATAATTTTTATTTTTAATAGAATTTATTATGTGTTTTAAAAATAGATGTGTATTAAAGATTAGAAAAATTATCAAATAAGTCCTTTAATATAATGGTAAAGATGTTAGAATATTTTATTTTATTTTAAGATTTGAATCTTCACAAATAAATTTATTTTTGTAATTTTTTTTCGGTTTATTTTTACAATTTAAGAGAACCGATTTAATCAATCTGGTTCAATAGTTCAAGTTTAAATTATGGAAGGGCAAAATTGAACAAATATAAGACTTAGAGGGGTGATGGGGTATTAAAAGAACTATAAGGGATAATGGGGTATTAGGCCAAAAAGTAGGGGGAATCAGATATTCACCCAAGTGTAATCATAGGAAGCGGAAACATGCTCTTTTCTATTCAAACGGTTATTTAAAACACCTTTTTTTTTTCTTTTTAATTTGAAAATTTTGAATTATTATTAAGAAAACCCAAATACTGTCCATGACGGGACGCCCCGAAATTTACCTCTCAAAACCAGAAGTTCCAAAGATTCATTCTTCATTTCATCTGCGACTCTCTCTGTTTCCAACAAGGTTCTTATATAATTACTAATTTTTTATTTTAATCTTTTTTATTGTAATTTACATTATTCTTCTAATAATTTCGAAATCTGATCATCGATATTTGTTTTTTTACTTTTCGGGTTCACTAGTGCAGTGATTTGTACGTGTTTTGCAGATGAATATTTTGAATAATTAATTCTGGTTATATATGATTGGTTTGGGAATTCAGATTAATTGCGTCTGAAACCTGAAAGTTCTTTAATTCTAAATTTTAAATTTTGTTTCCAGGCTGTGAATGAAATCCAAAGGAATGGCAGTATTTGTGGATGTGGAGGCTGACCTACAGGCCTTGAGAAAATTATATGGGCTCCTTCAACAATCAAGAAATCAAATAGTGAGTTAATTAATCTCTTCTTAATTATTAACTGCTTCATAAACATTACATAATTAACTTTTCCATTTATCACATATTTCCTTTTGCTATATGTCCTGTATACGATGAGAATGAGATATGGTCAATTTGAAAAACACTAAAATTATTATTATTATTAAACAAAAAAGGATTAGATAACACTTGTAATAAAAAAATTGAAGTATAAATAAGACAGTATACTTAATGGAGTTGTTGGTTTATTTGAGAATGTTAAAAAGAAGTGGTCATACGTTTTAGTATTTTTTTATAGCGCTTTTCAGAATGTAATTCTGTGTTAATAAAAAATTATGTCGGGTGTTGATTTAAATTTGATAAACACTTTTTATAACAGATAACCTGAGTAATTATATTTCTTAATTTACTACTTAAAAGATATTAAATAAACCCAAAAATGATCATATGAGACATTAATTATTAGATTTTTTTTTCTCATTGTCACGAGACTGAGCACTTACGCACACAGGTACACGCTCGCGCGAACACACACAAAAATTTATTTATTTGTTTGTTTGTTTATCTATAACAGTTGGATGAAAGAGCTAAGCTTCTGTTAAAGAATTTGCTTGATGGTGCTACAGAGAAGGCTTTACAAACTCGTTCCCAGGTAATTAAATAAAATTAATTAATGCAGGCATTAAACTTTATTTTTCAATGTTACATGTGTAATGTATTATATATTGAGAATTATTTGTCGTTGCCTTTTTGTCTCATAGATGATTAATGCAACACCACATGAATACTCATATAAGTTACCTTCAAACAAGAAGAAAAGTCGGAGAAGTGAGCAAAGTAGCATGAAGAAGAGGCAGCAGCAAAAGATCAGATCAAACATAACAGCGACAAGCAAATTTCATGGTATTCAAAAACAACAGCAGTATATGAAGAAAGAAGATGGTAGAGAGTCATTGAGGAGCAATCAAAGTGTAGTAAGAGGGAAAAGAATCAATGAAATTAAAGCTGATAATTTATTTGCAGCTCCAGCTTCTTCCTCAAACTCCATTAAACCTCCTCCTGGTTTGCGTAATTTCCCGAGAGATATTGATAATGCAATAAGAAGAATCGAGTCGGGGATATTAGATCTGCACCATGATCATCATATGGATTCTAAGCCTATGATTCAGTTAGCAGCAACAGCACATGGTCAAATTTCAAAGAGGCTTGTGGGGAGTAGACAAGGACAAGCACACACACAAGCTCGAGCACAAGCACAAGCACACTGTCAAATTTCAAAGAGGTTTGCAAGTCAAATTGATGTTGGCGGCAAGCGCAATGGGTGTGCTGTTCATGGGTTAAGATCCCCTCATTCAATGCATCAGAAAGAGATAATTATGAGGAAGAACAATAGAAAACCACCAACACGACAGGCAATTCTGAGGCCTACATTGATAGAGGTAGATTGCAGCAGCTGCAGCGAATCAGACGGTGATGTAACCAGCATCAGTATGATTAGTAGCACTTCATCAAGCAGTTGGAAAACAAATACCAGTGAAACTGAGAGCGAGATGAAGTCATACAGATCAATCAAAAACAGTTCAGACAACTCTTCTTCTTGTTCGACTAGTACTGATTATGGAGTTCAAACAAACAAGCACACAAGATTATATCAAAATCATAAAGCAACAAAAAATACAGCACTAGAACGACTGAAGAACAGATTTAAGAACAAGCTGGGATTCATCTTTCATCACCATCACCACCATCATCACCATCATCATGATCATCGTGATTCAAAGGTACATCACGCTACATGGAAGCATTTACAGGATAACATTCAGCATAATAACAAGCAGCAACTAGCAAAAGCGGAAGCTAAAACTAATCATTTTGGTAAACTTGTACAAGGACTGAAGCATAATTACAAGAAGAAATCAAAAGGAGGGAGAAAGAATTTGCATTGGTGGGAGATGTTTAAGCGAAATGGTGGACTAAAATTGGGTAACAGACGTGCCAACGTAAGATTGGGTCTCAATAAACCTACCTACAAACAGCTAACTATGAAGAAGTAGCTAGTAATGTAATCTATCTGTATGATTATTACAATCTGACTTATGTAATTTTCAATATCCATATTTCATTCAGGTCATTTCATTCACCTTTAATTGATCTGCAGATATTTACACTGAGTGCATATTTATTTATTTATTTATTGTTAATACACATACATATTTATGTACATGCACAATATATATATATGTATGTATGTATGTATTTATGCATGCATGTATGTATGTATGTATGTATTCGTGCATAAGTCAAGAGTTCTATATATCAAAAGTTTATATAAGTACTATTATAACGTTGTCGGGGTCTATACTCAATAAATTTTACTTCCAATTGTGATAGAAATGTGTCGATAATATTTTAGAAAATTTATGAATTAATCCAATCTGATCTGGAGGTGCCCAACACTTGGTTAGTGGGTGGTTGGCATATCGAATAGCTATGTAATTGGGATAATTTTATAAGAAATAATGAAAATAAATAGTCAAAGAAATTAGGATTTCTATATTAAATTAGGTCAAATATCATAGATCAATTTTCATACTTTTTTATGTATAATTTTTAGGATTTAAAATTGAGTAATGCTAGATATCCAAAAAGCAGAGATGGGATCAATCCACTCTTCAAATTGAATCGGAGTGTGGTGCTCAGAGGATTTTTGTGAATGATAAACTTATGGGTATGTTATCATTTTCTTTTTGCTTTCGTTCTGTTTATATGCTTCAATTTTTCATTTGCATATTCACCAATCTTTTGTTTTCCAATTCTCCAATAGAGGGTGAACCAACTGGAGACAATCATAGCCATCCAATCACCCTCAAGCCGGGAATGAATCACATTGCCATACTCAGTACGAGTGTTGGCTTACAAGTGAGTAAACTTAATTTGCCCTCGTAAATTTTCGTACTTCAAAATCCTTGAGCTACTTATCTTGCTGCTTTAGAGTGCAGGATTATACTATGAATTTAAAGGAGCAGGACCGACCTGTGTTAAGATTAAGGGATTCAATCGGGGGACAATGGACTTGTCTAGATCTTATTAGTCTTACAAGATATTCATAATTTCAGAAGACCTTTTAATTGTTTAGGATATTCTTCCTGAAACTGAACAGTTTATTGAAATGATCAGGTATCATGTTCCAAGGTCTGGGTTCGGGGCATTTCCCGGTCATTTTCGAGGAGATCCAATGAAAATTGCCTTTTCAAGACGTAAGGTCTCATGGTCTTGTCGAGCTGCTGGTGAGCACCTCCATCATGTGAATGGAACTGAAATCGCCCAGAAACTTCATTCGAAGTGTCCTAAGCACTCTCACATCTCCAATGCAAGGTTTGCAAGCTATGGAACTCCTAAAGGACCTTGCGGATCCCTCCGGTTAGGAGATTGCCATGCTGTGAGCTCCATTTCTGTGGTTGAGAAGGTAAGAACAGATTGCCTGAACAACTCTCATCGATTTGCTTTGGCATATTTTCATTGTTTGCTTTAATATTTTTCTGACAAAATGTTTACAGGTTTGCCTGAAGAAGAATAAGTGTAGCATAGACGTTCAACAGCAACAACACCTGGATAAGGATTTGTGTCCTAGTGCAATAAAGAGACTTGCAGTAGAAGTAACATGCAGCTGAGAGCAGGGGCAAAATTGTCATGTTCTTCACACATTATTGATTAGGTATTTATGTTACTGTTTCTATTATCATTATCGATTACCTAGTTAAATTCTTGTTTGTGCATTTATTAACTATTAATAGCCCGATTTTAAAGATATTATTGTACTGTATTGAATTGATTGAGTTATCAAGTATTAGAACTATATGGCATGAGCTAAATATTTTATTATGTTTTTTCACTACACTATATTATTGGTTTTATTAAGTGGTACAATCATATTTACATATATTGTTAAATTTTGTTGAAAGATTTTAGCTTCAGAATTTATATATTGAATTAATAACTCATCATACGTCATTAAAATGTTGCAGATTAAGGTGTGTATAAGTGGATTGAAATGATAGAAATTTTCAGCTAGGTCATTGCAGGTTGACATTTTTATTCGTAATAAGGAACGTTTTTGGTCTAAAATTACTTCTGGTCTAAGTTTCCAATAAAATGTTGAATATATACATATTTTTTTAGGGTTTATATTTTATTTTGAATGATTTAATATGTATTGTTGAGAATGATATTATATTAAGGTTTTAAATTTCATTCCAATTTAGGCATGTTATGTAAAAATTTGAGGTTACACCATTAGTCTAACATACACCCAAATCAACCAAGGGTTCGAAATCAAGGTAAATTAGATAATGGAGATTAACGATTCATATAAAAACTTAGACCAAAACTTCTTGCATATATTGAAGCTTTTTCCTAGCCAAAGGAAATGCGAAAGCATAAGTGGATAAAGAGATGTAGTAGGTATTAAACATCTAATCAATCCTTAACAATATAGTTTTATTGGGAGTTATGAAATGTTTATTGATAAGTGTGTAGAATACGCACTTATCAGTTGCTTTGGGACTTGAATTATATATTTTGTAAATCCTCAAGTTTTGTTAATTATTGATGAATTTTGGTGCCTTGTACAGAAAAAATAAAAAACAGTTATTCAAGAAAGGTTGGAAAAGTCGAAAAGAAAATGGGGACTAAAATGCAAAAGTTTAGGGACTGAAGTTCAAGAAAATCATAATTCTGATGGGTTGCTTGCAAGGCCGCCTGTGCCATAGCATAGCTATGGCTGTGCCATGCCCACGGACAAGACAGCCAAATTGGCCGAGAATGTGGCATGCCAACAGCACCGAGGCACACGATTGTGCGCCCTTATCGAGCCTTTACTGTGCCATTGCGCCTCCTAGACGTCTTTGGATGATTTTAGGCTGTGAACTTATTCGGGTATCTTTTAAATTTATATGTTTTTGGAATAGATAGCCACTATAACTATGGAACCAAGAATAGAAAATTAGGGTTTTTGGGGTGAGAGAAGGTGAAGAATAAGGAAGAATTTTGTAGAGAGAGAGTGGATTGATTCAAGTAAAGGCTTTGGAAGAAGACCTTGAAGAGAATCATTGAAGCTCTCAATTGAGTTTAGTATCTTAAACCTTATCATTTTCATTTTACATTTCATTTTTGGTTTAATTTGTTGAATTTAAAGATTATGGAATATATGATGATTGTGATGTTGATATTTGAGATAGTTGGCTAGATTTCTTAATCGAGGGCCTTGATGTAACTTGTCCAAATTATGTTTTAATTAACTGGACATGTTATCAATGTTAGTATAATTTGATTTATTTGTGTTTATCTTGCTTAATGTTCTAATTTGTCAATTAATGAATTAGTTAAATTGAAGATGGATGAATTAATTATTGGGAAAGATTGATTTATTTTTTCGAAATAAAGGAAACACAATCTAGGTAGTTATAAGACTAGAAGGTGATTAGCACCTAGATAATCTAATTAACATTTAAGATTTTAAGAAACTGGAAGATAAATTAGGTTTTAAGTGTTAAACACGAGTAGTGCTTAATAAATGTATAATTAATTGAGTTACATAATTATAAGACCTTGATTTACGCTCAAAAGAGGTATTAAGGTTGGTTTTGATTTTGTGATTAGTAAATTACCAAAACGCATTAATAACGGTTAATTATGGGAAACGTAATAATAGATTAGTGAAGTCAAGACCCTAAGTAGTTTATCCTTTCATATTTCATTTTTCTATTGACTCTTTATTTCAATTTCTATTTCTTTTTAATTAATCATAGAGTTTTAGTTTTATTTGATATTACAATCAATTAATTTTCATTGCTTAGATAACATGGAGCCTTTAAAGTTATGGTACTCGGTAATTATTTGATTTTTAATTCTCATGGGATGATACTTGTACTTATCACTTTACTACTTGATACGACTCATACTCTTACGATTAGCATTGTCACTATCATTTATTACTAGTATTATGCATATCGATATTAATGATTTGTGGCAAGAATGCTGACGCACAAAATTTTTGAAATTGAGAATAGTTGTTCTTATAGTACTAATACAAAATTAAGAATAAGGAGAGGAAGTCAAGGCTACTCTTGATGGATATGAACTTATTATTACATCAAGACTTCTTGGTAAAAAAGGATGGTAAGGTGATTGTCAAGTATATGTACATGGTAATAATAAGTCGTACGTCCCCAAGGTCATGGCACATGATGATGTTATGAAAGCGTTCATAAAGCCAACTTAAAAAAAATAGGTAAGATGTCAAAGCTTGTCTAAGGTGCTGAAAGGCAAGTTGGAGGAAAAGCGAACAACAAATAATCCCAAGATATACCAACCATTTAGTTTAGGGCGTCGCATTAAGTGGACGCATTGCAAAAATGTAATAGCTTATAACTAAAGAGCACTAAGACACTTAAGTGATGTGAAATTTTGCATACCCACGTTGGGTTGTGTGCAGCAAAAATATTCGTAAGGTTGTATGCACGTAGTATGGAGAATGTGCACAAGTTCGAGCTAGCATTTGCAGGCTATAAGGGTGGCTCTCAAGACAATCGCAAACGGCTCTATGAATCAAGAGATTTGTACTATAAAGCTTTGATGTAGGTGCATCTAAGCCTAGAATTGAAGAATTCAGGGTAAAAGATAACTTAGTCCATGTTCATATGGCAGTTTGTATGAAAGACAAGTGTTGCAAAGTAATTAAGTCATTGCAATTACAAATAAGAGCTTGCAGAGATTTCATTCGATCTTATGTATGCATTCATTTAATATAGGACCATTGAGTGGAAAGTGAGTAATCAAAGTATTGTATTTTCTTTTAGTTGAATTATAAAAAAAGTCAAAAAGTTTATACCTATATAAAATATTCTATGTTAAAATTATTTTATCTCGGTGCCCAAAACTTCTAACTGTAGACTTTGGGATTAATGATAAGTTAATTGTTAGAGCATAATAAAAAAGACTCCTATGAAACAACATATGAATATTTCTCTCCATAATATCTTTTCATTTACAATTAATAGATCAAATAAAGATAATAATTTAATAATCTTATTTTTTATATCACTTATAAAAATTTACATTTAAATTAGGTGAAATTTAACTTAAAAATTAATGTGAAAAATCAAACTCCTCTCTTACGAGTGTAAATAAGTACTTACCACTAAAATATTAGTAAACACTTTCTCTTATTGTATTTAATTACTCATATATCTTTAAATAAAATTATCTAGTAAATTTAAACTAATTTTTAGATAAAGAAATGAAAATTTATCCATAAAGGTTGATGCGATAATGTATTATATTATTCTCATGTAAGATGAGGTAAAAAATGTAGAGTAGGTTAACATTTGCTATAACAAAAATTTTGTAAAACTCTACCCTAACATTTGTTTTTGAAGTCTAAATAAGTTAAAATTGAATTAAATTTGAATAAGTATATTTTTATGAGAAAATAAGATGATAAATATTACATGGTTTTCTTATATAAATTAAAAGTATTTTAAAACTAATAATTTGACATATATGTCTCCTTAAAAAAATAAAATAAAATTTGACGTATATGTCATGTATATTTGTTTTAACATGGTAGAAAAATTTTAAACTTTAATGATTTGACGAAAAATGAGTTTGCTTAATAATATAAAGAATATGTATTTTGATTATTAAAACAATAAAGAATAAATCTCTACTTATCAAAATGAATATTTTCATAAAGGAATATCAATAATTATTTTCTTTAAATTTTTCTTAAATTGAACTGACTTGGAAAATTTATATTTCTTAGATTTATAACGTGAATTTCATTACTCTGTTAACTTTCACGTAAAGTAATTCTCTTCAAAAATTATTTTGTTACGTCCTTATTATAATAAGAAATGAATAACTCTTTCTATGAATAATTTTCAGATATCTATGTGCTAATAATCATTTTCAATTGAATTTAGAAATAAATATTATTATTCAAATATTCTATTAAATAAGATAAAGCCACAAATAATGATCAAGAGCTCCTTTGCAATTTTTAACCAATTCTAGGTGTTTGATAATTTTTTTTAAAAAATATTTTTATTTAGGGACATTGTACTTTACCCTTTAATTTTTGAGGAAAGATAATATACCACTCTGAATATTTGAGAAATGCAACATAACCTCCTGAATTTTGAAGAAAGTTTAAGATATCCTTCTAAAGTTATTATTTACATCTTAATTTAACTATTTTATTCATTTACTGTTAAAAATATTTAAGATAATTATATTATAGTAATATCTCTATTATCTAAATTTTGTTCTCTTTTAAAAAATAGGTGCTTATGTACTTTTTAAAATTTATTTTGTATATACCTTTAAATTCATATTTATTCTTGCATAAATTGGATAAACCCATCATTGTTCTTTTACAATTTATTTATCTATGTTTTATTTATTTTCTTCTACATATATTTTGTTATCTAGAAATACTATTTCTTACTTCAATAATTATTGCTGTACAATCATCATCAAGGTAAGTATGATCATAATATTTAATATTTAATTACTATGTATATACCCAATTTAATTTATCCATATAGATTGGAATAGAAATTAAATATTATATCACAACTTTATTAATACTTCAAAAATATTTTATGCATATTAATTTTGATTCTTTTATAGAAAAATGACAATTGAACACTCAATTTTATAAATAAATGTCAAGTAGACTCTAAAGTCAAAATGACCCTCTTCTCTCAAATCACCTTGATTCCCTTCTTTCCAATTCTTTCCCCTCATATCCCTTGTTTTAAGTTCTACAAAATACAAGCTTTTTGTAGTGCCCCTAAAAAGTCCCACTTCAAGTAGGTTTGGTATTCTAATTCGAGTAAGTCAGTATTCTAATTCAAGTAGGTATAGTATTCTAGTTCCTAAGTAGATCTGGTTATTCCTGAGTTTTTAGGTATTCCAGTACTCGACTTCTTGGATACTTTATTTGATCCTCTTCAAGTTAGATGATTACTCCACCTTGACTTCTTGGGTCCTTAAGTCCTCGGGTCCTCGAATTCTAGATCGGGTCCTTTTTAAATCAGGATCAGGTCCTTGAGTCCTCGAGTACTCAAATACTCATATACCAAATCAGATCTTTTTCAAGTCAAGATGACTACTATACCTTGACTCTTTAGGTCTTCAAGGTTCTCAGGTACTTGGATACAAGATTAGGTCTTCTTTAAGTAAGGATGCTACTCCACCTTGACTCGTCGAGTCCTTAGGTCTTCGGGTATTGGGATACAAGATTGGGTCTTCTTCAAGAAAGGATGACTACTATACCTTGACTTCCCAGGTCCTCGGATACAAGATATGGTACTTCTCAAGTCCGGATGTTTACGCCACCTTACTTCTTAGGTCCTCGGGTTCTCAAATATTAGATCAGGTCTTTTTCAAGTCAGGATGACTACTCCACCTTGACTCCTCAAGTCTTTTGGTCCTCAGTTATACTGATACCTTGATTCTTAAGGATTTGAAGCATCCATACTTCACAACAGTCTTCCCTTCACATTCTACTGTACCATCTGCCACTAGCCTGCCTGCCGTTCAAAGTCACTCTCACCACTAGTATCCTGCCCGCTTCACTTGCTAAAGTTTTTGTCGCCACCACTAGCCTATTTGCATCATTCACCAAAGTCGTTATCACTGCCGCTAGCCTAGCCGTGCCATTAGCCAAAGTCGCCGCCACCAACTTGTCCTTGTTACACTAAAAAGCCGTTATCGCTATTGCTTGCAACCTGCCCGTTTCATGTGACAAAGTTGTCGTCATTGCTTTTAGCCTGGTCGTGTCAATTACCAAAGCCATTCCCACCACCACTAGCCTGCTCGCCAAAGATTCATTAAAGATAGACGCTTTGTTGAATTTGATACAAATTTACCATACTATTTTTCTTGTATTTTCATTTTCGGGTAAGAAGCGTAAGGTTGGGCAAAGAATTGTTTTTGTTTTCATTATTTATTTTGTATATTTTTTTGTTTCCAAGTTTTGATGAAGGTTTTTGGGTTCAAAATTTTAAATTTATGAATTACAAGAATGCTTGGCTTCGAAATTTTATCTAGGTACTTGTGTTTTTGGTTTCTTGTTTACTTTCATTTTGTGTTTTGTATTTTCTCTTGATTGTAATATTGTTAGATATGGGTTTGTTTTTGTTTCTGTAGTAATGTATTTTATATTATGATTAGATCTTGTTGGCTGATTATGTTTAATGGGAAAGTTAGTTTTGGGCTATACCTTGTTTAAGTGAGAAAAAAACTAGATTTATTTTGTGTTTTCAAATCTAGCAAATATTGTCTCTGATGGCTTATGGTTTTATAATTTACTGGAAATGATGAATTGATGATGAAGATGCGTATCTGATATCAATGAGGACCATGATGAGATGAGTGATGCTAAAAATGTATAAGTAGAAAGGCCCGAGTCTTTTTCATATTTGAAATTAATATTTTGAAATAATGTTTTGAAATTTGTATTATGTTCTTATATTTGATTTACTACATTTGTTGTTAATTTTGTTTTATTTTCAATTAAATATATATATAATTACAATAACTGAACTGTATTTTATTTTATAGTTGAATTTAGTTTAATTGAGAGATATGTATATATATATAATTGTAAGAATTGAATATAATATAGTTGTTAATTTTGTTTTCTTTTTAATCATTTTTTATGTTGTGGTAATTGAAGATATGATTTTAATAGTGGAATCTATTTTGATAATTATTTTATTATTAATTAAAAAAAGCCATTTTGTGTAAGTTAATTTAAAATTATATATTTACCCTTGTAATATACAATGATTGTGTTATAATCAATAAAGGTATATTGGTCATTACATTTTCACTTAAAGTTTATAGAGAATTCATCGTTATTTAATAAATAATAAAGGGTATTTGTGTCATTATAGTGGTCAAAGATAGTCCAAGAGAAGATTAAAAATGTAACGGTAGTAGTGTTACTGACAAATATTTTGAGTCTTGGGGGTCTATCTAACATTTATTCTCAAAATCGAGGTCCAGCTGTCACTCTCCCTTATTTTATACTACATATACATTGACAAATAAACATTATACTCAATATTATAAGTCCATTTTAGTCATTTGTATTATTATAAGTCCATTTTAGTCATTTGTATTATTATAAGTCAATCATTCTAATCTCAAATTGAAATCAGCAGGGTCCACTCGTGCGCAATACTCAACCATATGGGGGTAGTGTGGGTGTTCCTAAGGAAGACAAGAAACAAGAATATACGGATGTTTATATATTCGGATCTAAATATATATGCATGATGATGGCAAATATACATATTTTCATATTTATATATTCACATTCATACACGTGTTTGTAACAATGGCAAATGAGCATATCGACTCCAACAAATTCAAACCCACTTAGTAAAGTAAGATGCATTGTGCAAATTGACTCCCAAATCAAAGTTCAAAATAAGAACATGCTAACGATCAAGAATTGAGTCCATCCGAAGCTCAAATATAGAAACAACAAAAATATTTCGAACTCCTAATCCTTAGAAATTGAAAAGCTAAATCAAACAAATAAAATAATATACACTCAAAATAAACAAGGAAAACAAAGAATAAAAATAAGATTTCAAGATATGATGACTTACAAAGTGTGAATATGGTTGATTTTGGTCACTTTGGCTTTGAGTGAAAGGTGGATCTTGTGTGATAAACTGAATAAGGTAGATTTAAGTTGATTCAAAGCACAACATAGTTGTTTTGAGTTGATTTTAGCTTATTCAAAGCACGAACAATGGCAAGTGTAGGGAAAATTGGGTGGAAATTTTTCACCTAAGAGTGGGACACCATTTTGGGGTTTTTTTGGGAGTCAAAAAGGTAAAAATGATATCATTTCAACTGTTAAAAATATCCATATTGTTTCGATTTTTGATTAATTAAAAAAATAATTTTTGCTATAAAAAGTAAAGCCCAAACGATATCATTTTGATTGGTGATAAGATAGTCTCAAAAAACCCTGATATAGTGTTAGTGATTCCTATTACAGTTTTGTTGTTTGTGAGAGAAGACTACTTTTGTCCATTCATCTTGATACTTTATCAAAAATATCAGAAGCCTAGTATCAGTAATGCCTATTTTTCTAGTAATGCCATTACTAGTGAATTGGATTGAAATGCATTAACAATACCACTTAGGAGAAACATGAATAAATAAGTGAAATCAAAGCCCTAGAACCGTGTCATAGTATTTTTCACTAAATCGCTAATTAATTCCAATTTTTGTGTTAATACTTTGGTTTTAGAAGTTGCCTAGATAAAATTAGGTTACGTAGCCATGATAGTTAGTTTTAATTTGAAAATTCAATTGTCGTGGGATAATACTCTTACTTATTATTGTATTACCTATTGTGACTAGTGCACCTGTGGCCACACGCACATATGTTAGTATTGTGGTGACCAGTAACATATATAACAAAACCAATGATTAACCTTTTGGTAATTTATAGATATAGTTGATTGTTGTCTTGGAGCAGGATGTTAGATCCCATAATATTTGAAGATTATCCTCTTAAAATGCATACTTGTTGTTTTATATGTTGTACATAAAAAAAATTACATATTTAATTACCATTTTGGTTTATACTTATATGTAATTTCTCAAGATTCCATTCCAAAATAATTGTGTCCTTGGAGTCACAATAATTTAATATTAAACAAAACTTAAATGTACAAATAAAAATGAGTTATGGGAACTTATTAGACACTTAGCATTTGGACTAGTTATCTTTTATTAATGCTAATCACTTCTAATTTTTCTTAGCAGTTATGAGGTTCTAGGTCCAAGTGGAAAAAAAATACTTATATTGAAGAGGAGTTGGATGAAATTAGGGTGGAGTGGCCCAATTCTATTTGTAAGCTTTAGTATTTGTAATTCTTGTTGTCTTAATTGACTTAAAATTTAATTTTCATTGTTATTTTCTTTTTTGCCTTGTAGGATTGATGTTGAAGAAAATGTGTAACAGAACAAGCAATATATTTGTAATAGGTCAACAGTTTTACTTGATTTTGTGCTATTTTGACGTGATGCATTTACTAGATTTTGCTAACAGAGTGTAGGATTGTTGTTTCAAGTTAGTTGGATAAGGATACTAGTTTTTAGCAATAGTATCTATTGGATTGGGATGATGATATTTATGTGAAAATATTTATAATAATTGAATTATGTTGGCAATAATATTTATTATTAAAATTTTATTTTTTTATATTTATTTTAATTACATTAGTATATAATATTGCTAAATGGAAAATAAAAAATCTGAAATAAATGACAAATACAGAAAATAATAGTAAAAAAATTAAAATAATATTAAAAATAATAAAAAATAAAAAAAATTTGACAAACAAAAAATCAGACAAAAAACTAAAAACAATAAACTAAAATGCAAAAAAAAAAAACTTACATTTCTTGACAACAAGATATCAAGAATTCTAAATAATTAAATTTAGGAATAATATCTATCATACTTTCATTATAATTACATATCACCAAATTGTGATAGATAACGCTTCTATCACGAACCCAAGATGCACGATTGTTGTGAGCAATTTATGGATAAACGTTCATTGATAGAAAAGTGTAATCACAAAAGGGCCTTCTTAACAAATATTATATATCAAGGATGACCGTTTTGTAGTAATGGAACATGCAATCACCTATAGTGCACCTATACGACGGTAGTCTCAAAATATTTAGCTTGTTATTGCTTGCCGTTGGTTTCTTTTATTTTAGTAGCTTGCTAGTCTAATTTTTCGATGTTAATTTATTTTTGCAAGAAAATATTTGTTTCGTGTGACCTAGTTGTTGGCTTATTTTTCATTGTTAGATTGTTATTTCATTTTATGAACATTTTCTAACTCTTTATTAATAGGACAATATCATCTTGAATAAACTGCTCAGCACATTACTTTCCTAGTTGTTTGTGTTCACTCTAGCTATGTCTAGCAAAAAATGGGAGTAATAATGATCATTGATTAAAGGGGAATTAGCTTTTTTTCTTATAACAATTGTTGAATTCTTGATTATTCACTAAGGGGAGAATTGTCCATTTAGGGGGAGTTTTATATGTTAAGCTTTACTTGGGTTTAATGATCATCGCTCTTTGATCTTTTGTTTCCTTTTGGTTTGTTTTAGTTCCATCTGTGATTGAAAGAACAATTTCAGACTTTGAAGTGATATCTTCAAGATGGAAATATTTTGCCAAGAGAATGCCAAAGGAGATTGTTAGGAATTTTATGTTGGCATTTTATGCAATGTATTTGGTTATTTGCCATATTTGTTTGTGGAACTTTTAATTTTGAAAAATTCTAAAATATTTTGTAAAGGATTAATTACGACTAATTTTGATGTGTGCTTTTAATTTTCTAGTTATTTTATAATTAGTTGGTTATCAAAGTTTAACTAGAAAATATGGATTTACAAATTTGCAACTCAAAGTAAAAGAAGATCTATTGGGAATCAAAAAGTTTAGGAAGGTATAAATTCTTCCTAGTTAAGAAATTTATTCCATTAAGAAAATAAGGAAACAAAAATTCTCTTCATACTAGGATTTTATGTTTCATTATAAATATGCAATATTTTCAAAATTGGTTAAGCCTTTTACACGTGAAAAACTCGTCCAAAGAAAACTTTCTTGTAAACATGATTTTTGTATTTTATATTTTTAAGTTCAATTATTTTTTCCATACATTAATTGGAAACAACTTAGTAGAAATTAGTTACCTATAATTCCTATTATGATATACTTAAGAATTTAAATCTCTTCAAGCGTTGTGCAAAATATTATGATTGTGTTCTTGGGGGGGGGGGTGCGGGGCTTGATTTTCTTTGCACTACAAAATACTATGCTATCTTGACAGATAAATATTGACATTTAATTTGTGTGTCAACTTTTCATGATATTTACTTGACATATTTTTTTTATTATAATTAGTGACATAAGAAAATGTATTGTTTATTTATGATATATATTTGTTAATCATATATTATTTTTAATTGAAATAATTATGCCCCTATTATATTTTATCAAATTTTAAGAATATAATAATTATTTTTGATAGACCGACTATTATTGAAGAGGTTAAACATTATTTTTTGATAAATTTTTAAAAATTGAAATTAATAGTTAATTATTAGAAAAATATCCATTTGTCAATCAATATAATAATGCGCACTATATCCAAAATATCCATCTCAAATAGCTTTTAGCATTAAAATGTAAATGTTAGAAAAAATATATTTTTAGATGACTAAATATATGATCTGAAATTTTTTTAGAAATTGTTATTATTGACTATATGAAAAATATTTATAATTTATTTAATAATTTAAATAAATAATGTGTGATACCATTATTTTATCATAAGTGTGTTTAGTTAAAAATTTTATTGCGTGATGTAAATCATATGTTCAACTAAATTTATTTTGATTTTACAAACTAATTATAAATATTAAAAAATATAATTCATGAGAGACTATTGTTTACGATTGTTATAGAGCTCTTTAATGATTTTAAATTTTAGTTAATATAAGTTATATATAATTACTAAAGATTTTCAAAAGTTTAAAGTACTTCTAATAACAAAATTGATTTATAACAAATTTTAATTAAAATTATTTCATGTTAATTATCAAAACTAGTTTTTATTCTATCCAAGAAATGTTATTGTACTAAAAACATATAAGTGATACAAATTTATGGTCACAGAAAAAATCATTTGTAACTTAAGTATTTACATAACGCGGTGAATTTTTTTCTAATTATTTTCTTACAAAAAATTATTTATAATAAAATTTTATGGTAGTTATAGATTAGTGGTCTCTTGCCCTATATTGCCAACTGCACCTAATCATCATTGTTGCTTCACAAAAATCCCTGGGACACTTATGTATTTATGCCATCGTAAAATAAGTACATGTGTGCTCCATCTAATACTTTCTTTTGTGTGTGCTAGCATACATTGTTGTGACCAAATAGCATACAATAAGAACAATCTAACACAACGGAAAATTGCAAAGGCAGCCACCTACAATATTTTTTACTTTAAAACAATAGTCAAAACAGCAACAACAATACAAGTTACATTTTTATTTATAGCAAAAACAACCGACAGAAACATACAACAGTAAAAATATAGCACTATAACAACAAATAAACAAGCAATAGAAATGGTAAAAATAACAAACTACAATAATTGAGAGAAGAAGCTATGTTTATTGAGGAGTTAGATGACATAAAAAATAAGCGAATCTAAGAAAATATGGTCATCTAAGAAGATCTAACACAACAACGACAACAAAGAAGGCGTTTTTCAGTTTAAATAAGTCCATTGGTATCTGTATCATCTTATTTCTCAGCGCAAAAGAAACCGTGCATTTTTTGATAAAAATAGATCAAGAATTCTAAAAACTAAATTTAGAAATAATATCTATCATACTTTTGTTATAATTACATATCACCAAATTGTGATAGATAACGCTTTTATCACAAATCAATGATGCGCAATTGTTGTCGACTATTTATGAATGGATTTTTATTGATAAAGAACTGTTGTCACGAAAGGCCCTTCTTAAAAAATATTATCTATTGAGAATGACCTTTTTTGTAGTAGTGAAATAAAATTTTTCTTGGTGCTTAAAGCCAGAAGTTAGAAATAATTGTTTATATGTATATGAAAACTAGACATGTCAAATATACTTTCCGTCTTTTATTGAGGGCTTGTGCTATCAAAATGCAATAGGTATACGATGCTATAAAATCATATCTCGGGATTAGACTATGGATTGCAACTCTCTCTAATCTCTAGGTGGATGAAAAATTTGTAGTTTGTACTTGAACTTATTATTGTACTTGTTCTTCATATAGGTATATGTTGGTATTTCGTACCTAAGTTTATACTCATAAAACTTATCTTTGTTATTAAATTATATATGAATACTTGTAAGTTATGTATTGAATTGTGTTTTCAAATTGTAATTTTAATTTTTAACATGTAATTTAAAATATTATGCTATGGGTCAATTTGTATTATTATATTGCTATTAATTTTAATAAATACCTTCTTCAAAAACTTAGTAAGACATTATTATTAACAATAAAAATTAATTTCATTTTTTTAATTTAAAAAATATTTATTGATACTAACCTAGTATTAGCAAATAACTAGTAACATCATAGAAATCCAACCGATTTTGACATTTAAAAACATTAATAATTTTAGATCTAACAGTCTTAGTAAGGTACTGATACATTAGGTGCATTGAATGTTGATACTTTTGTCATGATACTTTATTTAGTATCACAGAGTATTGGCTGGGGCTACTGCATTACTTGGACCTGGTATCAATAAAGCATATCATTATTACTAATCTGTCAATAGGAAAGACATTTTTCTAATAGTACAGCTAGGTTAATTTACATTTTGCATAATAGGTACTACATGAAATGCATAAAATAAAGAAAATAGAAAATTTTGAAGGATTGTAAGTATTAGTTACATAATAATGCTCACTTTAACAACAAGACAGGTGATAAAGGCTTTGTTGAGATAGATATGCATATGCCTTCCCTTGATGTTGAGAATCTTTAATTATTGCATGAATTTGCGATCATACTATTCTTTTTGAGAAACTAAGGATAGTATATAACTTTAATTTCTAAAGGATGGCTTAAGCATCAAACTATTGCCAATTTATATTATATATCATTTTACGTAAAGTTTGATGAGAAGCTACAATGCCCTCATTTTATTGAGAATATATATACACATGCATATAGTTGCAAAAAAGAAATGACAAATAATTCATGTTCATTAAGGGTAAGATGGGGCATGGTCCAATGCAGTATAAATTTCTATGATATCGAACTAGATCAATAAAAAATCGATTATTGGACCTATATTGTATTGGATAAGAAATTAGACTTGAGCAAAAATCAGACTAATAATAGAGAACTAAGGTTGAATTGGAATTGAGCAGGTCGATTTTAGTTTGATACTAGTCCAGTCTAATTTTTTTGGTTTTGAATTTTTTTCTTGTTGTATGTATTATTTTTCTTTCATTTCTTCTAAAAAAAAAACGATTTCATTTTAACAATGTCTTTTTTGGTGACATAACTTTAAAAAAATTATTTTAGTCCAATCCCTTTTTTTGGTATTATTATTGATTTGCTAAATACTATAATAAAATCACTAAATTACACGAAATAGCAAAAAGAGAAATGACAAATAATTCTAGGTTCATAATTTAATTTTTCTATAGTATTACTGTTGATTATCTTAAAATTGGAAGGTAAATTCAAGTACTTTTGATTTTGATTATTTTTGCTTTCAATGGTGTAAACTTTTACTTTCCTAGAGTAATTACTATTGCTTTGTAATAGCTAAGTTTTTCTTTTGACTATTTAATGTTCAATGGTAAAAGGTTAGTTTATTGAAGAGAAAAATTTGTGTTGACTATATGGAAGAGAAAATAAATCAAATATAGAAAGGGGAGTTTAAAGAAAAGAAAAACTATCTGAATTAGTAGATTGATGGTAAATTTAGAAGAATTTGTATTCTATCCATTTTCTTAGTTGTTGCTACAACTTAAAGGTTGTAATTCCCAATTGTATGTTGTCTCAAGTAATAAAGTTCGAAAGTTTGAGTTTTGGTCCATAGGGAATACATTATTCAATGTCCAAATGTTACCTACAGATAACGCCTTTGGTAAGATACCTACGACTTCACTTCATCCAACATATGCGGCAGTTGACGTATACCCTATTAACCCGAGACTAGTTCCTCCATATACTAGGTTAAGTTTTTGCTCAGCTAAAATTTGACCAAGGTTATCTACTACTTTTACAAACTCTTCACCTTTCCCAGAGCTTGTCCCACAGCAACCACAAACAGTTCTAAATTGATGAATAGAAGCCCTCCCCACTTTTTTTTGGCAGTCTTTTACCCTTTGTCAGTGATTTAAAATTTGCATTAAAATAAAGGAAGTTGAGGTGCTACATTTATACAACTTTAAAAGATAATGTATTAATTAAACCAATAAGGGTAGGCCGACTGTTTTCCCAAAAGTTTGAATTTAAAAATGTAAAAATGACAACTAAAGATTAATATTTATAGATATTTATTATTGTAGCTCACATCTTCCTCGAATTTTACATCCAGTGATGGCTTAAATGCCCTTTATAGGTCGAGGATTGGCTTTCCATCTAATTTTCTTATAAATTGATAAATAGGGTCTTTTAAAGTCAAATTTCTAAGACTATAACGATCACGTTCTTTTTGGAATTATGTGTAAAATTGAGAATTCACGTTGCACGTATCCAGTAGGATGCATCTCAAGAATCAATAGGATATTATCCAAAGACTCCCTACTTTGTCCATCTTTAATGAAATAAATTTTATCCTTGTTATTTGTAGACACCATTCCTAGAGAACGACATCGCTTGTTATATGTTGAACGTACATATTTATGACATACATGTAACCTTTTCATTGTTCGTTTTCTTACAAAAGAGCTCTTAGCTAAGCCAGGCATACGTTAAACAAATGAATTAGAAAACTCACCTATTAGTCGTACCTTTGCTTCGATTATCCAACGCACATATTCAGGAATACCTTTGTGCATAAGTATTCTCAATCTTTCACACCTAGCTTGATACATTTTTAGTAAAATATGTCTAGCATATTAAGGAAAATATGTTTACAATCTAGAAAGAATGACATCCATAATGAAAATAAGAGAAAAGAAAAGAAAAAAGATGAGAGAGAATTTTTTTTTTATCAGTTATTTTGGGCAACTAAAAGAGTCGACTTGAAGAGTTACGGAGTACTGTTATCCACCACTTGACCAACAAAACAACTAAAAACAAACAACAAAAATAGTAAAAAAATAACATAAGAAAACAAATAATAAACAGTAAGGAAAAAACATCAAGTGTTGTGAACATGTTCATTCAGAGTGATAGACTCTAGCTCACTATGAAAATTCTCAACGAATGGCTTCAAATGATGTCCATTAACTTTAAAAACGTTACCATTTTTTGGATTTTCAATTTCAACAGCGCCATATATGTAAACCGTCTTGACAATGAAAGAACCTGTCTATTTTGAACGAAGTTTTCTAGGAAATAAATGCAATCTTGAATCATACAAAACAACTTTTTATGAAGGTTCAACAGATTTTCTAATGATATGTTTATCATGAAATACTTTCATTCTGTCTTGGTAAATTCTAGAATTCTCATAAGATTCATTCCTGATTTCTTCAAGTTTATCTAATTGGAGTTTTCTTAATAAACCTGCTTTGTCTGAATCAAAATTAAGCATTTTAATGGCCCAAAAAGCTTTATGTTCTAATTCCACAAGTAGTGACAAGCTTTTCCAAAAACAAGTCTATAGGGAGACATTCCAAGAGGTGGTTTCAAAGAAGCTTGATAAGCCCAAAGTGCATCAATTAATCTTGAAGACCAATCTTTACGATTTCGATTCATAGTTTTTTCCAAAATGCATTTTATCTCTCTATTGGAAAGTTCAACTTGTCCATTTGTTTGTGGATGATAATGAGTAGACACTTTGTGTGTAATTCCATAATTTTTCTTTCAACTCTCAAAATGTCTATTACAAAAGTGTAAACCTCCATCACTTATTATGGCTTGAGGTACTCCAAAACATGAAAAAATATTTTCCTTCAAAAATTTCAAAACAATTTTATGATCATTGGCTTTGTATGAAATTGCCTCTACCCACTTTGAAGCATAGTCAACTCCAACCAAATTGTATTGATATCCAAATGAAGTTGGAAAAGGACCCATGAAATCAATGCCCCAACAATAAAATATTTCAATGACTAAAATAGGATTTAATGGCATCATGTTTCTACGAGTTATTTCACCTAACTTTGACAACCGTCACATGTTTTACAAAATGTATATATGTCTTTAAATAAGATGGGCCAAAAAAATCCACATTGCAAGATTTTCGCAGCAGTTTTCTTTGAAAAAAATGACCATCACATACTTTAGAATGACAAAAGGAAATAATACTTTGAATTTCATTTTCAGGTATACATTTCCTTATGATTTGGTCCGAACAATATTTAAAAAGATATAGGTCATCCCAAAAGAAATTGCGTACCTCTCTTTAAAATATTTTCTTGTCTTGAGCATTCCAATGATTTGGGATTTGACATGTAACAAGAAAATTAACAATATCAGCAAACTAAGGTAAAGCTTAAACAATTAAAAGTTGCTCATTAGAAAAATTATCATTAATTGGTGTTGTCTCAATTGGTTCATCAAACACAAGTCTGGACAAGTGATCAGCAACCACATTTTGTACTGCTTTCTTATCTTGAATTATAAGGTCAAATTCTTAAAGTAGTAGGATCCACCTAAACAACCTAGGTTTAGCATACTTTTTTTGAGAGAAGATATTTCAAAGCTACATGATCACTAAAGATGAGAATGGGTAAGCCAACAAGATAAGATCTAAATTTATCCAAGGCAAATACTACTGCAAGTAATTTCTTCTCAGTGGTAGAATAATTCATTTGAGCACTATTTAAGGTTTTACTAGCATATTAAATCACATAAGGTTTCTTATCCTTTCGTTGTCCTAAAATAGCTCAAATATTATAATCGCTAGCATCACACGTGATTTCAAAAGCCAAAGTCCAATCAATAGGCTGCATGATAGGAGCATATGTTAGCATGCTTTTAAGTTTGCTAAAAGCTTTTTGACATGACTCAGTCCACTCAAACAGAGCATCGTTTGACAAGAGATTACACAATGGTCTTGATATAACACTAAAGTCATTGATAAATCTCCTATAAAAACCAGCATGTTCTAAAAATGATCTAACATCTTTAACAAACTTAGGAATGGGCAAGTTAAAAATCAATTCAATTTTAGATTTATCTACTTCAATTCCTTTAGATGAGACAATATATCCAAGTACAATACCATTTATGACCATGAAATGACATTTTTCCCAATTAAGCACGAGATTCTTTTCTTCACACCTAGTCAAAACATTTTATAAATTAGATAAACAATCATAAAATGAATCACCAAAGATAGAAAAATCATCCCATGAAAACTTCAAGAAATCATTCAATATGTTGCTAAAAATGCTAAGCATGCATCTTTGAAATGTAGCTGGTGCATTATACAATCCAAAAGACATCCTTTTATATGCAAAAGTTCAAAATGGGCAAGTGAAAGTGGTATTTTCTTGGTCTCCAAAGTGCAATTTTAATTTGGTTATACCCAGAATACTCATCTAGGAAATAATAAAATGCAGGTGCAGCTACTCTTTCTAACATTTGACCAATGAATGGTAAAAGGAAATGGTCTTTCATAGTCATTAAGTTGAGTTTCCTATAGTGAATGCACATTCTCCAACTAGTAATTGTTCTAGTTGGAATTAATTCATTATTTTCATTTTTAACTACATTAACCCTAGATTGTTTAGGTACAACTTGAGTAAGACTTACTCATGTACTATCATAATTAGGGTAAATGATCCCCACATCTAAAAGCTTGAGAACTTCATTTCCCACTACCTCTTTCATATTAGGATTTAGCATATGTTGCATTTGTATAGATATTTTGTTCACAAAAATCAAAGGACTAATTTTTTTATGTCAACTATGGTCCATCCTAAGGAATGTTTATGCAATCTTAGAATTTCTAACAACTCACATTCTTGAAGAGCACTGAGTTTAGAGGAAATTATCACCAGAAAAGTTTCATTGGTACCCAAGAAAGCATATTTGAGATCCTATGACGGTGGTTTTAATTTAAGTTTTGGCGATTGAACACTCGATGACATCGATTTATCAGCATGTTGAGGTAAATCTTCAAATTTTGTCTCCATCCATTAACTTCTAAAACCTAAGAAGATGTTAAAAGGGAATAAATGTGAGATATTTCAAAATTTTCATCAAAATTGAAATCATTGCAATCATTTAAACAAGCATCCAAGGGATGAGAAAAAGATGAAACATTAAAGCAGTCGTGAACAAGTTCCTCAATATAACTAACTTCATGCATGTCATCATTTTCACTAGGTTGCTTGCAAATATTAAACACATTTATTTCCAATGTCATGTTTCCAAAGGATAGTTTTAAGACTTCATTTTTACAATTGATTATTGCATTAGATGTAGCAAGAAATGGACGTTTTAATATGACAGGAATTTGAGTGTTTAAATTAGGAACAGGTTGTGTGTCTAGGACAATAAAATCAAGAAGGAAGTAAAATTTATCTACTTGGACTAACACTTCCTCAAGTATTCCTCATGGCATTTTCACAAAACGATTAGCAAGTTGAAGTGTTGTAGAGGTAGGTTTAAGCTCTCCTAAACCTAATTGCTTACACACTGAATATGTTAAATGGTTAACACTTGTACCAAGATCAAGTAAAGCATAGTTTATCCTAAAGTTTCCAATTACACAAGAAAATGGTTGGTCAACCAGATCTTTATATTTTGGTAGATTGTTATATTGAATAATTGAACTAACATTCTTAGTTAAAAATGCTTTCTTTTGAACATTAAGCTTCTTTTTAACATTGCATAAATCTTTCAAAAATTTAGCATAAGAAGGAACTTGCTTAATTCCATTTAACAAAGGAATGTTAATTGTAACTTGCTTGAAAATTTCAAAGATTTCAAAATTTTGGTTCAACTTTTGCTTTGGTTGTAACCTTTGAGGAAAAAGAGTAGGTTAGCAACAAATGGTTTAATTTCATCATGCTTATAATTATCCTTATGATTGCCTTTTGGCTTTATTGGATCATCAAGCATTTTGTCCTTGAGAGAAATGATTTTGTCAATAACCTTGCCACTTCATAAAGTTGTAATGGAATTGGCATTTTCAAGTTGAGTTTCATTGGTACTAGAAAGATGACATTGACTAGAAGGATTAGGTTGAGTTTAAGTAGGAAACTTACCTTTCTCCTGAGTGGGCAAAGATGCAGTCGAAGTAGACAATGTATTTTTCATTTCATTGCTGGCTTGTGAAGTTTGATTATTAATGTTTGTTTGCCCTTGCATGAATGCTTGTAATGTCTCCTCAAGATTCTTCGAATGTGGTAGTGTATAAGAACTTGAAATTTGACGTACCTTGAGAAGGCATTGAGCATGCATTATTGTCATTCCTCCAACTAAAATTGGGATGATTCCTCTATCCAGGGTTATAAGTTTCTAAAAAAGAAGATAGAAAAAGCTTTCTAAAATTATTCATCGCATTTGTTTGTTCATGAAAAGCTTATTTGAAAATAGGAATATTCGGATGCCCATTTGTTGAGTGCCCTATAATTTCACAAATGTCACAAATTTCTTCATTTTACACAGATTTAGCTTCCTTAAGTTTCCTTATTTCCACAGCTTCAACCTTTCTAGCCAAACTAGCAATCATAGCATTTAGATCATCTTCTTTGTTAAGGTGATATTTTTCTTTAACATTTGTAAGATTAGATCTAATTGAATTTTCAAAAGAATTAGTGTTATGCCAAGATTATGAGTTTTCAGCCAAGTGGTCTAAGTACTCTAAGGCTTCTTTAGGTTCTTTGTAAAGAAATTCACCATTACACGTTTTCACAAATTGCTTTATTTCATATGCTAATCCCTCATAAAAGAAACATATATGCGCCATTTTTCAAAACCATAATGTGGACAAGAATTTAAAAAGTCCTTAAATCTTTCCCAACATTGGAAATATGCTTCGTTTGGATTTTAAGAAAAATTTTGGATTTGTATTTTCAAAGCATTGGTCTTATGGTTGGAAAGAATTTTTTCAAGAATTCACCTTGCATTTCATGCCATGTGCCAATTGATCTAGGTCTTAAAGAGTTAAGCCAAATTTTTGCTTTATCTTTTAATGAAAAAATAATAATTTTAGCCTAACAATTTCATCGGTGCAAGCTTGATCATTAAAGGTGGCACAAACTTCCTCAAATTCTTTAAGATGCAAGTAAGGACTTTCATATTCTAAACCATGGAAACTAGGAAGTAATGAAATCATTCTTGGCTTAAATATAAAATTATTAGCATTAAGAGGAAAAATAAAGCATCAAGGAGCAAAACTTCGAGGTGGCTGTAGATATTCATGCACGGTTCGTAATGGTTGATTTACATGTTCATTATACACACTTTCCTTTTCAGCCATTGTGCTAGATGTGTGTGATTATGAAGGTGAATTAAATAAATTCCCAAAAAAGGTTTCAAAATTACCTTTGACCAAACGATAAGAGTTAGGATCACGATGCCACCCAAGAATAAAAATAAATAAAAAATAATACAACTATAAAATAAAATATTAGCACATCAATAAAGCAAATGAAAAGAAGAGAGGTGGTATAGCCTTTCCCTTAATAAAATTAATATAAATAAAAATAATAGCACAATAATTAAGAAAGGTGGCAAAGCCTACCATGAACAAAACAAACAAAAATTAGGTGGTATGTGTACAACCAACCATAAATGACAAACATGAGCAGCTGAGCCTCCCAATTAAACGAAAATAAATAATAGCAAGTATATAATTAAATAAAAATGCTAGAGTTAGAAGTTAAAGTTAGTGAAAGAAAATTAAATAAAAACTAGTAAACTTTATACAAACCGTGTTTCCGTGTTTCCTAGCAACATCGCCAAAAACTTACTACAACTTAAAAGTTGTAATTCCCAAGTGTAGGCTATGTCAAGTAATAAAGTTGGAAGTTTGAGTATCCATCTATAGGGAATATGTTATCCAATGTCCAAATATTATAAGTCCAAATATGATAAAACTAGAATGAATTTATTAATTATTAAATGTAAATTTAATGTTATTGACTATTAGGGCATTAAGGATTCATTTTGTTGATAATTACAAAAATCATTCTTTATTCATTTTTTTTAACTCAATTAAGAATCACTCAAGGGATTATCTTAATCGAAAGATAAATATATTAAATACATCACAATACCTCTTTGAAGAAAAGGTAACAAAATTGAAGAATAATCATTCAATTTATTTGTTAAAACTATAAGGGAGAATGCATGATTCCCCATTCTTTTTGGTTTAATACCCCATTATCCCTCTATATTTTTTCTAATATCCCATCACCCCCTGAATTTTTTTTTTGTTTTCAGTTTTACCCTTCAGTGATTTAAACTTGAACCATTGAACCAAATTGATTAAACCGATTTTTTTAAAATTATAAAAATAAACTGATTTTTTAAAATTATAAAAATAAACTTATTTTTTTAAAATTGTAAAAATAAATTTACTTGTGAGAACAAAATAAAATACTCTAACACATTTATTATTGCATTAAATGACTTATTTTGATAATTTTTTTAAACTTTAATACACATATATTTTCAAAACACATAATAAATTCTATTAAAAATAAAAATTATTTTTATTAATGTAATAAAAATAGTTTTATATTTATAAAATTATTCTGAAATATTACTATTTTAAAGAAAATAAATCTAATTTATTATAAAAATAAAAATATTTTGAAATTATAAACTTATTTTATAAACTTTTCTAAAACCATCATTAATTTTATCAATTTATAATATTTTTAAAATTATTAAGGGAAATAAATATAATTTATTATAAAATTGGAGTTATTTTGAAATTATTATCAATTTTAAATTTAATTTAAATTTTTTATAATTTTACGATAATAATAATTTGAATTTGAAATATTTTTAAATTTTAATGATTATTTTTTTATATTAAAAAAATTTATTATTAATTGAATTTATTTTATATAGTTTTAAAATAATTATTTATTAAATATTTGATCACAAATATGTACTTGGTATAATGGTAAGGGCATTAATTTATTTTTATAGGTTCTAATTCGAATAATTATAATATCAATTTATTTTTACAATTTTAAAAAAATCGATTTATTTTTATAATTTTAAAAAAAGACCGGTTTAATCGATTTGGTTCAATGGTTCAAGTTTAAATCATTGAAGGGCAAAACTAGAAAAAAATATGACTCAGAGGGGTGATGGGGTATTAGAAAAAATATAGAGGAGTAATGGGACATTAGGCCAAAAAGTAGGGGGGAATCGGGCATTCTCCTAAACTATAACATACCTTGTTATTGATTTGAAGAAAATGTGCAAGCATTCAATGTACCATTTGTGAAAAAAAGTTTCGTTGAAACACAACTTAGAATGATTAAAGAACAATATTATAAAATCAACAAAACTTCACCCTTAACCCTAACTACAAATCTAGAAAGCTATTAAATAAAACCAAAATTACACACAAAGAGGATGAAAAAAAAAGGATGTCCTAAATAACTTCTACTACTTCCTTTATATAGGCAAAACAAAATATATTTCACATGTATGAACATAAATGCAAACTTTCAACTTAATCATGCTCTGTCAGTTTGTAGCACATTTTGGTCCACTGAATTCATTGAATTTGTTGACGTTGTCTTCTTTAAAGTACAATATGCTCATTATACGAAACCTGCGCAAAACCGATTATCAAGTTACGTTCTTATTTTGAATTTTGTATGAAGAAAAATACTTAATTTTGGAAAAACTAATAATATTCTTAAGTGTAAAACACAATATTTCTCTTGATAATCCTACACTTTTCAACATTTATTAGTTTTCACATTGATCAATTGAAGAAAATTTTCTTGAAAAATCATCTTTTTGGTGGCATAACATTATAAAAAAAAAAACAATACTGGTTTGCATATGCACTTATACTTTTGTTGATACGTATATTTCTAGTTGTTGAAGTAGAAATGCATATGCATTCCATTAGAGTTGAGCATCTTTAACTATTAGGTGAATTTGTGATTGCACTATCTTTTTTGAGAAATGAAGGATAGTATATCTGTTTAATTTTTAGAGGATTGCTTGAGCATCAAATTGTTGCCAATTGTATTGTATACCATATTAGGTAAAGCTTGATGAGAAGCTACATTGCCCTAATTTTATTAAAAATATCATACATACACAAGCATATAAATACAAAAGAAGAAATAACAAATAATTCAAGTTCATTAAGGGTAAGGTGGGGCATGGTCCAATTCAGTATGAATTTCTATGGTATTGAATGATAATGAAAAAATTTTGATTATTTGCCCAATATTGGACCAGATAAGAAATTAGACTCGAAACAAAATCAGACCGGTAGTATGGAACTAAAATTTAATTGGAACTAAGCCGGTCGATTTTAGTTTAATTTCAGTCTGGTCTAATTTTTCTAGTTTTGAATTTTTTTCTTGTTGCATGTTATATTTTCCTTTCTTTTCTTAAAAAAATGACTTCATTGTTTAACTTGAAAAAAAATCTTTTTGGTTGCATAATGTTATAAAATAAAAAAATAATACTAGTCTTAGTCTAATACCCTTTTCTTAATATTTTATTCATTCGGTCTGGTTCTAGATTTTGTGCACTTCTAGTTGTATAAAGTGAAAACTCACTATACTTTGAGTAGATTTATTAATATAGCAAATTTTCTACATTATGCACAATGCTATAGCAAATTGAATATGTTGTAGAAGATTACCAAAAGAGAAATGAACAAATAATTCTAGGTTCATAATTTAATTTTCTTATAGTGATTATTGTTGATTGTGTTATTTATTATGAAACCCATTTAAGCCCCTTCTTAATTTAAGTGCATTTTGGTTTAAATTATTGTTGCTTTAGATAGTGTAAACTTTTGCTCTCTTAGAGTAATTATTAATACTTTGTAATAGAAAAGTTTTTCTTTTGACTGTTCAATTTTAAATGTTAAACGGTTAGTTCATTGAAGAGAAAAGCTTTGTGTTGACTCTACGGAAGGGAAAATAAGTCAAATATGGAAAGTGGAGTCTAAAGAAAAAAAAAACTATCTGAATTCGTAGATTGGTGGTAAATTTAGGAAGAATTTGTATTCTATCAATTTTCTTAGTTGTCACATTGATCATTGAAGAATTCTCTTTGATGTTGTTATATGTTATATCAGATTCTTTTCAAGAAAAAATTTTGGATTTGTATAGCTAATATAGTATTTACACTTTTGTTGATATGTATATATCTAGTTGTCGAAATAGAAATGCATATGAATTCTATTAAAGTTGAACATCTTTAATTACTACGTAAATATGTGATAATTCTATCTTTTTGAGAAACTAAAGATAATATATGTCTTAAATTTTTAGAGGATGGTTTGAGCATCAAACCATTGCAAATTTATATTATATACCATCTTAGGTAAAATTTGATAAGAAACTACAATGCCCTCATTTTACCAAAATTATCATATGTACACATATAAATAGCTGCAGGAAAAGGAAATTACAAATATTTCAAGTTCATTAAGGATAAGGTGGGGCATGAACCAATTTAATATGATTTTCTACGATACTGAACTAGATTAGAAAATGTCGATTGTTTGCCCAATATTGGACCGGACAAGAAAATAGACTTGCACAATAATTGAGCCTGTAATAGAAAACTAATATCAAATTGGAACTGAACCGGTTGATTTTAGTTTGATTCTAGTCCGATCTAATTATTTTTCTAGTTTTGAATCTTTTCTTCTTGTTGGATGTTTTATTTTCCTTTCATTTCATAGAAAACAACTTCATAATTTAACTTCGAAACAATGTCTTTTTGGTGGCATAACTTTAAAAAAATAAAAAATAAAACCTTATTTTAGTCCAATCCCTTTTTTAGTACAATTACTAAATCGGTCCAGTGTTGGTTTTTTACCAATCTCTAGTTAAATAAAGTGAAAACGGACTATTCTTACATAGATTTATTACTATTATAAATTTACTATGTCGCACAAAATACTTAATCAAAATTGCAAAAAAGGAAATGACAAATAATTCTAGGTTCATAATTTAATTTTCTTATAGTGATTATTGTTGATTGTGTTATTTATTATGAAACCCTATTTAAGCCCCTTCTTAATTTAAGTGCCATTGGGTTTAACTTATTGTTGCTTTAGATACTGTAAACTTTTACTCTCCTAGAGTAATTGTTAATACTTTGTAAATAGCTAAGTTTTTCTTTTGAGTGTTCAATTTTAAACAGTTAAACGGTTAGTTCATTGAAGAGAAAGCTTTGTGTTGACTCTACGGAAGGGAAAATAAGTCAAATATGGAAATTGGAGTCTAAAGAAAAAAAAAAACTATCTGAATTCGTAGATTGGTGGTAAATTTAGGAAGAATTTGTATTCTATCAATTTTCTTAGTTGTCACATTGATCATTTGAAGAATTCTCTTTGATGTTGTTATATGTTATATCAGATTCTTTTCAAGAAAAAAATTTGGATTTGTATATCTAATACAGTATTTACACTTTTGTTAATACGTAAATTTCTAGTTGTTGAAATAAAAATGCATATGAATTCCATTAAAGTTGAGCATTTTTAATTACTACGTAAATATGTGATTATTCTATCTTTTTGAGAAGCTAAGGATAATATATGTGTTAAATTTTTAAAGGATGGTTTGAGCACCAAACCATTGCTAATTTATATTATATACCATCTTAGGTAAAATTTGATAAGAAACTACAATGCCCTCATTTTACCAAAATTATCATATGCACATATATAAATAGCTGCGGAAAAGGAAATTACAAATATTTCAAGTTCATTAAGGATAAGGTGGGGCATGAACCAATTTAATCTGATTTTCTATGATACTGAACTAGATTAGAAAATGTCGATTGTTTGCCCAATATTGGACCGGACAAGAAAATAGACTTGCACAATAATTGAGCCTGTAATAGAAAACTAATATCAAATTGGAACTAAACCGGTTGATTTTAGTTTGATTCTAGTCCGGTCTAATTTTTTTTCTAGTTTTGAATCTTTTCTTATTGTTCGATGTTTTATTTTCCTTTCATTTCCTAGAAAACAACTTCATATTTTAACTTGGAAACAATGTCTTTTTGGTGGCATAACTTTAAAAAAATAAAAAATAAAACCTTATTTTAGTCCAATCCCTTTTTTTAGTACAATTACTAAATTCGGTCCAGTGTTGGTTTTTTACCAATCTCTAGTTAAATAAAGTGAAAACGGACTATTCTTACATAGATTTATTACTATTATAAATTTACTATGTCGCACAAAATACTTAATCAAAATTGCAAAAAAGGAAATGACAAATAATTCTAGGTTCATAATTTAATTTTCTTATAGTGATTATTGTTGATTGTGTTATTTATTATGAAACCCATTTAAGCCCCTTCTTAATTTAAGTCCATTGGGTTTAACTTATTGTTGCTTTAGATACTGTAAACTTTTACTCTCCTAGAGTAATTGTTAATACTTTGTAAAAACTAAGTTTTTCTTTTGAGTGTTCAATTTTAAACGTTAAACGGTTAGTTCATTGAAGAGAAAGCTTTGTGTTGACTCTACGGAAGGGAAAATAAGTCAAATATGGAAAGTGAAGTCTAAAGAAAAAAAAAACTATCTGAATTCGTAGATTGGTGGTAAATTTAGGAAGAATTTGTATTCTATCAATTTTCTTAGTTGTCACATTGATCATTTGAAGAATTCTCTTTGATGTTGTTATATGTTATATCAGATTCTTTTCAAGAAAAAAATTTGGATTTGTATATCTAATACAGTATTTACACTTTTGTTAATACGTAAATTTCTAGTTGTTGAAATAAAAATGCATATGAATTCCATTAAAGTTGAGCATTTTTAATTACTACGTAAATATGTGATTATTCTATCTTTTTGAGAAGCTAAGGATAATATATGTCTTAAATTTTTAAAGGATGGTTTGAGCACCAAACCATTGCTAATTTATATTATATACCATCTTAGGTAAAATTTGATAAGAAACTACAATGCCCTCATTTTACCAAAATTATCATATGCACATATATAAATAGCTGCGGAAAAGGAAATTACAAATATTTCAAGTTCATTAAGGATAAGGTGGGGCATGAACCAATTTAATCTGATTTTCTATGATACTGAACTAGATTAGAAAATGTCGATTGTTTGCCCAATATTGGACCGGACAAGAAAATAGACTTGCACAATAATTGAGCCTGTAATAGAAAACTAATATCAAATTGGAACTAAACCGGTTGATTTTAGTTTGATTCTAGTCCGATCTAATTATTTTTCTAGTTTTGAATCTTTTCTTCTTGTTGGATGTTTTATTTTCCTTTCATTTCATAGAAAACAACTTCATAATTTAACTTGGAAACAATGTCTTTTTGGTGGCATAACTTTAAAAAAATAAAAAATAAAACCTTAGTTTAGTCCAATCCCTTTTTTTAGTACAATTACTAATTTGGTCTAATGTTGGTTTTTTACCAATCTCTAGTTAAATAAAGTGAAAACGGACTATTCTTACATAGATTTATTACTATTATAAATTTATTATGTCGCACAAAATACTTAATCAAAATTGCAAAATAGGAAATGACAAATAATTCTAGGTTCATAATTTAATTTTCCTATAGTGATTATTGTTGATTGTGTTATTTATTATGAAACCTATTTAAGCCCCTTCTTAATTTAAGTGCATTGGGTTTAAATTATTGTTGCTTTAGATAGTGTAAACTTTTACTCTCCTAGAGTAATTATTAATACTTTGTAATAGCTAAGTTTTTCTTTTGAGTGTTCAATTTTAAACATTAAACGGTTAGTTCATTGAAGAGAAAGCTTTGTGTTGACTCTACGGAAGGGAAAATAAGTCAAATATGGAAAGTGGAGTCTAAAGAAAAAAAAACTATCTGAATTCGTAGATTGGTGGTAAATTTAGGAAGAATTTGTATTCTATCAATTTTCTTAGTTGTCACATTGATCAATTGAAGAATTCTCTTTGATGTTGTTATATGTTATGTCAGATTCTTTTCAAGAAAAATTTTTGGATTTGTATAGCTAATATAGTATTTACACTTTTGTTGATATGTATATATCTAGTTGTCGAAATAGAAATGCATATGAATTCTATTAAAGTTGAACATCTTTAATTACTACGTAAATATGTGATAATTCTATCCTTTTTGAGAAACTAAAGATAATATATGTCTTAAATTTTTAGAGGATGGTTTGAGCATCAAACCATTGCAAATTTATATTATATACCATCTTAGGTAAAATTTGATAAGAAACTACAATGCCCTCATTTTACCAAAATTATCATATGCACACATATAAATAGCTGCAGAAAAGGAAATTACAAATATTTCAAGTTCATTAAGGATAAGGTGGGGCATGAACCAATTTAATATGATTTTCTACGATACTGAACTAGATTAGAAAATGTCGATTGTTTGCCCAATATTGGACCGGACAAGAAAATAGACTTGCACAATAATTGAGCCTGTAATAGAAAACTAATATCAAATTGGAACTGAACCGGTTGATTTTAGTTTGATTCTAGTCCGATCTAATTATTTTTCTAGTTTTGAATCTTTTCTTCTTGTTGGATGTTTTATTTTCCTTTCATTTCATAGAAAACAACTTCATAATTTAACTTCGAAACAATGTCTTTTTGGTGGCATAACTTTAAAAAAATAAAAAATAAAACCTTATTTTAGTCCAATCCCTTTTTTAGTACAATTACTAAATCGGTCCAGTGTTGGTTTTTTACCAATCTCTAGTTAAATAAAGTGAAAACGGACTATTCTTACATAGATTTATTACTATTATAAATTTACTATGTCGCACAAAATACTTAATCAAAATTGCAAAAAAGGAAATGACAAATAATTCTAGGTTCATAATTTAATTTTCTTATAGTGATTATTGTTGATTGTGTTATTTATTATGAAACCCATTTAAGCCCCTTCTTAATTTAAGTCCATTGGGTTTAAATTATTGTTGCTTTAGATACTGTAAACTTTTACTCTCCTAGAGTAATTGTTAATACTTTGTAAAAACTAAGTTTTTCTTTTGAGTGTTCAATTTTAAACGTTAAACGGTTAGTTCATTGAAGAGAAAGCTTTGTGTTGACTCTACGGAAGGGAAAATAAGTCAAATATGGAAAGTGGAGTCCAAAGAAAAAAAAAAACTATCTGAATTCGTAGATTGGTGGTAAATTTAGGAAGAATTTGTATTCTATCAATTTTCTTAGTTGTCACATTGATCAATTGAAGAGTTCTCTTTGATGTTGTTATATGTTATGTCAGATTCTTTTCAAGAAAAAATTTTGGATTTGTATATCTAATACAGTATTTACACTTTTGTTGATACGTATATTTCTAGTTGTTGAAATAGAAATGCATAAACATTCCATTAAAGCTGAGCATCTTTAATTATCACATGAATTTGTGATCATACTAATCTTTTTGAGAAACTAATGATAGTATATATCTATAATTTTTAGAGGATTGCTTGAGCATCAAATCATTGCCAATTTGTATTGTATAACATCTTCGATAAAGTTTAATAAGAAGCTACAATGCCTTGATTTTACTAAAAATACCCTACCTACACATGCATACATCTTCAAAAAAGAAATGACAAATATTCAAGTTCATTAGGGGGGGGGGGGGGTGGCATTCTCCAAGTCAGTATGAATTTCTACGGAATTGAACTTTATCGAAAAAAAATCGATTATTTGCAAAATATTGGACAGAATAAGAAATTAGACTCGAAACAAAATCATACTAGTAATAGGAACTAAAATTTAACTGGAATTGAGCCGGTCAATTTTACTTTGATTCTAGTCCGGTCTAATTTTTTTCTTATTGCATGTTTTATTTTCCCTTTTTTTCTTAAAAAATGACTTCATTTTTTAACTTTAACAAAACTTCTTTTTGGTGGCATAACTTTATAAAAACAAAAAAAAAACTGGTTTTTGTCTAATCCCTTTTTTTTGGTACTGTTATTGATTTGGTCCGGTTCTAGTTTATGCCCACTTCTAGTTAAATAAGGTGAAAACTAACTATTCTTTGAGCAGATTTATTATTATAGTAAATTTTCTATGTTGTGCAAAATACTATAAAAAATTCACTATGTTGCAAAAAATTGCCAAAAGAGAAATGACAAATAATTCTAGGTTCATAATTTAATTTTCCTACAATGATTATTGTTGATTGTGTTATTTATTATGAAATACATTTAAGCCCCTTCTTAATTTAAGTACTTTTGGTTTAATTATTGTTGCTTTAGATAGTGTAACTTTTACTCTCCAAGAGCAATTATTATTACCTTTTAATAGCTAAGTTTTTCTTTTGGCAGTTTAATTTTCAACTTTAAAAGGTTAGTTTATTGAAGAGAAAAATTTATGTTGACTCTGTCGAAGGGAAAATAAACCAAATATGGAAAAAGGAGTCTAAAGAAAAGAAAAACTATTTGAATTGGTAAATTGGTTGTAAATTTAGGAAGAATTTGTATTCTATCCATTTTCTTAGTTATCACATTGATCAATTGAAGAATTTTCTTTGATGTTGCTATACATTTTTGTCGGATTTTTTTGAAGGAAAATTTGTAGTATTGTATATCTAATACAGTATTTACACTTTTATTGATACGTATATTTCTAGTTGTTGAAATAGAAATGTATATGAATTCCATTAAAGTTAAGCATCTTAATTACTATGTGAATTTGTGATTATTCTATCCTTTTTGAAAAACTAAGGATAGTATATGTCTTCAATTTTTAGAGGATGGTTTGAGCATCAAACCATTGCCAAATTGTATTATATACCATCTTAGGTAAAGTTTGAAGAGAACCTACAATGTCCTCATTTTACCAAAATTATCATACGGACACTTATAAGTAGCTGCAGAAAAGGAAATTACAAATATTTCAAGTTCATTTAGGATAAGGTGGGACATGAACCAATTCAATTTGAATTTCTATGATATCGAACTAGATAAAAAAAGTCAATTGTTTTCCCTATATTGGATTGGATAAGATATTAGACTCGAACAAAAACTGGGCCTGTAATAGAGAACTAATATCAAATTGCAACTGAGCCGGTTGATCTTAATTTGATTCTGGTCCGGTGTAATTTTTTTTCTAGTTTTGAACCTTTTTTTCTTGTTGCATGTTTTTTTTCCATTAATTTCCTAAAAAATAACTTCATTTTTTAACTTGAAAACATTGTCTTTTTGGTGGCATAACTTTAAAAAAGAAGAAAAAAAAACTTATTTTAGTCCAATCCCTTTTTAAGTACAATTACTGATTCGGTCCAATGTTGGTTTTTTACCAACCTCTAGTTAAATAAAGTGAAAACTCACTATTCTTTGCATAGATTTATTACTATCATAAATTTTATAGTGATTAGTACTGTTGTAAATTTTATAGTTAAATAAAGTGAAAACTCAAAATTGCAAAAAAGGAAATGACAAATAATTCTAGGTTCATAATTTAATTTTCCTATAGTGATTATTGTTGATTATGTTATTTATTATGAAACCCATTTAAGACCCTTCTTAAAATTGGCTGATAAATTTAAGTACTTCTGATTTAAATTATTGTTGATTTCGATAGTGTAAACTTTTACTCTCCTATAGTAATTATTACTACTTTGTAATAGCTAAGTTTTTTTTTTGGCTATTTAACGCTTAATGTTAAAAGGTCAATTTATAGAAGAGAAAAAAATTTTGTTGATTTTATGAAGGGGAAAATAAATCAAATATGGAAAGGGGAGCCTAACAAAAAAAAAATAAATCAAATATGGCTATTTCTAAAAATGCCTGTGCGTTACATGTTGATTACGAGGCATTTAGAGTGAGGCAGAAAGAAAGGGCGTAGTTGCAGCAAGATTGTATTTTGAGCCTCTTTAATGAGGTGTGTGCCCTATTACATTGAGAGGATCTGTCTAACATGCAGGTATGATATGACTATCTATTCATGACATTTCTATAGTACTTTATTTCACATCTTGCGTAGTTTAGTATGTGATGAGAATGCCTAAGGCCCCATTGGTTTGTTTTAGTTATAAGGTGTTATATGGGATGTGATGAGGGAGCTTGAGGACTTATCTTGATTTTTATACAGGTTTTATTTTTTAGAATGTCTATTTTACAAGGGAAACTCCATGCCTTTTTTTTAAATTGACATCTACCATGTGTTTTTTTTCTTTCTATTTTAGCTGATGAAGGGGATGCAAGTATGTGCATTGTTGAGAGGCCCCATTTGGAAGAGCAAAGCCAATACAAGATGATCCTATCAATTTCCGTCAAGCCATTGAAAGTTCTAACTCTCTAAAGTGGATTGATGCCATGAATGAGGAGATTAAGTCCATGAAGGACAATGATGTGTGGGATCTTGTTATAAGAACCCACTAGACGACCTGCCCCAGGAACTCTTGAATCAATTGTTATACGCACCCAAGAAACTAGAAAACAAGTTGTAGATGATTAGATTAGAACTTAAGGACACAAAGGTTAATCACTCTCTTGATAAGTCAAGATATTGTATTCTACCAAGAACACAAGAAAGCAAAGCAAAGTTTGCTAAAATAACTTAATATTATTAATGATATGATGAAATTCGTTTTACATACTTGTAGCTTTTATATAGGCATGTAAACATCATAATCCTAAATAAAAATGGTGTCCAAAATTAAGCAAGAATAGAAATCCTAACTTAAGTTAAAAAATAAAACTATAATCCTAATCTTATAAAGGAACCTAAATAACAATCCTAAACAAACAAGAAAACTTTAATAACAATCTTAATCTAATAAGAAAACCCAAAAAAAAATGACAATCCTAAACAAACAAGGAAACTTATTCCATATAGAATAAAGAATCTTCAAAAGCCCAAATTATCCATGCGGCACAAGGATTTAGTAATGTAGGGCTATTTTATTCTTCTTCTTGCATATAAAGATAAATGATTATCTTTGGTGAAGCTTTGGAAACTTCAAGAACAATCTTAGAACTTTCTAGAATTGCCTCTTTGTCATACAGTTCCATAATTAAGCCTTGTTAAGCCTCTTTCATCCTCTTTATCCTTCCCCTAGTCATTGGACTGTCGATTCCTCGCAAAGGATCTTGAAACGAATTGGGAGTATTAGTTTGAACCATTTGGACTGCACCTCGATCTCTATTATCTTGTCCTATTGCCAGAAGGTACGAAATCCATTGGTTGCAAATGGATATTTAAGACCAAGAGGGATTCAAAAAGTGATATGGAGAGGTACAAGGCATGTCTTGTCGCAAAGGGCTTTACACAGAAAGAAGGCATTGACTATAAAGAGACTTTCTCATCAATTTCTTCGAAAGACTCTTTTAGGATCATAATGACATTAGTGGCGCATTTCAATCTTGAGTTACATCAAATGGATGTGAAGACGACGTTTCAAACTTTGTGTTGGGAGACCCAAAGAATATGGTTTGCAAACTTAAGAAATCCATCTATAGGTTCAAATAAGCATCTCGACAATGGTATTTCAAGTTTCATCAAGTGATCATCTCGTTCGGTTTTGAGATGAATTTGGTCAATGATTGTGTATACCATAAGTTTTGTGGGAGCAAATATATTTTTCTGATTTTATATGTCGATGACATATTGCTTGCCAGCAACAATATAGGCTTATTGCATGAAACCAAGAGATTTCTAGCTAAGAATTTTGAGATGAAAGATCTTGGTGACGCCTATTTTGTATTAGGTATCCAAATACACCGAGACCACTCTCGGGGTATTCTAGGATTGTCACAAAAGAGTTATATAAAAAAGGTTCTCAAAAGATATGGCATGCAAGATTGTAAACCAGGTGATACCCTTATGGCTAAGGGAGACACGCTTGGTCTTAAACAGTGCCCTAAGAATGACATTAAGAAAATGGAAATGCAGAAGATTCCCTATGCCTCAGCAGTAGGGAGTCTGATGTATGCTTAGGTTTGTACGCACCTGGATATTGCGTATGTTACTGGATGTTAGGGAAATATTTAAGCAATCCAAGAGTAGACCATTGGAAAGTAGCTAAACAGGGTCTTGCGGTACTTACAGAGAATAAAATATTACATGCTTATATATTGGAGGTCGGATAAACTTGAGATCGTTGGGTATACCGACTCTGATTTTGCTAGATGCCAATATAGTATGAAATCTATACCAGATTATGTCTTTCTGCTAGTTGGAGGTACTATCTCTTGGAAGAGTGCTAAACAGTCTCTTATAGCCTCTTCTACCATGACAGTAGAGTTCATAGCATGTTTTGAGGGGTCCAATCAAGGAGTATGGCTGCGAAATTTTGTCACGGGGCTGCGCATAGTAGATGGTATTGAGAGACCATTTAAGTTATTTTGTGACAATAAGTTAGCAGGTCTGTATTCCAACAACAATAAGAGCTCGACAAAGTCAAAGCATATAGACATCAAGTTTCTAGTTGTTAAAGAAAGAGTTCAGGGTGGAGAGTTGTCTATAGAGCACATTGGAACAAACTCCATGGTTACGGATCCGTTCACTAAGGGATTGTCACCCAAAGTGTTTCATAAGTACACTGCTCGTATGGGTGTTATGTCATTTAAGGATATTCAATTTTAGTGGGAGTTTGTAATTTTAGATGCTCTTATGGTAACAAATATTTTTCAATTATTATAGCTTATGGATATTTTGAGGCTATTTTCTACAGAAATAAAATTTTTGGTTTATTTACACTCTGAATCTAGTATGGTTTGATCTCACTAAGGTTTAAGGAGGACCAATTGGAAATAGGTATGTTAAGATCACATTGCATGTAATTCCCATGCTATACATCCACATCATAATCCATGTCATTCAATTGTATCGATATATGTGACCATTGATGGGTTGAGTTACGATAACTATAACAAAGACCGCTTTGATCCTATGTTGGTATAATTGATGGACTGGATTAGTTATAGATACATTTTGGTTATGACAGCAAAGTTGAACTCGTTTTGGTTATTTTTTTGCAAAGCATTATTAGAAGGTAATACATATAGCCCAAGTGGGAGATTGTTGGATCCTTAATCCAACATTGGGCTTATATGTGAATAATTATGTTTTATGGACTATCAAATAAAGTTGAGCTCTAAATTAAAGTGATCTACTAAGGTTTTGGGTAATTAGGCTTTGATGTATCTAATAGGATGTAGGGCCTTTAACGTGTAAAGACTAAAGGGTAATTTCTATTTTTATGATGGGCTAAAATAGAAATACTTTAAGATAATAGGAAAGTTATCTTATATATAAATGGGTCATGGTCCCCAGATTACACGTAATGTTATTTTTCTGATATCCCATCATCAGAAAATACTTAGAGAGAAAAAAAGGGCTTTCAAGCAAAACGTGTTAATCTAGAAGGCCAACCATAAGATTCTAGAGAGCAATTTCAGACTATAGATTCAGGTACGCTTCCGCTTTTATATTAATTTATTCTTGATGATCTGACATGAATAATTCTATGTTTTGGGTGATAGTTTTCACCCTAGATAATTAAATCTAATATACCCGGCCAGCTATGGAAAGAATTTTACCTTGCCATCTTGAGATATAAGAGCGAGTCTTATCTGCCAATGCTTGCAAGTGTTGTTTTCGGGGAGTACCGCGAAAAATAAGAACACCCAAATAAGAGAAGGGAAGAGAACCCTCCATAAAATCAAGCAACGAAGTAATCTGGTCCTTTTGCAGAGTACTGATTTGCCCAGAAAATATTGACTTTTTTTTTTATATTCTGCCCAGAAGCCAACCCATAGTTGTCTAAAAAATTTATTAAGTGAGAAATAGTGCTAGAATTTCCCCTGCAAAAATTAAGAACATCATAAGCATAGAACAAGTGCGTAATAGGTGGACAGTTTCACGGAACAGAGATAGGAAGCATTTTCTTTGAATCAATCAAGGCTGTGATGCCCCTAGAGAGAACTTCTTCTGCTAACCAAAAAATGAGCGGGGAAAGCGGATCACCTTGGTAAACCCCACGACCACAATCAAAGAAATCACAAGGAGAGCCATTCATCAAAACTAAAAGTTTGGCGGAATGAAGGAGAATAGAAATCCAATTAACAAACTTTTCATGAAATCAAAATTTACGAATCACCAAAAGCAAGAATTCCCAGTTGAGCGTGTCAAAGGCTTTAGTAACATCCAATTTCAAGCGAATATTACCCCCAAAAAACTTTTCGATCCAATAAATTAATTCCCTCCGATACTAAGGTGATGCAATCATGTATACTTTGACCTGGAATGAAAGCAGACTATTAAAGAGAGATGATCGTGCCAATGAAACATCCTACCCAGATAGCTAACACTTTGGTTAGTATCTTGAAAAAGAAATTAGAGAGGGCTATGGATCTGTACTGCGAGATTGAATTCGCAGACGGGCTTTTAGGTAGAAGTACAATGAAACTAGAATTTAGATTTGGCGGGAGATAACTATCTTTGAAAAATTGTTGAACACTTTTAATGACATCAACGGCCACAATATCCCAACAATGCTGAAAAAAAGAACCTGGAAAACCATCTGGGCCAAGAGCACTTTGTGGATCCATTTGGAACACCACCCTCTTCATTTCTTCAGCAAAAGGCACCGACATAAGAAAATGATTGTTTTCTTGAGAAACAGTTTCAGGAATTAAATCACAAAGTTCTGAAATCTTGCTCAAGTCAACATCAACTGTTGAATATAATTCCTAAAAGTAGTTAACAATATGGCTAGTTATGGTCTCAGGATTGTCACACCAAGAATTATTTAAAGTAGTTAACAATATCGCTATTTAGATATTTTCTTAACATCTAAATTAGTTTTGAAGTACTTCCTACCATTCTATTGTCTTTCCTACATCCATTGATTTTAATGTAATTATTTTAGACTTCAAAAATACTTTTTTCGAAGTTTTATATTCATCGTACCACAAAATGACCATGTTGAATACCACCACAAATCGTTTCTTCAATATTGGTTTGTTTTCCCAAAACCTATCATTAAACCATTGTTGTCATGCCCCGACCCTCGAGGGTTGAAAAGTGATTTATCAAATAACGTAATCAACAAATTATATATTTGACTAGGAAAAACTTCACCAGAATTTAAATCTTCATGAGTCCAAAATTTAGTTAAAGATCTTCTAATCTCCAAAACATGAAGTCCATTAAATTGAACTGACAAATGCAAAACTGACAAGATCGTAGATGCTTTGCCAAATCTGCTATGCACTTGTCATATTTATCATTAAGGTCTATATCATTTGCTACATTAGTCAATATATAAATATTTTCAGTTAACTTCTATATTTTGTTCGCTATCCCATTGTAACACAACAAGTATTGGGATGCTATATTGCATTACATAAAAATGCAATTTATCTCAATCAACTAATTTTCTGTTAGTTTTGTTAGTTAGTAGAAGGATAATAGTTTTTTATTTAAATTTTAGTAAAAACATGAAAAAAATGGGCTTGGTTTAATTTAAACATACACTTGAGACTTGGATGACATGTTACTTACCATTACACCATTTATCTATTTAAAAATATTTTACAAAATTGAACACATTTATAAACATAATAAGAACTTTTTTTAGAAACAACTTATCTAATAGCAACATCATATCAAAGACAACATATCCTATGACACTAATAGAGCTCAAGGAACTCAAGGAGTAATTACAGGCAATTGCTTGAAAAGCGTTTCTATTCGCCCAAATGTTTCACTTGGGGTGCTCTTGTACATTCCGTCAAGGAAAAAGATGAGACAGTAAGGCTATATATCAATTATAGAGAGCTAAATTGAGTAAATGAGAAGAATAGGTATCCACTTCCAAAGATTAACAATTCGTTTGATCAACTACAAGGAACATCTCTTTTCTCAAAAATCGATTTTCGTTATGGGTATTATCAATTGAAGATCAAGAGAGAAGATATTCCTAAAACTGATTCCCAAATGAGATATAGGCATTGTGAATTTATGGTGATGCCATTTGAGTTGACAAATTCATTTGGGTTGACAATTATACTTGTTACTTAAGAAGTGTGAATTATGGTTATGAATCACGTATTCAAGGACTATTTGGACAAATTTGTGATTGTGTTCCTTGATGGCATCTTGGTTTATTCTAAGAATAAAGAAAGGTACAAAGAACATTAGAATAATATTATAAGTTTTGAGGGGAAGAAATTTTATGTGATTTTAATAAATGTGAATTTTGGTTAGACCGAATTGAATATTCTTTGGTGTATTTTCTATCTGAAGGAATGTTAATAGATGGAATTGTATTCGTAGGTGATATTAGGAACATTTGCAATGTGCTAATAACAAGGCAAAAATTAAACCAATAACTAAAAATGCATACAGCAAATGATAAAATAACACTAGTGCATTGGCATAAGTACTCCTCATTTTTTGTCTTTGACCTATATTGATCCGTAACATAAATACTGCTCTAACTTATATTGACCAATAGAATGTCATGATGAATACCGTTTAGTTTATAATTAGCAAGAAATATCCCTAGAAAAATATAAAAATTAAGAAATTAATAAGATATCATTTTTAATTAATTAAACAAGAAAAGAAATTAAAAAATTAATAATATAATATTTTTAATTAATTAAAAATAAATTAAAAAACCCATAAAACCACAATGATAAAAATAATTTTATATTAATTAAAAAACCCATAAAACAACAATGATAAAATTATCATCAACATTTGAAATATCAATCAATGATCAATTCAAAAATCGAATTATTGTTTGATGAGTATTTTTCTTTGTAATTTGGCCCTAGTACCGAATGTGGCAAATTAGTAAGGATAATGGCAAATAGAATTGCGAAATAAAAACTTTACTAATACTTGGATTCAATTACATCACTCTTTATATAGGCATATATTTAATAATACTTGGATTTAATTTCATCACTCTTTGTATACGCAAATATAATAACTACCATGCGAGACATGTACTACAAATGATAGAACATGCAAATAATTACCACAATAAGTATCTAAATTTTCTTTCGCCTTTTTCTGCCATTAATATAGTTTCTTTCAAAATTCTCCAATATTCGTGAAGCTATAGAAAAACCCAGAGAAAAGCAAAATTTCTTTGAAATCAATAGAAATCGAAGCCAATAAATATGAAAGAAAGCAAATCTGTTTCGTCGAAAATTATAAATCCTTCGTTATTCCCACTGTTTTTTGTCATTTTCATAAAAAATACTTATGCAAGCTACGGAGTATTAGTTTCGGAGCTACCCTTTTCATTAAAGTCAAGCTAATTACAAAATTTATTTACGAAAATAAATGCATTTCAGTTAAAGATAGATTAATAGAAGTTGTAACAAATGTTTTTTATTTTTTGAATATGTAACAAATGTTATTTGAATTGGAAAATGAATTGATTTTTAATATGAACAGGATTTGTCATCATATATACCAACTGAAATTTCAATCAGTAATTTGTTATTTGTTTTCGTTTTATTGTTTTTCAAAGGGATGAAGTAGAAAAATTATTTTGATGGATTATCGATGTCTTTGAAATACATCAATAATTAGAACCATGTATATAAAAAGAATGATAATAATAGTAAATAAAAAAAGATTGATGGAAACTATTTCGTTTTAGTAATGTCTATCTTCCACGTAGAATTGTTCAAGAAAAAAAGACAATCTCTATAAAGTAAATGAGAAAATTAAAAAAGTTGATAGCGTTGTTTTGTTTATTTGATTAATTTGTCAATCTTATTTTCCACATAGAATTTGTATCACTTTCTTTGCAAGTCATTGCACACAAATTTCCGAGCTACCTAAAATTTTTGACACCCAGTATATATTTGAAAGCTCAACAACCACCGACTTTTTCTTTTTTTTGAAGTTTAATTTTGGTGTGATGCTGGCTATAAAAAAATAGTAATAAATTGTACTATAATATAATAATTAAATTTATTATTTTAGTTTATGTATTTGATAAGAATTTGATTGTTACTCTTATATTTCCTAATTTAAAGTATTTATCTATTGCTTCTCTAATATTTTTGAAATACCTTAAAATTTCCCATTGCCGCCTTTATTGAGTGACCTCTTAAATATTTACACTATTGAAATTTTTGCATTATTTATTTATTATTTAGTCCCCTTATGTTCATTATATTATAATTCTATTAAAGATATTATTTAAGTTGTGACAATTGGTCTACGTTAGAAAATTATTGTTTTCCACGGAAAAAAGTTTGACACCTTTTTCTTGTTTAGAAGTTTAGTTTTGATGTGATGTTGGTTAGAAAAAAAAACAGTATTAAATTATGCTATAATATAATAATTTAATTTATGTATTCGATTAGGGTTTGGTTGTTACCCTTATATTTCACAATTTAAAGTATTTATCTATTACTTTTTTTATATTTTTAAAATATTTTATGACTCCTAATTATCCTTTTATGGAGTGACCTCTTAAACATTTACACAATTTAAATTTTTACATTGTCTATTTATCATATTACATTTATATTAAATATGTTATTTAAATTTTGGATTTATTATTAAAATAAGATGTATTTTTATGTTATTTTTTGTGCATACTTTTCAATCAATAAAAATAAATTTTTTAAAAAACTTGGGTTTCTTTACATTTATTTTACATCAAAAATTAAATTTTATAAAATATCATTTTACTAGGTAACTGTTGTTATTGTTGTTTGAGAATGAACACAATTAATATTCATAATCCAAGAACTGCAGGTAGAAGATGTAAAGTCATGGAGTTGGTGGAAAAATAAATTATATGAGATTGATTGATGTTCTAATTCTACGAAAAGAATTACATGATTGTTGGGCTTCTATATTTTCACAACTTAGGTTCATTGTATTTAGAATTCAATTAAATATGTTATCTAAAATTTTGATTTCTTTTGTGCCTAAAAAACACACGTATGTATTTTTTATATATTAATTATAAGTTTCATAATTTTTTTAAAAAATTTTAATGAATGGAATATAATTTTTTAAATAAATATATTACATATAAGAATAAAAACTTAAAAATGTTTCATTTAAATTTTTTTGATAATTACATATCAAATATTATTAGAAAAAGATAATAATTAAGAACATTTTAATATACGTATTTGATCCAATTTATTGCTAGAATTTTTTTAATAATATTATATTTTTTCTACTTTTTTATTAAATAATAAATAAAAAAATAAAATTTTTAATTTTATCATTTTAATCCTTAATATGTTGTGAATAATAGGAATTAAATTATTATAATTAAAATATATATATATCTTATTTTGTTTGTCAAAATTTTAAAAATGAAAATAATAATAACCTAAGAAATGAATCCATAAGTTTTAACATATTTTTTCAAACTTTTGGGTATCTGTCAACCTTAAAATTTAAGGAGTATTTGTCTTTTTTTTTTCAAATTAGAGAGGATTTTATGTCAATTTTGCATCTTAAAATTAGATTTGGACACAAAACATTGATACTACTTTAAAATTTATACTCTATATATTATCCTTACATTTCATGACTCATTAACAATTCATGATAAGCCTCTTTTTTACGAATGATTTTCTACTTTTCCAGTTGTAATTACTTTCGTGGAACCATTTAATTACAGTACTTCTTTTTCACTCAGAACTAAATTATCTCAGGAGGGTTTAGTTGGAATCTAAGTTAATACAAAACTTGAAAAAAAAGTGAGTTTTCCTAGCTATCGTTTCCATTAGTTTTATTTTATTTTATTTTTGTTGCTGATCACGGCTTTGTCTACTTGATGGCTGCTGCGGATATAAGGAAAACTCTTGATTTTCAGCAAACCAATCCCTCTCTTCTTCCAATCCGTGTTAATGAAGAAAGCTTTCACTGGAAGTCGGAATCCTTTCAACATCTGCTCTCAAAATTCTTCGCTCTTTCATTGTATTGAGATTTTGTTGGCTGCGATTAGCAACCACTCAACTCAACTAAAATATCCGAAATCTTATAATTATCCTAAGTCTACCGAGTCCACCTTCAACAAATAATTAAAGAACGACTGCCGACAATTATATTAACTACACCTTCTAAAAGTATACGACTAAAATATCAAAATTTTTTTTTTTTGAAGACTAAAATATTAAATTGTTTTAAGTTGTATGATACACGTGCAATTTTAATAACCGACGATTAGCAACCACTCAACTACCGACATGTACAAATATAGAACATCAATCCATCTCATATTATTTATTACTTGCAATTTGAGGCGGCAAAGATGGTGCATGGCTGTATGTGGCCCTTCTCCCTACACCAAGACCACTGCAAGTCTTTGCGGTCTCCTACCCTGTAGTCGATTCTTGGTCTGTATGGTCATATACAGGTCTCTCTCTCTTATCAACAATTCTTTGTGAAAAAACATGATATCTTATTTGATTTTCACCTAAGCAATTGATTAATTCAGTTTTCTTATTATTTAAAAAAAATTATTGTAGAAAATAAGTCTGAGTATCGATGTTGTAGCACTAATTGATTTAATTAAGATTGCAATCTAATAAAAACTATCACGTCTAAAATTATCACATATCTCCTCTAAAATTTGAAAAATCCACATATAATGAAAAAATTGGAGATGCTTACATATATATCTCTTAGACCTTTAGTTGACCATTTATTTTTACTAAGAAGACTAAAATATTTCCTTAAAATTGAATTTACAAAGGAAGAAAAAAAATGAGAGATTAAATAATTAAGTAATTAAAAATGAAATATTTCCACTTATTGATTCATTCTAGCTCTATAAACATACATCTTCTTCTACACATGTGATTGCTCGCCCTAGTGTCAATGTACCGTGTATTCTTATGGCCTCCATCATTATTTATATATATATATATATATATATATATATATTTTAAAAGTAAGCCTTTGATAGGCTAATTCATTAAAATAATAGAAGAATACAAACTAACCAGGGCTGTAACAAAACAGATTTGCCAAACCCTTTACCACAAAGACTGTCGTACAGAAAATAAAGATTAAGAAAATCTATAACAGGGGAACCCATTTGCATTGTGGGATAGTAAACTCTGAATCGAAGGTGGAGGAGAAGGCCACCATTGTAAGGTATCGAAGTGTAAACCTAGATTAGCTAGAGCATCTGCAACATCATTAGTTTCTCGAAAGGTGTGAGAGCATCGAAAATATAGTTTTGATACCAAGAGTTTGCAATTCATCCAACGGTTTTGCAAAAGCCAAGGAGGGCGAAGGGAGTCATTTAATAAGAGGTGAATAACTGGGAGACAATCACTTTCTAGCCATAAATGAAACCATCCCCGTTCATAGGCAATTTCCACAGCTAATATAACAGCCATTATCTCAGCGTGGAAAGTAGTTTAGCGGCCAAGTGCAAGTGCAAACCCTCCTAGAAACCGACCACCAGTATCTCGAAATAAGCCGCCACATGCTGATAAACCTGGATTACCTTTAGCAAGACCGTCAGTGTTAGCTTTGATCCATCCTGCTGGTGGAGGATGCCAAGAGAGAATCAATGCCTTCGGGGCTTTGCCTAGCTGCCAAGGGATTCCTAAATCTGAAAGAATCGATCTGTCCCTGCCAAATTGCACAAAACCAGGACATATTTTGGTGAAGTATCGAATGTGGGCAAGGATATCTGTTTGTAGATGATGTAAAGAAGGAGCTACATTATCAAAGCGCATGCGATTTCTAGCTTTCCATATAGAGTAAAATACAAAACATGAAGCTGTGATCCAAATGTTGTATAACTAAGGGCTGAAGCACTGTCCATTTATCCATTGCCACAAATCTGTGACTGAAGTAAAGGAAGGAATAGAAGTGCGAAAGAGAGCAAAGAACTATACCCAAACTCGTCTCGTAAAGTGGCAGGAGACAAATAGATGATCGACTGATTCCGAATTAGAAAAGGTTGCACACAAGAAATAGGCCGAAACAATATAGATTCCACGAAATTTAAGAACATCATCCACAGGAATTTTATATTTTTATATGTTAACAAGAGAGTTTCATCTCTTTGATTCTTTTCTTCCACAAAATTAGCCTTCTCTTCAACTTTGTTGTTATGGACTTTACATTCAGAAACGTAGTGGCAAAATTTTTTACAATTGTAACATCTAATTTTAGACTTGTCGTACTTTGTATTAATTGCTTCTTCCGCGGCCTGTGTTGAGCTTTCTCCTTTTCTGTAGTTGTTGCTGGAATCTAACGTCCATGATCGTGACCTATATTTTGTCCTTTACCTAGGCCTCTACCACGACCACATTGGTTTTTTTTTGTAGCATTGAATTTCTTCTTTTTCTTTGAGTTGCATATTGAGAGATTGCTCGGAGATCCCTTGACTTCTTTATCTTTTCTTCATAGGCTTGCAACAATCCTTGGAATAAGTCAATCATCATTTCTTCCAAATCTTTAGTTTCTTTAATTGTTATGACGATGTGATCGAAATTTGTATCTACGAAGAATAGTATCATCTTCATTATTCTCACTTCACTTAACTTTTCACCATTTCTTTTCAGATGATTACAAATAGCTTCCACTCTTGAGAAGTAATCAATAATCAACTCGCCTTCATATGCGCAAAGCTTTAAATTCTCCTCTTAAGGTTTGAAGATGTACTTTTTTTACTTGTTCGATGCCTTTGTAGAATGTTTGAAGTTTATGCCATGCCTGTTTGATGGAGGTTGCACTTGCTATCTTCTCAAAAGCATTATCATCTAATGCTTGATAAATGATATGGAGAGAGCTTTTTTATCACTCTTTCTTCAGTCCTTCAATGCATCTCTTAGTGCTTAATTCAAAGTTGCGATGGCAATGTCATCTCTAGGCTCGCTATAACTTTTCTCCACTTCTTCCTACACGTCTTGTGCTCCAAAGAATGCCTTTATCATAATTATTTTGTCGAGAATTGAAACTTGGAAGAGTGTCATATCTCCATTTGTCAATATAGTAGGAATTTACAAAATTCAATTGCACGAATAAATTCGAAACGTCAAAAAACTTTAGGAAGAACTTGGTAAAAAAATTTTAATTTGGTCAACGGCCAAACTTACTTGGTCAACAGTTTCACTCAACCCGATTCGATTCTTAACTGTTCAAACTAATCAGCTTGGATCCTTGTTTAAATGGATCAGTTTGGAGTTGACTCAGTTTGGTTCGGTTAGAACCTACATTAAACTTGGTTTAGTTTGTCTCTTTTAACTTCTTTTCCTGCACAACAAACATTTGGTGGCTTGTGACGACACTTCGAACTCCGATTTGAACGATTTTGGTGGCGTTGTATTCCTCTTGTCGAGAGCTTCAATCTGATATGTCACAATAATATTTTTAATAATATAAATGTAGCTCTAATACCACTTTGTTAAAAATATGACTCAAAACACAATTTTATTAATTTCTTACAAATATTACAACAAGAGAATAACTCTTACAACCTCACACCAAAACACTAATACAAGAGAAGATGATCTTTAGATACTACTACTTCTTCTCTTTTAATTGCTAATACAAGAGATGAGAGGGAATATTTATACTTAAACAAAATCAATATACACCACTCACTTAAATAAACTCAAAAAATCCTTACCATACAAAGTGCGCCACTTCACTTATTCATCAAACCCACTTAACCCAACTTCAATTATTCATCAAACCTACCATTGAAAGCTTCTTTTGATTGGGTCAATTTGGATTAAATTTTAGTTGAACTAAGAACTTGGGTTTGGTATGAAGTTTGGATTGGGTCACGGTTGGATTTGATCATGTTTATACTTCAAACAATTGGTAGAAAACTGCAATTTGAACTTTTTCTTCTTCCTCCTCTTTTATCTGATCAAAAGCTTCTTCTTGTATGTGAAACTCTCTTCTTCTTCTTCTTCTTCTTCATCTTCCTCTTCATCTTCCTTTTTTATCTGAAAAGCTTCTTTTTCTTGTATGTGAAGACAAAATATTAAAATCAAAATCAAAGGTATGCAGAAAATAATAAAAATGGAGAAAATAATAAAAATTTTGGCTTCTTCTTTTTCTTTTTCTTCTTCCTCTTCTTTTATCTCAAAAGCTTTTTCTTCTTGTATGTGAAACCAAAATAGTAAAATCAAAATCAAAGGTATGGGGGAAATAATAAAAATCATTGTTAGAAACAAAGCTATTAAGATCAAAATCATATATATGGAGAACTTAAAGAAAGTTTTTGATAGAAACAAAGCTATTAAAATCATAATAAAATATATGGAGAACTTAAAAGAAATCTTTTCCACCATCTTAAACAAAGGTAGTAAAATGAAAAGCAAAGCTAAGGAGAACTTGAAGTAAATATTTTCCTTTGGAAGCTGGCAGCCTATCAATGTTTTCTCTCTCAAAATGCTTCACTAAAATTGTGTTGATTATAAAGAATCATTTGTTATAAATAATTAACATCATCACTTCCATATGCTAGATGCGTAATTTGATTGGCTGTGGAATATATAGAAACCACTAAACTAATTAATTAAATATTTTTAATTGAAAATGTGGTTATTCTTTAAAGTCTACTAAGTCTATCTTCCACGAAATACATCTGCATATTCTATGTAGAAAATAAAAGTTGACCAACTGACCAACTAAGCAGACCAACAAAAGTTGATAGAGACTTCAAATTTAAAGCTATAAAAAACAAAATTAGTTAACTGATTTATTAGAAGCTTAATTTTGTTAATCTGAAAATATTTTTACAATCATTTTTATCACATGATAAACTTTATATTGTAATTTTTAATCTATGTTAATATCAGTTATCATATTAATCAGTAATAATAATAATAATAATAATAATTATTATTATTAATTGCATGTTTGAAAGAATATTGTTGTAACTATTATTAATTATTGAACCTACAGACCAAGATTATTATTATTATTGTTGTTGTAATAGCACCCCTGTAAGTTGCATCTAGCACACAGCATGTCCATGTTTAATTATTACTTATCTAGATTGTTGGATTTATAATGTTGTGTCGTAGGGACAGCTAAAAACATTATAGGGGTCTATAGTATTGAGTCTGGGTTCATTTAATAAAATCCAAACAAATATTTTATTTCTTCTATGGCTTTAGGAGTCTCATAAAATAAACTTTTGGATAGGTTTTATATTTCAACTAATGGTCCTTCAAGGGAGGGAGGGAGGGAGGGATAAGTAGAGATTTAAGAGGAGAATTGAGATGATTTAAGATAAGTTATTATATAATTTCCCAATGTTTTGTTGATAATTTAATTAGTTTATGGGCATAAATTTTGTAAAATGATTGTGTGAAAGATTTTAAAATGATTTGTAAATAGTAAGTGCATGCAGGTAAGTCGTTATAATTTCTCAATTCGAAAATTGTATGAACTTTTGTATTTCAATTTTCTTAAAACCAATATTAACTGATAAAAATTAGAAATCTTAAGGGTCATAATAAATTTTGATTCGTTAAAAAAGGTTATGCTTCCAATTTTAGGTTAAGTTTTTAATCTGACCCTCAAATATTGGTTTCTATCAAATATCTGAATAAAGAAATTTCTAGATTTATCAAATCATCTCCAAAGATCATGAAATTTTGCATTCTAATTTCTGACTATGTTTACTATAACATATTAAAATCATGTTTTAATCTATGTATTTTATTTATTATAAAATTTGAAGTGAGGTAGCTCAATGAAGTGTTGGATTTAAAGAATCTAATAAATCCAAAATAAAATTATTTAAAACAGTTCAGTATGAATTTTGTTCTAAAACATTCTCTGTGCTATTTTATATGTCTTCATGATCCCTGAAAATTTCATTACGGTTGGATAAGTGATTAATTTTCTAAAAAAATCCGAGACATAAAGGCACTCAATGATTTTTTTTCCATTGTCATGAATAAGTGACTAAATTTAGTATGCAACTAAAAATAGTTACAGATTGAAACCTGAGCCTATATTTTCATATGACGAAAAATTACATGGTACAAGAAGGAGTACTAACATTATAGTGATGAAAATAATAAAGAAAAATTGAAGAGAGATCAAAGAGCTTGAGCAAGAGTGTCTGTTCTAACTAGGCAAGAGGCAGAAGATTCTCCTTCTGTTGTGACAGGTACAATTGTATTTCTAGATACAACCCTTTAGCTCTTTCCGCTTTGAGTTCTACACATTCATTCATGTGATATGCATTTGCTAGAAGATTGAGTATTGAACCTACATTATTGGATGATGAGTTTTTTCTGAGAACCCCTTTAGGAAATTTGTTATATGCTAGGGATGTGTCGGCTCATGTAAGATTGAGAGAGATGAGAAGACTTTAATGGTAGATTTGATAATCTTGAGTATGCATGATTTCAAATATTATTTTGGGTATGGATTGTTTGTCTATTTACCATGTTAATATAAAATACTTTGAGAAGGATTTGGCATTTCAACCCTCTCATAAGCACTGAATTCAATTTTGTGGGTATTAGATTGTTTGTAATAAGAAGAATCATTTAAGCTTTACAAGCTTGAAAAGCCTAAGGAAAGGTCGTATGGTCTTTTTGGAATTGTAGCTGATACTAAGAAAAAAGTAAAAATTTTAAGATATTCTTGTGGTAAACGAGTTGTTGATGTCTTCCCTAAGGAGTTGCTCGGTACCTCTCTTGATTGTGAGATTGAGTAGAATAAAGAACTTGTTTTGTAAGGGTTCTGACCACAACCAACAAAGGAATAAGCCAACACCAATCTCAGCTCATTAGAACCAACAAAGAACTCGAATTAACTACTAGTGCAAAACCAGAAAAGATAATCAAGAAATTAAAGAGATATTGTGCACAGAAACACACTCTTTAGAAGAAAGACACATTACTTTCATCAGAGAAAAATTACACACATCTGAGGCTCACCTCAGCTTTTATATATCTCTAGCTCTACACTTCTATAGTAATAGAAATAACCAAGTAATAAAGTTGGTTAACCAAGCTAACTAACTAAAATATGAATTAACTGATTTGTAATTAACTTTTTCAATTTGCCTGATTAACTAACTACCTTTTTTCCTCGCTCAAAATATTGATGCTTTCCATTTGCAAACTTAGCACAAAATTGTCGCTAGGTAGATAAAAAAAACACAGAATTTGGAAGCAAAGCCTAGCATGTTCGAAGTACAACACTAATATCAAAGACAACATATCATATGCCACCAATAGAGCTTAAGGAATTGAAGGAGCAATTATAGGAATTGCTTAGAAAGTGTTTCATTGGCCCAAGTGTTTTAGATTGGGGTGTCTTGTACTTTTTGTCAAGAAGGATGAGACAATGATGTTGTATATCAAGTATACGGAGCTAAATTAAGTAAATGTAAAGAATAAGTATCCACATCCAAAAATTGATGTTTGATCAACTACGAGGAACTTCTGTGTTCTCAAAATTGATTTTTCAAGATGAGTATCATCAATTAAAGATGAAGAGAGAAGACACTCCTAAAATTGATTTCCAAATGATATTAGGTATTGCGAATTTTGGTTGACAATTGCACATATTACTTCAGAAGTATGAATTATGGTTATCAATCACATATTTAGGGACTATTTAAACAAATTTGTGATCGTGTTTATCGATGGCATCTTTGTGTGTTCTAACAATAAAGAAAGGCACAAAGAGCATTAGAATGATATTATAAGTTTTGAGGGAAACAAATTTTTTATGTGAATTTTGGTTAGATCGAATTGCATATTCTTTGATGTATTGTCTATTATGAAGGAATGTCAGTGGATCGAATTGCATTCTTAGGTGATATTGACTCTTCTAAAGGAATCTCAATGGATTTTGAAGCAAAATAGAGGCAATCACATTCTTAGGTGATATTAGGAATGTTTGCAGTTTTCTAATGACAAGGAAAAAATTAAACCAATAATTAAAAATGCATAGAGCAAATGATAAACAACACCAGTGCATTGGCATCAATACCCCTCATTTTTTGTTTTTGACCTATATTGACTAGTAACGTAAATACTCCTCTAAGGCCTAAGCTATATTGACATATAGAATGTCACGAATACCCTTATGTTATAAGCAAGAATATCCTTTGTAGAAATATAAAAAAAATAAGAAACTTAATAAGTGTTATACCAAAAACTTCTTGACTAATGGGTCTAAACCCAAAACTAATAACTCATAGTTTATACCTATGATGTATAGCTTTGTGGGAGACCCTTATTTTTCAGGATGCTAAAAAATTAGTTCTTGATTTCTTGAATTAATAAAAAAAATACAATATTTAGCCTTTATATAAGCAAAGAAAAGAAAATCTAGTAAAGAAAGGGAAAAAAATCCTAGTAAAGAAAGAAAAAGAATTCAAATGAAATAAGGAAAATATAAAACATAATATTGTTTTAATAGCCCCCCTCAAACTCAAGATGGCTGAGTAGACGTGATCTTGAGTTTAGACAGCAATCACGAAAACGACCTCAATGATGACTTTTGGTGAACAAATCTGCTGGTTGATCCAAAGAAGAGATTGAGTGAAGAACAATAGTCCCTTGACTGATATGCTGACGAATGAAATGATAGTTAACTTTAATATGTTTTGTACGCTCATGAAATACATCATTGTGAGCAATCTGAATAGCACTACTATTATTACAAGCAAGAGAAGTAGGACCGGAGTGAGGAACACCCATATCATTGAAAAGTCAATGAAGCCAAGTAATCTCTTGAGTAGTATCAGCAAGGGCACGATATTCAGCATCTGTGCTAGATCATGCAACAACAGTCTGCTTCTTACAACGCTAGGAAAATAAGAGAATCTTCGACGAAAACACAAAAACTGGTGCTAGAGTGTCGATCAGTAGGATCACCAGCCTAGTCTGCATCTGAAAAGGCACGTAACTCTAGAGATGAATGAGCATAATAAAGTCCATAAAATAGAGTGCCCTTGATGTAACGAAGAATGTGAAGAACAGCTACGTAGTGAGGAGAGTGAGGAGCAAACATGTACTGACTCACAATATGAACAACATGAGAGATGTTAGGTCGAGTAACCATAAGGTAAACCAAACTACGAACCAGCTGGCTATAAAGAGTGGCATCCTTAAGTGGAACCCCATCAAGAGGGTGTAAGTTTGGCATTTGGCTCCAACGGAGTAAATGTGATTTTACTGTTAGTTAAACCAGCTCCAGCAAGGAGATCTGAGGCATATTTTGCCTGAGATAGATAATAGCCATCAGCGTAAAAAAGTACCTCTAAACCAAAGAAGTAATTAAGTTGAGCAAGATCTTTCATCTCAAAGTGTTTTTGAAGTGAGGTCTTTAGTGCAGATATCCCATCAATATCATCACCTGTAATGATCATATCATCCATATAAAGTAAAAGAAGAATACAGCCATGATCTGTGTTGCGAATAAAGAGAGTTGTATCATAAGAGCTGGAATGAAAACCAAGGTGTTGAATGACAATGCTAAACTTGGCAAACCAAGCTTGAGGAACCTGCTTAAGACTATACAAGGCATGACGAAGTTTGGAGACTTTGTGTGATGGATGAGCATATCCTGGAGGAGGTTTCATATAAACATCTTTAGTGAGATCACCATTAAGGAAGGCATTTTTAACATCCATTTAAGATAGTGTCCATTGGCATATTGCTGCCACTACCAAAAGGCTTCGGACAAATGTCATATAAGCAACTAGGGCAAAGGTTTCTTCATAGTCAACTCTATACTCTTGATTGAATCCCTTAGCAACCAGTCTGGCTTTATACCATTCAATAGATCCATCAGCTTTAGTCTTGATTTTTGAAAGGGGAGATCAACTAAGTCTCATGTATGTGATTTTTCAAGAGCTTGAAGTTCTTTTGCTATTGCTTGCTGCCAAACAAGATTAGAACTGACCTTCGGAATAGGATTGACGTCTCATTCAAGGAAAAAGTAGTAGAAAAGCAATGATAATCTGGAAGGAGAATGAGGAGTTCTCTTACCCGATTAGATTGTCGAGGGATAGGAGGAAGATTGGATGAGGTAGATAAAGGGACAGTTAAGGTGTCTGATGTGGACCCGGAAGGTGAAGTCGTCGGCTCAGGAGCAGGCAGGAGTTCAGTGGACATATCTGCTGATGACTCATCAGAATTACCTGGATCAGTGTTATCAGAAAATAGTTCTATAGACTCTTGAGTAAAGAATGGAGTAAGGTTAGGTTCATAACAGAATTTGGACATAAAGGAGAATAATTTGTGTTCCTAAAAGACCACATGTCTAGATATACGAAGCCGATTAGATACAGGATCCCAACATCTATAACCTTTGTGTTCAATGCCATATCCTAGAAAACAACATAAGCGAGCTTGAGGTTCTAATTTGGTATGCTCATGAGGTTAGAAAAGAACAAAGCAAGCACAACCAAATACTTTAAGAAAACTATAGTTAGGAGGAGTCACATACAATCGCTCATAAGGAGATTGATTACCAATGATTGGGGAAGGAAAACGATTGATAATGTAAGTTGTTGTAAGAGTAGCTTCTCCCCAAAAGCGTTCTGGGCAGGAGGTAGCAATGAGAAGTGCACAAACAGTTTTAAGGGTATGTCTATGTTTTCGTTCAGCTTGACCATTTTGTTGAGAAGTGCCTAAATAAAGGAAGATAGAAAACATCCTTCATCATTGTCTGTTGCTGCTACTAATGGTCCCAATGACTGTCCTACCTCTCCATCCCTTACCACCAAGAAACATCATTAACCGTTACTGGTCTCTATAAGTGGTGAATTTCATTGCATCCTCAGAGGTTGTCCACTTAGGTTCTGAAAGTGATAGTTGGTCCTATAAAAACTACATCTGTGAATGAAAGTCCGAGATAGACTGGCCGGTTTCCTAACACATTTGATAAAGCTTACATAGAATCTGATATTGGTGTGACAGATCAGTGGTACTATACCGATGAGCAAGAAAGTCCCATAATGCTTTGGCTGTTTCAAATCTCCCAAACTATAGATGGATAGAAGGGATAGAAGTATTGCATAACCACTGTAATAATTTAGTGATTTTTGCTGTCCTATTATTCCAAACGGTCAGCGAATTTTTCATCAGTATCGTCATCAGTCTTGATAGGTTCGGTAATGTGATCAGTAATATACCACCAAAGATGATGTCCTTTGAGAAAGCTTAATATTGCTTGTGCCCACAAAACATAATTATGTCCATGCAGTTGGATGTGAATATGATGAGAAACATCGGATCTATCCATATTGGAGATTTGCAAGGATCGAAATAGGTGACCAAATCACAAGAACAAAGATGTGATATCACTGCCAATGATAGCCAAGTTGTCGGGGAAAAAAAAACAAAAAACAGCAAATCAAACGTTCAAACCCAAAAATGTGGCCAAGTATTTGATGTACCAACATGTTCGGATTTTGGGACCCACCACCAGTAACGGTGGTCGGAAAGCAGCAACGATGGCCACAGGAAGATTCTTTAAGTGCTTGTGGATCGAATGATGGCGGCGGTGAGGAAGAACGTGCCGGTGATTGGTCCGAAGCAAGTTTTGGTAGTGATAGGTTTGACTCAACGTTGACCAGAGAGATAGGTGGCTGTAAAGTGAGATTTGAGACCACAAGATGGATACTCGGACGTTTCTAAGTCGAACGATGGTGGCGGTGACGTTTAACTTGCCAGCGATCCAGTGGATCGAGTCGCGACAGAACCAATGAGTGGGTTTCTTTGTGGTGGTGAATGGTGGTGCGTGTAGAGAGATGAAGACCACAGATAGGTTGGCCGGCATTTTCTGAAGCTGTGGGAATCGGCGGTGCACCAAACGGAGGACGGCAATGGCAGTGCGTAAGTCACATGCGTGGTTGTGATCGGTGGCGCGTGAGGTTCACGCGCGGCTGCAGTTGACGGTTCTGGGTACAATTCTGGCAGTGTTAGGAACAGAATTCTGGAGGTACGACCGAAAGGAAAAACTGAGATTGGAACTAAGCCAATTTTGGCTCTGATACCATGTTAAGAAATTAGTTCTTGATTTCTTGAATTAATAAAAGAATACAATAGTTAACCTTTATATAGGCAAAGAAAAGAAAACCTAGTAAAGAAAGGGAAAGAAAAAGAATTCAATTGAAATAAGGAAAATATAAAACATAATATTATTTTAACAAAGGAGATAGTCAATTTTTTAGAAAGATTAGTGAAACGACTAAGGAGAGGAGAGGGAGATGATGATTGTTAAATAAATCTCTAGGAGACCTCATTATCTAAAGATAAGTGAGTATTCCAAAAAAAAAGGAGAGGCTTTCTTAATTGTGAAGTTTAATTTCGCTTCCTACCGAGGTCTTATAGACACTTATTAGAAAGGAAAAGGCTCCATTAAATTGGAAACCAATAAACTCCCGCAAAGTATTTGTACTTAGATGTGCATAGATACTCAAAAAGAGGAAGTGATTTCCTTAAGTGTGAAATCCATCGCTATCTCCCAATGCGAAAAGCTCAAGTAGAGTGAGACAGAAATGACCATACCCTTTTCCTAGTAGCACAAAAATTTAAAGGAGGGAGATAGCAATTAAAGTCAAACACTAAACACACATGCCAAAGTTATATGAAGCCATGAGTATGTCATGTTGCGTCTACACTTCGACACTTGTCAAAAGAAATTGCAGAATTCATATCAAATCAATGAATAAATATAAAAGATCAAATTTTTATTTTGAAGGTAAAAGAAAAAACTAAGAATATTAGGGAAAACTCTGTCTCTCTAAACTTAAACTTTTCTTTTTAACTTTATTTTTTGATAACTGACTTGATAGTCGAAGGGTTTACGTCGAAAAATAATCCGACATCCCCTTACCACATTTCATTTTATAGGAAATGGGGAGACCGTCTATCGCTCGGAGTTGGACACGTAGACAGAATATCCACATCATCAAGTTGAGCAAAAATTGCATCAACAATAAGATATTATTTTTGAATTAATTAAAAAAGAAAAAAGAAATAATAATTAATAATATAATCTTTTAATTAATTAAAAGAGAGAAAATTAAAATTAAGTACATATTTTTAATTAATTAAATAAAGTAAAATTAAAAAGAAAACCCATAAGGCAACGATGATAAAACAACCAACAAAATTCGAAATATCACTCAATGATCAACGTCAAAATTCGAATTATTGCTGATGAGTATTTTTTCTTTTTAATCTGGCCCTGATGCCAAATGTAGCAAATTAGTAGGAATAATGGCAAATGGAATTGCAAAAGAAAAAATTTACTAATACTTGGATTCAATTACATAACTCTTTATCTTTATATAGGAAAATAGAATACCATGATAGACGTACTACAAATGATAGAACACAAATAATTACGCTTTCCACTCTTGTCTCAAGTAGAAACACACGTAAACAACCAGCTGGTGGGAGACACGAAGCAGCAAAGCGAAGAGCTCAGCTAATGGAATCAGGCCTTTGAACCAACTGGTAACCGATAGAAAGAGGCTGGCTCGGCAACAAAGAGGCCGGAAGAGACGTCAGAGTCCGTAATGGCACGGGCACAGAAGTAAGGTATATGTACTGCATATGTAAGGGCGAACATAGAAGCTCGCCTCATATTATGTTTCGCCAACAGCAAATAGATGCGGGTTTTCCGGTTTCAGCTTGCTTCTCCTTGATCCAGTGATTCACAGCCAGCTCTTTTCGGCCCTTGCTGGCTTGGATCGTTTCATTCATTAGTGTGCTATAGACGAAAAAGGATAGTGATGACAAATGCACCCTAAGACAGACAAATGCACATTAAACCTTAAAAAGAAAAAAAAAAAAGGCAACAATTACAATACCACCAGCCATAATTATTTATTTATCAATTAAAAAAAATGCATGGAAGGATATTAAATTTATTTTGATGGAGTGTTTATCCAATCGATTTCTATCTTAATTGTATTAATATTTTTTAACAAAGATTTGTGACAATATTTTCACTATTAACTTGCTGTGTAATAAATTTGATATTTTTTTTATTAAATTAGTCTTTGTATTTAACATTAATTCATGTAATTACTATTCTAATTGATAACTTAAATTTATAAAAATAAAATTATGATACTAATTTGTAGTATGAAGTAGAATATATAAACAATATATACGAATGAAATTATGAGCTAAAAAGGATTTGGCGACAACGTAATTAATGGTAGCAAATAAATATTTTCATGACAACTCAGTTTCGTCACCCAAAGACATTTTGGCGACAACATCTTCTTATCGATAATAAGATTTTTGGTGATGACATCCTGTTGTCGCCAATTATGCTTTTGGCAACTATAGAATGTTGTCGCCAATAATGCTTTCGGCAACAACAATATGTTGTTGCTAATAACATTTTTGGTGACGCTGATGCGACAACAATGAGTTGTTGCCAATATCTGTTTTGGCGACAACATTAGTTCTTGAGACAACGTTTGGCGACAATAATTCTTATTGCAAAAATTGTATCTGACAACAATATCTTTGTCGTTGCTAACGATTTTGGCAGCGACAAATGTTTACCACCACTAAAACCTTTTGCGACCTGATTTCTTCGACGACCTTGGCGACAACCATTAGTTTGTCACTAAAGGCTTTAGCGACGATTTTTGACACCTTTAGCGACAACGTTTGTTGCCGCTAAAAACTATTTTTTTGTAGTGAATTGACAATTTAAAGTATTTATCTATTACTTTTTTGATATTTTAAAAATAGTTTAAGACTCCTAATTATCCCTTTTATTGAGTGACCTCTTAAATGTTTACACAATTTAAACTTTTACACTGTTTATTTATCATTTAGTCTGCATAAATTCATCATAATAGATATCTATTAAATATGTTATTTAAAATTTAGATTTATTATTAAAATAAGATATATTTTATGTTTTTTTTGTAGACTTTTCAATCAATAAAAAATAATTTTTTAAAAAACTTGGGATTCTTTACATTTATGGTCTAGAAAACTTTAAACTCTTATTCAAAATTTTGATATTTTATGTGAAAAATTAAATTTTATAAAATATCATTTTACTCAGTAACTGTTGTAATTGTTGTTATTGTTGTTTTGAGAATGAACACAATTAATATTCATAATCCAAGAACTGGAGGTAGAAGATGTAAAGTCTTGGAGTTGGGGCAAAAATAAATTATATGAGATTGATTGATGTTCTAATTCTACGAAAAGAATTGCATGTTTGTTTGACTTCTAATATTACACACTCCTAATATTTGAAAAATACCTAATACCTCACTAATTTTATGTCTTTCCTATTTTTACCCTTAATAATTTAAATTGAACTTATTCAGCTTCAAATCAATTCAAAATCGTACCAATTTTATGAAAAACATCAATAATTGAAATTCCAAGATTCAGCATACTTACCGTTGCATCAAATTCTTTAGTCCATAAACATTTACATTACATAATCACATGTATGTTAAAAGTTTAGTTTTTAAAGTTTTTTTTATAATTATTATAATAAAATAACCACAAATAAAGGTATTTTATAATCACATGTAAGGTTTGAAACAGGTTTTTGGTACCATCCTAATAGATTTTTATCTATTGCATCAACTAATAATCAAATTTTGAAATGTTAAATATATTATTTTTATAAAATAAAATTTAATCTTAAAAATATATTATTTGTGTAATAAAACAAAAATATTAATGATTTTGTATTTTAAATTTTAATTTAATTTAAATTTTATTTTCTTTAATAAAAATATAATTTATTATTATTTAAAATATTTTATTATTTTTCTATAATTGTTGGTAACAATAATAAATCTATATTAAAATTATAATTTGTTAGTTTTAGTAAAAATTACTTTTATTATAAAGATACTTATTTTATTTTAAAATAATTACTATTAATATGAAAAATTTTATAATTTAAATATTATTGTATAATCATCGATAATTTATAAATAATTCAAATACATTATTATTACTATTATTAATTTTTTACTTATTAATAATTATAAAATTATTTATCTTGATAAATTAATTTATTTTATTAAAAAAATTTCAAAAAAACTAATTTTAAAAAAATAGGGTAAGCAAATTTACCAAAAATACAAATTGTTAGGATTGATAAATTATAATTTTTAAATGATTTTATAATTTTTCTTGAGTATAATTAGTTTATGGTATTAATATGTGCTATGATGTGAAGATTAATAAAAGAGGATAATTATCAGTAATATGTGGTAGTTGGTGTAGTAGTAAAGAGTATATTGTTTCTTGCTTAAATCCTAAGTTCAAACCCTTTCCAGCTCTAAATTATTTCTAATTTAAAAAAAGAATCGATTCCAACATATCAATGGATGGTTCTCTTTTAATCATCAAGGGTAACATTAAAAGAGATTTAAAATTAGGGAAAAAGTGAGTGATTAGATCAAACCCTAAGGGGAATGCTGGCATTTTTGGTAGTAGTTTTATTTTTTTTGCAGAAAAATGACCACCGTATACTTCAGAGTGACAAAAAGAAATAATTCTTTGAATTTCATTGTCAAGGCACACACTTGTCTTATGATTTGGTCAGGGCAATATGTAAAAAGATAAGAATCATCCCAAAAGAAATTGTGTACCTAGGAAAGAAATTTCTTCTTGTCTTGTGAATTCCAGTGAGATGGGATTTCTCCTGTAAAAAAAAAAAAAAAATTAGCAATATTAGCAAACCATGGTAAATTAGAAACACTAAAAAGTTGCTCATCTGGAAAATTGCCATTTAATTGTGTAGTCTCAGATGATTTATCAATTACGAGTCTAGACAAGTGATTAGCAACCACATTTTGTACTCCTTTCTTATCTTAAATTGCGAGATCAAATTGTTAGAGGAGAATGATTCATCTAATGAGTCTAGGTTTAACATCCTTTTTTGAGAGAAAATATTTCCATGTTGCATTATCACTAAAAACAACAATTAGTGAGCCAACAAGATAGGATCTAATTTTATCCAATGCAAATACTATTGCAAGTAATTCCTTCTCAGTGGTGGAATAATTCACTGGAGCATTATTTAAGGTTTTACTAGTATAGTAAATTACATAAGGTTTCTTATCTTTTCATTATCCTAAAACAGCTCCAACAGTATAATCACTAGCATCACACATGATTTCAAAAGGCAAAGTCCAATCTGAAGGCTGCATGATAGGAGCAGATGTTAGCATGCTTTTAAGTTTAACAAAAGTTTCTTGATATGGCTTAGTTCACTAAAAAAATGTGTCCTTTGATAAGAGATTACAGCAATGATTTTAATATAATACTAAAATTTTTGATAAATCTCCTATAAAAACCAGCATAGTCTTAAAAATAATCTAACATCTTTAACAGATTTAGGAATGGGGAAATTGAAAATTATTTCAAGGTTAGCTTTGTCTACTTCAATTCCTTTGGATGAGACAATATAACCAAGTACAATACCATGTGTGACCATGAAATGACATTTTTCTTAATTAAGCACAAGATTCTTTTCTTTACATCTAATCAAAACTTTTTGCAAATTAAACAAACAATCATCAAATGAATCACCAAATATAGAAAAATCATCCATAAAAACTTCAAGACTACGTTCAACCATATCAATAAAAATGCTAAGCATGCATCTTTAAAATGTGGCTGGTGCATTACATAAACCAAAAGACATTCTTCGATATGCAAATGTACCAAAAGGAACATGTGAATGTGGTATTTTCTTGATCTTCAAGTGCAATTTCAATTTGATTATATCCAAAAAACCCATTTAGGAAACAATAAAATTCATGTCTAGCTACCTTTTCTAAGATTTGATTAATGAATGGTAACGGGAAATGATTTTTCCTAGTCATTGAGTTAAGTTTATTTTCATTCTTGACTATAGTAACTCCTGATTTCTTAAGTATAACTTGAGTAGGACTTACCCATGTGCTATCAGAAATAGGATAAATGATTCCCACATCTAAGAGATTGAGAACTTCATTTCTCACTACACCTTTCAATTAGGATTTAGTCTTCGTTGCATTTGCCAATATGATTTGGCATTATCTTCCAAATATATCTTGTGTTTACAAATCAATGGACTAATTCCTTTTATGTCAGCTATGGTCCATCCTAAGACATTTTTATGCAATCACATAATTTCTAACAATTTATCTTCTTGAAAATCATTGAGTTTGGAAAAAATTATCACCGGAAATGTTTCATTTGTACGCAAGTAAGCATATTTGAGATTGGATGGTAGCACTTTCAAATCAAACTTTGGTGGTTGAATACTTGATGGCACAGGCACATCATTACATTGTGGTAATTCTTCGAATTTGAGTTTCCAACCATCCTCATTTACCATTTGTAAAGAATCAAACAAAGAACAAATATGTGAGACTTTAGAATTTTTATCAAATTCAAACTTCTAAAGAGTCAAAAAATGAAGAGATAGGAAATTGATCATGAACAAGTTCTTCAATGAAATCTATCTCATGATTTTCAATATCATGCCCATGCTGTTTACAAATGTTAAAAATACTTAATTCCAATGCTATGTTTCCAAAGAAAAGTTTCAAAATACCATTTCTACAATTAATTAATGCATTAGACGTGGCAAGAAATAGCCGACCAAGAATTACAGGAATTTGAGTGTTTGAATTAAGGAGAAGTTGTGTATCCAAAATAATAAAATCAACTGGAAAGTAAAATTTATCTATTTGGACCTAATACATCCTCAACTATCGCTCTTGGCATTTTCACAGAACGATCAGCAAGTTGAAGTGTTATTGAGGTAGGTTTAAGCTCACCGAAACCTAATTACTCATACACAAAACAAGGCAAAATATTAACACTTGTACCAAGATCAACCAATGCAAGTCCTATCCTAAAGTTTCCAATTACACAAGAAATTGTTGGACAACCAGGATCTTTATATTTTGGTAGAGTGTTTTGTTAAATGATTAACTAAAATTCTCGGTCAAAAAAGCTTTTTTTTTGTACACTAAGCTTCCTTTTAACTATGCACAAATCTTTCAGAAATTTAGCATAAGAAGGAACATGCTTAATTACATCTAACAAAGGAATGTTGAATTTTGACTTGCTTGAAAAGTTAAAAAATTTCAGAATTATAATTCAACTTTTGGATTGGTTGAAGTCTTTGAGGAAAAGGGGCAGGAATAGGGCACTTTTCAACATCACACGACTTAGGCTCATCATTCTTTTTATCAGCAATTGATTTTGATAGTTCAAAAATCACTTGCCTTCGATGAAGTGGTTTTATCAATGATCTTACCACTTTGAAGAGTTGTTATAGAATTGGCATTCTCAGGTTGTGTATCACTTGAATCAGAATTATTTATATTAAATTGACTTACAGGATTTGACTGTGGTTGAGTAAGAAATTTACCTTTCTCTTGAAGGCTCAAAGATGAAGTAAATTTTGAAAGTGTATTCTTAATGTCATTAATGGCTTGTAATGTTTGATTGTTTATGCTTGTTTGCCCTCGCATGAATGCTCGCAATGTTTCCTCAAGGGTTTTTGAATGTGATGAATGATATGGTGGAATATTTAAGGGTCCTTAGGGAGGTGGATGAACATTATGCTGCTCATTTTTCCAACTAAAATTTGGATGATTTCTCCACCTAGGATTGTATGTCTCAAAGTATGGAGAATGGGTTGGGAAAAGCTTTTTGAAAGTATTCATGGAATTTGCTTGGTCATGAAACATTTCTTTAAAAATTAGAACATTCGGGCAATCTTGAGTGTAATGTCCCATGACTTCACAAATTCCACATACTTCATCATTATGCGCAGATTAGACTTCTTTTACTTTCCTTAATTCTATGGCTTCAATCTTTGTAGTGAAATTAGCAATTCTAGCACTTAGTTATCTTTTTTACTCAAGCTATATTTGCCTCCACTAGAACTAGCAAGATTACATCTAATTGAAATTTTTTAAGAACTAGTGGTTTGCCAAGATTAAGAGTTTTCAGCCAAATAATCTAAATACTTTAAAGCTTCTTCAAGATCTTTATCTAAAAATTCACTATTACACATTGTTTCAACAAATTATTTTGTCTCTGGTGTTAACACTTCATAAAAGAAGCTTATCAGTTCGCCATTTTTGAAAACCATAGTGTGGACATGAATTTAACAAGTCCTTAAATCTTTCCAAACATTAAAAATAAGTTTCATTTACTTTTTGACAAAAGTTTTGGATTTGTCTCTTGAAAGCGTTTGTTTTATGTGTTGGAAAAAATTTCTTTAAGAACTCAGTTTGCATTTCTTGCCATATGCCTATGGATCTAAGTCTCAATGAATTAAGTCATATTTTCGCTTTATCCTTTCAAGAAAAAGGAAATAATTTTAGCCTAATTAACTTTCACTACATATTTGCTCAGTAAATGTGGCACAAACTTTCTCAAATTCTTTTAGGTGCAAATATGAACTTTCAGACTCTAAGCCATAGAAAATAGGAAATAAAGGAATCATACCAGGCTTAAAATTAAAATTATTTTCATTGAGAGGAAAAATTAAGCATGAAGGAGATGATTTTCAAAGAGGTTACAAGTATTCACAATAGTTTGAACATGTGGATTTTCACTTTCACCGTGTACACTTTCATTTTCAGCCATGATGTTTGATGTGTGTGAATGTGTAGATGAATAAAAAAAATTGCCAAAGAAGGTTTCAGAATTACCATTCACCAAGCGATGCGAGTGAGGATCACGATACCACCTAAGCATAAATTAAATAAGATAAAATTTAACAACAATAATAATAAATAAAAAGACAAAACGTTAGAACAATAATCCAAATAAAAAGAAAAGAGGCGGCATAATCTTTCTCTTGATAAAAATAAACAATTATAAAATAATAATACAGTAACTAACAAAATAAAAATTAGGTGATAGAATCAACCATTATATTAAACAAAGAAAACAAGTAAACTAATCTTACAATAAAATATATTACAACATTAATTTAAACACAATAAAAAAATACAAATGGGCGACTGAGCCTCCCAAATAAATAAGAGCAAGAAACATAAATAACAAAAAAAATATTAGAGTTAAATGTTAAATGTTAGAGTTAGATGTTATGGTTAGAGTTAGTAAAATAAAAATAAATTAGAACAAGTAAACTTTATACAAGCTAAAACTCCCCAGACGGTGTCAAAAACTTGCTACAATTTTTAGATTGTAATACCCAAGTTTAGGTTGTCTCAAATAATAAAGATTCAAAAGTCCGAATGTCGGTGCACATGGAATTTGTTATATTAAGTCCACAAGTTCAAGAGGTCCAAATATTATAACTCAAATTGTCCAAATGTTGTGAAAGTAAATTTTTTATTATTAACTTTAAATTAACTATTATTGCATATTAGGGCATTAGGGATCCATTTCAATGACAGGGATAGAAATTATTCTTGATCCTTTTTGATATACAATTAAGACTCAAATAAGAAGTAATCTTAATTGAAGGATGGATAACATTCAAGCACAAAGAAATCAAAAGACTTACATTTGAATTGAAGGTGAAAAACTATAAGTTGCCTTACTCTTGATATGTAGAAAATATCCAAGCATTCAATGTACCCTTAGTTAACAATGAATCAAGATTTCTAACAAACCAAAATTACTTGCAAAATATGGTACTCACTCAATAGAAAAGTTGACAATGAAGAACAAATCAAAGGATCAAATAACAAAATTATACAACCATCAAAAGTTTCACCCTTTGCGCTAATTATGAAATTAGAAATACATGGTGTAAAGAAAATTTGAAGAAGAAGAGATGAAAGGTTTTTTAAATAATACAAGCTACCTCATGCTTTCAAAACCAGGGTTTATATAGACAAGATGAAAGAGAATTGATACATGTGAATACATGCAAGTGTCAGGTTTCATCATAGCATTATCCTCCATATTGAGAAGCACGTTTAACTATCATACACTCTAAATTAGAGAAATATTTCTTCTCCAAAGATATGGTCTCATGAATAACCTTTCCAATGTTTCATGAATCATAACATTTGGACTTGTTTAGTGGGCATTACGCTTAAAGTATTAATGCATGTTTAAATTAAAATGTTGACAACCACTGTCTAAATTATAATTATTTTCAACCATCCAATGCACAAGTTATAACTTTTTCATAACACAAATGTTGTAGCTGTCTTTTTTATGATTCATGTTCTTCAATAAATAACGTAATTGGTGCATTATGAAGAAAGTTATATCCAAAATACTGAAGGTTGTTCACAGGTCTTAGCTGCAAATGATAGGACCACTTTTTATTGTATTGCTTCAAATATTTTTTAAGAACCATTTCAAAACTGAAAATGACTTCTGATATGAATTGTGATAAATTAAGTCAGCTTCCATTTGAAATAAAAATCATTACATCTGGAGGTGGATAGACAAAAATATGATCATTGGACTAATTAGAGCTCAAATGAAAAATATGATGTTGACAATTTTGTTCTTTTTTTAATTACAACTCAAACTTCCTTTCACCTTTGCACAAAATACACCATGCTACTATTTCACATAAGTATTATATACATGCCAACTTAGACAATTATATATATTTGCATGTAATTGAGCTTTAGATCATGAAAACATGCAAATTAAAATTGTGCCAATAAAATTCACAATTTTTGCACAAATAGGGACTTTAAATTAAATAGTAATACAATAGTATCTTCTAAAATATATATGAGTGAATACACTTTTATACACTTATCAATCATACAAGAAAAAAACCACTCATTTTACAATGCAAGAATGCTCTCTACGTTTTTTACCTTATAAATTAAATCAATTAAATAAATAAGGGGATGTAGAAGCACTAGGCAGATAAAGAAAATCTCATTCGTTAGAATTAGAATACTCAATCGTAATCCTAATTTGACTATAAGTCTATCTTTCTTTTAGATAAAAGAAGATATATGTTAATTTTCTATTTATCTATAATAATTAAGAATTATTCTAGATAATTAATTAATTATTTAGATAAATACAATAATATTGATTATATAAATAAATATTACCTTATGAATTTGATTAGGTTTATGATGAACTGGGTCAACCATCATGGGCACCCATTTGGGCCTAACTCAAATCCAACACTTACAAACGCTGATGACAAGATAAAATTGTAGCTTTATAGTTTAATAAGAAGATGATTTAATATGAAATAAAAATTTTGTACTTTATATTTCCACACTTATTTTCATTCAAATAAAAATTATAATGGCTATAAGATACGGGGTCATGAAATAAGTATTAAGTGAAATAAAATTTATTGGGGTTTAGAGTCAAGGAAACAACTCTTTCCTTTTTCGAGCTCATTTTATATCCCAACTATTTTATTTAAAATAAATATACTATTAAATACATTCTCATTATTTCCTATTTGGGAAATTAACACATACTTCCCCTCTGAGATTTGATCTACATTTAGATGACAAGTTTAAAAAAACTCACACATATCTCTTCCAGAATGTTAGTTGACCATTCAATTTAGCAAAAAGACTAAAATGTCCCAACTATTTTACACTTAGATAACTTCATGAAGCATGCTTAAACATTTTTCACTTACTGTTAAGTGGTGATTTTGATATTCAACTAACTTTACAACATGATAATATTATTTTATAGAGCATAAATTAGTTTTATTTTTTATAATGTTCAATAATTTCTAAATTTATTCTTTTGACACTTATTTTCATTCAAATAAAAATTATAATAGTGAAATGATACTCGGTCATGAAATAAGTATTAAGTGAAATAAAATTTATTGGGTGGTAGAGCCGTGGAAAACAACTCTTTCCTCTTTTGGACTCATTTTATATCCCAACTATTTTATTCAATATAAAAACTATATTAAAGCTCATTATTTCTTATTTGGGGAATTAATACATACTTCTCCTCTAAAATGTTAGTTGACCATTAAATTTAGCAAAAGGACTAAAATGTCCCAATTATTACACACTTAGATGACTTGAAGCATGCTTGAACCTTTTTCACTTACTGTCCAGTAGTGATTTTGATATTTAGCTAACTTTACAACATGATAATATTATTTTACATAGCATATGTTAGTCTTATTTTTCATAATGTTCAATAATTTCTAAATTTATTATTGATATTTAGAATATTTGAAAAAAATAAAAGTACACCCATACACTTAGTGAAATTATATATATTTTTTTATCATTTTTATTGATTAGGTGCACCTGCATATGGAGTAAATATGATTTTTTGTTATTAACTTCAAAACAATTATGATTGTGAAATAATAATACTAAACATGTAAATTTTGCTATATAAATTAGCATGGTAGTATTATACTATTGACATATGTTTTATATGATTTTTTATCTTTAACAAAATTTATTGAAATAAAATTTTATTAATAATGTTATTATTGCAATAATATAATTTTTTAATTACGTAGTAAGTGAAAAACAGTTATTGTTTGTTATTATTGTTGTTATTATAATAATAACATATCTGGTTGCTTGTGTAAGAAGGGCTTCATCCTTCCTCATCACCATCTTCGGGTTTGGGTTCAAGGTCAGTTTTTTCTTGCATCTTTATGATTGTTGACCTGATGCGTTTCTGAGTTTCTGGGTGTTTTGTGAGTTGGCTTGATGAGTTCTCAAAATTGAAGATTTTGGTTTGATGGTTTTTGAATTTTCAGTGTTTGATGGATTTCTGAGTTTTGTTCTCCTTAAAAGTGATAAGACGGATGTCAATTCTAATTGTTTTTATTAATCCTACTAATAATATCTCCATTGGAAGATGAAATAGAACATACTTTATACTCTTATTATTAACTATTAATCACAAAATTGTATTTAAGAATTAAAAATTAAGATTATATATGAAATTTTGTATCAACCAGAAATATTATTAGTATTTGAAAGTTAAGATTAAACTATCTATGTAAAAGCATTTGGAGATTAGCATATCAATTAGTACTTGACCTTTCCCCTTCACTGATGTTAAATAAGCTTGCACACAATTCAAAACGTTAAAATTTCACATATAACCTTATCAATACGGTAAAAGAAATGCAGTTGTGAATAGGGATAGCAATTTTTTCTCTAAGGTCAAGGATCTGCGAGGGCCTGATCCATTGGGGGATTGGGGCGGATTTTTAAAAAACTTGAGGATTTGGTTGGGTTTGAGAATGAAAATTCATCTCCGTCCACAAAACAAGTCGGAAGCAGAGATGGGACCTTTCTCCCAGACCGGTCCGGATTTTTCATTTTTCAATTAAAATTTTGTTTGATTAATTACATAACTATCTATTTTATTTGCTAAATAATTATAAAAGTTATATAACTTTCATTTTAGTCAAAAAAATCCTTTGAAAAAATGTATAAATTTTTCATTTTATAAATTAAATCCTTTTATAATTATTTGCACATTTTTAATTTAATCATTCTTAAAAAAATTAAATTTAATGGGTAATGGAGGGCTTGACATCCAATAATATATATATATATATATATATTATTTTTCCCTTTGTCGAAGAAATGCACAAATATGTCCACATTAATGGCTTACCCACATCAATTCAGAAATTGACTTATATTTAGTTAACTTACATTTACTGCAACACCAATCTCATCCTTATCAATGCCAATAAAAATTATGCAACAGTTAAAATAAAACAAATATAAAAATATCATAAATCAATGGCTACACAAATATTAGTATACCCATATGAATTTGCAAAGACTGCTTCAGAAAATTCATGGTATTTATGATATTCCATTTGTAATCGTTCTTCTATTCTAAAGGAGTCATTGGGAAGCCCATTTGTAATTAGTTTTCTTACGCTATTGCTGCTCTGTTTCTCTCGGTCTGGTGTTGCACCTCTGATGCTGCCTTCCACCCCCGATCCAGCAGTGGCTTTCAAGGGTTTAACCTTTGCCTGAACCTGGACTAAACCACCCTGGTTTGTTGGGTCAGACCCGATTGGTAATCTCGGCTTACCTTCGACTGTCCAATAAGAGGAGCCCTTTTTTAACCCCATGAAGCTGCCATATCATTTATTAATAGTAGTACTGTTTGCACACTACACATTCTTCCTCCAATGTTTGAAACGGTTTCACTTAGATTAAAATAATTAAGAATATATTACCTATCTCCTCTAACTATTAATTAACTAACCTTTAAGTATACAATAATTAAAATGCCCCGAATACAATTTATTATATGATTATTCTATAGATTGGTGTAAATATTATACAATCCTTTTTTCTTTTTTTTTTGGTAATCTTTTACATTAAAAATAAAGAAGAAAACTAATATAAAAAGTACAAAGAGTGATAAAATAAAAAAGTCTAACAAGCCTATTGAAAAACCAAAATCCCAAAGCAAATCAAATATCACACAATAGAAACACCCTATTATGCACAACCAACAGAGTACAACATCTTTCATATATCCTTCTGGTTGAACTAGAAAACACATTACGCGATAATTCTAAGCATAATGAAGCGTAAGTGAAACTAGCCAAATAAATCATAGTCAACAGAAGCAACCACTTCCAACAGAATTTCCGCAAAAGAACTCATTCTTCCTTAGATTCCAAACAAGCAAATTTCAACACCGGTATAGAGAATAACCAAATTCAGAGGGAGAGTACAAACATTAAATTTAGTGGAGTAAAAAATTAGACTATAACCAAATACACCTCTCTAATTATCAAATGTTGAAGACGCTTGAAGATTTCTAAAGGTATTAGTAGAGATTCTAGTGAAAGAACTTAAATATATCTAAACATACTTTACTAATCATAATAGCATATAGATCAAGTGCAGAATTAAACTGAAAAATATACCTCCTGTCATTGACGTCTTTCACAATCTGATGATGAAACTTCCTGGTTTATGGTTCTTCTAAACTTTACACAATATTACTGAAGAGAAATTGTTGGCTTAGAAACCTACCCAAAAGAATGAATGTATTTATAGGCTCTGCCCATCACAGAAGCCATAAAAAAAAAGTTGCCATAAACTGCCAGAACATGTAATCAACTACTAGAACATGTAATGAATTGTCAAAAAACTGACAAAAACTGTATAATACACGTTCTCACTTAACATAATGAAGGATTATGGGCCACTTACAGTTAAAAAACTAACATTCCCCCATTTGGTCCATACACTTCATCATTTACTATAATAAAAAACAAAATACATGAATCATGGCGACAGGTTCTCTAAAAAACGAGTATTATCTTCCATGTATCACTATGCATTATGTCTCTTAAACAGTTGTTTATATTACTCAATGAATAAACCCCATGTTTATTCTAGGTCCAAACATCAATGATATTTCTCAAATAAATGTGTACACAATTGAAAATCAAATATGAGAAAATATCATAACATAAATAGAATTTCATTACGATAAACATTTGTCCATATAACGAAAAACATCAAAAGGAACCAAGTCCCATTCGATCTACATGAACCTTAAATTTTAACGGTGGCATGCCTTTTGTTAAAGATCAACAATCATCAATTCCGTGCTAACGTGTTCAATAACAACTACTTTGTCTTCAACACGTTCTCTTATGGCTAAATACTTAATGTCGATGTGTTTGCTTCGACTACCATTTTTATTGTTTTTAGCCATAAATACTGCAGCTGAATTATCACAATATATCCTTAATGGCCTAGGAATTGAGTCCACAATTTTAAGCCTACAAATGAAATTCTTCATCCATACACCATGTGAGGTAGCCTCAAAACAAGATACGAACTCAACCTCATAATAAAAGTAGCAGTCAAAGTCTGCTTTGCACTCTTCCAAGATAAAGCTCCATCGGCAAACATAAAAATGTATCCAGATGTTGATTTTCGTGAATCAACACAACCAGCGAAATCTGAATCTAAGTAACCAATCACCTCTAAATTATCTATTCGTCCATATATAAGCATGTAATCTTTCGTTCCTTAAAGGTATCTTATCACCTTCTTTGCAGCTCTCCAATGCTCCATATTAGGATTACTCTGATATCTTCCGAACATTCCAACAGCAAATGCAATGTCAGGTCTTGTACAAACTTAAGCATACATCAAACTTCCAATAGCAGAAGCGTATGGAATATTTTACATTTGTTGTCTTTCAAAGTCATTCCTCGGACATTGGTTCAAGTTGAACTTGTCACCTTTCACAATGGGTGCTATACTTGGTGTACAATCTTTCATCTGAAATCTCTCTAAAACTTTATTAATATAGGTCTCTTGAGACAGACCCAAAATACCTCGGAATCTGTCTCTATGATCTTAATACCAATGACATAAGATGCATCACCCATATCTTTTATATCAAAATTTTCAGAGAGAAATTGTTTTATCTTATAAAGCAACACTTTATCATTGGCTGCAAGTAGAATTAAGAAACATATTCTACTCCCACTGACCTTCTGGTATATACATTGATCCATGATGTTCTCTACGAAACCAAATGAAGAAATAACATCATGAAATTTCAAATACCATTGACGAGATACTTGTTTCAAACCATATATAGATTTATTGAGCTTGCAAACCAAATGCTCACAATTGCTAGAGGAAAATCCTTCTGGTTGCTTCATGTAAACCTCTTCCTCTAAATCTCCATTGAGAAAAGCTGTTTTCACACCCATTTGTTGCAACTCTAAGTTAAAATGTGCAACTAATGCCATAATTATAAGAAAAGAATCCTTTTTGGATACAGGAGAGAATGTCTCTTTGTAGTCAATTCCTTCCTTTTGAGTGAATCCTTTGGCTACGAGTTTTGCTTTGTATCTCTCAATGTTGCCTAATGAGTCTTTCTTAGTTTTAAAGACCCATTTACATCCTATGACTTTTACACCATTAGGCAACTTAACAAGATCCCAAACTCTATTAGATGCCATAGAATGCATCTCATCTTTCATTGCATCGTACCACAAATTTGATTCTTTGCAACTCATGGCTTGTGAAATGTTTCTAGATCATTTTCGGCTTCAATGTTATAGTCAGATTCTTGTAGATACACAACATAATCATTAGGAATTGCTGATTTCCTAGCTTTAGTAGATCTCCTTAATGTTGTATCAACCTTATGGAACATGTTGTTCAACTGATTGTTCAATAACTTCTGGTAGTTCTTGAACAAACTGATCTACTGGATTATTATGAGTTACTTGTGGAATTTCAATGATTGGTTGCTCAACACCCATTTGAACTTAAGGAGTGTTGTGAATGACAATCAATCTATCATTTGAAGTGGAAGGTTGAGCATCAATATAATCTTTCTCCGAAACGATATTCTGGGATTGAACACTTTTACAGATCAAGTCATTTTCAAGAAATTTTGCATTTCTTAATTCCACAATCCTAATGTTATAAGATAGACAATAGAATTTATACCCTTTAGACCTTTCAGCATATCCAATAAAATATCCACTAATAGTCCTTGGGTTCAATTTCTTTTCTTGTGGATTATAGACTCTCACTTCAGACGGGCATCCCTATACGCTTATATGTCGCAAACTCAATTTTCAACCTTTAAATAATTCAAAAGGTGTCTTTGGAACAGCCTTGGTTAGAACTCGGTTTAATATATACACTGCTGTTTTAAGAGCTTTAGTCCACAATGATTTAGAAAGCTTGGACCTGCTAAGCATACTCCGTACCATATCCATTAACGTTCGATTTCTTCTTTCTGCTACATCATTCTGGTCTGGTGAACCAGGCACGGTGTATTGGGCAACAATCTCTTGCTCTTGAAGAAAGTTTGCAAATGGACCAGGTGCTTGTCCATCCTCAGTATATCTATCATAATATTCTCCACCTCTGTCTGTTCTCACAATCTTAATTTGCTTTCCGCATTGTTTCTCTACTTCTACTTTGAAAACTTTAAAAGCATTTAGTGCTTCACTTTTATTTTTTAGCAAGTAGAGATACATATATCGTGAATAATCATCTATAAAAGAGATGAAGTATTTCTGACCATACGAGTCCATGTCTGGACTACAAATATTTGAATGTATGATCTCTAATACATTTGAGCTCCTCTTGGCACCTTTCTTTGTCTTGTTGGTCTGCTTTCCCTTTATGCAGTCCAAATAAGTATTAAAATTAGTAAAATCCAAAGTATTAAGTACTTCATCATTTACTAATCTTTTAATTCTTTCTATAGAGATATGTCATAATCTCCGGTGCCATAACATAGAGGAATTTTCATTCATAACACATCGTTTTATACCAGCTTGAATATGCATCACATCATAAGAGGCATTATTTTGTAAATTAATACAAAAAAGACCATCAGATAATGTATCATTCCCAACAAGATCAGATTTATAATATAAATTAAAATATGTATCTGAAAAGTTAAAGGAATAACCAAACGGTACTAGTCTTGAAACTGAAATTAAGTTTCTAGAAAAAGTTGGAATATAAAATGTCTTTTCCAAATTCAAAATAAAGCCACTACTTAAAATTAAACTACATGTTCTAATTGCCTCCACATGTGAACGCATCTTGTTTCCTGAATAGATACACTGCTCATTACCCACTGGCTTCCTTAGGTTTTGCATACCCTGCAAGGTATTTGCAACATGGATTGTAGAACCAGAATCAATCCACCATGTGTTATGACTAGCTTCAACTGTATTAGATTCATAACAAATAAATGAGATTGAATTACCTTTCTTTTCAAGCCATTTCTGAAACTTAGGGCAATCCTTCTTCATGTGTCCTTTCTTCTTGCGGAAGAAGCACTTGGATTCCTTTCTTATTTCAGCTTGAGGAGGTATTTTACCTTTCCCTTTCTATTTGACTTGACCTTTGTTCTTCCCTTGAGTTGCCATATATGCACTTTCACCCAATTCCATTGTCAGCCTCCCTGCCTCTTGTACACACATGGTCAATAATTCATTAATTGACCATTTGTTTTTATGTGTGTTATAAGAGATTTTGAAGGGTGTATATGGTTGTGGAAGAGTGTTAAGTATGTAATGCACAAGGAAAGATTCAGACATTTCAACCTCAAGAGTTTTTAATTGAGCCGCAATGTCCCTCATTTGCATGATGTGCTTATGTATACCTCTAACACTAGTGAGCCTAATAGATGAAAACTTCATAATTAGGGTGCTAGCAAGTGCTTTATCTGAAGTCTTAAACTGTTCGTCAGTTGCCTTCAGTAATGCCTTGACATTATCATGTTGATAAACTGAACCCCAAATACCAGCAGCAATTTTGGTCTTTATGAACATCATACTTAAGCGATTAGATCACTCTCATCGTTCATAAAGAGCAATTTCAGCTTGACCACTAGCTTCAGTAACAATTGGTTTGTCTTTCCTTATAGCATAATCAATATCTATCCACCCTAAATGGAGGAGAATTCTCTCCTTCCAAACCTTATAGTTATCACCTTTCAACTCGAGAATGTCACATTTGATATCAGAAAAATTTGCAGATTGTATGATTGCATAAAATAAACATACATGCTTATATATTACAAAATTGAAGGCTAATAAATAAATATTATGTTTTACCAATGTAAGTCATGTTATAAAATATGAATCAATAGACATAAAACTTACCTGTGGGCTAAAGTTTTAATTCAAGTAGATATATATATATATATATATATATATGCATTTAAAATATAATTTTGCATAATTAAAGATGTTGTGGCTAATCTTTAAATAATTAAAATTATATGGATCATAAGACATTTTTTATTTTAATCATAAAATTGTTCATATAAATTGCATGCAATTATAAGACATAATTTTAATTTTATGTACTAAAAATAACCAATAATTTGCATGTTATCATTTACTTCAACAAACATAAATGATACATCATACTATTTAATTATATCAAATGATATATAATACTATTTTCCAATGATAACACGACATGTCACACCCACTCATTCGTCAAATGACATGTCATAGACCTTATAATCATAAAACGACATGTTATACTTCATCATATAATAGACGACATGTCATACTAAATTAAATAAGATATATGACATCTCATACAATTTAATACAGCAGACGACATGTCATATTGTATCACATATAATAGATGACATGTCATTTCAAGTTATTTTCAACCTCCAAAAACTCAATTTCAGAAACAAAAATTCTGCATATTTTTTTTAATAGAAACCGAATTCATTTATTCAAGTCCCAAAATGCTAAGAATCAAATATTATAGTGATTTCTAGCATTATTACTAATCAATGATACTTGATAATAAATTTGATTTTTCATAAACTAATCGAGAGTAAAACTGAAGTTTTATCAAACTGCTCAAAATCAAGGCAGAGATGATAACAATGGCTCTGATACCAATTGAAAGAACTTAAATATGATCTAAACATGCTTTACTAATCATAATAACATATAGATCAAGTGCGGAATTAAACTGAAAAACATACCTCCTGCCATTGATGTCTTTCATAATCTGATGAAAAAGCTTCTTGGTTTATGGTTCTTCTAAACTTTATACAATTTTTTTATGATGGTGTATATTACTGAAGAGAAATTGTTGGCCTAGGGACCTAACCAAAAGAATGAATGTATTTATAAGCTCTGCTCTTCACAGAAGCCATTAAAAAAAAAAACTGACATAAACTGCCAGAATATATAATCAACTGCTAGAACATGTAATAAATTGTCAAAAAACTGACAAAAACTGTATAATACACGTTCCCAGTTAACATGATGAAGGATCATGGGCCACTTATAGTTAAAAAACTAACATCTAGAGCAAATGGTGATCATTTCCCAAGATTTAGAAGATGAGGAGTGATTAGAAGAAATGGTGACCAAGTATCTTAATGGAGAAAATGGAGTGTTGTCTCGAAAGAAAAGTTTCATCCTTTACTTTTTTGTGATTAGAATTAATGAAAATGACGTGCTCTCCCCCTTTTCCCTACCACTATTTGTCTCAAATGCCCTTCTCCCCTTGTTTTACCATATTGTTAGCTTCTTGTCGAAGAGTTTGCTCACGCCGTTTGGGTATTGGAGGAACATATTTGTCACCAAAAGACTAAAGTGGAATCTCATGTACTTAGAGATAATATCCAATGAATTAGGCAATCGAGATCTCCTACGATGCATATTATAGTACATCCGCTTTTTCTCACTGTAGATAACAGTGTCTTTATCGATTGGAGGTATCAACCCTTTTTTTAGAGTTTTTATGATCTTGTAAAGTGTTTCTCTTGCAGTTCTCTACCGCTGATGCGAATCTCTATCAAAATTAGAAGCACTAGAATAGCATAAATAAACTGAAAATTAGTTTATTACTAAATCTAAACATGTTTTTAAAAATGAAAATGAAACAAAGGAAGAAAAACGATAATTGGGTTGGAATTGGGCGTGATCCGTCTGCAGAATTTTTCTTTTCCAATCGAAGTTCTCTTCTTAATTGTATTCTTTTCAATATGGCAGCTAATCTCTCTTGTTAATCCACCAAAAAGAACTATTTATATTCCTCAAGAGTTTTTCCCAAAACACTATTTCAAATCTAAACATCATCATTAAGTCGTGGCTTTCAAGATCCAGCATCGAGGTGCTTAACTCTCAAGACATTGGCTACGGTTACGTTGAATAGGGCGGTACAACTTCCACGAACATGCACTAAGCTCTTGGGAAATTGGTTGGGGTACTTTTTGGGCATCTTGGCTTCCATATAACATGGTCGCAACGCTAACCTTAAATTTAAATTTTCAAACTCGAACTTCTTTTGTGCCAACTTTTGTCTTTCTTCACCCAATCAGTCCTAATCACTTTCAAACCTACATAAATTAATAAAAAGATAGTAAAATAAAATAAAATACTTAGAGTTATTAGAATTAATAAATTAATAAATAAGAAAGTATGCAATTAATATGTATAAAACAGAAATGGCAATGGGCGGAGTAAAGGCCATAGATCCTAATCCCTTCTCCTGACCTAATTTACAAAAGAGAAGCCCATACCCAATTCATCCCTATTTTTTCTAAAATGAGTTCAAGTAGGGTATGGGCCGTTTTAAATAGTAAATTCTCGGCCTGACTCTTTGGCCCGTTTGATTACTATTTGATTACTGTTAGTTATTGTTTTCCTATTATTTGATTACTGTTATTTTAGCTATTAAACTCATAATTTTATTAAATTCACCCACTATTTAATACAAATATCATAACTTTTTACTAAGCCCACCTACTCTTTAATATCAAACCCATAATTTTTAGTAAGCCTATTATATTTGTTCATTTACTTTTATTAAATTCAAGTTTAAATCCATAATTTCAAGCCAATTGATTATTCTTTTAAGAACAAAATAAAAGTATACATAATATAATTAAATCAAGAAAACAAAAAATAAAGATTATATAACTTGTATTGTATTTTGTAAACTTTTTTGGTCTTTGATCATCTTATATTACTATATTTAAAAAGATAGTTCTATTTAATTATAAATTAATTATTTTCTTTGACATCAATTGATTATTTTTATTTGATCATAACTCATTGTTTCAAATTCAATTATTAGAAGTTATTTAAATTATTTGAATATGATATATATTCAAATCCAATCCAATTATTGAAAGTTGTTTAAATCCATTTTCCAAATCTAATAACTTTTAATAATTTATAAAGTTATAACAAAATATTAAATTACTAAAAATTATTTAATTCATAAAAATACTTAAATAAAATTGTCTAATTAAGAATACATATTTAATTATGTATGGGTAATTAAATATCAAAATAAAATTGTCTAACTTAGAATACATATTTAATTATATATAGGTAATTATAATTACTAAATCTAAATTATTATATACATATTAAATATTATATTTTCCAATATGATGATCGAATAGAATAGTGATCAAAATTTCAAATATCACAAAAATAATACTAAAAGTTAGTAAATTATAAAAATAAAAACTATAACAATTATCAAGTGATTCATGTTTGTGAAAATTATTCTTATCTCATTGAATCCTACAACTATAACAATTAAAATATTTTATAAAAAATTAAAAATTAGGGATGGCAACAAAGCAGGGACCCCAATCTATTGTTGACCCTATTTAACCTTGAACAAAATAATATCCTTTTGATTTGTGAGACTCGAACTCAAGACATTGAAGAATGGTAATTGATATAAAAAAAAGTAAAATCTAACAATAATTTTATGGCAATAATCTATTAGATATTATCATTTTTAAATTCTAATAAAATAAATTTGGTATAAATATAATTATTTTTTTCGAATTAATTTTAAAAGTTTCAAAATATTTATTTAATTTTTTACACGTAATTGTTATTATTTAACCAAAAGTCAATAATCTAAATTCTGGTTATTTTAAATTATAAATTAACATAAAGTTTTTAAAAATAAATAGTATATTGATAAAAAAAATTCTAAGTATCACAAAATACATTTAAAGTACTAAATTTATTGACTTGATTACATATTTAAAGTATTTGACAAAAAAAATAGCTCTTATAATTATCAATTTTAATTTGTTATTAAAAAATTTATCAACTTTATTTTTTTATCAAATAGTGTTGTACAAATCAGATTTTTATATCTTTTAATAATAATAAATTAATTATTTATGTGTAAAATCATCATTTCACATGTAAAAAATAATATATTGGACATCTGGTGTTAATAATATATTCAAAGAGAAACACTTGTGGACTAGATGTCTCTAGTCCGCACAAAAGAAAACAAAAAAACAAGGGGAGGTGAAAACTTCTGTTCGGGTACGTAATAAGGAAAGAAAAAAACAGTGCCTTTCCTTCCTACAAAAGAAACAAGTAAACAAACAAAATAAATAAATATTAAAGAACTTATCGTCTATACTTTCTAATTGTGAAGATCGCCCAAGACTGTTGGCTGTATTCTATTATAGCCTGTCTTTTTCAAAAAAGAGAATAGTTGCTTTGTCTTATGTGATGCTTTCATAATTAACTCGGAAGATGATGTGATATTCTCTCCGTTTATCTGTTTGATTGATTGATCTTTTTGGATAAATTCATGATTGTGAGTGTATATTCTGAATTTTTTGCCCTCTTATAGAGGTTCGTTTTGTTTTAAATTTATATTGTTTTTATTACATTATTTATTTATATATTTTTTTTCTGCTCTGGGTAGAAAAGTGGTGAGCAAATAACAGCTGCAATAGCAATGGAGAAACACGGTGATGGAGTGGTGTGAATTAGCTACAAAAAGAGGAGCAGAGGCAGCAGCAAAGACATTGATATAGCTCAAGAAAAGAAATCTTCTATCACCAGTTAAATGTATATTATTAAAGATTTGGGGGATTTTAAAGAAATGTATCCTAACAATAATAATAATAAAAAAAAACCCATTGGCAGAAAAATAAAAATTATAAATAAGATTAGGCTTGAAGATTCCTAATTGAAATGGGTAGTCTAACCACTATAAAATAGTTGGTTACGTCTGTTTTTATCAACTCAATTTGAGGTTGGTTTTGTATCACATTTAATTTATGATCTCCTTTTCTTTTACTATTATCATTAATGTTTTTTTCTTCTTTTTTTCTCCATTTATTATATTGATTGATTGATAGATTGGGGAATTTTATTTTCTTTGTAGGAAAAAGAAAACGATGAAATCTCTATCAGATTGTAGCGATTGTAAGAAGAGAAGAAAGTTTAATACTTGCATCCATGATGAAGATGATGAGCACATTAGCAAACTGTCTGATGATATTCTTATTAATATCTTGTCTCGCCTGACTATAAAAGAAGCTGCAAGGACTAGTATACTATCGAGTAGATGGAGATATTTATGGAAATCTTTGAAGCACATTAGCAAACTGTCCGATGATATTCTTATTAATATCTTGTCTCGGTTGACGATAAAAGAAGCTGCAAGGAGTAGCATACTATCGAGTAGATGGAGATATTTGTGGAGTTCTTTTACAGGTTGTTTAATCTTCGACAATCGAATTGCAACGGTACGATATCCATTCAAATATTATGATGTGGAAAGTGATTCATTTGAGGTAAAATTGTTTAAGTTTGTGAGTTGGGTGAATCAAGTGTTGTCTTCACTCCAAAGTCAATCAAGTATTGAACAATTAAGCATTTGTTGTGACATCAGCTCCCAAGCCGATGTTGATAATTGGATTAAATTTGCAGTTGACAAGAGAGTGAAAAAACTAGAGTTGGATTTCACTGGTGAGGGACGGTGTACTTTTCCATCACATGATATTGTTCCGTATTCTAACTTCAGCACTCTTACATCCCTAAGTTTGACTCTTGTAGACATAACCGGAGAGGTTCTTGAGAATTTGTTGTTCCACTGTCCCTTACTCCAAGTGTTAAGTGTTCAGCGATCATTGTGTGTTAAGAAGCTTAAAGTTTCTGGTGGTCCATCTCGTGATCTCAAGTTGAAGTACCTGAAGCTCGATTTTTGGGTGTCGCAATATATTGAAATTGATAATGCGCCAAATCTCATATATTTTGAATATGGGGGAAAGCGAAAGATCCCTGTTTCTTTTAGAAATGTTCCAAATCTTTCTGAGGTGTGTTTTTACTGCGATTTCTGGGAATACATGATCATAAATAACCAGCAGCTTTCAAGTTTACTTGTGCAACTACATACGCTTAAATTGAACCTGGAAGAAAAGAATGTATGTGTGCATGTTTATATATAGTGATAATCATGCATTATAATTACATGTTTAATTAATTTGTCTCTGCAGATACCCGGAGCTGTCTGTTACAATATCCCTGAATTATGTAATCTCAGGCATTTGGAAATAAAAATGAGAATAGAAGATGATCATTCCCTCCTTCCTTGTGCCGCTTACTTGAAAGCATTTCCTTCGTTATACAAATTTACATTGAAGGTGAATTAATAAATACAATATGCATGTATATTAATTGCTTCTTTGGGTTGATGAGTTTATTAATTCTGATATGTATCAGGTGTCTTGGCCGGTAGAGCCCTCATCTGGAATGAGACAGAGCGTCAGGAATCACCCATATTTAAGGCACAGCGAATTAAGCGTTAGGGTGGTGGAATTGATAGGATTCGCTGGACAAACAACTGATTCTGAGTTTGTGATATATTTGATTGAGAATGCTAAACTTTTGGAGAAGATCATTATTGATCCTTGTATAGATAGGTATCTTGGAACTCCTAAGGAATTTATTTTTAGAGAGTCTGAGGTCTATCAATCTGCTATCAGGCAAGCTACTCATTTAGCAGCAACATTTCCCCTATGGGATTTTGTAATTCCTTAAATAGTAAATTATCATGATTTAATTATAATATATTTTCATTTATTATTTATTTATGCATGCAGGATCTGTTAGTTAATAATAATTTTCACATAATTAATTCAAATATATTCTTAATTTATCATTTCTTTAATTTACCTATTCCCAGTGTTTGAGTCCTTAATGCAAGGATTTGGGTTAATATATTTTAATTAAGGATAATATTATTTTATAATTAAAATAAAAATAATAAATTAATTTTTTAAATAAAAATTAAATATATAGTTTTATTAACTAACAAACTTCAAAGACTTGACTAAATAAAATTTATTACCTAACCGAAAAAATTTAAACATTACTAGAAATAAAATACCTAGCATATCGTCTCTAAGAGAGTCTAATTTGTTTGCAAAATTAGATACAAGGAATCAATCACCCTACATTAATTAACCTCAAATTCGTCTGTATGGTGTTTGATGATATATATTGCAATCCTAATGCATCAAATTAAGCCAATTTTTTCCGACAAAGAAATTCGTCTGTTGCTTGCTGCTGGTTTGCAGCTGCTGCTAATGATTTATTTTTCGCTGCTGTTGCTTCATCCAACTGTTGTTCATGCAGTTGTTTTATCTCGTTGTACTCTGCCTTCGGGCTTCTCTTATTTCTCCCGTCTTTCTCTTTATTTAATCATATTTATTTTGGTTAAAAAATAATTTCCCTAAAAATCAATCGAATTGATGTAGTTCAATTTAACGGCTCATCTAAGGTTTTTCGATTGTTTTGAAATCATAATTGCATTAGGATTGGGTTTGAAGATTCCTAATTAAAATAGAATCCTGTTTGAAATTGACATTCGTCTTGTTTAGGTTGTATAAATAAGTGGTTAACCTGAATTTCAGCAAGAGTAATTGATTTTCATCTATCAAAACGAGTTTTTACCGAATCTTTTATTTTATTTTCTCCTCTTTAATTGGGAAAACTCAGAACCAATGGAGGAAAAGGTCATGAAGTTGTGTGAAGCTGCAAAAAGAGGGGCAGAGGCAGCAGGAGAGATGGAGGAAGCACATTGCATTGATGCTTTGGATCAGCTCAACAAATCTCCAATCAACTGTCAACTTCTTGCTTCCACACAGGTGTAATTGTTACTTCATTATCCTAATTTTTCATGCAATGTAATATATATTTATGGAATGAAATTTGAGATAATTTTATTTCTAACTCCTATTTATGTATATTAATTATTATTTCATTAATTTCAGCTTGTAAGTCATATTCTACCCTTGACAAAACATCCGAGGAAGAAAATCCAGGATCTTGCTTCCTAACCTGATTGTCTCGTGGAGAAACATGTTCCTCGACCAGATGAAGAGAGGGGAGCTTCAGCTCGCGAAGGAGAAGGAGGATCAGAATAGCACGCCAAGCTGCTCCAGGAAAGTGGTAACTAGATCAAAAAGTCATGAAGTTGTTCTTGATCCCCAGAAGAAGGAGAAGAAGTTGACTTGTATGATTAAATGCAATGATTACTTTCGGGACAAGGTGAGGGAAAAACTTCATCAAAGTCTTTCCAAGGTTTCCCGTGAGTTTGATGACGAGGCAGTGAAGGAATGTGATCCAATTCGTGTTGCTGTTGCGGTGGAGTCTGTATTGTTTGAAAACTGGGGTGCAATCTTTGGAAGCTATGAGATTAAGTATAGAAGCATGCTATTACTCCTCGATGACCCACACCCAGATTTCCGCAGAAAAGTTCTTCTTGGGGAAGTAAGTCCTGAGGCTTTGCTTAAAATGAGAACAGAAGAGATGCTTAGTGATCGAATGCAATTATATAATCAACAGATAAAAGAAGAGAATGCTATTATGGAAGAGAAATCTCGAGCTAAATGCAAGGCTGATCTTTTACGAGATACAAAGGACACATACAAGTGTGGGCGATGTGGGCATACGGGGACAACCTACACTTCAAAAGATTATAAATATGGTCACGTCTATGCAGTAGATATTGTATGTTTGAATTGCTATCAGTATTGGGAATCAACTGATATTCGTCATGGCATGTTAAGCATCGACAAAAATGCCCAACCAAATCAAATAAAATCCCAACCAAAACGACTCAAACCAATTCGAACTGTCCGATTCGGTTCTGTTCAATATTTTGATTAAATTTTATTAGAATAATTTATGCTTTTATTTATTTATTGTGAAGATGATACAATCTCTCACAATGTAAACACTTCCCTACAATTTATTTACTTCTTTCTTTCTTATTTAAAGATCCTTTTATTAACTAAAATAAAAAGAGAAAGTAAATGTACAAGTGTTATGTATGTATGTATGTATGTATGTATATATATATATATGTATGTTTCTATGATAGTGTTAGATATTTTATTGATATTGATCATGCATTTTGTCCTGCAACAATATCTCCGAACTTATGTAATCTCAAGCATGCATTCGGAACTGAAAATGAGATTACAAAAGGATCTCATTTACACTGAATGAATGTTTTTTCCTCTCTCATCTTGTTTTTTATTTTAGACATACAAAGGAGGAGGATTCTTGTTGTCTCAGTTGGCTGGGATAGAGCCTCTCATCTGAAATGAAACAGACCATCAGGAATCACCCATATTTAAGGCACCGCAAATTAAGTGTCAAGGTGGTGGAATTGGTAGGATTGGTTGGACTTCCAACTGACTTGTGATCTATTTGATTGAGAAGATAACTTTTTATCCTCATTCGCTAGACTTCTAACTGATTTCTTAGCAGCTAAGCTTTTGAATAAGATAATTATTGATTCTCGTATACCAAGCTACCTTGGAACTCCTATGGAATTGATATTTAGGGAATCTGAGGACTATAAATTTGCTAGAATGCCAACTATGCTATTGACTTAGCAACAAGATTTCCTTCACTGGAATTTGTAATACCCAAGTGAAAAAAAAGACAAAATCTCTACAGTTAGGAACACAACAAAGGAATTTTATGCACAATCTTATACATATTATTCATGCGGTAAAATATACAGCCTTGATAAGGTGGGATACTAGATGATCTGGTATTCGAGATAGAGATGAATGCTCAGTCAACAGTCCGAGCTTAGCGTTCCGCACCCATTCTGACTTTGTCTTGACCCTGAGGAGTCCTCGAAGTGGTCTTCCACACTTTACAAAACAACAAGCCAAACTATTACGAACTTTTCTCACCTTGTATCGTTGCTAATCATGGACCCAAAGTAGACAAACCTACCTATAGTAAAGAACATGATCAAAGGGGGGGCAGTCGGAGGTTTTCTAACGAGCCCATTTTGATGCTAAAATTAGTACCTTTAAGGAATGAATCTGGCCTCGACTTTTATAGCGCAAAAATGAAGAATATAAAGAGGATTCATAAGGTAGGGTGTAAGTAAACTAACTAACACACAAAAGACATAAAAAGGGGATAAATGTGGTCTTTTTAGAAGACAAAAACAATGCCCTAATCTTTAAATAACCACCATCAGTGTGTGTTTAAGGTTGTCTCAAAGAACCTACAAATAAAACAAAACTTTCTTCTTATTTTCTAGAGAGACAATGTGATATGAGTTTTGCTTAGTAAGAGAGAGTAAAAATGGCTAAAGACTTAGAGAAGATGTCTTGCCTTGAGATAAGTCCCTATAAGATTATGATTAGTTGGAGAGTGTTGCTCTAATTTTTCTACCTTTCCTATTCCCATTTTGAAACTTTAGCTTGGAGTCAAAACTAAAGACACGTAGTGAGTGGGATTGATCTTCCTCACATTATCTAATATTCCATGCCACGTGGCATGAGTTAATTTAAGAAGGAGATTGCCTTATCCATTATGAACACGTGGTTGAAGCTAATTTGTCCTCATTTGTGATCCCCAAATACTGACGACGTCAGGTGAGGTCCATACTCAACTTCCTAGGAGCTGAAATGTCTCCCCTAATCAAGCAGCTACTTTGGTTTGTTATTTTGACATTGCCAAGTAGTCTCCCCAAGTGATATGAAAATATAGGAAAGCTTTTATCCTTATTTTTTTAGACCAAATCTCTTAATGTTTGAGACTATTTCAGAGTAGGGACACTTTTTTAGCATTTCTTATGTGGATTATTAGTTATAGGCCATGTAGTACTTTTCATGTGTACACTCTTTTAACTACTTGAGATAGGATCTCGCATCAGCATGTATCGCTTGTAAGGTGGGTTTTAACATAAGCGGATCGTCCTATAGGAGTTTGTTGGAGCCTTTTAGACTTACGTACTACTAAATGTCCAACCTATTTTTACCCCATAACAATAATTATTATTAAAAAGTTGAAAAGAAAGAGTTGGAAAAATTTTAACATAATTTTTTTTATTTTATGTTGTTAATATTTTAATTTTAATAAATTATATTTTCGTTTCTAAAATCTTTCAAAGCAGTAAAATGAAGCAAAGTTTTTAAAGGTTAACATTGTAGTCCTTAATACGTAAGGATGGTAATTCGAGTTAACGTGTTACATTCATGTCATGTCAAATGAAAATATAATATATTTTGAGTTAATATGACATTATTTCAAGAATTAAAGCCCTAATCTGACCTATATATTAACTTTAATCCTGACCTTACCCATTTAATATTTATTTTATATATTTTAATATATATTTCAAAATATTTTTAATATTACTTACCCACATACTATAAATTTTATTCTAAATAATATTAAATATTTTTAAAATGTGAAAAATATAAAATCAATATATTAAGTTATAAATGAGTTAGCTAGCATTAAATAATTATTCAAATAATTAATCATATCTTAAATGAATTCAAGTGTCAAAAGTCCCAAAACTCAAACTTGATCTAATTATTAATTGTATGAGGTTATTATAACTAATTTATTAATCTTGTTATTTTAAGTTAACCCAAACCCACTAATTTCACTTCATGTTCATGTCCAGTTGATGGATCGTGTCAAAATTTGCCACCCTTTTATTATATTAGAGTTAATAGGAACTAAATTGTTAATCATGAGAAAATTATATCCTATTTCATATTTTTATTTATGTTTATGAACCAAAATAATAATATCTTAACAGACGAAACTGATAGAAGCTTAAGTTAAAAGGGGCGTCTTCCTACTTTCTCAAAATAGAGGGGTATCTATCACCCTAAAAACTCATGGTGTTTTTGTTGTTGCTAGAAAAGTCTAGTGGTATATAAGAATAATTTTTTTAATATTACATATACAATCTACTGATATTCGAATAAAAAATCTACTCAGAGTTTAAATAGATACTTTATATCTCATAAAAAAAATCTACCCTCACTACAACACTTATTTTTTAAAGATAGGACCTATAACATTAGTGGGAAGAAAACCCATATTATTAGTAGGTAGAACTCCTACCCATATTATTAATGGGAATGGAGTACCATCCACGTAGGAGTTATGGGTTCTTTACCACTAAATCGTTAGGTAAAGAACTCTTGGTTAACCCTTATCCAATTTCATTTTGGCTCGATATCTGATTATTGATTTTGAGCTGCAGTTTCTGTTTCAAATCATTTTCTCCACCTTCTGGGCATTACCTAATGTTTTTGTCATAGTGAGTTTTTTGTTGGTGTTGGGGCTACTGACATCTAAACAAGTCTTTTTGGATGTTCGGATTGTCTTTGTGCTGTGTTTTTATGCTGTTGGTTCATGGTTATTGGGCTATGGTCTGCGATTACATTTTATGCTGCTTAATCTGCTTCTTGTGCTATTTTTTACTAGGAGATGTGATGATATAATTGCTACTGTTGTCTGCTGGTTTTTTATGGTGGTGTTGTTGTATGCTACTATTTCTTGCTATCTGCAGCTGTTTTCTGCTGCTGCTGCTGCTATTTGTAGTTGTTTTATGTTGTTTTACTTGTCATTTTCTGCTGTTTTTGCTGCTGGGAAGCCGCTGTTATGACTGCTGTTTTTTGCTGCTGATTTTTGGGAAGCTCTTTTCTGGTGCTTCTTGCTGCTGTTGTGCTGCTGTTTTAGTTGCTCTGATGGTGAGAGATGAAGTTTTTTGCTGTCTTGCTGTTTTAAGCTTGGTTTGTTGCTGCATTGCTGTAGTTTCAACCCCTAATGCTTTTTGTTTTGGATAAATTAATGAAGACAACATAGCATCGGGGAACAAAAATATATATCCTTTTGTGTATATTGTGTACTTGGAGCTTTATTATATGATAATATAATTGTTTATATATGTATATATTGTTTCTTCAATACAAGACATGATAAATATGTGTGTTGGAGAATCTCAGATTCTTTGCCTTTTTTAGAAGATTGTATATGGCTGTAAATAGTTAATTGATAACTATGTACTAATTCAAGCTAGATGGAATCTTGTTGATTTATTTAGTTAAGAACTAATTGGTAGGAATTAGTTTGTTTCTTAAAATATTACCTTGACCTTATATTATATTAGTGTATTCTATTTATGATCAAAGGTGAAGAAGAATTTCAATTTTTTTTTTTACTCATGGTATCCAACCTCTCTATGACCATTTTACACCAAAATACCTTTCTCTAAATCTTGGGTGCTAGTTGTCCAAGTATTCTCAATTCTCCTTCAGTTTTGTTCCCTTTGTCTCTTATCATGTCAAAGGTTTCATCTGAGAATCAACCTAATATTATTGCTGCCAGCACTGAGGTTAACCAAGGTGAGATGCAGATTGAATCCAAAGGCGGAACTGCAGAACATTCAATCTTCCTACTTGCTCAATGGCAGGAATTATCTTCAATGGTCTCAAGTTGTTAAAACCTTTCTCAAAGGAAAAGGAAAATTGAGCCATCTTATGGGAACCAGACCTACTGCTGAGGATGCCACATTTGCAAAATAGGATGAAGAAGATTCCATGATCATGTCATGTTGTGGAACTCAATGACACTCGCTGTGAGCCGGACCTACACGTTTCTCAAAACCACTAGAGAAGTTTGGAAAATAGTTAGACAAACCTATTCACAAACGCAAGATGCTACGTTGATCTATGAGATTCAAACAAAGATTAACACTACAAAGTAAGGTAATCTTTCCGTCACCGAGTATTATAGTACTATGAAAGGCTTGTGGCTTAAGTTAGAATATTATCAAAACTTAAAAATGAAGTGAAGAAGATGCTACCATGTTGTAAAAGTTTGTTGGGGCAGAATCTTTGAATTTTTTGCAGGCCTTAATATTGATTAAGGGGCAAAGTCCAAGTTTTTGGGAAAGAAATTCTTCTGTCTCTTAAGGGTATTTTCTCAATAATACGGGTTGAGGAAAGTCGTCGAGAAGTAATGATTGACAATCCTATCAATGAAGGATTAGCCATGAATTCCACAAAGGATGGGCATAATATTGAGACCAATAGGAACAAAAGGCAGTCTAATCATGAAGGGGTCTGGTACACTTATTATGAGAAGGAGCACCACATCGAGGATACTTGTTGGAAACTCCACAGGAAACCCGCAAATGTTGTAGGAAAAGAAGGTAATCATGGAGGATAATTTCGAGGACAAGCCCACATGACAAATGCTGAGGATATTCCTAGTGAAAAACCAAACCAAGATGGACTGGAAACTCTCAAGGAAGCGATAGAAAAGCTGAATTCCATGCTAAACTCAATTAGGAAACCTGGCAGTTCATGTTCTCTGGCTATATCAGGTAAGTTCTCTAATTCTTATGCCCTTTAGTCTCTCTCTTCCTACTTAGAATAGTACTTGGATCATAGATTCAGGTGCTACCGATCATATGGTTTTTTCACAAAAGTTTTTTACCTTATATAAGCCTTGTCCTAGCAATAGAAAAATTAAAATCGCAGACGAAACTTTTACTATTGTTGCAGGTTAGGGAACTATTCTTCTTTCTTCCAAAATTGTGTTAAAAATTGTGCTATATGTTCGTAAATTAGCAGTGAATCTCTTATCCATAAAACAAGGTACATGTGATTTGAATTGTCAAGTGATTTTTTGCCCGACACATTATATTTTGCAAGATCGGGTCTCGGGGAAGATGATTGGGTTTGCTAAGGAAAGGAATGGGCTCTATATCCTTGATGCTAAGGAAGACAACAACTATTCCCTTTCAAAATCCTATCTATCAAGTTATTCCACCAATAAAGAGGATATTTGGCTCCATTATTATCGTTTTGGTCATCCACCATTTAGGTTGCTTAAGAATATGTTTCCATTATTATTTAAAAATATTGAAGTGAGTAGTGTACATTGTGATGTGTGTGAACTTGCTAAACACAAACGCGTTTCTTATCCTTTGAGTAATATTAGATCTACGCTACCTTTTTCCTTAATCCATTATGATATATGGAGTCATTCTAAAATTTTAAACATTACCGGGGCAAGGTGGTTTGTTACATTTATAGAAAATTGCACAAGGGTAACTTGGGTCTATTTTATGAAAACCAAATCCGAAGTTAGTGAAATTTTTCCAAAGGATCAAAACCCAATTTGGGGTAAGGATAAAAAACCTATGGAGTGATAATGCAAGATTCTTTCATCTTTTCTTCAAAAAGAAGGAATTGTTCATTATTCATCTCGCATTAATACACTACAACAAAACAGGGTAGCTAACTGAAAAAATAAACACATCATAGAAATCACAAGAGGACTCTTGTTTTAAAATTATGTTCCGAAATTCTATTAGGGGGAATCAGTTCTTATTGCAGCTCACTTAATAAATAGAATACCTTCTAAAGTTCCTGGTTTCAAGAGTTCTATGAGTGTATTTCATTAGTATTATCCCAATTCATAAATAGCTTCCAAGTTAACCCCAAAAGTTTTTGAATGTGTGGTTTTTGATCATATTCATAACACTAATAGAGGAAAACTTGATCCAAGAGTATTAAAGTGTATCTTTGTTGGTTACTATTCTACTAAAAAGGGGTATAAATGCTATCATCGAGCCTCTCGTAAATTTTTTATTTCAATGGACATCTCCTTTGTTGAAAAACAACATTTATAATCAAGTTCTCATATGTAGGGGAGAATGTGGGTGAAGATAAAGAACATGAGCTGTTTCTACCTGACTTACAAACCACTATTCACCTTACTAGTATTGTTTATCCTACTGTTCATCTTCATATTCAGCCTTCTACATCTGAGCAGCCTAGTGATCAAAACCAACACCAACCTTCAATTGAATCCTCCTTTGATCAACTTCCTAACTCAGCAGAATCAACCCCAGATATACTTCTAGTTGCTGAAAACCCTATCCTAGTTTACTCAAGGAGAAAAGAGCTTATTTTTACCTAATTGCAAGTTTAAGATTCAACTCCTAAATCAGGTATGCAATCACAATTACCCTTTCCATTGATTGATGATTTAGATATTCCTATGGCGCTTAGGAAAAGAGTTCAAAATAGTACTCAATATCCTATTTCTCACTTTGTGTCTTTGGATAGAATCTCACATAAACACCGCTGCTTTCTCACTAAATTAGATATTATTCCTATTCTCTAAACCTTCAATAAGGAACTTAGGGATGAGAATTAGAAACTTGCCGTGAATGAGGAAATGAGTGCACTAAATAAGAATCGTACGTGGGAGACTGTTGATCTTTTTGGAGATAAAAAACTTGTAGGATGTAAGTGGGTGTATACAATTCAGTTTAAAGCAAATGGGTCCTTGGACAGATATAAGGCTAGGTTAGTAGCCAAGGGATACACTCAAACATATGGGGTTGATTGTCAAGAGACTTTTTCTTCGGTAGCTAAGATGAATATTGTTTGCATTCTTTCATCTTTGGCTGCTATTTTTAATTGGAGTTTGCAACAATTTGACATCAAGAATGCACTTTTACATGGTGATCTCGAAAAAGAGGTGTATATGGAGCCTTCACCAAGTTTTGAGAAATATTTCAAACATAATCAGGTGTACAAATTAAGAAAGGCACTTTATGAGCTTAAGTGATCACCCAGATCTTGGTTTGTAAAGCTCACTTAAGTAATGATTGGTATTGGCTACGAAATAAGTCAAGGAGATCACACTTTTTTCTTTAAACACTCAACTACAGGGAAATTCACAGTTTTAATTGTATATGTCGATGATATTATTGTGACAGGTGATGATGATGAAGAATTTCAAAGGCTAAAAGGTAGACATGCGACAAACTTTGAGATTACAGAGCTTGAGAAGCTCAAATATTTATTAGGGATTGAAGTAGTTTGGTCTAAAAAAGGTATCTTTGTTTCACCACAAAAATACATTATTGATATCCTACGAGAGACAGAAATGAGGGGATGCAAGCCCATTGATACACCAATCGAACAAAATCACTGATTGGGTGAAGCAAGAGATGATAAGGCTGTTGATAGGGGAAGGTACCAGAAATTGTGGGAAAATTGATTTATTTGTCTTACACACGTTCAGATATCACATATGCAGTAAGTGTGATAAGTCAAATCATGCACGACCTTAAGAAAGTTCATTTACAAGTTGTATGTGGGGTGATTCAATACTTAAAGGCTACTCTAGGGAGAGGAATCATGTTTAAAAAGGGCAAAGAGATGACATTAGAAGCCTACACGAATGCAGATTATGTTGGCTCACTTATAGATCGACGCTCAACCACAGGTTATTGTACTCTAATTGGGAGAAACTTGGTGACTTGGAGAAGCAAGAAACAAGCAATAATGTCTAGATCAAGTGCAGAATCTGAGCTCTGTGCAATAGCTCAAGGAATTTACGAGCTCTTATGGATAAAGAAAATCTTAGAAGATTTGTAGGTTAAATGGCAAGGATCTATGAAGTTGTATTACCATAACAAATCTACTATAAACATTGCCCACAATCTGGTTCAACATAATAGAACAAAATATGTTGAGATAGACCGACACTTCATCAAAGAAAAAATTGAAAATGGATTAATTTGCACTCCTTATGTTCCCACAAATTGTCAGATGGCAGACATACTTACAAAAGGATTGTACAGTTCAACCTTCGAAGATATTACGAGCAAGCTAGGAATGGAAAACATTTATTCTCCAGCTTGAGGGGAAGTGTTGGAGAATCTCATATTCTTTGTCTTTTGATAAGATTGTATATGGCTATAAATAGTTAATTGATAACTATGTACTAACTTATGCTAGATGGAATCTACCCGATTTATTTAGTTAATGACTAATTGGTAAGAATTAGTTTGTTTCTTAACATATTATATTGACCTTGTACTATATTAGTGTATTCTGTTTATGATCAAAGGTGAAGAAGAATTTCAATTTTTTTTTTTTGCTTAGTATGTATATATAATTTTCATCAATATTATCATTTGAAGGATAAATTGTATATAATATTGTTTGACATATTATATTTATAATTTGACAGATAATATTAAGCAAATTAGCAATTTCAAAAAATATGGATATATTTTTCTTCGTAACCTTTAGAAACTTTTATAACAAATAATATTACTAATAAAATATTATAATGTTACATTATTTGACTTCCCAAAACTAATAATAGCATTTTCTTTATGTTATAGTTGACATTTGGTAGCATTTTAGAAATGTTATATATCATACAAAAGATAGCGTTAATAAAATGCCAAGGGTTTTTAGTTACATTGGCTAACATAACATAGGTCAAAATGCTACTATACACATATAATAGCATTTTTTTATGCTATCATATGAGACTTTTCTTGTAGTGTTATATGCTTGTAATGAGCCCATGAGTTCTTCAATGGCCATAGAATCTTTTGTTTGTTCTATTGTTACAACAATATGCTCAAACTTTGAATTTATGGAATGAAGAATTGTCTCTATAATTCTCATATTACTTAAGCTTTCTCCATTTCTTTTTAATTGATTAGCAGCTACCAAAACTCTGAAAAAAATACTTAGAAATTGATTGACATTCTTTTATATATAATGATTCAAACTCATCTCTTAGAACTTAAAGGCATACATTCTTCACTCTTTCGGCACCTTTGTATGAAGTATGAAGCATCTCCCAAGCTTCTTTGGCAATAGTTGAATTTCAAACCTTCTCAAAGCCATATTCATTGAATGCTTGATAGATGAGATAAAGTCCTTTTTTTTTTTTCTCTCTTTCTAAAATCCTTCAATAGATCTTTTTGAGCTTTAGTAAGGGCGGCCTCAACTTTTGGCACATCACTCTTTTTCTACAACTTCCTACATATCTTGAGCTCCTAGCAAAGCCTTTATCTTGATGCTACAATTATCATAGTTGCTCTTGGTAAGCATCGAAACCTAGAAGAGAGCCATTCTATTGCTTGCCATGGTTACTCAAACTTGGTTCTGATACCACTTTGTTAGAAGGTCGATGATTTAGATTACAAATGTAGATAAACTTACTAGAACTAATTAGGGATATTTTCGACTGGCTACTTCAGTTTTGTCGAAATCCCATTAAGATATAACATGTATTCTGATGCTACAATGAAGTTCAAAAGAATGTTAAAAATCTGACTTGTGTTCGAATAGTGGTTCAAGAAGCTACCATTTTGATTTACTTGAAGTTGATTAGGGATTTTAGAAAACAAACATATTGAGGATAAAATGAAGTTTGGAGAGAATTTTTCTTTTTCTTATGAAAACGGGTCAGCAGGGCGAGGCGAGGTGGGGCAGGGTAAGGGCAAAATATACGATCCTTGAACCCGCCCCAAAATTTAAACGAGTTAGGAATTTAGGCCCTAAACCCATTTTGATGACAAAATAAAGATTTGAGGCGGGGCAGGGCTCTACGAGTTCGAGGAAAATTCCGATCCTTACTAATAATAGTAGGTGACAATTAATTACATAATAGGATCTAATTAGTATATTTTTATGATATTTAACAAGATAGGATATTTTTTAATATACAAGAATCTTAATGTTAAATACTTGTAAATATATATATGTCACAGCCCTAAACCCCAAAATTTTAATCGCTACCTCTTTCTCCCCAACCAATTAGTCTCCCAAATTTCTAGCCACTACTCGCCTGATTTTTCAGCCACTACTCCCGTGATTTTTAATTTTTGATAATTTTTTAAAAATTTGTTTTGAATTAGAGATATAGTCATAATTTAGCTATTCATAAACGGTGATTATTACGACTAATTGTTCTTCAACCAAGTATCGTCCAAATAAGATCAAATCAGGTACGTTAAAGAAATTGGTATCTCTAATTTTGTAATTGAAAATAACTTTCTCTTTGTTCTGGTTATAAAGAAAATGGAATCACTAATGGTAAGGGTTGCGGTTTCGTAGGATTAAAAGAAGTTTTCCGATAGGAAATCTTTGTTTGCAAGTGTTTTAAAGAAAAAAACATAACGAAAGGGACATAAACATCCTCTGTATTTTTCGAAGTAGTTGTAAAATTTCTAGTGTTTTGACAAATCAATTATCTTCTTCCTTGCCCCTGAAATCCAATGTGTTGTGGTCCCTTGGGAGTTAAGCTAGGATGTCGTTGTACAACAGTGGTGGCTCGTAAACAAGTGTAATTGGGTCCCCTTCAGACCAAAACCCTAGCCACTACTTCCAACCTTACTAAAAATAGCTCACTTGTAAAATAATCTGGATTAAGTGCAAATCAAACACTGATTTAAACTATTCAATGTTAGTAACTTGCTCATTTTCATAAATTTGGATATTTACAGAAGAGAAGAGCTCTAATTTAATTTGAACCTAAAACTTGTCAACAAGAGATACATGATACAATTTTGAAATCTAATAGGATGATATTTTTTAGCTTAGAATAGGATTGAGCATATGTGATAAATTCTCAGGAAATTTTGGAAATGATAGAGAGAGAAAATAAATTTGTCAACCATTATAGGTTTTATTTTGGAAAACAATTGTATATGTATTTAATATTTGTTTATTCTTTTTTTTTAGTTAGTGTACTTTTTGAAACATTGATTATCAGATTTATGCTCCAAGATTTGAACCACCATGGCAGAATATCATTTCATATATAAAGGCTTTAAAGTGATTTTTTTTCCTACATTAATAGATGCCATCTAAATTTTAATGCATGTCTTATTATGGAGTTGTTTAATTTTGACTATGTATTAATTAGTTAATTTCTTGTACAAGCTAGAATAAGAAGTTTCATGCTAAAACTTCTTAATTTCGAGTAAGTACAGACATAAACATATCAAGAGATCATCAGCAAATTGAATGCATCGTATAAGTTGAATGCTTGAAGTCAATATTATTCTAGGAAATCCCAGAAATTTTAGTAAATTGTTGTTTGAAGTTTTTTTATTATTATTCTCTTTAATAATTATCATTTTTAAAAGATGTAAGGATAAATTATTAAAATTTATTAGGAGAAACATTACTTGACGTGTTCTCTTAATTGACACTTTATGTGCCAAATGAGATTATATATCAAGTTCTGTTTCTTGAATTGTCCAGATCCAAGCTTTAATGATCCTTTTTTAAGTCCTCTTCCAAAGTCTCTAACTTGAATCAATCCACTTTTCTCTCTAAATATTCTTTTTGTTCTTCACCTTTTTTACTCCAAAACCCAAATATTCTATTCTTGGTTGAGCTTCTATGGTGGCTATCATCATAAAAACATATAAAACCTAAAAGATACTCAAATCAGGCCATTGGATAATGATCTCAAGGCCAAAAGTCATCCAAACACGTCCAGGAGGTGCTAGGGTGCTATGAGACAGAATGTGTGGCATTGTCATGCCACACTCGCGGCCAAAAATGGCCTTTGCGCGCAGGTGTGGCGCTATCGCCCTATGTCTTCAACTTTGGAATCCTTGCACTTTGGTCCTTATAGCTTTGTGTTTTGGTCCCGGTTTCCTTTCTGAACTTGCAGACATTGCTTTCTCGAGCTGATTTCATCTTGAGTGCTCATTTGCTATATTTTTTATATAATACACTAAAATTCATCAAATATTAACTAAACTTGAGGATTTACTAAATAATTCAAGTTTTAAAATGTCTGATAAATGCTTATTCTACACATTTATCAATTATATGATCTATACATCCTAAAATAAAGAAATTGGAATAATTTTCATCATTAAGCAGTGGAGTATGAGATGAATTGACACAAAAAGGATAGCGGGTAGGATAGAAGCACTGTCGAATCCAAATCTTGTTCGATTTTTTGATGCAATTGGTTAGATAAAACATTATAACAAACGAGATTAGATGTCATTTTAACTCTAACAGCTCGAAATTGAGTGCCAAGGTAATAATCTCATAAGGTACAAAACTAAAGGGGAAATTTTTATTGAATAAAAGATTACCGAAGCAACTAGTATAGGCTTTCTATATATAATAGAGAAAATTCTATATTACAAGTTAATTCAAATAAAGAAAATAAGTCCTACCTAAATAGAAAACTAAATTGGCAAGAATAAAAAACTTGTAGATGAAATTTGTAGTGCAACATTAAATCATCTTGTGACTTAAAAGAGTGGCTCTTCTCATCAAGCTTTTTTTTGTAATAATAAACTACTTTCATGGTTGTTTTCTAAATCTTGTTCAAAGTGCACACCAACTAAATTTGTCTTTATAACCAAATCTTCCTCAAGGATAACTTTTTTGTCTTAAATATGAATAGGTAGAATCATGTCGATGAAAGATAGGTTATCTTCAACTTAAATTTCTTGCACACGCTCAATTTCAAATTAAAATCAAACGATACCTCTACTTATATATTTTTTGGCATGTCTTCATTTGTCCTTTCGAGCACATCTTCAGTCCTGCCTTAGGGTCAACTTTGGTCATATTATCAAATATCTTGCTAATTATATTATTAATAAGATCCCTACTGACTCTATCTAATGCAAGCTTAGTTGTCCTTCAATTCCTTTCACTAAAAGGATGACATATGACAATATATATATATATATATATAAATATAGTATATGACGTCATTTGATCTTTTATATTGGCACATAGTCCCTCTAAAAACACGTCACTCTCATAAAAAAATGAATCCCATAAAAATTCTCAAATTCCATGGCATAAGAATGAATAGACCTCATACCTTGATGTGCCAAACTATAATCAAGAGGAATGAACCGTGACTTCATCAATCGTTTCATTTGATCCCATGATCTAACATGACGCAATCCCTTTTAACAAAATACAAGTAACAAATTGTACTCATTTTTCTTTAGGTATCCTCAGTAACTTTAAAGAATTTTTCAACAACTTTCAACAAAAATAAAAATACTCTAGGACTACATTTTTCATCAAACAGTAACACATTAGGCCTAACATGATAGATCGTGGTTCTAAAATTTTTTTAATTTTTTTTCTTTTGGTGAAAGGATGTATTTATGGATATGGTTGTGTTTAGCAGTAATGAAAGCTTTGTTTTTATAATATTATATAATTATAAAGGACTTAACAAAATATATTAAAAAGTATAAACATTTTTTAAGGACTTAATTGATAGAAAAAAAAATATAAAACTTTTATGATTATTTATTGAATAATACGGATAAAATAATAATTTTATAAAATAATTTGGAAATCATTCTTGGGGAAAAAGGGTCATCCCCGTCCTTGACTTGTTTTTAAATTGGGGATAAAAAATTATCCCCGAACTCAATTAAATCCCCAATTTTTTACAAAATTTTGCCCTCATCCCCGACCTGAATGAGTTGAGCCTCCATGGGGGGCTAACCTATTTAAGTCGAGGATTAGGGAGGGTAATACCCAAATATTGGGTAGCGGGTCGGGGATGAATTTTCATCCCTATTTTAGAATCAGGTTAGGGATGGGGACAAGTTTCCATCCCTCGGTCCAACCCGTTTCCTTGCTGCAAAGTGCAACTACAAATAATGGCCATTTTATTTGATAAATAATTATAAAAGTTCTATAGTTCTCATTTTAGTCAAACGATCCTTTAAAAAAGTTCATAATTTTTTAATAAGGAAATAAGCAAAAATACCCATCTTTTGACTTCAAAAATTGAAAATACCCCTTTATAAATTCTCATTCAAAAATGCCCAAAATATACATACTTAGACGAAAAAACCCTTATGCCCAACTTTATACTTACTTTGTTTTTCCTCTTTCCCTTTTTTTTCTTCTTAAAAATTAAAAAACCAAACCCAAAATATAATTTTCATACATTGTAATAACATTATTAAAGATAAATTACTATTCACTCAAGTTGTAATGTGGGAAATGATTGGCCTTTAAACATTAGGTTGTGATGAGACAGGGATGAGTATGTCTACCCGTTGTTTTAGCTTCAATTGCAATAAGCAAGCTTTCCCTTATCACCTTCTCTATGTCAATTGTAATTTCTACTCAAATACAATAGAGTAAGGCGACTTTTTTTATAGTGACTTCATTGAGGTGGGAGGTGGGCATAAGATTTTAGTAAATAAATTTATGTCAAGCCTTGGGATATAGGTTAAGTGTGTTTTCCGGAAAAGAGAGAAATTTGCTAGACTTACCCTGGCTCTTCAACCATTGAGTGCCAAGGACACATAATTTTTCAATAATCATTGGTAATTCTCGTCATCCCTCGAGAATGCATCATATAGATCCTCTGTTTCATCAACGAATGGTAGACCATAATAGGTACTAATAGCCCTTGAACTGAATGAAATTCTTTTACCTCGAACAAACGCATGATCATTGTCATGATTCATCGAAGCATTAGCATATAATTCCCTTACTAGAGGCACTATGGCTTGTGTTAGTGTGTCGGTGAGTGCTTTCCATTTTCTAGCCCAAATAAATTCCAAAATCCTTATATCTCCCGGATCCAGTTTTAATAGCCCGCTCTCTCACTAAAGTTTTATTCTCTTCTTCAAATTTGGTGAATTTCTTTTATGCTTTCAATGAAACAAATCTTTTATTATCAAAAGAGAACGAGGCTTTTGAAGAATTACCCTTCTTTGGTGCCATTTTCACCCAAAACGTTTTGTGTGGGCAATTCATCGAACACTTGAAATGCCCACTTTTACTACCATTTTTTCCATTACTTCAACTCTTGAATTACCTTCCTTCCACTCCTAAGAAACTCACCAAGTGTTTTTTGAGAAAGCGCTGAAATCGAGAATTGTACAGTAACACATTTTGAGCCCCTCAAATTCTCGCTTCAAAATATGATTGTCATGCCACTTTTTGGCTTGTTCCTTGTAGTTTTGAGCGTTCTCATAAGCTTCGTTTATGAATTCTTCCATCTCATTGAGTTACAGCATCCTCTTTTCCCCAGCAGCTATAATATCATAATTAAAATTCTTAATGGCCCAATATGCCTTGTGTTCAAGTTCGATCGGAAGGTGACACGCCTTTCCAAAGACTAGCTTATACGGAGACATCCTAATGAGAGTTTTAAATGCAGTATGATAAGCCCATAATGCATCATCTAATTTTTTAGCTCAATCCTTTCTTGAACTATTCATAATCTTCTCAAGGATTATTTTCAACTCTTTATTCGAAATTTCTACTTGACCGCTCGTTTAAGGGTGATAAGCAGCTGCAAGTCGATGAGTAACACTATACTTTCCTAATAATGCCTCAAATTGACGATTGCGAAAATATTTACCCCCGTTACTTATAATTACTCGCGGAGTACTAAACCAGTTGAAAATGTACTTTCATAGAAAATTTATCACAACTCTTGCATCATTGGTTTGACATGCTATTGCTTCCACCTATTTTGAGACATAATCCACTGCCACTAATATATACTGATTTGCAAAAAAAGATGAAAAAGGCCCTATGAAGTCTATACCCTAGACATCAAACAACTCTACCTCAAGAATGTTGTTGAGTGGCATTTCATTCCTTCGAGAGATATTTCTAGACCTCTGACATTGGTCACAAATGGTAACATATGTTGTGAATCCTTGAATAAGGTAGGCTGAAAAAATCCAAATTATAGCACCTTAGCTGCTGTCTTGGTTCCACCAAAAATCCATATTTTGATAAGTGACAGTGCTTCAGAATATTTACCATTTCCTCGTCCGGAATACAATGCCTTATTATTTGGTCTAAATATTGTTTGTAGAGAAAAGGATCCTCCTAATAATAATGCTTAACTTCTGAAAAGAATTTTTTCTTTTGCTAAAAAGAAAGATCATCACAAAGAATGTTACATGCCAAAATAATTTACAATATTTGCAGACCTAGGTGTTTTCCATGTTTTGAGAGAGAAACAATGCTCATCTGGAAAAACTTCCTTAATGGCACTTGACGAATTTTCTTCAATCTCTTCATGTTCCAATCTTGACAAGTGGTCAGCTACAAGGTTTTCAGACCCCTTTTAGTCTCTAATCTCCCAGTCAAATTCTTGAAGCAAAAGTATCCACCGAATCAATCTTGATTTGGCATTTTTTTTTTTGCTAGCAAGTATTTGATGGCCGAATGATCTGTGTACACTGTAACTTTTTATCCAATCAAGTATGAACAGAATTTGACAAATGCAAACACCACAGCCAATAGCTCTTTTTCTGTGGTTGCATAATTCAACTAAGCATTCGTCAAAGTTTTACTTGCATAATAGATAACATGCAAGTTTTTGTCTCTTCGCTGCCCCAAAATAGCCCTGACAACGTAATCACTTGCATCGCACATTAGCTCAAAAGGTATTTCCCAATTCAGAGATATAATAATAGGAGCTGAAGGTCAATTTCTCCTTCAAAGTGTTGAAAGTCTGCAAACAGTCAACAGAAAAGTTAAAAGGTACATCTTTATCAAGAAGAGTACAAAGGGGTTTAGAAAGTTTTGAAAAATCTTTGAGGAAACGTCAATAAAAGCCTGTATGTCCTAAGAAGCTTCTTATTCCCCTTATTGAAGTGGGTGGTGGCAACTTCTCAATGATTTCAAATTTTGCCCTATCAACCTCAATAACCTTTGCTGAAATGTGATGACCTAAAACAATGTCTTCTTAAACCGTGAAGTGGCATTTCTCCCAATTCAAGACTAAATTAGTCTCTTCACAACTTTGTAACACTAAAGCCAAATTTTTCGAGCAATTATCAAAGAAAAAGCCGAAAACAGAAAAATCGTCCATGAAAACCTCTATGACCGTTTCTACCATATCACAAAAAATGGCCATCATATAACGTTAGAAGGTAGTCGGTGCATTGCACAACCCAAACGGCATTCTTCAAAAGGCAAAGGTGCCATAAGGACATATGAATGTTGTTTTTTCTTGGTCTTCGGGTGTAATTAGGACTTGGTTTTATCCGAAATATCCATCAAGGAAGCAATAATGAGAGTGACCAGCTAATCTTTCCAACATTTGGTCAATGAACAAAAGTGAAAAATGATCTTCACGAGTAGCTTCATTCAACTTGCGATAGTCAATGCACACTCCACCCCATTACTATTCTAGTTAGAATGAGATCATTATTATCATTTCGTACTACCGTCATTCCTTCCTTTTTAAGAATAACTTGTACCAGACTAATCCATGGGTTGTTGGATATTGGATATAGCATGCTTGTATCAAGTAACTTTAAAACTCAGCTTTCACCACTTCTTTCATATTTGGGTTCAAACGACGCTATTATTGTACTATTGGCTTGAAGTTCTCTTCCATCAGGATTTTATGCATACAAATCGAAGGGCTTATATACTTAATATCAGCAATGGTCCACCTAATGAATGCCTTATGGTTCCTTAACACCCGGATCAACTTCTCTTCCTCTAATTCACCTAGTGAGGCTGAAATTACTATTGGGAATGAAGAATCTAGGCCTAGATATGCATAATGTAGATGTGCCAATAATGGTTTAAGTTCAAGCTTCAGAAGACTTTTTTGTTGACAAGGATGGATTCGGAGTTCTCACCAGCTCTTCAAACTTAGGCTTCCTATAATAAAATGGTGTTGTAGCTTCCAAGTATCTTGAGTATTCAAAAGCTCTCTTATCTTCCGCATTTTTTGATTTAGCATAAACTATGCAAGCTTCTAGAGGATTCCTTAGGATGTTCTTCCTTGAATGTTTTCATGCACCAACTTGTTAATAATGTCCATCCTAAGACAACTATCAGTCATGGATGGATACTTGATGGCCTTGAACATATTAAACTCCACTTGTTCTTCTTGAACTCTCAAAATCAACTTTCCTTGCTGAACGTCTATAAGTGTTCTTTCGATAGCTAGAAATGGTCTCCCCAAAATGAGTGGTATCTCTTTATCTTCTTCCATATCCAACATAATGAAGTCAACTGGAAATATGAATTTGTCAACCTTGACTAACACATCCTTAATAACTCCTTTTGGATTCTTGATTGACCCATATGCTAATTGAAGTGACATTGTTGTAGCTTTAGCTTCTCCTAACCCCAATTTCCTGAAAACAGATAAAGGCATTAGATTGATACTTGCACCCAAATCACATAATGCTTTTTCATTAGTACACTCTCTAATGGTGCAAGGAATGGTAAAACTCCCTGGATCCTTTAATTTCGGAGGTAACTTATTTTGAAAAATTGTGCTACATTCCTCCGTTAGCATCATTGTCTCGTTCTCTTCCAATATTCTCTTGTTAGACAATATCTCCTTCAAAAACTTCATATAGCTTGACATTTGCTCAAGTGCATCTGCAAAAGGAATATGAATATGCAGTTTTTGAAAACATCGAGAAATTTAGAAAATTGCTTATCTAGCTTATTATTCTAAAGACGTTGAGGAAATGAGATCAGAGGAACGTATGGTGGAGGTGATAGAGACTTTTTCTGAGGAACTAAAGCTTTTTATGCTGACTTTGAAGGAATTCCTTCCTTATGTGTATCGAAAGTGCACTCAATTTCCTCTTCACCAACCTCCTCCTCTATTTTTGCTTGGTTTGGTGCTGAAACTTCAAGTTGCTCCTCATTTTGTGCACTAAATTTACCTTATGGTTCTTCAAGCTTCTTTCCACTTCTAAGTGTAATAGCCTTAACTTGTTCTTTAGGATTTGTTTCAGTATTACTTGGCAAAGACCTTTGTTGCCTCTCTGCCATTATGCTTGTGAGTTGCCCTACTTGCACTTTGAGATTCTAAATAGAAGCCACTTGATTTTGTAAGGTCGTTTCAGTCTTTGTCTTGAACTTAGAAGTGTTCATTGTAAGTTGAGTTAGTGGTTCTTCTAGGTTGACCTTTTTCTCTTGAGGTTGGAATTTGGGTGGTGGTCTTGTTGCATTTTGATTTCCCTTCCAAGAGAAATTAAGATGATTATGCCATCCTTGATTGTAGGTGTTAAAATAAGGGTTGTTATTCTGTTGATTGTAATTGCCAACATATGAAACTTTTTCAGAGGAAGATGGAGCAAATAGATTACTAACTTGACAATCCGTGCTAGGATGGTTGCCACTGCACAACTCATAGACCATTTGCAGAATATGTATAGAATTTGTTGTCATGGCTCCAAGTTGCTTGGTTAAGGTAGCAAGCTGGGTTGTAAGTGTAGAAATGTTGTCTACTTCATGAACTCCGAAAGCTTTCTTCGATGTTAAGTGTTCTGAGGGCCATTGAAAAGCATTTGCAGCCATCTCCTCTAACAAATCAGTAAGCTTCATCAGTTGTTTTATCCATTAGAGCACCTCCAGCTGCTGCATCCACTAATGTTCTTGTTGAAGCTCCTAATCCATTATAAAATGTTTGAACTTGAAGCCACTTGGGTAAGCCATGGTGTGGACATCTTCTCATCATTTCCTTGTACCTTTCCTAAGCTTTATATAATGACTCCCCATCAAATTGGGTGAAGGTGGCAATATCATATCTTAGCTTGGTTGTTTTTGTAGGAGGGAAAAACTTTGCCAAGAACCTTTGTGCCAAATCGTCCCAAGTAGTAATGGTATCCAGTGGAAGTGAACTCAACCAGCTCTTGGCTTTCGCCCTTAGCAAAAACGAAAATAACCTAAGCTTCACAACATTATCTGATACCCCATTATGTTTGAAGGTATCATAAATTTTCCAAGAAATTTGCTATATGGGCATTCGGATCCTCATGTGCTAACCCTAAAGTCTGATCATTTGGATGATGGCTGGTTTAATTTTAAAAGTTGTTAGCTTGAATAGCCAGCCTTCTAATGCTAGTTGAGTCTTTATTAACCGTTAGATTGACATAATCTCTTAGAGCTAGTTGATTTTCGGCCCCAACATTATTCCCAATATTTGGTTCCACAGTGCAAGTTTGTGGTTGTGTTGATGCTTCTCTTCTCTTTTCTATTCCTTCTACAAGTTCTTTTTGTCTCAGAATTGAATGGCAATAGAACACTAATTTCGGCTTTTCTCATGCACCAAAAAGACAAACCTGTAAAAACAAACAAATAAAAATAAACTTTAGATTAAACCCAAGATTAATCCAAATCTATATTACAAGAACTTAAAATTTTCCCGGTAATGGCGCCAAAAACTTGTTGTGTGTAAAATTAATGAACGCAAGTATACGTGTCACAAGTAAGTAATATAATGATAAGAGGATATCGATCCCACAAGGAATAGTTAATCCTATAATTGTCGAAGGTGATTAATTAACGAATTTATCTAAAAGAATCGAAATTATTTTGATTGAGAAAATTGAAAGAAACTAAAATTTACTGCTATGCAAATTAATTAAAAGATTCAACTAACAGAAAGATCTAGGGCTAATGATTTATCGATTTGATCGCATACAATTCGTCAATTGACGTTGTTCTAATTTAAAATTCGTGTTGCTAGTTAATTATCCTAATCTATTCGATTATCTCTCTCTAGATCAATCGAGTCTACTTCGCACCTAAAACTTCACTATATCTCTATGTGAAATTAATTAAATATAATTGAATTACGATTGGTGATAATTTCTAATTAAACTACGCAAATCATATTAGTATATCTCTATCTAATATACATTATGGTATTTATCACACGGTATAAATATGATATTCATTTATCAATTTCTATCAATCTACAATTCATTTAAATATTGGCTAAATATTCAAAAGCATTAATTATCATGATAAATACTTAACACCCAATCTCAAATCAAATGAACAGCACCATATACACAATATTATATTAGAAAAAAAATAGATTAAATCATTGCCCTAGAAAATGAGTTTAGTCACACATTGAGTAGATTTCAAATCTATAAATAAAAAATTCAATAATTGATAGCATAAATTCAAAAATCACAATATTGTTCAATTCACAACAACAATTTGAAATAAAGGAAAGAGATAAACTATAATAGAAGAGCTTTGATCATCCAAGTTCGAACTTGATGCTTCCAAAATCTTCTTTCAATCCCTTCTTCTTCTCTCTTTTCCATTCCAAAAGCTACCCAAAAACAGGACCAACCATTTTTCCTTCCCTTCTCCCTTCTTTTAAGTTCCAGAATTGACCAATTTGGGGGACAAAGCACCACACGGTCGCGCGCCTTAGTGACGCAGCTGCGCACCTGATTCTGACCAGAAATTCAGTTTGATTGGCTACTTTCAATTGAGTCCCTTCACTTTTGATTATCTTGAATGCTTCCTCTTATTTTGATAGTTTTGTGATTCAATCCTATTTTTGTTGCAATTTAGTCCGTGCGCCGCCTAATTATGCCAAGAAAGAAAGAAAATACGGTAATTATCAATTAGACTCCCTTTCTCTTAAATATTTGGAAATTGCCCCTATATTGTGATTGTTCTTCATTTTAATTCTCATTTTGTTGCATGTTGGTCCATGCCTCTCTTAAGCTTTGGTCCCCAAACGACTTCCTTTTCGAGCCAAATCAATCCTTTTTTAGCCAAATTCACTTTAAAGGGTCAAATCTATTATTTTTTGTACAAAACAACTAAAATACATCAAATCCAAATGAAACTTGAGAATTAAACAAACAATTAAAGTTTAAAAGTAAACGATTAGTGCATGTTTTACGTATTTATCAAATATTCTGATCATTTAATTATTTGCTTTCAAAATTAGATGTCAACTTTTTATAATATTAATTATATATAATTAAAATTGTCAAAATTCTATGTTATTAATTTTTGTAATATTAATTGTAAATATTTTAAACGTGAAATTCGCTATCAAAAGTATAAAACATTTATAGCATAAAAATTTAAAATTTATCTGTAAAATCGTTTATAAGATATTTTTTAAGTATTAATTGTAAAAAACTAAATGATCTATTTTGGGGATTTTGACAAAACAAATCATTTAATATTTTTTAAAATTTTAAAATAAAAAATTTTATTTTTACAATTAATAGTAAAACATTATGTTGTAAATATTTTTAAAAATAAATTAAAATTTTGCATTGTAAAATTTTAACTATTTATGGCAATAAATTTTACATTATAAAAAATGTTATAATTAATATTTAAAAAACAAAAACTTAGAGATTTTGATAATATTATTGTACATCATTTTCAAAATAGACTATTTTAATTAAAAAAAATTAAAGAATTTATATATAATTAATATTGAAAAAAAATCGGGATCAAATTTTAAAAAAGAATTAAGGATCAAAATATTATTATAATGTTCAAATATAAATATTAAAATAAAATTATATTAGTTATTAACAAATAAAATTAATAATACTATAGTAATTTTGTATGTCTTGTAATAGTTTAAAATAATAATGTATGGATAAAATACTTATTTTTTATTATAAACAGTTAGTTACAATACTTTTATATTTTTTTAAAAGTTACGAGTATTTATATATTATCGAAAATTTAAGTGGAGATGTTTTATTTTTTAAAATTCTAAAAACGTTAAGTATAATAACCAATAGGGACGTGATTATAAAATATACTTTTTCATTCAATACCCAATAGGGACGTGATTATAAAATATACTTTTTCATTCAAATTTATTGTGCATGTTAATCAACTAGAATTTATACGGTAAATTTTCAAACTAAAGACTTTAATGTCTATTATCCTATTTTTATTTATGTATTTGATATGTGATTGTAACTGTTATGTTTCACAATTTCAAAATATTTCTATATTCTTTTTCTAATGCTTTTAAAATTCCTTGTAGGGAGTCTTAAATATTTACACAATTTTATAGCTTGTACTTTATTTCTTTATTATTATTGGTCAACTTAGGTCATTATAAATGAAATCTGTTATTTAAATTTTTATTTTTTGTCATAATAAGGTTTATTTTATGTTATTTTTAGTGCATTCTTTTCTATCAATAAATATTTTCAAAAAAAGCTTGGGGTTCTTTATCTTTCATGTTTGGAATACTTCGAGGTCTATGTTATTGTAACTCAAAAATTATATTTCATAGAACGTGGACTTTAGTTATTCTTCGTTTCATATCCACAATACAATTAAAGAGTAAAGCAATTCGAGAGCAAATACTGTTGAAAGGTTTCGGCTTCCAATGGAAACTTTCTTCAATATTAAGTTCTCGTCTTTAATTTTAATAGGTTTATTTCACCTACATGGATACAAAGGTTGCTTGAAAGGAGAGTAAAGGTATATGTATATGCATTTACTTTTGGTTCAAAATTGATAATTCCGCTAATGACTTCCTAAAAGTAACTTCAACGACAGTGTATTATTATATTTGAATACACTAACTTCACTTACCACTTTAAATCTTGGTAATAATAGAATTGAAAGTGTCAAACCAAAATAAGGTATGCTTCACTTACCACTTTTAATTACACTATATCTGAACTAGTTTCCATATATTTTTTCCTTTTTTTTTCCTGTTGTGTAGGATTAACAAATTTGATAAATTTGCAAACGTTGGATCTAAGCCATAATAAGATAAAAGAACTAGGTAATCGTAGCAATTAATTAATTTATTTAATTATGTAATTATTTTAAAGACAAATCTTTTATAAAAATTAATGTGATGAAATTATATTGTCACCATATATTTTATACAATTTCTTTTACACCTATAAATCTTTTTTACTTCCGTAAAATAAAAGAATATGTAATAATGTTATTATATAAATTTATATGATGACTTCGTACAAAAAATTGTGTACATGTAATGGTATATTTTGGTTATATAATTCACAAAATATTTTCCAATTATCTATCGATTATATTCTTTTTCTTTTAAGTTTTTTTAATTTCTTGTTGCAGGATTAGAAAATTTAACGAACTTGGAGCTTTTGGATCAAAGTGGAAATAAAATAATCGGATCATTAGGTAATTTTTGAATTATTACAAAATTGAAGTTATATGTTTAGGTATTTAAAATAACACTTATACTAAAGATATAAATTCTTTACACAAAATTTATCTATATAAACTAATATAATAACGTTACATTGTTGTTACGTGTCTCATATGACTTCAGATAATTTGTAACATGTTTGATGATCTGAGTTCATTTCTTTTTATGGTACAGGATTATCAAATTGTAGAAACTTAAAAGCATTGGATCTACATTTGAATAAAATAAGGGGTTCTCTGAAAAGTATAGGTAAAGTTTTTTTTATATTTTGCAAAATTAACTTCTTGTGTGTTCAAAGATGATAACTGAATATTTACATTAATTATACACTCATTTCTAGTGACGTATTGATCATCATAGAATTGTCTCAAACATGTGTATAACCTAGCTAGTGGGTTGGGCCCGGATTGAATATTTTGTTCATATTAAATATTTACAAAATTTGCACCAAACAAAGTGCACTAATCCTTTCACTCAAAAACATAAAAAGTACTCTATATTTCTCGTTTCCATCTTTGTTTCTGTTATAACGAAAGCAAGAAAGATAATTAAGAACGCAAATAAAGAACACAGAGATTTAACGTGGTTCACTAACGATGTGTTAGCTACGTCCACAGGTAGAGGAGAGAAAAGTTTTATTGATCTTGAGGAGTAAAGATTACAGATTGCGGCTAGGTTATGACCTAGAGAGTTTATATAGTACTCCCTAGACAGATGCGGAAAAGCCCAGAAAAAATAGGCCCAAACAGATAACCCTAGCCCAGGGACTAACTGATTCAAGGCATATTCTAACAAATCTCCACCTTGACTTGAATCCTCTCACAAATAACAGATGTACCAGATGCACCATACACAATGCCAGATGTACCAAAAAAAAACCTCCTCTACCTCAGATTTTGCCCTCTAAAGGGCAATCAACAACTCTTAACATTTAGCAAGTCCAAACAATGTTGGAACTTGCTATGCGAAACCGGCTTGGTGAACATATCAGCTGGGTTATCAGCAGTACCCACTTTGTTCACCTTAATTCTCTTCTCACTTCTTAGAAAATGATACCTTACATCAATGTGCTTAGTCCTCTCATGATGAACTTGGTCCTTAGCTAAACAAATTGCACTGAGACTGTCACAATACACTATAGCTTGATCATGATGTAGACCCAAATCACTGACCAATCCTTTCAACCAGATTCCCTCTTTGGCTGCTTCTGTCAATGCCATGTACTCTGCTTCTGTAGTAGACAAAGTCACTGTAGGCTGCAAAGTAGCTTTCCAACTGACAACTGAACTACCAAGAGTGAAAACATAACCAGTCATAGATCTTCTACTGTCAACATCTCCAGCATAATCAGAGTCTGAAAACCCTGTCACCAAACACTATGTATCACCTCTATAAATGAGACCAACATCAAATGTACCTTTGAGATACCAAAAAATCCTCTTCACAGCTTGCCAATGCTCCTTACCAGGTTCACCCATAAACCTACTAACAACACTAACAGACTGTGCAAGATCAGGTCTGGTGCAAACCATCGCATACATCAAGCTTCCTACTGCACTAGTATAGGGAACTCGAGACATGTACTCCTTCTCCTCAACAGATTTAGGTGCAAAAGCAACGGACAGATGTGCATTTGCAGCACTAGGAGTATCTATGGGCTTTGCGGTAGACATGCCAAATCTTGACAAAATCTTCTGAATATATCCCTTCTGTGACAAGAAGAGCTTCTTTTTGCTTCTATCCCTATAAATCTCCATTCCCAGAATTTTTCGAGCTGCACCCAAATCTTTCATATCAAACTTAATACTAAGAAGATCCTTCAACTTCTGAACATCAGACTTGTTCTCTGCAGCTATCAACATATCATCTACATACAGGACCAGATAAATCAAAGAACCATTTGTTGCCTTGCTGTAATAAACACAACAATCATACGGACTCCTGGTGTAGCCAATCTCTATCATATAGCTGTCGAATCTCTTATACCACTGCCTCGGAGACTGCTTTAATCCATACAAGGACTTCTTCAACTTGCAAACATAGTCTTCCTTACCAGGAACCTGAAATCCATCTGGCTGAGTCATGTATATCTCCTCTTCCAACTCTCCATGTAGAAAAGCTGTCTTCACATCTAGTTGTTCAAGCTCCAAATCCTGATGTGCAACTATTGCTAGTAGCACCCTGATGGAAGTGTGTCTGACCATTGGCGAAAAAATCTCATTGTAGTCTACTCCCTCTCTCTGAGTGAATCCTCTAGCTACTACTCGAGCTTTATACTTAATACCCTCAACAGATGTTTCTCCTTCCTTCTTCTTATAGACCCATTTACACGTGATGATCTTTCTGTCTCGAGGTCGCTTGGTTAATTCCCAAGTCTGATTCTTATGAAGTGACTCCATCTCATCTCTCATTGCAGCAAGCCATTGGGTAGACTCAGTACATGTAACCGCTTCTTTATAGGTGGACGGCTCATTAGAGTCAGTATCTACTTCTTCAGCAACCTGTAGTGCATAGGCCACCATATCTTCAAAACCGTATCTCTTGGGAGGTATCCCATAGTTAGCTCTCTTTGATCGATTAAGAGCCAAACTGTGCTGACTTGCTACTGGTAATGAAGAACCTGATGGTTCTGATTCTAACTGTGGGTGTTGATCTTTATGTTGTGGTTCACTCTCATCTAGAGTGACTTGCTGCTCCACCTGTTTCTCAACACTACCATTTTCTGACACAACAATAGACTTTACAGTAGGGTTAAACATAGAATTTTCATCAAAAACTACATTTCTACTAAGTATAACCCTCTTTTCAGATGGGGACCAGATTCTATACCCTTTAACCCCATCCCCATAACCTACAAATACTCCCTTTTTAGCTCGTGGCTCTAATTTACCCTCATTTACATGATAATAAACAGTACAACCAAAAGCTCTTAAATTAGAGTAATCAGCAGGCTTACCAGACCACACCTCAAAAGGAGTTTTGAGGTTTATACCTGTGTGAGGTCCACGATTTATCAGATAACACGCTGTATTAACTGCTTCTGCCCAGAACCTTCTAGTTAGTTCAGCATTAGAAAGCATGCACCTAGCTCTCTCCAGAAGTGTCTGATTCATACGTTCTGCTACACCATTCTGCTGTGGTGTATCCCTGACTGTATGATGCCTAGCAATCCCTTCATTCTTACAGAACTCATCAAACTCAGACCAGCAAAATTCCAGACCATTATCAGTTCGCAGCCTTTTGATCTTCTTCCCTGTTTGATTCTCCACTAATGCCTTCCACTGCCTGAAGTTCTTAAAGGCTTCACTTTTATGCTTCATAATGAACACCCAAGTCATCCTTGAGAAATCGTCAATCATCGACACAAAATATCTGTGACCCCCTAAAGACTCCACCCGAGAAGGACCCCAACAATCAGAATGGATGTAATCAAGTGTGCCTTTTGTTCTATGTATTGCTTTAGGAAACTTGCTGCGATGTAACTTCCCGAAAATACAATATTCACAAAATTCAAGATCCTTGATCTTGTGGCCACAAAGAAGATCCCCTTTTGACAGAATTTGCATCCCTCTTGCACTCATGTGACCAAGCCTCATATGCCATAACTTGGTCATGTTGTCCTTATCAATCTCCGAGGATGCAACAGCAACAGAACTTGACAGCGTAGAACCTTGAAGAAAATATAAGGTACCACGCTTTACACCTTTCAAAACCACATTCGAACCTTTGTACATATGTAAGACTCCACCTTCACCTTGAAAACTGAAACCCTTGTTATCCAACATACTCAACGATATCAGATTCTTTGTCATAAGTGGAACATGCCTAACATTATTCAATGTGCAGAATTTACCATCATGTGTTCGTATTTTAATCGAGCCTATTCCAATCGCCTTACAAATAGAACTGTTAGCCATAGAAATATTGCCTCCATCTACCTGCTCGTAGGTTGTAAACCACTCCCTGCGCGGACATATATGGTAAGACGCTCCAGAATCCAGAATCCACACATCATTGTGATCCGTGTGCTCATCAGCAACTAGAGCAATATCTTCTTCAGAATTGGTATCTGCTACAGCAGCAGTACCTGTCAGTTTATCCTGCTGCCTCTTCTTCTTGGGACAATCAGATTTCCAATGTCCCTTCTCTTTACAGTAGTTACAGACATCATTGGGTTTTGGACCCTTAGAAACTGGCTTCTTGAATTTCTTCTTCCCTGAATTTCCATGTCCATAACTCCCACTGGCTACTAACCCAGCAGCCTGATTATCTGCACCTGTACCAGTCGTCTTGTGGCGCAGCTCTCTAGTATGGAGGGACGATCTAACCTCCTCCAGAGACACAGTATCTTTCCCAACAATAAACGATTGCACAAAATTCTCATACGACAATGGTAAAGATACTAACAGAATTAAAGCAGCATCCTCATCTTCAACTTTAACATCAATATTACGCAATTCTAATAAAATTGTGTTTAACTGATCTAAGTGATCTCGAAGAGGCATACCTTCCTGCATTCGCAGACTGAACAGACGTTGCTTTAGAAGCAACTTATTGGTTAAGGACTTTATTATATAGAGACCCTCGAGCTTAACCCACAGACCTTGCGCGATTTCCTCCTCCGCGACCTCGGTAATGATATCGTCTGCAAGACACAGCATAATCGTCGAGTGTGCCTTCTCCTCCAAAACGGCCATCTCAGCGGTGATTGGATCCGCCAGCTTCCTCGCAAGCGGCGCCCACAGCCCTTGTTGTTTCAACAAGGCTCGCATCTTGATCTGCCATAAACTGAAACTATTCCTCCCCGTGAATTTGTCGATCTTCACGTTCATACCAGACATCTTTCTCACCGAATTTCAAACCCTAGACAGATCTAGCTCTGATACCAGTTTGTTATAACGAAAGCAAGAAAGATAATTAAGAACGCAAATAAAGAACACAGAGATTTAACGTGGTTCACTAACGATGTGTTAGCCACGTCCACAGGTAGAGGAGAGAAAAGTTTTATTGATCTTGAGGAGTAAAGATTACAGATTGCGGCTAGGTTATGACCTAGAGAGTTTATATAGTACTCCCTAGACAGATGCGGAAAAGCCCAGAAAAAATAGGCCCAAACAGATAACCCTAGCCCAGGGACTAACTGATTCAAGGCATATTCTAACAGTTTCGTTTCTTATTGTCGTCCTTCAAACTTTTCAGGAATATATGAGTTGAAGAATCTCCACAAAAATAGCCTTCAGGGTCGTCTGCCATATTGTCTCAACAATTTGACCCACCTGAAGTTTCTCGACATTTCTAAGAATGTGTAGAGCGGAAAATTTCCTTTTTTCTTCAAGAACCTAAGATCACTAGAATGGTTGGATCTATCTCGCAATTACTTTGAGGGTATGTTCTCAGTCAATTCATTACAAGTGAAAGCTGACAATTGGGTCCATGCATTTCAACTGAAGGTCCTTCATTTACGTAATTGCATCTTAGATGGAATCATTCCTAATTTTCTTCAACAATAATATAACTTAAGAGTTATTGATCTCTCTCATAATTAGTTGGTCGGGCATTTTTCGACTTGGTTGTTAAAAAATAACACCAAATTAGAAGTTTTGAATTTGAGGAACAACTCATTCACAGGAATTCTCCAACTAACCAATTCCAAACATGACTTTCTTCAATTAGATATTTCTAGTAACAATTTTCTTGGTAAGCTCCTTTTTTCATGTTAAACCTTTCGCACTCCTTTTCATAGTACTTACCAAGCTTGTCCGCATCCTCTTAAGAAATTTCTTCAAACTCAACCTTAGGCTTTTTACCATTAGCTTTAGAGATAAAACTTTCCTCCTTAGCTTTTAGGTAACATCCCAAACACCTTGGGATTTTTCAGCAACAAATTTTGCATAACCAGGAGGTAATCCTGGGTATTGAGCTTGAATGCTTTTAGCAAATTCCTCTAGGACTTTTCAATCCATTATCTAAAACCTATATAATAGTTCTATCTTCCGTATTAATTAAATCTGTTACATATATAATTACAACGTCCTAAATCTTTTAACCAAATTTAGTGCCTCCTAGATCTTCGTCGAGTACTTGATTAAGCAATATCCATACTTTCTGTACCGATTCTTTGCGAATTGGTCTAATATGGAATTACTGCTTCAACTTTATCAAACCACCGACTCTTTAGTCTTTCTGGTTCCACACAAAGACCACAAATATCGATGTATTTCTAAAGCGAATAAACATAACCTGGTTCAATCGCTTTTAACAGGTTTAATTCAACCCTTCGCACTAATAACCATTCTAGATATTCATCCAAAGCATCTCGGTTACCATTACACTGATCCAAAGTACACTGCAGTACTTCTTCTCTTGTATATCCTTCAATAGGAAAAACTTCTACGTCCTCCCTTTCTAACCTATTTGGTAAACTTACCCTACTGGGTCTTCTTGAACAAATAAGGCAATTTAAACAGGTAAGACAACTGTTCATCTGCCTAATAGCAAGGACATGATCTATAGAGCGAGTAGCTAGATATGCATCGGATAGATTAGTAGCAAAGATAAACTATCCTGTCCACAAGAAGAATGTTTTAGCTCCTAAAAATTCTATCGAGAGATTCCGACTGTTTGTCATTAGTCATGAATGTACTTTAAGAACAAATTCTAAATATTTGAAAAATTTTATGAATCTGAACTTAAAGAATGATAAGAGTAGATTAATTAGATGGAAAACTTGGTTTGCAGAATATAAAATCAAGTTTGAATATATATCTGGTAATCTAATCTTATTGTTGATTTTCTTTCTAGGCCTAAAGACGACTCGTTTCTTGTTAGCCGAAATGGAAAAGAAAATTGGAAGTCATTATATGCCATAAGATCATACATTTGAGAAGAGACTTTCCCTTGAAATCTCAAATAGCAGTAAGAGCTCGAGAAGCTGAAAAGGGAAGCCAACAGGCCTTTGAGCAAGCCTTAAAGTTAGTCCGATGACAAGAGACCAAGGAACAGGCGAAGGCAGAGACTTATGGAAAAGCTCAAGTACTTTGCTGGAACTGTAAACTCTTAGGGCATGTTCATTCTTAATGTCCTAAAAGGAAAGGCAAAGGAGTTACTGAGGAAACGCATGAAAGTACTGCGGAGAAAAAGAATGTTAATTCTTTGAAAGAAAAAGAAATTATGAAAGAAATTTCTTTTGGTCAGAAGGAAATCTTTGATGAATTACGAAGAAATTCTTCGGAAACATTTGTTGATGTTGTTCAAGGAAAATTGGATCAAGTTTTTGAACCAATGAAATTTCCTAAAAATTTCATAGTAACTTTCCAAAGTCACTAATTATGGGAAAACTTATAATCCCAGTACCGAATTGCTTTGGCAATGGGAGAAGGTTATCTTGAAATAGAAAAAATCTTGCACAAGCTAGCAGATAGACCTACATGGTTTGAAGAAGACAAAGTCTATCTTGAAGAAGAAGAAGAAAAGGCTGCTTCCTATCTTCAGGATTGGACGGCTTAAAGGTTGGTTATAGCGAAAAAATATCTTACAAAGCAAGAAGTAGAGAAAATTGTACGCTTCAAAACCTTGATCGACATATTAAAAGACTATGGGTTGGATGGGTCATCACTGGTTGTCAAAGCAATGATGATTTATTCAAATAATCTGACTGAGTTATTCATCCTATGGAAAATTGTTTCATTGGGATTATGCTTTGAATTGATGAAAAAGGGATGGGTTGATTTACTCGAACTTGAGGTACAAGAGGTATTAACACATCTTGAACTACCGGACATGGTAAAATAAGTTCTATGTGTTCTGGATAGGAGGATCAATCATTTTACATGCTGCATAACGTCTACAATCAAAGAAATTGATAACGTTTTGCCTTTGCAAATTTAGGAGTTTCTTGTAGGAGATCCATGGTATAATGGTGGATTCGCGGAAGAAATTTTCTTAATCAGTGAAGAATATCTGTAGAAACTTAAATCATTCTACCTCAAGAATTAGACTAATCAACACGTGTTCAAATTTATGATGGTTAGGAAGAAATTAGAGCAACTACTTACAAATGAATGCTTGGCACATATTTATAACGGTGTCATAATTGTGATCCCTACGGACTATGCTCTAATAAACAATCAGTTCTTTAATCAAAACAAGGAATAGTTGCAAGTTTTCCTTGATGGATTTAAACTTGAAAACCTAAATACGCAAGACTTGCAACTAGAAACCAAGGAACTGCTAAAATTGTTTTACAATAAACTAGGAAAAATTCAATTCTAAGGGCAAATTTGTAATTGCAATAATGAAGATTCAATTCTCCGAAAAGAATTGACATAGACACTAGGTGTATCAAAGGCGAAAAAGAAAGACACGCGGACAAAACAGTTTTTAATATTTGTTTGTGTCGTTAGTTGTAAAGATAAAGACGTATGAGAGACATGTAGACCCCAGTATCATTTTCTTTTGTATTTAATAATTATATATATTTTAATCTTTTTGACTTTTTTGAAAGAAAGAGATAATCATGCGGGAGACACAAGACCCCAATGTCACTATCTCTCTTTAATTAATTATTTTTGTCTTTTATCCTTTTAGATTTCAAACTATTAGGAATCCGTGTGTACCTTATAACTATAAATACCCCATCATTTCATGTGTTCGAGGAGGTAAACTGAGCAATAAAAGTTTCCCTTGAAAATCTATAAAATCTAGTTCCTTTAAATTCTATTTTCATAAGTGTTTGAAGATCCCTCACCAGCCTAAGCTGAGTACCATATTGGTAACATCTTAATGTAGAAGCAGGCGGAATAGTGGTGGAGACTAAGTCGATATTAGTCTAAAAAGGTAAAATTGTAATATAATTGTAATATAATTTTAATAATTATACAAATTATTGAGTTCTTTTTCATAATAATACTATGAATGACAGAGATGGGTATCTTGTTGCCCTTTTAATGAGCTTTTGGTTGATGATTTTCATTATAAGGGTTGTAGTATTATTGTTAAGCTGGATTTAGCTTGATTTTACGCAGCGTTTCCACTGACGTGTAGTTGGTAAAGATTGCAGCTAACCCCGAGCCTTATCCCTTAATGAAAATGGAGACAACCTTATTCGAATCAAGTCTTGGACTACTCCGTTCATCTCAAAGGTGTGAGACACCTCCAAAAACACGGCCAAATGGATATTGGGGTCCTAATGAGACGAGGCTCCATATTGATTTTGTTGAACCATGTTTATCAATGCAAGTTTAAGCTCGAAATTGTTGGTGTCAATTGCTTGCCGACCAATCCCCGAATAGTTATCATTAACCACTGGTTAGAAGTAATCTTGGAGTGCTTTCGGTTATTGTTGTGGCTATGGTGGTAGAGGATTTTGATCTATTTCCTCTGCCATTTTTGTGGCTTGGTTCCTCCTTTCTCTTTTTAAATGGAGAAGAGTCTGCTCAATCTTTGAATCAAATGTAACGAGTTCAGGCTGTAGGTTCTTCGCATACACCTATAAACTCCAAAAACAGAATAAATGCTTAAACAAAAATAAAAGAAAATAAGAGCTTAGGTTAATGTTGAACAGTGCTACTATAGAATCAGTAATAATTCAAAGTTTTCAATCCCTGATAATGGTGCAAAAAACTTGATCGCTACAATGCTAATAACAAAGATACAGGTCGTATCAAGTAATAAAATGATAAGTAAGAGTATCGTCTCACAAGAATTGAAAATCAAATAATTACCAAGTACTATAACCTCGAAGGCTCAATTTTGTATAAGCAATTGAAATTGATTAATTTTGTATAAACTATCTAGGATCTTGATTTCACTTATCTATCACCATGTTTCCCTAATTGGCTGTTATTAATATGTTTTGGTCTAATTTACTAATCACAATATTAAAACCAACCTTAACACCTTAGCCAAACATAAATTAAGGTTTTAAGTAGAACGACTCAAGTTGATATCTATATCTAACTCAATTAATTATATGTTCATTAAGTACTACTTGTTATTTAATACTTAGAACCTAATTCACCTCCCGATTTCTTAAAATCTTAAATGTTAATTAGACTATCTAGATATTGATTACCTCCTAGTCACGCAACTACCTAGATTATGTTTTCTTAATCTGATAAACAAATTAATCTTTCCTAAGAATTAATTCATCTATCTTCAACTTAACTAATTCATTAATTAACAAATTAGAATATTAAGCAAGGTAAACACAAATGAATCAAACCATAATAAGATTAATAATATGTCAATTAATTAAAACATAATTAAGACAAGTTACATAAAGACCTTAGATTAAGAAATCTAGCCAACCATCTCTATTAACAACATCATAATTATCATATATTCCATAATCTTTAAATTCAATAAATTAAACAAAAAATGAAATAAAAAATGAGAATGATAAGGTTTAAGAAATTAGACTCAAATGAGAGCTTCAATAGTTCTCCTTACAGACTTTTTCTAAAGCCTTCACTTGAATCAAGCCACTCTCTCTCTAGAATCCTCCTCATTCTTCACCTTCTCTTACTTAAAAGCCCCAATTTTCTATTTTTGGTTCCTTCGTTATCGTGGCTCTCCATTCCAAAAACATATCCAAATCGTGCGATTAAATGATGATCTCACAGCCTAAATCATCCAAAGATATTCAAGAGGCGCGAGGGCGCACTAAGGTTTGATGGGTGTTGCGGCCTGCACCATACTTTCGGCCATTTTGGTCTTAGCCTACAGGCATGGCATTGCCCATGAGCTTCAACTTTTGGTTTTCTTGCATTTTGGTCCCTATTTCCTTTTTGACTTTCCGATATTTTTTTCTGTGCCGAATTCATCTTGAATGTGTGTTTGCTTTCTTTTCTATATAAGGCACTAAAATTCATTAAATATTAACAAAATTTGAGAATTTACAAAATAATTCAAGTTCTGAATGACAGATAAGTGCATATTTTGCACATTTATCAATTAGGTAAACTTGTAATATCTTGAATAGTCATCAATAAAACTGACGAGCTATTCATAACCTACAACTCACACATTTAATTGACCGAAGGCATCACCATGTGCAAGTTAAAGTGGTTTTTTTGTCCTTTCACCCTTTGTTGAGAAATGTCTCTTTGTCGTTTTGCCTCTAGGCAGGATTCATAAATAGTTGGAGTGCCAATATTTAGCTCTCTTAAGGGACCATCTTTTACAAACCTGTTAATTTTATGTAGACTAATATGACATAACTTGAGGTGCAAAAGAGATGTCTCATCACTTTAAGAAACGTTTGCTTGTTAGGTTTAGGATGTTCTACTCTGAACAATTTCGTATTAACCAATGGTCGTTTATTGGGCCTTAAAATATAAAGTCATTTTTTACTTTTGCTTGAACAAATATTTAAAACTTTTTTCAAAATAATAGTCTCATTATTATAAAGAGAAATGCCAAATAATTGTTCAATAAATTTAAAAATTGAAATCAAATGTCTTGTAAAACTAGGAATATGGTAAATTATTCAACCAATAAATTTATTATGGAAATTCAGACGAATGACCCCACTACTAATGCGGAGACAATTGCTTCGTTGCCCATTCTCGGTTAGCTCTTTTGAACAACTAAGCAACTATAATGAAGAACAAACATGGTTAGTGTCTCCTGGATAAACTGTTCGGGGAGATAAATCATCTTTCAGTAATGAAGCTACTAAAACTAGTAAATCAAATTTACTTTTCTTCTTGAGGTGATGGAAAATAAGGGTAAAATATTCTTGTATGGGAAATTTGAGCCTGAGATGGAACGGTTCTTCGTGGAAAGCTATCTTATCATCTCTCAACCACTAGGGAAGCTTTACCAAATTCACAATGATATTCACCTTAAGATCCTAGGGCCTAGAGGAAAGACTATTTTTACCCCTTTTTTTTAAACTTCAGTTAATTTAAAAAGATTAAAATTATCATATTAGTTAAAATAAAAAGGTACAATTATAATTAAAATTAAGTTTTTATGTAGATTATTTTATGTAATTCAAAATTTTAATATACATATTATTAGAAAAGAAAATTATCAATTTTTTTAAATATTTGTATATCACATGTTTTATTGTTTTTATTACTAGAATATAACTTTTAGGAAATATGCATCCTCACCTAGGTTATCTATTTTTAGGCACTTAAAAAAATTATTTAGTTATTATGTTATCTTGGAAAATGGATTTTGTATTAGAATTTCTTATTTTTTCAATAGTAAATGAAAAATAAAATTAGAGTTATTAAGTGAAAATATTAGTGTTGTATAGCAACTTTTATCTTAAGTGATAATATGACTTTCACATTACTACGTAGGATAGAACTTGATATAAGAATTTGATATGCTAAACATTACTCTAAATTTTTTATACTTTATAATAACTTTAAGCTAACTAGAGTAGCGAGTTAATAGATTTATATTGACTAAAGATTCCAAAATCATTAATATAGTTTCATATTTACTTTGCTTATTTAGTAAATAAAATATCAAAACTTAATGTGAATTATGACTTAAATAAGAAAATAATAAATAAAATCTGAATTAAACAATACAATCAAATCACAATTAATTAATAATTTATAGACAGTATAAATAATATTAAAATTCATATGATTTATTCTCTTGTAACTTATAAATAATTTTTTATACGCAATTACCCAATGAAATTAATAATTTTTATACGCATAATGGTTGTCATAAAATTTTCGAGAAACTATTTCAAATTGAAGACATGTAAATATTAAAATTAGTTATGTTATGTTAATTTAATTATTATAATACACAAATTTTTTTTTTATATTTGAATATACATACATACATATATATATATATATATATATATATATTATATTACAAATTGTACCACATGCTAAATGGTTGATCATAGCCCATTGTTTTTCATTGATCTCATATGGTTTTTCTTCTTTAAGAGTGATATCTTACTCTTGCTGGAAAATAACATCAAACACTTTACATTGCCATTGAACTCTTTATGTCATATTTGGTATTTGTCACCATCGGTGTTGATAAGGAGGTTATCGATGGATTTGAAGATCATACGGTATCTGAAACTTATTCATTCATTTCTACTATCAAATATTATATTCAAAAGATTACAAATGCGTAAGTCAAACTTTTGCATGAATAGCACACTAGAAAAAAAATTCAATTAAGAAAGATTAGGGGGTTCACAACAATCCTACTTAAAAACTCATACTCCTTGGGAAATTATAACTCTTTTGATAGAATTTTCTTTATGCACATATCCATACAACTTTAACCTTCGGCTTTTATACTAATTGTTGGGAAATTAGACCTAATAATTTTCCAAAATATAAAAATTTATGAAATATTATAATTGCAAGATTTCAAAAAATAACTTAATAACAAACATCCCGAAATACAAAACTTAAAAACCAAAATTTAACAAAGTTTGATAAAAATTATTACCTATGTCCTTGGACATTTAGATCACTTCAATAGTATTAAAATAAGAGAAATTATGAAACTTAGGTATAATATGAAAATACTAACAAATCTGATCAGACTAATTTGAAATTCTATGTGAAATGATATGTACAATGTAAACTAGTAAGCAAAAAGGGACTAAAATGAAATTGTCCACAAAGCTATAAAGGAAGAAGAACTCTTTGTTTCTTGCTCTAGGTTGCGCTCTCCTTTTAGTTTTCTTTAACAAACGAATAAAACCAGAGAAGTTATGATGTAGAGCAACTTGAGTATTTTATTTTTATTTAATGTATTTTTTTTAATTCTTAGTTTTTCTTATTTTGTTAGGAGTTTCTTTTTTCCTTATTTGAGCTGGTTTAGATTTTTTATATTATAAATAGGGAGCCTACAATATTGTTTAATCGTCTATTATTCAATAAACTTCATTCAGAAACTTTGAAACTTTGATTTCGTTTTATCTTTGCATTTTCACTTCGTCAATTGGTATCATAGTAAGAGTTGCAATGGTGCAACAACGAAACGATACAGGAAGCAACCATCCTACTGATGATGTTCAGGGCGTGCAGGCACTAAAAGTGGAGGTTATTCGTGCGACAGCCATGGAAGTCAGAAGAGCAGCCGGTAGGGAATTTACTCAAAACTCTCATTAAGAATTGGCAGATTTTGATCGAAGGTTAGAGAGGCTGGAACTAGGCAGCAACAAGATTGTTGAACATGAGCGTATAGGGACAGATGAGATCCCGCCTTGTGGTTCAACACTAGTCCCATAATCACTTCGCATTATTCACGATAGAACTTAAAGAGATGAGGATTCAAATGAAGACATAATTGACCGAGGTTCTGTTAGGGCACTTAGAACTGGGAATTATAGTGATTATAAGGTAAACCTAGACCTTCCTATGTTTAAAGGGAGTTTGCATGTAGAAGACTTCCTTGATTGCTTGGCAAATGTAGAGAATTCTTTTGATTATATGGGCATCCCAGATGAGAGGAAAGTAAAATTGACATGTATACGATTTGGGATTTTTCCAAAACTGTGAATAAGGCAATGAAGCTTGAAAGACAATTAAAGCGGCCTGTTATTAAATCGCAAACTATAGCACGTCAATTTTTTACTTTACCAAACTAGGAACCACAAAATAGAGATGTAGCACTAAATATGGGTAGAGGAGAAACCAGGCAGAGGGGTAATTTTACTAACCCGCGAATTGCTCAGTAACAAACTAGTAACCCCGTATGCGAAGCCAACGCCAAACAAATGTTACAGATGTCAACAGTTTGGGCATGATCCAATGAATGCCCAAAGTGAGGGAAAAATAAAGTTGTGACGCATTGAGCTATGGTAGAAGATGAAGAAGGTGAATATAACGATGAGGAAGAGGTTGATGAAGAAGTCATCTCTTGTATAGTACATAAGTTGTTATTGGCACTTAAAAGGAAGTGAGATGCAACGAAATAAAATTTTTTGTACGAGGGGAACAATTAAAAATAAGGTTTTTAAGGTGATAATTGATAGCGGCAACAATGAGAATATAGTGCCAAAAGCATTAGTGAATGCCTTGGACCTACCCACGGAGAAACACCCGACACCATACAAAATTGGCTGGATAAAAAAGAGACTGAAACACAGTAATTGAAGTGTGTAAACCTCTTTTCTTGATTGAAAAGTTTTATAAAAGTGATGTATTGTGTGATGTTGTGGATATGGATGCATGCCATGTGATGCTGGGAAGGCCATGGCAATATGACATTGGTACGATGCATAGAGGATGACGACATATATATAAGTTTTGGTGGAACGGGAAAAAGATAATATTAGTGCCGATAAGTGAAACCAATAAGGTGCAAAGAGTTCCTAAAGTAGAGGGAACAAACTTTTTAACTGTAGTTAAGGGGTATATGAAGGAAAATTGTAAGGGTTGCATGATGATAGTAACGGATTAGGAATTAAAACCGATGGCAGAGGTTCCTAAGGTTGTACAACCATTATTATCTGAATTTTCTGACATAGTTCCAAACGAGATGCCATATGGTTTACCACCTATACGGGATATACAATATAGCATTACTTTTTGCCTAGAGCTAGTTATCCCAACTTGCCACAATATAAAATGCGTCCTAAAGGAGTATGAGATTTTAAACAGATGGATAAGCTACTTAAGAAGGGGTTTATTTGGGAAAGCAAAATCCCTTGTGTAATTCCCACTTTTCTAGTCCCTAAAAGGATAGTAGTTGACAGATGTGCGTGGATAATAGACCAATAAACAAAATAACCATTAGGTATCGGTTTTTCGATCCCGCAGTTACATGATATGTTAGACGAACTTGGGGAAGCAAAGGTATTTTCCAAACTTGACTTGTGTAGCAGTTACCATCAAAACTTCATATGAGTGGAAGACTACATTTAAGACTAAGGAGGGATTGTACGAATGAATGGTAATGCCTTTTGGTTTGTCGAATGCACCAAGCACCTTTATGTGGCTTATGAATTAGGTATTGAAGCCCTTCGCTTTCAAGTTTGTTGTGGTATACTTTGATGATAACTTAATTTATAGTAGTTGATTGCGACTATGCTAGCGCAAGTGCACAGGTTGTATTAAGTAATAAAATGATAAGAAAAGATATCATCCCAAGAGGATTGAGATTTAAATAGATTACTAAGTACTATAGTTTGAAAGAACAATTTTATTTAAGCAAACTAAGTTGACTAATTTAACGGAAAATAAACTATTAACTAACGTAGAAAAGAAAAAGAGTTTAAGAAATTATAAAAGGATAAGATATACAAGGAAGAATTACCTAGGTCTTGATTTCACTTATCTATCACTATGTTTCTCCTAATTGGCCGTTATTAATGTAATTTTGTTTAGTTCACTAATCACAAGATTAAAACCAATCCTGACGCCTCTCCTGAGCGTAAATCAAGGTTTTACGCACAATGACTCAAGTTAATATCCCTATCTAACTCAAATAATTATACGTTCATTATGTATTACTTGTTAATTAATACTTAGAATCCAATTCACCTCCCGTTTCTTGAAATCCTAATCGTTAATTTGATTGCTTAGATGTCGATTATCTCCTGGTCTCACTACTATCTAGATTGTATTTAGTTAGTCCGACAAACAAGTTAATTTTTCCCAACACTTAATTCATCCATCTCAAATTTAACTAATTCATTAATTAATTATCAAATTAGAGCATTAAGTAAGGTAAACACAAATGAATCAAATCATAATAGCATTAATAACATGCCAATTGATTAAAACATAATTTGAAAAAGTTACATCAAGACCCTAGATTAAGGAAACTAGCCAACCATCAACATAACAATCAACATATATTCCATAATCATAAAATTCAACAATTAAAGTTCAAATGAAATACAAAATACGAGTTAAGGAGTTTTGGAAAACTCGACTAGAGATCAAAGCTTCAATGATCCTCCTTCAAGTCCTCTTCTAAAGGCCTTGGTGTGCAGGTGTGGCGCTGCCGTCCCATGCCATCAACCTTTTGGATTTTTTGCATTTTGGTACTTGCAACTTTGCGTTTTGGTCCCTGTTTCCTTTTCGACTTTTCTGATGTTGCTTTCTCGAGCTGATTTCATCTTGATTGCCTGTTTACTATTTTGTCTATACAAAGCATTAGAATTCATCAAATATTAACTAAATTTGAAAATTTACAAAATAATTCAAGTCTAGAACTAACCGATAAGTGCATGTTCTACACACTTATTAGTAGTGATGAGGAGAGTCATTTAGTGCATTTGACGGAGGTGTTCAAAGCACTTAGGGAGAAGAAGTTGTTTGTCAATTTAAAGAAGTGTAATTTTATGCAGGGCAGTTAAGTATTTTTGGGGTTTGTAGTTGGTGCTGACAGCATTACAGTTGATAAGTCTAAGGTTAAGGCAATTTGAGATTGGCCTACACCAAAAAATGTCGGTGAAGTGAGAAGTTTTCATAGATTAGCAACATTTTATCGTCTGTTTATTCGTAATTTTAGCACCATCGTAGTACCTATTATTGACTGCATGGAGAAGGGAAAGTTTAATTGGAGTGATAAGGAAAATAAGAATTTTATTATCTTGAAGGAAAAACTTTGTACAACTCATATGTTGCCACTAGCTAATTTTGACAAGGTATTTGAGGTAGAGTGTAATGCTTCAGTGATAGGTATTGGTGTTGTTCTCATTCAGGAGGGTAGGCTTATAGAGTATTTCAGTGAAAAGTTGTGTGATGCTAGGCAGAAGTGGTCTACATACAACTAAAAATGTTTTGCAGTATTTAGGGCATTGATGCATTGGGAGCATTACTTGATTCATAGAGAGTTTGTACTTTATAAAGATCACCAAGCATTGAAGTATATCAATAGTTAACATCATTTGAATAAGTTGCATGCTAAGTGGGTATCATTTATGAAAAAATTTATGTTTGTATTGAAGCATAAGTCTGGGCAACAGAATAAGGTAGTTGATGCTTTAAGTAGGCGAGCTACTTTACTGGTAACATTGAGCACTAAGATAATTGGGTTTGAGGTAGTGACGGTGCAATATGCAACTAATGAAGATTTTCACACAATTTGGGATTAGTGTAATCATAATCATCGAGCAGCAGATTTTCTTATTCATGACGGTTATTTATTTAAAGCCAAGAAGTTATGCATTTCTCGTTGTTCATTGCTGGAGCAGTTAATACAAGAATTACATGGTGGCGGTTTAGCTAGTCATATGGGGCGAGATAAGACAGTTGCTTTGGTGGAAGAAAGTTATTATTGGCCACAAATCAAACAAGATGTAGGAAGAATTATGCAAAAGTGCCATGTGTACCAAGTTGCTAAAGGACAAGTTTAGAACACTAGATTGTATATGCCATTGCTTTGCCTAAAAATATTTGGAAGGATGTGCCAATAGACTTTGTGCTAGGATTATCGCATACCCAACGAGTAAATGATTCTACCCTTGTTGTTATGGATTGTTTTTCAAAGACGGCACATTTTATTGCTTGTACGAGAATTAGTGATATAATTCATGTGGCAGGATTATACTTTAAGGAAATGGTTCATCTACATGGCATTTCTAAATCTATTACTTCAGATAGAGATGTCAAATTTTTTAGTCATTTTTTGCGTACATTATTGGGAAAGTTTGATACAAAATTGCAGTATAGTAGTACTTTTTACCCTCAAACTAATAGACAAACAGAAGTGGTTAATTGCACATTAAGACACATGTTGCGATGTATTTGTGGGGAGAAGCTTAAACAATGGGATGCAGTGTTGTCTTAGGTAGAATTTGCTTATAATAGTATGATAAATCTTTCGACTGACAAAACTCCATTTGAGGTGGTTTATTTGCAACCACCCTATCATGCATTAGATCTGGTGACTTTACTACCTTTACAGCAAGGCTGCATAAAACATGGCAGAAAAGGTACAAAAAATAGAATAGGAGGTTCCTGCTAGTTTAGAAGCTGCCAATGAGAAATACAAACAAGATGTAGATCAACATCGGTGACAAAAAGTATTCCAGGAAGGCGATCTAGTAAGGGCTTACTTGCGCAAAAATCAATTTATTCATAGCAAATTGCAAAACAGAAAGTATAGGCCATTTTGAGTTACAATGAAAATCAATGATAATGGTTATGTGTTACAACTACAAGATGATTAAAATATTTCAAACTCTTTTATTGCAGCAAACATTTACAAGTATCATGAATATGAAGTGTTATACCCAGAGAATTTGAGAACAAGTTCGTTTGATTTAATGTGTTTTTTTTTCAATTCTTAGTTTTTCCTATTTTGTTAGGAGTTTGTTTTTTTCCTTATTTGAGTTGGTTTAGGTTTTCTCTATTATAAATAAAGAGACTATAGTATTGTTTAATCATCTATTATTTAATAAAATTCATTTAGAAACTTTTAAAACTTTGGTTTCGTTTTATCTTCGCATTTTCGCTTTGTCAAGTTACCTCCATCCATAGCCAAACCAAGTTGTGATTAGTTAACAATGATGAGCTCTTTATCACAACAGCACATTTTTCTAGCAAAACACAACTGCCTCAACCTTCATTTTGCAGCTGTCTTGAAATTTCAAAATAAGCCACCTATACAACAAAGTTCGTACACACCCTATATATATAAAACATAAGCGTCTGCATGATTCTAGGTAGTTGCTGCTCTGTTTCATTATATATCAAGGATAAGTTCACTCAATCTTCAGCCTTATTACTTTGCACACTCTGTAAATGTATAAATATATGAGTAAGTATGCATGTCTACAAATTTATATAAACAGAAAATAAAACTGAGTAAATGCACGGGAGATGCATAAACAAACCTTTTTTTCGAACAATTTTTGTATGGTAGAATTAAGGCTGCCTTCCCAACACCGTTCATTGCCTAATTTAGTTAGCTCTAGTCCTTGCAGCTATGAATCTCCACTTCTTCAACTTCTTGTATGATTTCTTGTATCATTTTGCAATCAGTTACCTCTACACTTTGAAGTTGCACAAGACTTTTTGCTGTAAAGAGTGTCACTTAACTTATCAACCCGTCACACTTTGATAGTTTCAGGGTTTTCAGATTTTGGAAAGACTTAAAGGGAGGCACTAATTGTTGTAATTTGCTACATTCTGACATTTCTAGAGCGTTCAAGTTTATGAAAACATTACAGAGGCGAGCATTTAACTTGCACAGATGCAACAACTCGGGCAGTTTAGACAGCTTTAAATTTTCAAACCTTTTCAAAGCAACCTAAAATCAATTGCCAAATTAAGTATTGAATGAAAATATATAAGCTATGCATCCTTCTAAGCATATTCGTAGACAAATACTCAACCCTTAGCTACTATAGTGTATATTTTTCAAATATTTACTATTTCATTTACAATATTTTTTCCCCAAGGATATAAGAATTTTTGTTTCTTCATATTTTAACACTCTCAAACTATTATGGCTTTAAAATTTATAATAAAAAATGAAAGGTTTAAATATTTTAAAATTGTTGGAGTTGTAAATTTATTTATTAAATATACTTAAATTTAAAATAATATTAAAAAACAAATACTGTCAAGTAACTTATGGCTAGAACAAAAAAAAAATAGTTGGTTTAACCTCTTGCTACAAAGGTAAGATGTCAAGAAATTGAGCAAATAGTTTATTTGGAACGTGTAAAACTCTCTCTCTCTCTCTCTCTCTCTCTCTCTCTCTCTCTCTATATATATATATATATATATATATATATATATGCTTGGGGATAATTCTAGGCCCATGAAATTGATTAGTTTTTTGACCCAAAAGTATGGACGGTTACAATATGTCCTATTCGGCTCAACATAGGACGGTTTCCGGTTAGATTTCGCACATGAATTCTATATAGAAGGGAAATTGAACTCAACAATCCTAATTATATGCAAACTAGGGTTATGCTAGATTCTCTCTAGATCTTGTGGGGAATCTGAATCCCCTTAGGACAAGGAGATTAGCACTCTTATAGATATATGCGGTTTTGTCTTCATGTAAAGGATTATCATTATTCACAATTCACAATTCCTCTCTAAAAGAACCAATAAAGTATTCTCTACTAGTATTCTCTAATAATTTTATTCAAACAATATTTATTGTGTGATATCAAAATATTTAAATTTTGGTATCAACAGTTAGCGCCATTAATGGGAAGGTGACAAAAAGCCAATTGGTTATTATTTAAAAAATGGTGATCACGACAACAAAATTTCATAGTAAACCGTAAGGTATTGATTTATTTTTATTTAATAATATTGTCATTAAACTTATACATATATTTAAGCAAAAACTTATATAGTACCATTGATCTATGTCGACTACTATTCCAGCCAAGCTGCTACAGTTCTTGAACAATTTGCAATTCATGACAGTCATCCACCACTAGCTCTCTTAAATTGCCGAAAAGGTTAACTAGAAGTGCAATAAAATGCCATATTTCTTTCAAATATGGACATGTTGAGGTGTCAAATGCCATAACCCGCACAATCCAGCCTACAAATACAAAAAAAAATACCAATTAAAATAAAACTTATGATAAAAGGTACAGCGAAGGCAAACAAGACTAATGATGAAGTAATGACTATATATAGAATAGCCTGCCATTGTAAGGTCGAATAAATTCCGCACAAAAACTATTGAGCTATATTGCAAGGTATGCATTAAATTCAGAGTTTTTTCTACGGGTATAGTAGAAAAAGACATGTAAAGATAATAATTTCTCTAACATGCGATACTTCAAGAGTGAGGAAGTTCAAGAGTCATCAGATGTTCTAAAAGCATTGAGGATGGCACTAATTTCTCTAACATACGACATCTTGATAAATGCGTAGAATACACATATATTGGGTATTTCGAGATTTGAATTATTTTGTAAATCATCAAGTTTAGTTAATATTTGATGAATTTTAATGTTTTTCATAGAAAACATAGCAAACGGGCATTGAAGATGAAATCGACTCGAGAAAGCAACGTCAGAAAAGTTGCAAAGAAAACAAGGACTAAAACGCAAAGCTGAAGGGACCAAATTGCAAGGAAATCAAAGCTATAGAGGATGGCGCGGTAGCACCACAGAGGTGCGCAGTCGCACCACCCGTTTTGTCCCATGGCGCCCCAGCACGGATCTTGAGCGCTCCAGCGCCCTTGAACTTATTTCGACGAATTTTGGCCGTGAGATCATCACCCAATGGCCTGATATAGGTATCTTTTAGGTTTATATATTTTTATGATGATAGCCACCAAGGAGGAGGGAACCTAGAATAGAAAGTGAGAGGTTTTTGAGTGAATAAGAGGAAGAACAAGTGAAGATCCTAGAGAGAGAAGTGAAGTGATTTAAGTTGAAGCCTTTGGAAGGGGACTTGAAGAAGGATCATTGAAGCTTAGATCTCTAGTCTAGTTTTCCTAAACTCTTTAACTCTCATTTTGTATTTCATTTGAACTTTAATTGTTGAACTTATGATTATGGAATACATGTCGATTGTTATGTTGTCATTCGTGATGGTTGGCTAGTTTTCCTAATCTAGGGTCTTGATGAATTTTGTCTAAACTATGTTTTAATTAATTGGCATGTTATTAATGTTGTTACGATTTGATTCACTTGTGTTTATCTTGCTTAATGTTCTGATTTGTTAATTAATTAATGAATTGGTTAAATTGGAGATGGATGAATTAAGTCTTGGGAAAGATTAATTTGTTTGTCGGACTAAGTAAACACAATCTTAATAGTTGTGAGATCGAGAGGTAATTGATATCTAGATAATCAAGTTAACGATTAGGATTTTAATAAACCGGGAGGTGAATTGGGTTCTAAGCGTTAAATAACAAATAATGCTTAATGAGCGTGTAATTATTCTAGTTAGATAGGGATATCAACTTGAATCATTGTGCGTAAAACCTTAACTTACACTCGAGAGAGGTGTTGAGGTAAACTTAAATCTTGTAATTAGGGAATTAGACCAAACACACTAATAATGGCCAATTAGGAGAAACAAGTGATTGATAAGTAAAATCAAGGCCCTAGGTAATTCATCCTTGCATCTTTCATCTTTTATAAATTCTTAAACTCAATTTCTATTCCACATTTATTAATGTTTGTGTTTTTAGTTTATTTCCCATTACAATTAATCGATTTAGTTTGCTTAGATAAAATTGGTCTTTTAATCTATAGTACTTAGTAGTTAATTTAAATATTAATTCTCGTGGGACGATATCTTTTTTTATCACTTTATTACTTGATACGACCCGTACACTTACGGTTAGCATAGTCGCGATCACATCTAACTATTATAAGATTTTGTAAATTTGGAAGAACTTTGCTGGGTTGAGAATTTTCCTTGCACAGATACAACAACTGACGTAAGTTGCAGAGAACTAAGTCCCTCAAATTGGGGAATACAACCTGGAAATCAATTACAAATTAAGTATTAAATGAAAATGTCTAATCTCTGCATTCGTCCAGGCCTATTCAATAATTTACTAGTGTTCCATACCCAGGAGATTTAATCAAATATTAAAATCTAATGCTAAAAATATAAATCAAATCAAATTACTTTTAAAATATTAATCAAATCTGATGCTAAATTCAATAAGAATTAGCTATAGGAAACTGGGATGCGTAGTGCATGGTTAACGTTTACATATTAAGGGCATATTTAGTTTTCAAATATTTATTAAGTTAATTTTTATGCACTTTTTTGTGAAATAGTATTTTGTTTTTGTTTTCTGATATTATATATAAAACTTTTTAGTAAATTTATTTATATAATATCAGCACTTTCATGACATGTTTCATTAAACATTTTCAAATAATACTTTATATGTATTTAGACATTTTAAACTCTTAATAAATAAATAATCCTAGATTTTGTTTACCCCGTCTTTTAGTTCTTTTTAAATTATTATAATTAAAATATATACTCAAAATATAAAAACTATAAATAAATAGTAAATTTATTGATTAATTTTATTTATATTTAAATTCATTTAATGGTAATAAAATTACTAAAACAGATATTTCTTGAAAATAATTAATTTCTAATTAAAATGTATTTAAAAGTTTTAAACATAATTTTTTAAAATTTTTTTTATTAAAATAAAAATAAGAAGTAATTGAAACAAAAAAAAAATAGAAATATACATGGAGCCATTTATTAATCAAACAAAAACAATTACATTTTCTTTCATTGATGATTTCATGTTGCAGTACTATTTAATTTCTTCTATCATTGCATTCCATTTTTCCTTTTTATTTATTTCTTTTCATTTGATTCAATTCTTCAAGTCAAATACAATTTAAGTTTCAAGAACGATGTATTACCAAAAAGATAAGAAATCATACAGTGTTGACAAAGAACAATGGTTTTGAGATCCAGAAATTATGTTGCCTATCCGAGTGCATCTCTGAGAGGCTCAAAGCTTCTGAACTGAATAACATCCTCACTTCAAAGCACTCCACTTGCAAATTCTCTAATATCGGCCATTCTGAAATATATTCTTCTCGATAGAAATTCTGGAGTCTTGGTAGATTCAATAGCTACATTTTAGAAACACAAATTTGGGGACGACTTCTCTTGATGGACCAGCACGTGTATCCAAGACATTGATTTCTCGGAGTTCAATTATTTTTACTTAATGACAATGATGTACCTCCAATTTGTGTAATTTCTGCAGTCTTTCAAGCATATTCATTGGAAAAATATTCAACAATCCACAACAGTGCTCGATTCTCAAGTATTTTCATTTGCAAAAGGAATCCGACGTGAGTTTGTCTTGCCATATTTCTCTCAAGTTATCCATGCATGAGATTTCCAATTTCTCCAAACTTGGAAATCTTACCTAAGGAATTCAATGACTAATTGCACTAATATCGTTAATCAAAGCGTAAGGGCACAAAAAGTAATTTGAAGGAAGTTTTGAAAATGAAAGTAAAACTTAAAAAAAGAAAGATAAGATCAATACGGGAAGCAAATCCACCTTTTCATCAAATAAGGATTGCACTTTGTGTTGCTTTAGTGTGCTCAATATCCCTCAAAAAAAGATCTTCATTCTTGGGCACCCTCCCACAACTACTCTTTCAAGCTTGGGAAAGCGAGAGTGTAATTCCCCAAATAAAAGCTTTCAAGTCTTGGTAAATTATCAAGTTTCAAATATAGTTGTTGGATAAAAACAATAACTTCTTCCTCAATCTGCATCTCTATGATTTTTTCCATCAATCCACAATTAATTATTTTCATACTCATGAGTTTTACCATACTATTGGCTGTTGAGAGTGTCCCCAAATTTCTCAATCGACCACAAAATGATACTTCAAGAGTCATAAGATGTTTTAAAGGCACTGAGGATGGCCCTAATTTCTCTAACATACGGCATCTAACTATTTTAAGATTGTGCAGATTTTGAAGGACTTTGCTAGGTTGAGAATTTTCCTTGCACAGATACAACAGGTGAGGTAAGTTGCAAAGACCTGAGTCCCTCAAACTGGGGAATGCAACCTGGAAATCAATTACAAATTAAGTATTGAATGAAAATGTCTAATCTCTGCATTCCATTAAAATCTTGAAGGATCCTAAAAGTATAAATCAAATCAATTACTATTAAAATATTGAAAAGATCTGATGCTAAATCTGTTAGAAATAGTGCCTTAAAAGCATATAGTTAATACATTTCTTTTTATAAATAAAATTGGTATTTTTTTATACTTAATTATGTTTATATTTAATATCACAAAAATGTTAGTTTATTTATGTAACCATAGTTTTAGTATATATAAGTGTTATATATACATGATGATTAAGATTATGGATAATAAACTGAAATAGTTTGTAATAAATTAATTAAAGTTGAGTTTTTTAATTAAATATTACTAGTGCGTGATAAGGCACCACCAGTCACGGATCCTACTGTCCAACTACCATCCTGTGGATGACTCTTTGATAGCAAATGTGGAAATAATCATTTACAATTACTTTGTAATATTCTCTATTTAATAGGAATATATATTGTCAATATCTAGGATTAGCTTCCTTTTTTATTCTCAACAGTTGGTATATAAAACCATGTACCATTCTCAAGAAATACATAATCATATTTTATTCGCACTAGCCTTTCATGGTATCAAAGCCCTAGACTTCTTTCTCATCTAGTTATTTTTCTTCGTTTTTTTTTTCAACCATGACTGAACCAAGCAAAGTCACGGTTATGTCCAACAATACAAATCCCTCTCCTTTGCTTCAGGTTGTCTGAATTAACACAACAACCCTTATTCCTTACAAACTATCCAAATGAGGAAACTATTCAATGTAGAGCTCGCAGATGACAAACCTTTTGCTTGAATACGATCTCATGGGTTTCGTAGATGGAACTCATTCGTGTCCACCAGCCAACGACCCAACATACAAAACTTGGATTCGTCAAGATCGACTATTGCTCCTCGCTATCCAAACGGCTGTCACATCACTAGCAGGCCTAATTGTATCTTAGTGTAAAAATGCTGAGGAAGCATGGTGCAAACTCCAGACTACCTATGCCAATAAATCCAACACTCGGATAGTTGGTCTTATTGATTCTCTCACCAAAGTCAATCAAGAAGGAAAAAGCATCTCTGAATTTATGCAATCTGTCAAAACTATCATCGATGACCTTGCCATGATTGGGCATGATCTGAGTGATAGAGAAATTGTAGTTCATACTCTTAATGGTCTTACTAATGATTACAAAGAACTTAAAGCTGCCTTGCATGCAAGAGAGTCACCTATCTCCTTTGAAGAATTGGTTGAAAAGCTTCTTGATTATGAAACCAGTCTCAAGAACTCAGATCCAACAAAAGATGACCCTTCCTTCGCTGCTCAATTCTCACAAAAGCAATAAAATAAGAAGGGCAGAAACGACAACTTCAATACCATTCCAAAACAATTCTCCTATGGAGGAAATAACAATGGCTACTATAGGAACAACAACAATCAATTCCAACAGAATTCTTATGGAAATTATGGAAGTCAGAACTATTCCAACAACTCCGAACTCTCGTCCAACCATTCAAATCAGAAATGGAGACCTGTCTACAATGGAAAGCAACCTCGAGTTGTTTGTTAGCTATGCGACAAACCTGGTCATGTCACCAAAGTATGTCGATCTCGTTCCTTCCCTTCTATCTGGCCGCAAGCTAACTTCACAACTCATGAACCTCTGAGTAATTCATCGAATTGGATAGTTGACTCTAGGGCTTCTCACCACATCACCTCTGATCTGCAGAACCTCTCTCTTCACTCTGAGTATGGTGTTAATGCAACTATCATGGTTGGCGATTGTAATAACGTCCCTATTACTTATACAGGATTCACTACTTTTAAAACTTGTGGTTCCACCTTTAAATTCAATAATGTTTTGTGTGCACCCAACATTAAGAAAAATCTTTATTTTTCTCTCAATTTTGTTCTCACAATAACACTTCTATTGAAATTTTCCCTGATTTCTTTCTTGTGAAGGATCTAAACACGAGGGCATCCTTGGTACGAGGCCGAAGTAGAGGAAATGTGTATGAGTGGCCACCCTCAGTGACTAGATTGCATGCTCTACCACAACACTCAGCCCTCACGGCAACCATGTTACACTCTTCTTCTTCACCCATTCGTCTCTGGCATAATCGTCTCGGTCACTTATCTTCCAAAGTTCTTCATCAAATTATTGCTTCTCATATTCTACCTTTCTTTAAACCTAGTTCTGATTTGAATTCTTGCAATGCATGTTTATGTAATAAAATCCCTAAGCTTTCGTTTGAAATTTCTTCATTACATAGTTCTAAACCTTTAGAAATTCTCTTTATGGATGTTTGGGGACCTGCTTCTCTCATTTCTTTTGATAACTTTCGTTATTATGTTATTTTTGTGGATTAGTTCACTAAATACACATGGCTTTATCCAATTAAAAATAAATATGATGTTACCTCTATCTTTGAACGGTTTAAATATTTTGTTGAACGTTATTTCTCTACACCAATTCAAACTCTTTATACATATGGTAGTGGTGAAGCTACTCGTCTTGGCCATTTTCTTTCACAAGTTGGAATTCAACATCTCAAATATCCTCCTCATACTCCTGAGCATATTGGTACTGCTAAGCGCAAATGCCGCCATGTTGTTGAAACTGCTCTTACCTTACTTCATCGTGCTTTCGTTCCACTTAAGTATTGGTCTTTAGCTTTTCAAGCCGCTGTTTATCTCATCAACCACTTGCCACCTTAAGAAATATCCTTTCTTTGATCTCTTTCACTGGTCACTACATTATTTCTCTTTAAAAGTCTTTGGCTGTCTCTATTATCCATGGCTCTGACCTTACTCCTCTCACAAACTCGAACCACAATCTCGTCCTTGTGTATTTGTTGGTTACTCAATTTTTCATCATGCTTATCTCTATCTTGATTCCTCTACAAACAAAATCTTTACTTCTAGACATGTCTTTTTTGTGGAAACTATTTTTCCTTTCCATAATCCTACTTCTCCTACAGTGTCATCACTTAACTCATCTGCCTTTGACACTTGGTTACCTAAACTAGTTTTCTCTCCCGATCTTCATCCTTCTATTTCCTCATCACTTTTGGATGCTTCATATATATCCATTATACCAGTCTCTCCTGTTCCTCCTATCAAGATCGAGTCCTCTTCATCTCTTTGTCCTCATTCTAATTCGTGTTATAAGCATTCTCCTTGCAGGTCTGATCATTTGACCCATGAGCTCTCACTCTCGCGTTCCTCCTCTCCGTCTCTCTCTCAGGATGGATCCACTCCTTCACAAGTCAATACATCCTCTCTTATCTCTTCTACACTCTCTCACACTATTGTAGAACCTTACCCTTATAACACTAGGCTATGTAATAATATTACCCAGCCAAAACGCATCCTTGATCTTCACTCCACCACTATTTCACCCATCATCGAACCTTCAACATTCACCCAGGCTCAAAAACACCACGCATGGTGTCAAGCCATGAGTACTGAATATAATGCTTTACTTTCCAATCAGACATGGTCTCTTATTCCATGATCCCCCACACAAAATGTTATTAGGTGTAAGTGGGTTTATAGAATTAAAAGGAATCCTGATGGGTCTATTGCTCGTTATAAAGCTCGTTTGATGGCTAAAGGGTTTCACCAATGCTCTAGGGTTGATTTCTCTGAAACCTATAGTCCTATTGTCAAACCTGCAACTGTTCGAATATTATTTATGCTTGCTCTGACCAACTGTGGCCTATTCGCCAACTTGATGTGAATAATGTGTTTTTGTAAGGATCATTATCTGATGAAGCTATCTATAGGCTCCTGGCTTTACTGACTCTACTCTTCCCGATTATGTCTATTGCCTGCACAAAGCTATCTATGGGCTTTGACAAGCTCCTCGTGCTTAGTATCATGAACTTTGTAATTTTCTCCTTTCTTAAGGCTTCACCAACTCTCATTCCTGATACCTCCTTATTTATCCTTCACTCTCCTCCTTCCGTTCTCTATTTACTGGTCTATATTGATGACATCATTATCATTGGGTCTTCCGAAGCTACTCTGACTACCTTTATCTCTACACTTGCCCGCTGATTTTCTCTTAAAGATCTTAGTAATCTCTCTCACTTTCTTGGAGTTAAAGCCCACTTTACTTGTGATGGCTTGTTTTTATCCTAGCGCAAATATATTCGAGACCTCCTGCATCTAGTTAACATGGTTGAAGCTAAACCTGTCTCTACACCCTTTGGTACTACTGAAGTTCTTAGGCTTTCCGATGGCTGTCCATCGGCTGATGCTTCTTTGTATCGCAACGTTCTTAGGTCCTTACACTGCAGCAAAAGTCAATTGGGTCTTAAATCTTCTTCACGAGCTACGTGTGCCTATCTCCCCTACTCCAGTTGTCTAGTGTGACAATGTGAGTGCTACCTATGTTTATGCCAACCCAGTCTTTCACTCTCGTATGAAGCACATTGCTATTGCCTTCCATTTTGTCCGAGATCAAGTTGCTACTGGTCGTCTACGTGTTTCTCATGTTCATACTTCTGACAGCTTGCTGATTCTCTTACTAAACCGCTCGCTCGTATTCATTTTCTTACTCATCGGTCCAAGATTGCTGTCCTAAATGGCCAGTCAATCTTGTGGGGGCATAATAAGGTACCGCCAGTCACGAATCCTATTATCCAACTACCATCCTCTGGATGATTCTTTGACAGCAAACGTGGAAATAATCATTTACAATTACTTTGTAATATTCTCCATTTAATAGGAATATATTTTGTCAATATCCAAGATTAGCTTTCTTTTTTATTCTCAACAGTTTGTATATAAAACCATGTACCATTCTCAAGAAATACAGAATCATATTTTATTCGCACTAGCCTTTTAGTGCAGTCTACAACCATTAAGAATGTGATCGTTTTTTACTGTCAATATAGTGACATTATAGTGGAGGTACTTTATATGATATGATTATATAGGACCAGACTAGACATAGTTTGAATTCTCTTATAAATTTTGTTCCTAACTAAAAATTCAAATAATGTCAATAGATGATCATGTGTAGATCAATCTTAATGCTGGGTAGTCATAAATTTTTATTTATGTTATTGAGTTTTTTGAGTTCCTTGTTAAGGTTTCTTCTAAGAACAAACTCAACACTTGTATCTTGGAGATTTAATGGGATAAATAGATAGGAATGTGATATACAGATATGGAATCCATTCCTTCCTCTTGAAAGTCAGAAAGATGGTACCCTTAAGTGTTAATTCTAGAGTTGAACAGTTTAAACACTCAATTGATAACTGGTTTATAAATTAATTGTTCAATGGTGAATTAATAGAACTTAAGGATAAAGATGTACTTAGATGGATAAAACGAAAAATTGACCTAACTCTAATTATGAACCATTTATGGAGAGTTGAATTACATGTATTTATTATTTCAAGAGACCTGCTCAAAGTTTTCTAAGTAAAATATATCTATAATTTCAATACTTCAATTTCAGATTTTTAGTGGAATAATATTGAAATTAATAAATTGGATTAATTACTTAAAAAGTTTAATTAATTATCTAAATTTATTGGAGCTTGAAGTTGTAAGTCCATAGGTCTGCAATACTACCTCCAGGTCAGTGCAGTAAATAATACAATGGATAATACTATTATACTAAATATTTTTATGTTCAAAAAATATTTTTTTCGAATACATGTTTTTATTTAGATTTAATTAATTAATTGAGAATTAATTAATTAATTAATAAGATATTTTAAGATAAATATCTTTCATTAATATCTAAATATTTTAATTTGAGAAATTAAATGAATAAATTCTCATAGAGATATTTATCCTCTTTATTATTTCTTTTAAATATTAATTTTGAATTAATTAGAATTTTTATTTTTACTGCTTTACAAAATTTAATTAATTAATAAATGTTATTAATAAATTAATTTTATTTTAATTGAAATCGTTTTAATTATAATATTACTTCTATTAGAGTTGTCTTACATATTTAGTTAATTGATAAATGTTATTAACTAGTTAAATTAATTGAATTCTATTCTAATTAAAATAGATGTCGTATAAAAGAAACATAAAATAGGTGGAAACTCTAAGAGAGGTGATAGAAAAAGAAAAAAGAGTTTTTCTTTTAACGTAAACTACAGAGAAAAACCAATTTTTCTCTAAAATACTAGTGTATTATAGAAAAAGCTCACTCTTCTCTTTACGGCTACTACTTATTTTTTTTTTTAAACTATTAGTGAAGAAAAATCTGCAGCAAAAGTATTTTAAAGAGGTATCTTCTCTATTCATTCCTTTTATTTTTTATTAAAACTATATAATCATATAAATTTTGTATCTATCTTGGCTTTATTTTTCTGCTTTTTATTTGATAAAATTTTCCTACAATTGATATCAGAGCTAAGATTATATGAATATATGGTTTTATTACGAAATGAGTTTTGTGTATGAATTCTTTGGTCGTGAATTGTATAATTCCCTAAAATTTGAATTTAATTAATACTTTATTTTAATTGGATTAAAAATTTTATAAAACCATCAAGGATATAGGTTTAATATAATTTATTTTTGTTATGTAATTATTTGACAAATCTTAAAATCAAAATTCGTGAAGAAATAAAATGAAAGAGAAGCAGATATTAAAATGGATAAAGTACCCACTGTCCCAAAATTTAGAAGGCAATAAACAGGGGCTGAGAGTCAGCGGCCTGTTGAAGGCATTCAGCGCAAGGATGCTTGGGTTGGCAAAAATCAATTTTGCAATTGTTTTGGTAATTATCAATTAAGTTTTTTGTCTATTTTCATACAAACCCCTGTAACAGAATTTGAATTTTAACTAATTTTTGTTTTTGAGCTTTCTAAAAAATTTATTTTAAAATATATATTTCATGAGCTTTTTGGGACTTCTTAAAAATTAAAAGAAAAAAATTCAAAAGTTGAGATGCCTTACTATAATTAACTATTGGGCTTAAGAAACATTTTTGAGCCAAGGATATTTATTTCTAAAACCTTGTCAAGATGGGTCTGTTGCGAACTTTGGAAGACTACTATTTTATTGGCCTGCAAGCCTATATACTTTTGTAATTTTAATTAATTATTTGGGTTTGTAATTAAATATCTTAGGGGACCCTGTCAAAGTTAGTTAATTATTAATTATTTTTATTATGAAATATGTAATATAATAACATGACCATACATAAAAGCATGCCATTCATAATACTCACTCATTGTCATTATTGAATGTCATGCACACATGTTATCATTTCTATTTAATAATTAATTAATTAGACTAATTGAATAGAATAATAAATTAAATAATGGATAATTAAGTTTTATAATTAAACTTGATAATTATCTCATTTATTTCATTTGGACTTATGTAAATTAATTTTTAATTTTTAGGTTAGCTTATATTTTATTTTTTTAATAAACCACTTGAGCTAGTTCAAGTGGCTAGAAGTCAGGACTTCACTAGAAAGTCTTGGCTTTGATCCTTGCCATTGGCAAAGATGCTTAATTTTCAATGTACTGTGAGTCAACTCACTATAAGTGAGGCTCACTAAATTTTAAAAAAAAAAATTATTTTTTTAATAAAATGTGATTTTATTAAATATGAGATAATTATTTAAGCCCGTATTAATAGAACTAGGTTATCCTAATTTGTTAGGCCCAATTAGATTGGACTCTATTAATCTAAATAATTAACTAAAATAGAATTATATTCGATATATCTAGTAATTATTAATATGAAATATAAATAATTTACTAGGGTTATAAAATATAAGATGTTTTATAATTAGAAACACATAATTTTTAAAATAATGAGAGAGAGATATATGACAATATACCCTACAGTCTTCATGTCTAGTACAACATTGTGAGATATAGGTAGTGCCTCGCAATATTTAGATTTCGTCCTCCTTACAGAGGGTGTCTATCTATATTAATAACAACGTTGGCTTCCTAGTAATAGGATTCAAATAATGTATTTCAAAATTGACCTATCCTATGACAACATTTTTAAGTTAAGTTGATAGAATCTAAAATAATAGGTTACACTCATAAAGATATAAATTAAATTGTTAATGGTATCTTGACTAAAAATAACGGTAATTAATAAATAAATTAAAATATGAGATAGTTTGAATTTCATTTATTAATTGAGATTAGTGTGACTTACCCTACGGCGACACATTAATTATAAGATTGAATTATCGTAATTTAGTAATTTAATTATACATTTATCATCGCATCATGCATCACGTTTATTATTCTGAAAAATGTTGTGATATAATGTTAATTATATTAAATGCTACATTTATTTATTTCAGCAATCATTTCTACAACCAATCTCATTATTAGTTTACTTGCAAAACGAAAAGTTAAGTGGTGAAAAGTTTATAAAATGGAAGAGCAATATGAATATAGTGCTTATATGTAAGAACCAAAAGTTAGATTAATTTTATATATAATTAAGATAGTATTTGAATTGATTTAAATATTTATAAAATTATTAAAACATCTATATTTATAAAAATAATTAATTTCTACTTAAAATGTATTTAGAAATGTTTGAATATAATTCTTTCTAATAAAATAGAAGAAATAATTGAAACATAAGAAGTCAAAGAAATTGTTAGTTTCTTCTATCATTCTATTCCATTTCTCCTTTTTATGTCTTTTGTTTCATTCAATTATTCAAATGAAATACCATTTAAGTTTTGAGAAGGATGTATTACCAAAAAGACGAGTACATTTACCAAGAGATCATACTGTGTCCACCAAGAACAATGGTCTTGTGGTTTGGAAATCATGTTGGCTATTCGCATACATCTCCCGGAGGCTTAAAGATTCTGAAGCGAATATTATCACAACTTCAATGCATTGCTCCACTCGCAAATTCTTTAACATCGAACATTCTAAAATATATTCTCCCCTATAAAAGCTCTGAAGTCTCTTTAGATTTAATAGTTGCAACAAAGTTAATTTTGGAAACACAAATATGGGGACGGCTTCTCTCGATGGACCAACTTGTGTGTCCAAGACATTGATTTCTTGGAGTTCAACTATTTCTTGTACCGAATCACAATGATATACCTCCAAATTCTCTAATTTTTGCAATCTTTCAAGCATATTCCTCAGAAAAATATTCAATAATTTATGACAGTGCTCGATTCTCAAGTATTTTAATTCACAAAAAGAATTCCAATTGAGTTCGTCTTGTCATATTTTTCTCAACTTTGCCATGCTTGAGATAATTTGATGAATCCATAATATGGTTAATTAGAGGGGAATGAACCAAGGACATAAGGTAATTTGATGGACATTTCGAATAGTGAAAGATAAAATTTTAAAAATGTCTAATCTCCACATTCTTCCAATCATATTCAATAATATTTTTCGTATTTTAAATAGTATTTAAGGTCACATAATATTTATAAAATTATTAAAATGAAAATATATATATGCAAATAATTAGTTTCTAAATAAAGTATATTTAGAATTTTTTAAATATAATTTTTTAAACAAACATTGATGTAAATTTTATTATATTAAAATAAAAAATAACTGAAACCAAAAAATCAAAGAAATGTACGTGGGGCTATTTATTAATCAAACTAAAACAAATGCATTTTTTTTCATTGATGATTTCATGTTGCAATACTATTTCTTTTTTTTATTTCTTTAAGTTTTCATGTGCATAAAAAAAATGGCATGAGGCTCCTGAAATAATCATGTTTCGTCCGCACATGCATCACCCGTGTGAGAAATATGTCTTCGGAATCAATTTGGCTATCCGCATGCATCTACTGGAAATAAAATTCTTATATTTTTTGGATTCTGTTTAGTTTTTATGACAAGGTTCATAAAACATATTCACATAATACTTTATATGTATAAGCATTTTAAACTCCTAATAAATTAAAAAAAACTCAAAAAATTGAAATAGTAAATGCATAGATGAAGTTCGTATATAAATAACTAAAATAGCATAAATTTCATTTAAATATTTATAAAACTATTAAAATGGAACTACATTTATTAAAATAATTAATTTCTAATATTAAAATGTATTTAAAAATTGTTTGAATATAACTTTTTAAAGAAATATAAACAAATTTTGTTATATTAAAATAGAAGTAAGAAATAATTGAATAATAAAAAAATCAAAGAAATTTCAAGTTTCTTACTATTTATTTCTTTTGTTTCATTCAATTCTTCAAATCAAATACTATTTAAGTTTCGAGAAGGATGTATTACCAAAAAGACTAGGTACATTTACTAAGAGATCATACTATGTCATGTTGGCTATCCACATGCATCTCCTGGAGGCATAAAGATGGCCTTAGGCCGCGGGTGTGGCGCTGCTGCGCCATGCCATCAGCCTTTGGATTTCTTACATTTTGGTCCTTATAGCTTTGTGTTTTTGTCTCCGTTTCCTTTCTGACTTTTTCGACATTTCTTTCTCGGGCAGATTTCATCCTGAATGCCCGTTTGTTATCTTTTTCTATACAAAACACTAAAATTTATTAAATATTAACTAAACTTGAGGATTTATAAAATAATTTAAGTTTCAAAACAACTAATAAGTGCATATTCTACCCACTTATCACATGCCTGAGCAAAATGACCTATTTTGCCCACAATTGTAGCAAGTCATTTTAGTCGTATCCTTTTTTTTTTGCTTTCTCGCTTGTCCCTTTTCTTCCTTCCTTGATTAGGATTTTATCCCTTCTTGAAAAACTCTGCATCTTTGTTGCTTTTCTTGCCTAAAGCTTTACATGAAGTTGAATTGGTCATATAGACTTTAGCTACCTTAAGCCACTCATCTTCTAGCTCAAGATGATACTTGATATCATCAAACATTTAAATGTCACCATTAGGTGTTATGTTTCCTTTCATATGTTCCCAGTTATTAGGGAAAGACCTAATGACTGCTTGAACTTATTGTTCATATGCTTAAACATGTCCAGCAGACTTCAACTCATGTATCAAATTTGGTATATTCCTCAAATGCTACCTCATGGAAATATTAAGGCGCTTAGGATATAAGTCAAATTTGAAAGTGAGTTTCCTTATTTTGGTTGCAAAAGTACCACTAAACTTCTTTTTAAAGGTAAGCCACATCTCTTATGTCATCTAGTACTGCTTGTACTCACATAGGAGGTCATCATGCATATTGCTCAGCAATGTTATGTGAGCATTGCTATTCATGATTTTCCAAGAATCATATGCTTCTGAGTCCCTCATATGTTGGGAGAGTGTTACCTTCTCATGGTTGAACCATCATATTGATCAAAGCTCAAGAGATTAATTCTTGCACATGCACTCCAAATTGAATCTCACAGTATCATATGTTGTAATTATCACCATTAAGTTTGTCACCCATGTGTAACTCAATCACAATGTTCTTAGAAAGCTATGTTAAAACAATAGTACATAGAGACATATATATAGTGTCAGCATATTTATCAAAGACACATTATATATGTAACAATCTTAAAATCATAAAAGAATAATGAAAGAAATATATTCAAAACGTTGACACTTTTAATCATCATATATTTCAAATATTATATATTCATCAAATATGTGCACAAAAATATTTCTTATAATAAGCAGAACTCGCATTACAAAAAGATAGTTCTATAAAGTATAACTCTTTAATTAAGTTGGATCACTTCATCTAGCATGTACTCCACACAATTAGTTCTTTTAAGGATGTTCCAATTATTAACCATCCTAATTCCCGATTTTTTCATACCATAAGGTTTTGACCCTATAACTACATCAAAGTACACACTACGAAAACAAAGAAAAAACAAAATATTTTGAGGATTTTAACATTTGATGACTTACCTAGGTAGATGTTTCTATTTTAAAAGCTTGCATTTAGATTCGAAGCTGGATTATTTTTTGAAGATAATATAGGTAGATTTTACTTGATTAAAGTGTAAATAGAGTTGATATGAGATGAGTTTAGATTATTCGAAGATTTAGGTTGTGGCTGTTTTGTGTGATTTAATGCTAAGTGTGAAAAGAGTTTGAAGAAAACATTTGGGGCTAAGTGTGAAAACGAAATCAAAGAGGGAAAAATGAATTTTGGGTTTTCTTTTGGGAAAAGCATAGAACGACATTGTTTCCTATGTTGTTTAGTAAAAAAAAAACTTAATTTATGTAACAACAATGTCGTTTGGCTGCAAAGTTGTGACCAAACAAACATCGTTTTGGCTAGTGATACTATGGTCTCAAAGAATCTTAATACTCATTATAGAGATTCCTGTTATAGTTTCGTTGTTCGCGAAAAAAGACCATTTTTACACATCAGCCTTGGTACTTTCTCAAAAGTATCCAGAACCTGATATCGGTAATGCCCATTTTTCTAGTAGTGGTTTGAAAAGGGCTATTAAAGATATTTGATATAACAAAATCAAGCGTGATATATGACTTTGTTAGAATAATATCATTATCTTTCATTTTATTATGATATCATTTTATGGTTTATTTTCTTATTTAAATGTAACAATTAGTGTAATATTTTATTTACATTTAGGTTACCTTGGTAAGCCTACTACATAAAGGCCAGTAATGTACGTCAGTTCAATATATTCAAGAAATACAAGTAAAATTTCAAAATTAAAAATTTTTGAAGAAAAGGCAGTCAAAAATTCAAGTTGAAGGGCAAAACATTCCAGCATGCAATCACTAAAGTATAATTATTCACTCACTAACACTAGTGTGTCATCCGTTCCTCAGCCAGCAACCGTAATTGCTGCCATTTGATTCAGAATTTTATTCTAATTCTATCTGTGTAATCAATCTTTTTGTCAAAGATGATAGTTAAGCTCACTCGCCAAAAGGACATTCTGTCCTATTATTTTATGAAAAACACAATTTTTTCTTTCAATTTTTGAAAGATGGATTGGTAGGCATGTTTCCAATTTTAATTAATTAATTAATGTCAATTAACTCCACAGCTAATCTAATCAATAAGTCATAAATAAAATAATAAAGACACGCAATTTTAACATGGCTCAGATTTTTCAATCCTACATCCACGAGGCTAAGTCCAGAGAAAGACATCCAATACGAAATAGGATGATACAAATACCAATGGACTTATACAAACCAAAGACTCTCTCTTTGTTGTCTCTACTATGTAGGATCTTCTTTGATGACTTTTCTTTCGGGAGATTTTTTTCGCCTCTGATGTCATTGAACTCCCTTCAATGAACATAACTTCTTCTCCTAAAGAAAATCAAGTTCCTCTCCCAAAGAACATGACCAAAATTATCTTCACGACATTTAAGAGATCTAAATCCTTAATTTATTGTAATAGAAATTACAAAGAAATAATGCCTACTAAATTGTTCTCAATTAATTAAAGCATAAGAAAAGATGAACAAGTTAGAAAGCAAGAATCATGCTTACGGAGGAGCTCTCTTTAGACTAGCTTTTCACGTATTGGAGGCTTAACAAATTCTAAAAAATTATTGTTTATTTACATGAAAACCATAAACCCCAGTCCAAAGAGGATTTTTGTTTCCTTATTGCTTAAGAAAAGAAATCTCCCAAGTATGAAATGATTCTTACCTTGTTAAAGTCCTTATTTCCAAAAATCTTTCTTTCCTTTGAGTTGTAGAATAGCAAATCTATATTTTAAAATAACTAATTTTAAAATAACTAGGAAACTAATATACATGGAGTTTAATTAACAAAGAACTTGTGTAGATTTTTCATAAATTTTTTCGCAACAAAATTCTTAACATAGACTTCTTGCCAACAAAAGTCCTAATAATTTTGTTTTATATATTTTTTAATTTAATTTAAATTTTCTAACCAATTGTTCTCTCTCTATCTTAACTCAAACATAGTCAAATGTAATGTTCTTGGAAAGATTACAAAAATCTCTTTCCAACGGTACCAAAATTACGCTAATCGGAGTATTACACTAAAATGTATAGGCAAAAAGCGTAAGCAGAACCCAAAGGAAATATATAATTTTATCTTAACTAGAAGACGGAAATTTATTGTCCATTAAAACACCTCAATCATTGTGTTTTCTTTGATTTCAATTCAATTAACAAAAAAAAAATACAATAAATGTGAATAACACAGTATTCAACTTCAACAGAACATATATATTGAAACACACATACATAGATTTAAAATTATAACATGTGATTTAACACTATAAACAACTAACTTACCATTATATCAATTACATTTAATGTTATTCTCTTTTGCTTGTTTTAAATCCCCCTTCTGAGCTACATTTGTGATATTACCTATTCTGAAAGGGTAATTGTGATGAGTTCAATCTTTTAAGAATTCTTATTATGCTTTTCCTTCTCTTTTCCGTTTTCTTTTTTTTTTCTTTGTTGTACAGCCTTATGGCATCTATTCGTGTACTCTTGGCATTTTTTATCATCACTTTTTATGTAGAAGACAAATTTGTAGAGAAGTTGGCTACCAAGGGAGAGCAATCTAGAAGAAATAGTGTTCGAGTCAACTTTTGAGGAAATCCATTTCATCTATTCGAATAGTATTTCCAAATTTCATGTCGTTGTTAATGATATTTGACTTGTACCCATTCTCTCAAGGTCTACTTGGCTCGCAATCAGGGCTGGTGTGAATGGGGTGGCTATGGAATTAGAAAATGCTACTACCGAGACATTCTTTCACATACCATGATTTTCACTCCAATTTTTGCTTCTCGAACATTATCACTGGGAAAATATTGGTCCTTGCTTCGTTAACTTATGCGACAATGGTTAGACTTTTGATTGAGATAGTGCTTGAGAAAAAAAAAGAAAGCATCTTCATTCAATGCCACTGTAACAAGTCCAAAAATATGGAATATTTTACTTCTTTTGACATCAATTTAATAAAGTTGAGCCACCATAAGATTAGTGGATTTTTCAACGCTGCTACTAATTTGAATTAAATGGATTTGTACAAATTGTTATCTTTTGAAACAAGCAACACAAATATCTTACATAATTATTAAGATCATTTCAACCAATATATATTTTCATATATATTGTCAATCTTAATACCTTTTTCCTTCCAAACTTGGCCACAGAACAACAGCCATGTGGATTCTGCAATCCTTTTTCATTCCTTTGCTAAACATAATTTTAAAATATTAGTAGCATGCCTCCTAAATAGTTAAGTCCTGCCTTGCACTTGTATAATTATATGTAGCAGGAAGACATATGACAACGATATTAGACAGAAAGATTTCAATTAAAGCACCTCCTAAAGGTTTTATTTCAGTGCAACTCTTTTATTTATTGTATCTTAAGTGTTGCCATCACCTACAATGTTTATCCTTTCCTTTCTCAGTAGCACTTAAGCAGCTTATCCCAATACCTCTTTTTGAGACTTGTTGAGTGACAATTTGGCCAAAATATAGGCATTTGTGCTCTTAAAATCTTGGGGCTTTTGCTATAGCAGCTTTAATGCTTCTCTGATCTTGTTTACAGGAAGACATTAATTCTAGTCTTTAAGCTATATTTTTGGTATTGCTCTCACTTATATACAACCTAAAAATGATGGACTATTAGATGGAAATGAAACTCTGTAAATTAGATAAAGAATTATCTGAATCATAGTACCATAGGACACTTGAAAGTTTCGTAATCCTTTCATTATGCTTCTCGTCTTTATAGTACCCCTCTACTTTTTTTCCATGATAGATCGATTACCAAAGTGCTTAAAAAAGAGAAAGGACCAACACAAACGTTAACTTCTTTCTAACAAAAGGTAAAGAAAAATAATAGAGAGCCAACTAAAGCTCACTTTGTACATATTGTCACAAGAGTAGGAGTTTTTCTTTCATTTAATAGCTTCAATATGCAGTAGGTCTCTATTATGTTTCTCACTGATAATCCGACCTCGTCCCTTGTTATAGTTCCTAAATGTGTGAGGAGGAAAAACCACGGGACCGTAGTCCACCCAAAAATCTCCACTATAATCAAACAATGGGAATACACAAGTTCTCTCTAGTTAAAACTAGAGGTACACATTATAACAATCTCAAGATCACACAATCTTGGCAAACATTCAAGTTCTACAAAGAAATTAGAGAGAGTTCAAGAAAAACATCACCAAGTTGGTGGCTTAACTACCAGTCACGAAATCTAGAGAAAGAATACTCTAAATTTGATCGCCACCGTTCAGAATTTAGTACTCTGAGTTATGAAGCTGCTGGTAAAATTTCAGTCCAATCGGACCACAAATCGACCTCCGATCGACCAGTTGATCACAACTGTTCGGGATTTACTATTATGCCTCTCTCGTGAACAGTACCGTCTTTTTCTAAAGACGTGAACAGTACCCGCTTTCTTTCTTGAACTTCTAAACAGTACCCGCTCTCCTCTCCTTTATATACTTTAACAAAAATAAGAAACTAAATCCTACTTGTCGTAAAGTTAATATATTTTACTTTACTCTGTATGGATAAGAGATAGTAGAAAAGAAGAAGAAGTAGACAAGTTGAAAATTACTATTAGAAAATATTAGACTAGCCTCAATTACAATGGCTTTTATGCTCTCCAAATCCAAAAGAAAGGTTTAGACTTTTGAGGTAATGCCTAAGAGAAACAAAAAGCATCTTTATTCAAGGGCACTTAAGTTTAGCCTCCAAAACTTTAGGGGTTTTGTCAATGCCTCTGTTATATGTAATTTGAATGTTATCTTCACCATTTGATACCACCAAATAAGCAACACAATACAAGCACCTAAGATGACTGCTAAGATTATTGTAGGCCATATAAGATTGTGTTTTATAGATACCAAACAGACAAGATCGAGTAATCAAAGAGAAATTGATGTAGAAATTGAAATTGAATACAGATGAATGTAATGTGAAATAGATAAAATTGTATAAAATTGAATGCAATAAAATAAACTGAATTAAAAGATAAAAATTAACACTATATATATATATGTATGTATGTATGTATGTATGTTGAAAATTGAGTATTATTGAAAGATTCAACCCACAAATTTTAATCTTCAAATGTTGAAGATTTTAAGTACAATTTGGGGAATCATAGGAATTACAAGCACATTTTAGGTAAAATTGTAAAGCTTGAATCTAACAGCTTCATATTAGAAAACTTGATTTCTTTCACTTCCTTGACTCTAGCTTATAAACTTGACTCAAGACTCAAGACTCAAGACTTGAATTATTGATATAATAATTTTGAATACAACTAGATTTCAAAGATTTTGTCAAATATATCATTGTTCACAAAATTATTACTGACATGATTCCATAATTGTTTTCTATCGATTAACTAGATTCCCATTATTTTTGCATAATACTTTTGCTTTTTTCTTCTTTTTAAAAATTATCTAACAGATTCCTCCTTTAGATTCCTCATGTCTTCTGACCATTCATTTGACCATTCATTTGCTATTAAAAGACTCGTGGGAAGGTATGGTGCCAATTTTAATGAATTAATTTCACAATATATTTAAACAAATAAACCAAATAAAATAATGAAGACACGCAATTTTAACATGGTTCGGATTTTTCAATTCTACATTCACAAGGCCACGCTTAGAGAAAAATAATCTACTAAGAAATATGATGATACAAACACCAATGGACTTGTACAAACTAAAGACTTTCTCTTTATTGTCGCTACTGTGCAGAATCTTTTTAGATAGCTTATTTCGCGAGATCCCCTAGCTTTGGATGTCGTCACACTCTCTTCAACGAATACGGCTTCTTCTCCCAAAGAAATTCAAGTTCCTCTCCCAAAGAACACAACCAAATTGTCTTTGCAACATTTAAGAGATCTAAATCCTTAAGTTTATCAGAATAAGAATTACAGACAAATAATTCCCACTAAATTGTTCTTAATCAAAGCATAAGAACAATATGAACAACTTAGAAAACAAAAGTCATGCTTATGAAGGAGCTCTCTTTGGACTAGTTTTTCACATAATGGAAGCTCTTACAATTTATGACAAATATGTGTTTATTTATATGAAAACCATAAACCCTAGTTCAAAGAGGATTTTTGTTTCCTTATTCCTTAAGGAAATAAATCTCCTACATTAGGAACAATTCTTACCTTTCTAAACTTATTGTTTCCCCAAAACTCTTCTTTCCTTTGAGTTGCAAAGTTACAAATCTCCCTTTTTTAGTTAGACTTTCACAATCAAACAATCCTAAAATAGTAATAATTTTCAAAATTAAAAATTCTTCAAATATGTTTAATTACCACATAATGCCAACGAAAGTCCTAACAAGCTATTTCTTTCTTTTGCTTCAAAATTTTCAATTTCACATGTTATTTCATTCTTGAAACAATTGAAACTTAATAATTGCTCCTTTTTTTTAAAGAATGCCAAAGCAGTTGTCTTCATTAGACTAAGCTAAGTCTATCGTTGACTCTTATGACTTACTTGAACTTCCCAACAACTCATCTTCAAAAGGTAATTTTCATGTGCTTTTTGTATTCTTTTTTTGTTTTGATGCTACCAACTTTGAACTTGATATGACATTTTGCTAGAGAAATTGTGACATTTGATGAGTAATCGCCTTTTTTGACTAATTGTACTATTTCAAAAACTTTAGAAAATGTTCTGCTATTGTATGTTAGGCATTGAATATTGCTCATCATTTGACCCTATACTTTCGTCCAAGGCATAGAATTTCCCCTACAAGGATTTCATAATCCCAAGAAAATATACAAGGATAAAGAACTTTGAAAACAAATGGAAGAGGATCGAGAATTTGAATTCTCTTTTGGTAAGCTAATAAATTTTTTAAGGGGTGTCAAAACATTGAGAAATAGTTTTTTGGGAGAATTTGAGTATTTGGACCAAAATGGTTCCATCAATCAATAAACCAATATGGAAAATTGACTTTGAATCCTTTTTTAAATAGAACAATCAGGAGCGTCTGTAATAGGAAATTGATAGATTCAAGCTTACAATTTTACCAGGTGCTTTTGTATTCTTTTTTTGTTTTTGGAAAAAAAAAAAAGAAGGGACATTTAACCAGGCTAGTGTGATGGTAATCCTAGTAATTGTAACTAGGAAATTGATGTTTTGGGAAGAATTTTTTGTATTTGTTTGGATTTGCCCACTCAGATGGAGTGAGTACCTTGGGAGTTTCTATCATGGAATGAATAATAAACTCTAGGTTATCTTTTGATTGGTATTATTTGAACTCAAAAGAATCATGATCAATAAAAATAAATTCGTAAAATTTTTTATTTTTTTTTTTGAGATCTTTTAGGATAAAGTGAATATCTTTTGAGAACGAAGTTCTTTTAATAAATCTTTGGTTTTCTTGGAAGAATTCATCTTTTCACACAAAAATTATTCTTCTGATACCAATTCTCATCCAACACAAACAAGTAATAATTTAAAATATACAAGTAACAATCACTATGAAAAAATAATCTACTTAATACTCATCTTCTAAATTACTATTTGTATTGACGGTTTAGATCCATTAGATTATATTATTATAAGTATATTTCATACAAATAATAATTTTGAAAGAAAATTACTTTATTAGTCTATCATTGTTCCACCTGCTAGATACAATTCCGTAATATCCATCAATACAAGATAAAAAAATGGAATACCACAATAGAATTTTAAGGACATAATTTTTTGTAGAGAAATATAATTTTATTTCTTGTGTTATTGCATACAACTTCGATGGTCTCCGAATGAGGCTTTTTACAATCTAAATATAAGAAAATATAACAAATTTCATAAATCCACAGATTTCAAAACATTTCAAATCCACAAATATAAGTATGAGCCTACTTATGACATATAGAAGTATATAGGTACAAACACGTAAAAAATAAAAGATAAATTATTTTTATATTTTTTTTATCCCACGTGCCTTTTACATTATTATGACACATATACACCGTTCTCTAAATTAATCATTTACCTTGATTAATGTCGGCAAAATCTTGTGCATTCACATGTCCACTTCTACCTAAGATACATTGGCATATAATCTCAATCCTTTTTAATGGGCTGAATCTCTATTGTTAGATTTAGTCTAAAAATCCTTGGGCTTAATCTAAAACCATTAAACTAATGTCAAGAAACTCTTGGTCTCTTGTTGCAAGTCTCGTTAGGCTAAATTTTTAGAATCAAACCCATCCAAAAATACTTGCAACTGTTCTTTCTTTTTTTTTAAAAAGGAATCTGTCTTTAATCTGAGCATAATCCTTGGGAATGACTACATTAATATCATTATAAATTTGAGTTAAATAGTCACCTTGAATGATCTATTGACACTTCTTCCTAGCCATCACGAATTTGAAAACATGCTGACTAACTAGTTCAATCCTTTGCAGAAAATGGTTTGTGTTTTTGGATGCATTAGTTTCTAAGAAGAAAATCTTCTTATGCAAATCCACCATTGTATCATGGTTCTCTAATAAAAAACTCTCAAATTTGCAATGGCAAAACATCATTGTGTTGTATTGTTGTATTTGCAATCTAATGTCAAAGATAAAAGGTGCTCTTCTCCTATTCTCCTTTATGATGAACTTTATCCTATTTAGGCAAAGCAATTTTTTTTGGTAGCTAGTACAAGAGTTTTTTCATCTCACGATAAACTCCTCCAATTATAAGGGCTACTCTATATTGTGAGTCTAGATTTTCCCATAATATGAGACTTTCGTGCATTACCTTGAAAATTTCACGAAAGTTCATTGGTTCAAAAGCCTATTTTGATTCCATTATTTTAGTTTGTCTCTTCAATTTTTTCTTTTTCATCACATCAATTATCTTTTTTTACATATCAGGAAGTTGATCTTTTTCATCACATCAAATTGATTTGATTCCAAAGATCAACTTCGTGGTATGTAAAAGATGATAATTCTTTTTTAACTAGAAGAAATAACTTTCTTCTTTTAATCCATTGAGTTACTTTGTGTCTTTTTAGTTATAGATTTGTTTTCCTACTTCAAACATTCTGACTAAATGTGTCCCTACCATTTACAAATCCAACATAAAACCTAAGCTTTTAGAGAGTCTTTACTCGTCACCTTTTCTTTAGCCTTTTGTCTTTGGACTTGTTTTAAGGGATGCCATACATTCTTCTAACTCCCTCTATTACCTTCTCGAGCTTTCAAGGGACTTTGAACAAGAGAATCGACTTCCATCCTTGTCCATTTCAGCTTGTAAGAACTGTTGTCTCGTCTTTGCACATGGAAAGAAATTAGCAGCAATATTAGATTTACCAAATATATATACAAACTTGATTCGATATTTAGCGAACTAAACTTATATCTTATGGCCCAACAATAGGGATTCAGCCAACCGAAAAGGATTGACATCATATGCCAACGTATCCTAGCTAGAAGCAGACTTTGAAAGCACAAGATTTTGTCAACAGTAATCAAGGGATATAATCATATTAGGGAACGGTGTATACATTTCACAATAATATAAAAGGCACATAGGCGACACAAAAAAGCATATAAGGAACGATGTATTTATTTTTCTATTTTATTTTTCATGTGTTTGTACCTATTTCTATGAGTCATAAGTAGGGAGTCTCCTCAATTAGTGTTTTGGAGAAGTTGGCCACTTTCTCAATTAAGGAGATGCAAACGGAATGCCAGTTGTCGGTCTTAAATTCCGTGAGACGTTCAGAGGATGACCTCCTCTTCGAGCAATGCAACTGCGTTACTAGATCAACTTCGCCAACTAATCGTGCTACCAAATCAGACGACTCAAAATGCTCCAGATCTACGGACAAAGAAACCAACATTTGCATCATTATTAACCAGTCCCAATGACATCTCGGAACTTTCCAAACAACTTCCAATCCCCCTAGCTTCGGGGGGACACCACTGTAGTAAAAATCGAGCTAGAGCTCCACAAAGAGCAACTCACTCGCTGCAAGACGAACCTGATTGGGCGAATAGCTCTCCGTCCAGGTTCCAAACCTGTGAAGGTGGAGGACCTCCAAAACTTTTTGCACAAGATTTGGCAACCAGAAAAACAATGGCGTATGACTCCATTGGCTCGTGGTTTTTATGATTTACATTTTTTCAAAAGAAGCAGACATGAGAAAAGTTTGGGGTAGCGGATTTTGCACCCTACCACAGGGAGTTTTTAGACTCTATCAATGGCAACAAAACTTCAATCCATATGATCCGAAAATCCAATCGCATGTTCAGCTATGGATCCGCCTATATGGACTAAGCATGGAATTCTGGCACCCAAGAATCTAATGACTATTGCCCGAAGAGTTGGAATCCCTCTTCAAATAGATCAAGCTACAAGAGACATGAAATATGGTTTCTATGCGCGAATACTAGTTGAAGTAAATCCCTCGAAGCCATTACTAGACTTTGTAACTGTCAAACTGCCAGATTTCGGATTCGATGTCGAAGTCCATTACGAGAATCTTCCTCCGAAATGCAATAGCTGCAACAAATTTGACCATGCTGACCATCAATGCTGGATTAAGAAAAATCCTAATACGCAGCACACAAGCAAGGTTTCAGACCCAAAACAAAAATTCAAACCAACTCAGTCTAAACCTCAAGAGAAACTGAATAGGATGATAAATGACAATGGTTTGAATTCAAAGAAAGACTCTTTACAAACAGCCTACGAAGAAACAAAAAGCCCCGCTATCGTGGCCGAAAATTCAAACGGGAAGCGTGGGCCATCCAACCAACATCAAATTGGACAAATAGAAGGTGGTGATAATCATTATACTAGCTTTGTGGACACGCAGCACGTGCATGGCAGGGAAGCCGCACTAGGAGATGGAATCAATAAAGAAATAGAAGATGCTTTAGCAATGGGCAATAATGAAGCTGATCAGAATATGAAAAATGGTGAGCATGTGCACATCAGGAACAAGCCATGTGATAAAGACAAACATGAAACAAGTGGGCTAGATCTTACTCCAAAAGAAAACAATATAAAAGCAAGGGAGCTTGTGCATAGGCCACAAAAATCTTGTGACAATGAAAAAAATAAAGCTGGTGAGTCAAACTTTATTCTTTCTCGGGATAACATGGAGACAGGTCAAAGCACTGACGAACCCAATGGGAGAATGGATAGGAATATTCTATCTTGTAGGAATGAGACCAATGTGGTTTGTGATACTTCTGTCGCTATCGGTTCATGCATGAAAGAAACACAAGGTAATGATTCGGCTCCACCTTCAGTTGATGTTTCTAAGCGAAAAGATTGTTCAAGAACCCCAATCCCTTCAACCTTGACTGCATCGCCAATTGATGGCTCAAAGATTAAAAAGTCCTATGACTTTTCAGCAAGAATTGTCTCAAGTTGCCAATATTCTCACAAAGCCTCCAATTGAAGATGGCTTCGAAATTGTTCAATCTAAGTCAACTCGAAAATGTCAGACCAAACAAAAGGCGTTAAATGAACTATACCTCTCAAAAGGCAATTTATGCATTCAACACCGTTCAGATATGGTCGCAATATCAGAGCCAATGACAGATTCTTAGTTCCTTACTTTCTGCTCGGGATAGTCCTTGGTTATTTGCTGGGGATTTTAATACTAATATTTTTTTTTATCTATTTGGTCAAGGCTATGGTCTTTCAAAGACACTATATTCCATTCCATTCCTTTTTCATTAATAATATTACTCTGAGCTTAGGCTTGGAGATCATACTATTTAAAAAAAGTATACGAGTCATAAGTAGGTTCATACTTATCTTCGTGGATTCAAAATGTTTTAAAATCCACTAATTTTAAATGCTTTAAAAGCTGCTGCATTTTCTTCATCTTCATAGATTATATCATACCAAGATTTTTGTGTTGGTGTTTGGGCATAAGATGTTATGGTGTATTTTTAAGTGTTTTTACTTTCTAAATACTTAGGAGGCATTATTTTCCTAGAAGGAATTCTGTGATAAGGTAATCTGGAAGAGTCTTGGATTCCCTTTTTTTATATTTACTATCAAAATAAAAAATGCTTAAAATTTCTTGCAACTGTGCAAATTTTATTTTCATGCGATGATTTTGACATCTTTTGTAAAGTAACTTTTGCAAATATGCAATCAACACCTAAAAGAAATTTTTGATTTAATAAATCACTTTGAATTTTATAATGCACAAAATAAGGGATAAAATTTCTTTTTTGATGGTTGAATAATTTTGTTATCATTCCAATGCTTGGATGTATATTGAAAGCTGACATTACCATTGGGTCTTTATTCCTTTGATTTTTGTGTTTGAGAACTTTTAGAACTTTGTAGCTTCGTCTATTTCCCATTTGTCAAGAAGGCTAATTTGATCCCATTGGATGACTTTTAAAACAGTAATATTAGCTTTGTAAACATAAGTTTGTAACAAGGTTTCACTCTTTGGACTTTGACGCAAAGCTTTAGTATTGAAAGAAAAACACATTGAGGAGTTCCTTCTTTGATCTTTTTAGTGTGGGTTTTTATATTCAAAGTCAACACATCGAGAATGTTTGAGTCATTAAAACTAATGGTAAGATTTAGTGACAATCAAAGTAAATTGGTCCATTACAGATATTGCTTTTAACGGCTCTTAAAAGAGAATTTATAAACTCCAAAAACCTACAATCTTTAAGAAAAATAAACATTGTGATATCTAACCTTCAACAGTAATGGGCTTGAAACCTACTTGAACTAACCTGTTGTGGATGTAGATCTATATTTTTTAAGAGAATTTTCATAAAAAGGATAGATTGTTTTGCAAGTGTTTTTCAATACTATTGTTCTTTCTTCGGTTTTGATGATGTAATCAGTGTTTGGAAGAAAATTGAATCTGCTTTCTTTGTATATTTGTTCATAAAGACTTTTTGGATGGCCTAAATACCCCAATTGCTAATATTGGAGGTGTTTGATTGTCAATTTTATTTTATAACACTATTTCTTCTTGATTAATAATCTCATCCCCAACATTAAATTAGAGGTAGACATAAACCTAAACATTGAATTAATTTTTTAATTATTTTTCCTACAACCATCTACTGCGTCACAGACTAACATTATCACTCAACTTAAAACGTCGAGACCTTGAATGACATGATTGACTAGTTGTATTAAAATAATTCTAAACAAACTCAACATTTAGGTCCAAATACAAAAAGCATGTAAAAGAAATCGTTTCCCATCTATTAGATGAGGAGTTGTTGAAAGTTCAAGTAAGTCCAAAGAGTCAACAGTAGAGTTAGCTCAGACTAATGAAGATAACTGGTTTTGACATCCTTTAAAAAGAAAATAGAGTAATTATTAAGCTACGATTATTTCAAGAATGCAATAGCATGTGAAATTGAAAAATTGCGGCAAAAGAAAGTAGGAGCACGTGAATAGTCAGAAGATATATGGAATTTAAAAGAGGAATATGTCAAATACAATTCCTCTTAACATTTTTTAAAAAGAAGACAAAAGCAAAAATATTTTGCAAAAGATAATCAGAATCCTGTCAACTTGTAGAAAACAATAATAGAATCATGTCAGCAATAATTCTACCAATAATAACTTATCCGACAAAATATTTTGAGATCCAACTACATTTAAAATTATTGTATCAATCATTCAAGTCTTGAGTCTTTAGTCAAGTCTATAAGTTAGAGTCAACGAAGTCAGAAAAATCAAGCTTTCCGATCCTAAACTATTATATTGAAGTTTGATAGTTTTACCCAAATTTTCCTTGTAATCCCTAATCATTCCCAAAATTATACTTAAAATTTTTAATATTTGAAGATTTTTATAGGTTTAATTTTTCAATCTTTCAATAATATTCAGTTTTCAATATATTTATGTGTTATTTAATCTTTATGCTTTAATTCAATTTATTTTATTGCATTAAAATTTATATAATTTCATTTGTCTTTATATTGCATTTATTTGCATTCAATTTCTCTTTGATTACTCGATCATATCTTTTATATGTATATATATAAAGACAGATCAGCAACCACATATTTTTATACATCTATTTACATTCATTTATAGACCGTTGAATCTATGCACTTTACCAGTTGAGATTGAATATGACATATGTATTAATTATAGAGAAGAAATTAAATTACTCAACGAAAATGACAATTACAACCATTTAAGGACTCAACAAGGGCCTTATCACACATCTTCTTAAAAAATTTCGATTTATGGAATGTGAGATATCTTAGACCAATACTGTCATGTTTCCTTTCTATAATGTTCTGTCAACATAAGACATGATTCGATCATCAAATTTCACAGTGTTTTCTTCTGAAGCAGGTGGTCGGGCAGTGTATTTGTCTTTAGCTTTAGGCAATCACCAATTGTTAACAAAGAAAATTATGGCATGATTTCTCCCTCCCAACTAATCACAAATCCCCAATATTCCAATTCGTTTGCGCTATAAATCTTGAGCAATTTCAATTTGGGAGAGGAGATAATAGATTAAGACAAAGATGAAGAAGAACGGTCATTGCTTTCTTTTCCAAAACTTTGCTACCCATTCTTTTCAATTTATGCATTTGCTATATCTCAACTACTTGAAGGGGTGGCAATTTTTCGAAAAGAGGCAATTACTCTCAATTTATGAAATATCCAAAGAGTTAAAACTCTTAGATTGTTTAATGACATCATCTTAGTGGGCGAAGTCATGTATATGTAATTTCTTTAAATTTAGAGGTGGTCGTAAGGCTTGAAGAAGTTTTTCATCGTCCTCTTTTTTCCTCCTCTCTTGTTTATATCCAAGTGATCAAACCAAAGATCCAAAACACAAGTTTTTGATGTTTTTGTCAAGTTCCGATCTCTTAGCTTTGCCCACATTTGACACATTGCCTAGCCCATATATACTACTACATTCTTGAAGAAGCTTAAGGTGTTTTAAAGATTCAATACTACATGCTTGCCTACCATTAACACTTACATCTACAACAAACTCATCTAACATATGGAGACTAGTTAACCTTCTAACATTTATTGCCATGTACATCAAACCACTATTAACATTTAGTAATTGTGTCAAATTTATTAACTTTCCAATCTCTTGATGTAATTCTTTAAGATAGCCACACATAGAAATTAAATATCATTGGGGCTAAAAGACCTTTCTCTATCTCTTCTAGTTTTCATATGTCACTATCTAGGATATTTTGTCAATCTTCTCTAGTTTTCTTAAGTGTAGGAGACTCTCTATAGTCTTTGCGGCCATTGCCAATCCCTTGCACATGCTTACAATTTTCCGACAATTTCTTCGAATTCTTCAGAGTCCTCACCTGACCTATCAAAAATGCAAATCGCCTAAACAATAACCAATTATCATTCTCAGATAATTCTTTTATTGTGATAATGTCAATTGACCATCTGCTCAACTATCTCTTCACATGTGGTAATCAACAATAATGGTTCCTTTTATTATAACCTTCATTCTACACATCATCTAAAATAAGAACTTTTCTACCAGCAACTAAGTTTTCAATATTCATCAAAAGAGATTGCAATTGATTTAAATTAGAAGCAGTGCCTCCGAAAGTTTCAATGATTGCTCTAGCTATTGCTAACTCATCAAATAGATTTCATACACAAATCCATATTATTATTTTTTCAAAGTTTCTTTTCACCTTGTCAGTATTGAAGGCAAGTGGTAGTATTTGCCCATGCCTCCCATCCCAACAATTGAGATGATATAGAGGCCTTTTTGTTTATCAATAATCTCACACAATTTACTTGTCAGTGTTTTCTTCTCATAATATCTACCGCATATCTCAGATTTGTTTGAAACTAAAGCAAGGGGTTGGAAAAAGGGAACATACCTTCTTAGGAACAAGAGCATTCTCATCAACTCTCTCAATTCTCAATTTCATCCTTGCAGTGTTTCAGTCATATATCCAACAAATCTTCCATGTCGTAGAATGCGTATTTGAGCTGCTGCAGTCAAATTCTAACAGTTTCTTCCTTCATTCGCCTTTGCTCTGCATCAACCACCACAGCTTGAATGGCTGGAAGATTGCTTGTAAGCTTCCTCGCTTCATCTTCAACATCAGTAACAAGTCCTCACCTGTTCACTTGACTCTTGAACAGCCATGGAAATCAGCTGCTCCAAGAGGGGAAATGATCGCATCAACCATGGTGAAATTAAGAGGAGAAATTCAAAGAGTTAATGGGCGTGTTTTATGTTTCCAAAATGCCCAAAAAAGCTTGATTTTGTGCTATTAAACTTGCTGCTATCCTTTCGATTATTTATACTGCAAGGAAAAAAAATTAAAAAACCAATTAAATATTAATATTTTCACTTAAATTTGTTTTCTTAAAAGGAAGGTGCAATCATGGAACTTTTTTTTTCTTTTTTAATTTGAAAGCCAAATTATTAGGAGACAAAAATCGATAAAGTTGATGTGAATTGTCGGCCACTTATCTTTTCCTCCCACAAAGGCAGACATGAAAATCAATTACAGCATTATATGGACCCATTTAATTTCTTGACCATATATTTTATTTTTTCTCTTTTTTTCAAGAATTTTTAATTAGTTATTAGAAATTGCTTTCATCCGCAAGTCTATTATCAAGGAAAAAAAACTGATATATGCACTGTAAACCAATTGATGCATTATTATTTAGTTGATGCATGTAAAATAAAAATTCGAAATCGATGATACATAAATTGTGAATCTCTCTGTTTTCTTTTTTTTTTTCCGTTTTTTTATTTTAACTAAAAAAAGTTGAGTGCCCTTTCTATCTAACTTATTGTATGCAAGACATTGGTAAAAATTTTATGTAACCCTATAAAATTTTAGTATTTTTTATTTTATATTTTTATATATTTTTTATTTTATCATGAACAATGTAATTATTATATTTAATTAATTTTTATTTTTAATATAATTTATTAGTCTTTAACAAAGTCGTAAATGAACTGTATTCTTTTAAAATTTTGGTAAATACTTATAAGGTAACACTTACAATTCACAACGGTAGCACATAACCTCGCTATTAAATAGGTGGATAGAAAAGGCTTCACGGTGTGTACATAGTACACTAACCGATATCACGTGGGCCCTCTTAAGCTAATGTGGCATTGAGTCCCAAAGAGAAATGTTAATCCCCATAAGCCAATAAAGGTCCCCATATAATTTGCATTATTGTAAGCTGACATGATTATGTATAAACTGTCAATTAGGACCGAGCAAACAAATCAAAATGTAGAAAACTAGATCGGACTAGTTTGGAATTAATGGGTTCAAGCCAGTTTTAGATGATATTCGGTTTGAGATCTGTTTTAATTTTCAAAAATTTAAAATTTTCGATTCCAACTCATAAAATCTGAACCAAATCATAAATATTTTTTAGTATATTTTATTATAAAACGACGCCGTATATATTTTATAAAAAAGTAATAAAAATTTAAAACTTAGAAAAACGAACCGAATTAGATAAAAAATAACTGATTTAGTCAGTTTCAAAATTATTAGGTTCGATTCTGATTTTTATTCTAATCCTAATTTCAAAAAAATTATGTTTGAGGCATCTGATTCGATTCTATTATTCTTCTTATGTATGGGTTGTCCAAGAAACCACGATTGATCATTTCTAAGTATATTATTGTAACTAAAAGGAAAGTTATAAGAATGATTAATAGAAGAAATGATGAACGAAGGCTTTCTCAAATAAATTTTTCTCTGAAATGTTTCTAGCGATGAATGAAAACAAGTAATTCTAGTAGCTTAAATGATTATTACGTAGTGAAAACATAACATTAACAAAATAAAAGCACCAGGCGCGACTGTAACTGTAATAATAAAACTAAAAAAATAAGCCAGAACCATCAAACTTGTGCTCTGTGATCTGGTCAAGAGCTTCAACCATTTCGGTTGTTAAATGATTCTTCCAATCTCCAACCGTAGCTTCCCTAAAAAAAACATCATTCTTATTAGCTTCACGAATACGGTGTTGTCCAGTCTTATTAACTTGCAAATTTCTCATGTTTTCAAAACTGCAGAGTTTCACAATTTCTTCCACAATCCCATTTGCCTCTTCTTCTAAGGAAAATGTGTGCCCCAAAAATTCAGCCAATCTCTTGGTATACATCAAAGGATCCTTCTTCATTTCTTCATACTTCAAAAAAAGGATTTTGTTTGGGTACTCAATACTTGCTTTCCAGTAACCTAAAGCATGATCCCAAACCGGTCCACATGGGCTAATCCCTTTACAGAACAAGTCAAATGCATCTTCAAGAGAGATTGGTGGCATGTCCTTGGGTTTCAGCTTGATCATGAATTGCCATAAAGAAACAAGAACATCTTTAGGATTTCTACCAATGTAGACAACTGGACAAGAAGAATTCTTTATGGATTCTGGCAACATAGTGTAAGGTATATGAGTTGCAAGAATACGAGGAGAGAGAAGAATTTCAGGGTCAGCAATGGGTATGCTCTTAAACAGATCAACTTCCATGAAAGGAACAACATCATGGGGACTAAATGTAAGCAATGGATGAGATGTAAAATCATATCGATGTCTGTTCATTATAGAAAAAATGAGACCTTTAAGCCAAGTAGTACCAGATTTTGGATGGGTGATCAAGTAAACATCGGTTGATCTAGTCTTGAATTGTTGCTGAATCCACATAATTCCTTCAAGACCGATCGTGGGTTGAAACCAGAAATCTTGATATTTACAGAGTAGAAGTAGACCAGCCTCTTGATGTCGGAAGGGATGTTATTATCTCCCTGTATTTGTTATAGATTCTTTGAATTTCTTCTTCTTCTTCTTCCTTTGATTTACGAACAAAACAGTCTTGAGCTGTAACGACGGCAGCCATCAACGATGTTTTCCTATTGACTGGGGAGCGAGATTGAAAGCAAATCTAGAAAAATTATTTGCAGAAGAAGAACGCAATTTAATTCTCTTTTTGTTGTCTTAGCAGCGTGGTACCAAACCACTGCAGCTAAAATAATTGCATTCAATTATTGAGCTCAATAATTCAAAAAACAATTAAAAAATTATTCAGCTCAAAATTTTGAAGTGAACAACTTTAATACATATGTTTGGTACTCTAGATTCCACCTAACCTGAAAAATATAATTAAAAAAGAAGTGTTTATTAACTCATTGTTCTAATTAATAATTGAAATTCAGTGATTTTTTAATACTATTGTTCAACATTTGCTGGCTATGTCCTATACTTACATCGTAGTATGAACATATAGTCACATAATTATGTTTAGTGACTGTTTTCTGTAGTCTAAAGTAGCAAGAACATCGTTATTTTTCAGAAATAGGCGAGAAGAACATCATTATTTTGTTGTTTTCTGCAGTCTACAGCAAGAAGAGCATCATTATTATTTTTATTTTTTTGCAGTTTACAGGATAGAAATAGTAGAATATATAGCACAAAAATGCCAAAACATAATTTTTTTATGTTATTTTTCGGCTATATATAGGTATATGTTAAATAAAATATTACAAATATTTTCTTTAAAAAGTTTTATTATCAATATATACTTTAGCAAGAAAGTGAAAAAAAGGGTTAGAAGTATTTTAGAATATAATTTCATCCAAATTTATTGTTAACATTTTAATTTAAATAAATAATATTTTTGTTTCTGAAATTTCTTAAAAGTAATAAAATAAAACAAATTTATAAGTTTTACATTCTAGTCCTAAATATATTAAAAAAAAGAGACCAAATTATCAATAATGAAAATGAATATTTTATTTTGTTATTTTTGCTACGTTTAAAAATTAAAATAATAATATTCCATCTAGTCTAACTAACAAAAGTCAAATTCAGATATCTTCTTATATTTTCAAAATTCAAAGGGTATCTAACACTCTAAAATCTAAAATCTTAGGGAGTATTTTCTTTTTTTCTAAAAGTTGGACAATATATTACAATATCTAATGTAAAGATTGTCTAATGAAACTTTAATAATTTATTATTTTTTATATTTCATGCTTTATTTTATTATCATTATGTATATAAGTTGTACCATTCTATACTATATATTTTATTTAAAAGACTCATTATCTCCTTAAAAAAGATGTACTTTTTATTATCTTTTAACAACAAATCTTAACATATAATTGAAACTTACAAAATAAGATTGAAAACGTTTTTGCTGTTGTTTTTGGACTGTTTTTTGTGATGTAGATATATTGACACAACACTAAATTTAATGCATATATTATAATTTATTATTTTTATTTTATTTAAAAAATTTCTTTTTGTTTCTAATATTCTGTACATGTTCTTAATCCATTTTTTTCTTACAAAATAATTATTTATATCTTTTTCTACTTATTGTTAATATTTTAATTTGAATAAAAATTAAGTATTTTTTTTAAAAGTCAAGAGAATGTATAGGAATATCTAAATAAGTTGGGATAACCTACATAAATATTTTGTGAAAAAAAAAAGAAAAAACTATAATATGTGGATTAGATTTATTATTGTGTCAATAAAAATAATATAAATATATAATGGATAATAAATGTACTTTTATATTTTTATTTAATTGTATAATATAATATAGTATGTATTTATATTTTTCATTTATATTAAATAAAATATTATACATGTTTTATTTAAAAATTCCTATGATTGTTACATACTAAATTATTACCAAGAAAGTAAAAAAGAAAAAGAAAAAGAAAAAGAAGGTTAGGCGCATTTTAGTTTATGGTTTTATCTAAATTTATTGTTAGTATTTTAATTTAAATAAACAATATTTTTATTTTGAAAATATTTTCAAAATAAAACAATCTTCAAAAGTTTAATATTTTAGTCTTAAATATATTAGAAACAACAGGACTATATTGTCAATAATGAAAAAATATGCATTTTGTTTTGTTATTTTGATTAAATAATTAAAATAATAATATTTTAACAGGTTAAAATAGCAAATGTTTAAATTTAGAGTATTTTCTTATTTTCTCAAAATTTAGGGATATTTTTCTATTTTCTCAAAACGCAAAAGTTATATGACACTTTCTAAAAATTTAGAGGTATTTGGTCTTTTCTCAAAAGTTAGAGGGTATATTACAATATCCCTTCTTTATATTATAAATTCACCTATTACTAATTGTCAATCAATACTTCTTAAAAGTTCTCTTTTAACATTAACAATCATCCTATATTATATGAAACCACTTCAAGGAAATGTCCTTTTTGCGACTAAAAAAATCAGCCATAAATAATACAAATTCAACCGCAAAAGCCTCTTTTGTGGTAGAATTGTAGCTATTTACAACTGAATTGCGTTAGTTGTAATAAGTTTTGGTGTAAAAAACCTTTTGCTTTTGTGGTTGATTTTAGCCAGGCAAAATGTATTTGTGGCTAAATTTGCAATCGATATGTATCAACCGCAAAAAGTATTTATGATCGATATGTCTAGCAACAAAAAGCATTTGCAACCAATATGTAGCGGCTGCAAATAATTTGAAAAAATTATATTTTTTTACTGTCACATTTTATTGTCAGATATTTGGCTACAAAAGATATTAACTATTTGTAATATTTTTATTAACTTGAATATTAATCCCAATAAACTAATTTGAATATTAAACTAAAGATGAACCAAATATTTAAGATAATATTTGAAATATGATTTACGTAGCAATAAAAACTTAAAAGACTAAAGAAGATTTCATCATAAAATTTGAATATTCATCACTTTCTAATTAGTGTAACTTCATATTAGTAAAGTAACCACTATACATTATATCAGTCTTGCAATGACTTTCACATTAAAGCCTTACATCCATCTGTCCTAGTCACTAACAACTTTTTCTTGAGTTTCAAAGCACCAAGCCAGATATCATTCGGAGACCCTTTGTCCCTGAACCTTATATCGTGAACTTGAAAGTCGACCCTTATTCCTGTAACAAAAACAAATTGAAAGCCAAGTAATGAAGAACCTTCATATAAAGTCTTTTATGAACTTGTAAAAAAATAAGAAAAGGTGGATGGATCTGTGGACACTAAGAAAAGAAAAAAAAACTCATATAGGGTCTTTATGCCAACATTAACACTAATGAAACACATTAAAAAAATACTATCATAAAAAAAACCCTAAGAAATTGATGATCACATATACATACATAGATATAAACATTAACTTATTTATGAACACATGCATGTTTTTATTCAACCAATTCATTCTAACTACATCAAAGAAAAAAGAAAACCCAATTCAGGAAACAATCAATACAAACTAATCCATCCAAAAACAAAAACCTATCCAACATAACATGACCATCATATATATATATACACACACACACACATTCATATGCATATACATATATAGATTCATATGTAGAGGTATAAATAAGAATTTATACTCGGGCATCATTCCATTAGGTTGAATTTCATGTTCAAGAACGTAAACCTCCCAGTAAAAATTCCCAACCTAAATCCCTCCCTATCCTATATGAATGCTTATCACTTCCCTCATCTCTCTTTCTCTCCAAACCCAAATCAAATTGAAACGATATAGAGATGGAAAGAACAGAAATTCCCCTTACTTCCTGTTTTGTTGTTGAATGTTATGATATAGACCACATAGGAGAGGTAGAAAGGCAAAGACAAAAAGTTAATTCTAAAAACAAGAACTGACATGCTAATTCAAGAACAAATTCAAGCTAGAACTAGTTTTCAAGAAGTTATAGCAGATTCCCAAAACTTGCTACATATCTCTAAATGCATCAACGTAAAACCCAGAATCAATTTCGTCTAATATAACCAAGTTTGAGCACTTGTCACGGGGGACTTTTCGTGTATGTGGCAATCTCATGCTAGTCCCAAGTCTCACTCAACCAGCAACTCAACTTCTGCAAATGGAGATTATGCTCAATCAATGTTTTGCACGTTAAGGGAAAAACAAGACGAACGACACATACGTTTAGAAGGTAAAACTCTCCCTCAACTCTCCTTTATCCCGTCAAAGAAAAGAATACAAAATTGTGTACATAGGAGCTTACAAGTCTCTATCATATGTGTCCTTCCGTATATGTCTTTTCTATGCTAACAAGCATTTTCCTATTTATATACAAGGGTTACTACTAACACCCATTAGTTGTTAAGGACAATCTGAATTTCAAATTAGCAACTAGTATTAGGGGAGAAAATACAATTGGATACGTGGCGAAAAGTAAGCCCACGAAAGTGTGAATCAGCTCACTACAAGGTAACCCACCTCGCGTCCACCTCAAGGCAGGACGTGGTACAAGCCATACTCATTGCGGCTAGGTAAGACCCACTGTGAGCTGGACTCCCCGTTAAATATGGCCAACATATTCCCTATTTGAGTGGATAGGTAAGACCCACTATGAGCTGGACTCCCCGCTAAGTAATCGTCAACGAGTTCTCTGTTTGTTGATATTGCCCTACGTGACCATATACCGTGGCACGAATAGGGATGCCTATGTGACCATATATCGTGGCGCGTGTGAAAATGCTCGTGTGACCATATATTATGGCACATGTGGAAAAGTGTAGCTATAACCGTAGCACGCATACATAGACGAGGAAGATAACTCCAATTCTCCATTGCGCCTTGGAACAGCCAGACCCGCCTCCAATAGACAAGATTTTTACCCTTCTGGGCAAGAGAGGTATAATACCCAGCTGCCTAGGCAGGTGGAGCGCCCAGTTGCCCAAACACCTAGGTGCGTGAATGTCCACCTCATTGCGTCCCAAAAGAATCCCTATTGTGGTCCAACACATAAGAAAATATCTTGCGGGAACCATTTCAAAGGCAGGAGACAACACTTGGTCTTGGCAACAGCCAGGCTAATATTGTACAGATCCTGCCTAGCACTGTGCAGACAGTGCACAGAGCCTAGGTGGGGATCATTCAGAGCCCAAGTAGGGGAACATGTGCTAGCTGGGCAAGTAAGGTTACGTCACTTGTCCACCAAAGTAAAGAGCAATCTCCTTGCTAATAGAGGGTCGATATGTGTCCAATAAGCTTAGATAAGGGAAAGCTCACCAACCTTAACTTACCACATGGCATTTAAGCTGGGCCACCAAAAACTAATAGAAGGAAGACACGTGGAAAGGTAAAAACCCTAAAATTAAAGAAAAATGAGTCATCCAATCAGGTATAAGGATTCCTTTATTTCATATAAAAATGCATTTTTCTCATTTTGACAAGACAAGTCATTTAGCCACAAGATTCCTAGGACATGAGCTCTCTTCCTAAGGAGGATCCCCTCTTTACTTCTCCCATGACCATGTACACAGCCTTCATAACTAAAAACTCTATGAACACACACAAAAAACCCATTGTTTACCCCCTTAAATCTCTATCTACCTGATTCATGACCTGGGCAAGATCATCTTCTTGTACTTCTTCCTCATCACTTTAGCATACCTTTGATTTTCTTCGTTTAGAGGGATATACCCAAGCCCTCGTTCTTTTCCTCTTGGACCTGAGGCTAACTTAGGCATCGAAGAGGGGTCGCCAAAGAGGCGACTCTTGTCTGAGCCCTGCTCTGTTTTATAAAAAGTCACGGACCAGCTCGATGAAATCCTTGGGTTGAGAGTGTTCGGGAATGAAAGGAGGTGGGCTGGATAGTTATTTGAGAAATGGGCAGTAAGTACAATGTCGCTTGAGGGATCTCGAGAAGTTTCGGAGTCATCAAAGTTAAGATGGAAGTTGGGAAGTGGTCAGAGGCAATGAGCTGGGAGGTGGTCTGAGGCAGTAAGTTAGGAGGTGGTAAGAGGCAATGAGGTCGGGAGGTGGTTTGAGGCAGTGAGCTAGGAGATGGTCTGAGGCAGTGAGCTGAGAAATAGTCTGAGACAGTAAGCTGAGAGGTAGTCTGAGGCAGTGAGCGAGAAGGTGGGCAGACTTGTGCATTGTGTGGGTAGTTGGATAGTGAAGTACTAAGGTGGTCTCTAGTGGTTTGGGATTGCGGACTTGGTTTGTACGTGCATGCTTGACTCGAGCCATTCGGCCGGCTAGGATGCATTTGTTCTATTTTTCTATGTGGGTGCGAGATATGCAAAAATCGTGCATCAACTACTAGGTTCCCACTAAGGCCATGAGGCTTTGTTATTGCCCGAACACTCCCACTAGTTAGTGCTCCACTACAAAGGAATCAAGGTCCACCACTATAGCAAATACCCCACCACAGTAAGTGCTCCTCTACAATAGTTGCCCCATTACCTTACTTTTCCAAGATTCCTTCAACCACTCTAGAGGCTCTGGTCTCTCATAAGGCTTCTTGGTCCGCTCTTGTTTCCCACTTTAGCCACCCATTGTCCAGCACAGCTTCTGCCTCCTAACTAATTGTCTGCACCATTCCTTTGCCAAGTTCAGGTCTAATGGGTGAGTAATAGCCACCCTGGCTATGTAAACAATGCGTCTATAACATTGAGCTAGCTTTGGGTGCCCCCCATCACTCTCCACATGTCTGTTTCGTTCCCTCATCTCAAAAGTCTGAAACCTACACTCTAGCCTTGTGCTTTCTCTTGCAACTTGCCACAACATGTGTGACTTGCCTGCAACCTGTCGGCGCTCATCAAGTCATGCGTGCCACAGAAGTTAAGAGGCTAACAAACCTACCTGAACCCTGTAATACACATAAGCAAGCACATAATGAGAAGTGGGGAATTTAAGCATTTGCAACCAAGTTATCTTAACTTCCCAAACTACAATAACTCAATTGCATGGAGAACCTAATTTCAACCAAAAGGGCAAAAACAATAGTGAAGCACAAGGCTTTGCAATCCAAAATATAGATGGCAGCATATAGAAAAAAATTTCTAATACTAAATGTTACCTAGGAAACCATGAGGCAAAGGAAGAAATATTGCATTTGCTGTTTTCTTAGTTTTTTCACCAAAATATTTACAAGCTTCCCCTTCTATATGTAACAGAGATGGAAATTAAGTTTTAATAAACTTGTCCAATTAACAAAAGAATTTAAATATTTAGCAAACAGTTGTGTACTCTCATCTAATGAATCTCCATAAAGTTGCTACTACTGTTGCAACTTCTCTACTTGTTCTGGCCTCATAGTAAAGGCCAAAGATTCATTGAAGAATTGGTCCAGACCAGTAGTAAAGGACAAATAAGAAGAATTAGGAGCTACTTCCATCATAAGTTTGTGCCTTGGCTCTGAATACCACCCAGTATCTAAGCTCATTTGCGAAAGAAACAGTTATTTCCACAGCTCAGGAGCATAATTAATCCGCGAGAAGAATGGATCAACAGTAAACATCTCAAGGACATAGAGAGTCGAATCATGCACATTGTTTTGCAATTTCCAAAGATATGAAAGGTTGAGATAAGCCCAAGCAAAGAAGTAAAAGTTGGGAGCTCGGCAGTTTTCTAATTAGAATCCAACATGGCGCACACTTGCATCATCTTCTCTGCATAGCCTAATCATGCAAGCTTAATTTCCATATAGGAGGTATTGATAGCTTCTTCAAGGACTTCAATATGCCAATCCCAATTGGCCATATTGCTTGCTCAAAATATTGAACCTCTGAATCTTTATCAGAGCTCCCGTCTTTAACTACTAATCTCTTTACAAACTGCTCTGTGTTCAGCTTTCTGTTCCTTATTAATCAACTGGTATTATATGGAACTTCATACAATTGTTATCAATAATCTTATAATATCCTTTTAGTCCATAACGAACCTATAATTTTCAGCCATGTTTCAGAAGGAAAACTTTAACTTATAAATTCCCAATCATTAAAAAGAGCAAAAGCATCAAACCACCATTTTTCATAACATTATGTATAACGCTAATCAAGAATAATTAAGCAAAGACCTAAGTCAGGCAAGCTTTCCATCGAATACCTTATCAGCGAAAAATACAATATATTTGAAATTTATTTCCTTTTAGCAACCAAATTAATCAAAATGTCAACACCAATGCAAACCAAACTTCTAGAAATTAGTAAGCCCAAAGAAAACAACGATTTAACACAACAATTCAAGAGAAACAAAGCAAGAGAAAACAATTCAAAGGCTATTTGTAATTTCTATAACCCTAATAACAAAGCCAACACAAAACTATTCAAGAGAAAACATCAAAAGCCAAAACAGAAGAGTAGAAGCCAATATTTTACAAAATAATACTTATTGATAATTTAATAAAATTTTAAATTATCAATATTTTACAAAATAATACCTATCATTATTATTATATTTATTTTTAGTTGAGAGTTCAAAAATAATCTTGTTAAATATTTATTATAAAATAGGAGGGGTTTTAACACATACTACTCCTAAGATCTGAGACTTTAACACTTAGATGAAAAGTTTAAGGAAAGAGACACTTACCTCCCCTAGACAGCTAGACCATTAGTTAACCATCTATTTTTATTTAAATGATTATAATATCCTTATTTGCTCTGAATTTAAGAAATTCAAATTTAATTTATTTAATGTTTAAAAATTAAAATAATTAAAATTTAGATTTATATTTATTTAAATTTGTAATTTACCCATATTAATTTTTTTTCAAATTTTTATTGTTGAGTAGTTTTATTGAAATTTTTGTACAAATTCGAAAGCCTAAATTTTTATCTATAAGTTATAGGATTGATGGTAAAGCGTGAATTTAGTGTGAATATATATGACATAAATCTTATATTAACGAGTTTTTGTAGGAGTAGTCAAATTGATAAGGTTATGAAGTTGTTTAGTAAAAAATTAAAAGAAATATGGTTAATACTGGAGGATTTACAAAAAAATAAAGTAAGAAAGGTGATCATTTTGTATATTAGAGTTTAAAATTTAGATAAATATGACACATGAATAAAAATTAATTAAATTATTATTAATTAAATTCTTAATTTAAATAAATATTAAATAAATATAAATTTAAATTATCATTAATTAAAATTTTAATTTTAAATAGATTAAAATTAAATTTTTAAATTTTTTTTAATATTTAAAATTATTAAAATAACTAAAAATCTGTGTATAGTTTCCAGAAGCTCTTCGTTAAAAATTTGTAGAATTATATGCCAAGTAGGTATTCACTTATTAATGCATAATTTATTTGAATAAAATTGAAATAACATTTTTTTGAAGTCCTTTTTAATATTATATATATAGAAGACTCGTGCAATATGATTGTTATGATTATAACTATATATTATTATTTGATGAATTCCACACATACTTTCGATTTCACACTTTCATGTATTGTGTTCACAAAGCAGCCAACCTAATTTGTTCACAGGGCAATTAATTTTTAATGTTTAACTCCAAAGTGAATGTTGTTTGGCTTGTCATATGATCGGACATTAATTAAATTATAATCTTCTATTAATTAATCTTAAATGTAGAACAAATTTAATTTTGAAACTTTTTTTATTTTTAAATTATATCTAAAAGAGTCGAGGGCAAAATCCTATGTTCAACGTATCATTTTAAAATCAATTTTGGGTAATAATATCTATCTCTTGAACCTTTGTAAAATAATAATATAAGATATTATTTATCTACTTTTAACAAATTAGTCCCTCTTATAATTAATGTAATATATTTAAAAAAGAGAAAAGGACATGTAAATTCCTAAAGTTTTACTTAATGTACTTATTAGTCCTAATAACGATTATACCCTTATAAATAATAGTTATTTAACAAATTTTTTTATTAAATCTTTAAAATTTAATCAAATATAATATAGTTATCAAAATTAATAAAATAAATATGATATTTTTTATAATTCATTAATAATATAATATTTATTAACATATTGTAAATTTATATATTTTATAAATAATAATATTTTTTCATCTATTATAATTAAAACATAAATATATTTATTTTACAATATGTTACTAATTTAATACAAATTAAGTATTAGAAAAATAAATAATAAATAAACATAAATATAAAGCTAATTATACTATAATACAATACTTATGATTGTGTTATAATTTATATTTATGTATAGCTAAAATATATAAATATATTACATATATTAAAATATATTATATATTTCATATATATAATATCATATCTAATATATAATAAAATATATATATATAATTTTATAATAATTAAATGTTATACTTTTAATATACTATTTATTATTGTATTTTTTATAAATATATTATATTTTTTCAAATTTTAAAAATTTAATAATTATTTCTATTAAATAATTATTGCTAATAGGGTATAATAATAATTTTAAAATAAAAGAGAAAATCAATACATTAAACCAAACCCTAGGGACTGCATGTCTTTTTTCTTTTAAAAAATTTTTAAAATCAAAGACAAAAATAGAAATTGACCCTTAGAATTTTATTTTTTTTAATATAACATATTAATAAATTAAAATTAAAAAATTAATGTCTTTAACATTGTGAAAAATACATATAACTTTAACGATATAAAATTATATATAAAAACATATATATGAAATATAAGTCGACCATTAATCTATCTTTCTCTCATAATCATTCATTATCTATTGCAAGTGATAATATTTTTTATAAATATAAATTACTTGCATGATTACTAATGTTGTGTACAAGATTTTTTTATTTTTATGATTTTATCAACTTTTAGTATTAAATTTTTGACATTTGAGATTTTGATCACTATATTCTTTGTCTTGGATAATTTTATATTATATAAAGTAATTTTATAGTTTAAAATAATTTAGATTATAAAATTATTTTATATTAATATAATAATTTTTAAATATTTTTAAATAATTGTTGAAGATAAAATTTTTGTTAGATAATTGTTAATAATAATAATAGTTATAATTATTAAATTTGAATTGTACTTGTATTATAAAATATTTTTTATCAATATAATATTTTTAAAAATACTCTTGATTAAATAGTGTTATTTATATAATTTTACAAATAAATTTGAGTGGTGTAGTCGTAATCTTCTTGTGAACTTGTTTCAAATCTTGTGTTTGATTTTCCTCTTCTCTGAATTTTTTAATTTATTTGCAAATCAAACCCGCCCCAAATTGCCCCACGGACAGGCTTGGCGCGAGGTTGGGCTTAAGAAATTTGAAGCGGGCTCGGGTTAGTCCAGTACAACTGTTGTGAGTGTCCAGGTCAGCCTGGCACGTGAGCCTGCATTGGTTTCAATTTCACAGGTAGGACCAAGCTCTTTTGTCATCTCTAATGACAATATTATTAATAATGCAATGATTTTGTTTTATTATTTAGTTTCTTGGTTAAATATTGCATAAAATTGTTGGCAAGTTCAATACCATATAAAGTAGTAAAATAATTTAAATTTAATTAACAATAATTTAAATTTAAATTTATTTAATATTTATTTAAAGTTATAAATTTAATTTTGAATAAATATTAAATATGATATATAATTAAAAACTGAAATTATCAAGTTAGAAAGACAATCATTTTGCATATTAGGGTTTAGAATTTGAATAAATATGATATATGAATAAAAATTAAATTATCATTAATTAAATTTATAATTTAAATAAATATAAATTAAAATTGTCAAATTATATTATTATTAATTAAATTCTTAATTTTAACAAATAATAAATAATATAAACTAAAATGGTTAAATTAAAATATTATTAAGTAAAATTCAAATAAATATAAATTAAAATTGTTAATTAAATTTTAATTATTTTAATATTTTAAACATTATATAAATCAAAAATTAAATTTCTTAAATTTAACTTTAAAGCAATTAAGAGTATTATAGTCATTTAAGTACAAATTGATAGTCAACTAATAGTCCAGAGGAGATAAGTGTGTCTTTCTTCAGACCTTCCATCTAAGTGTTAAAGTTTCAAACCTCAAGGGAGGTATGTGTTAAATTCCCCTAAAACTAATAATGAAAAGATTAATATTATATTTATGTGTCCATTCCCTCTACATTTAAAGAGTTTAATTAATTATCTAAATTTATTAGAGTTTGAAATTGTAAGTGTAGTAACTAATAGAATATATAAAATTATTGCACTATAATTTATATGTCTAGAAAATAGTTTTCTTAAATATGTATTTTAATTTGGATTAAATTAATTAATTAATTGATAAGATATTTTAGAAAACATGTCTTTTATTAATATCAAAATAATTTAGTTTAGGAAATTAAATAGATAAATTTTCAAGAGATATTTATGCTCTTTATTTTTTTAATATTAATTTTGGATTAATTAAAATATTACTTCTATGAAAAGTTGTTTTACAAATTTAATTAATTAATTAACATGATTGATTAATTATTTTATATAATTTAAATTAAAAATTAAATATTATTCCCATTATAAGTTGTCTTATAAATTTAAATAATTAATAAACAGTGGCAAGAATGATTCAGAAACATGCAACATAGGCTTAAACGATTACAGTAGGTGAAAATTATAAACGTAATTTGCGTAAGTGGTGAGCAAGATTTAACAAAGAGCATGATTAGTGCGACGCATGCTTGGAATGATCACCGGAACAGACTGCTTGCATCATGGGACAAATTATAAACAGTGCTCTTAAATACCACAAACATTGTATGATTTGAGAAATATTAGAAGCCACCTGCATATATGGCTCACACTTTAGATAGACTTAACATTTTAGATTATGTTGATACATAGATTTTGCGAACCTCGCACCCACATAAAAGGATGAAGTTGGGTGCGCTTGAGGTGATCAGATGACTTGAACCATATCCTCCTCTCAGGGTGGAAGTGGAACCACCTAGGGCTATCAAAAATAATAAGGTTGTAAACACTTCGCTTTACCCTCGTAATTTTTGTTCTATACGCCTCATTTTTGGCAACACACAATATAAGATGTATAGCCAAATACTCATGGAACTTCAACACAATTTGAAAATGATGACTCACTACCCATTCTTCAATCGACTATTCCGCTCAACTTCTTTGACCCCCAAACACTCTCGACTTTGTAATTATGCTAAACTAGTCTGCATAGTCTTTGCTGAGCTGGTCTGCAGACTCTCTGCAAAGTAAATCTAAGCTGGTCTACCCTTAACAAATCCATAATACAAGATACCTCAACACCAACTCATAGAGCCTAAAAGAAACCCAAGAATGACATAATATATACTGCTTATTTTTCACACAAGCACTTTGCCCACCTACTTTTGCCCTCAAACCCGGTCAAATGGCTTAAGCCAAACGTACACTTCCAAGCCAAGTCAAAGGTCCAAACCACCAGAAACTACTAGAAGCCTCAATGTCGAAACACTCACACAATACTCAAGTCTCCCTACTGTCCATGCTCACTGCCTCCGACCACCTCTTAACTCTAGGCCTATTTCCGGTGACTCCGAAACTTCTCGAGACCCTTTGAGTGATAATACACCTACTGCTCGTTCCTCAAATAACTACTCAATCCACCTTCATTCATGTCTGAGTGCTTTCGACCTAAGAATTCCACCGAGTTAGTCCGTAAATTTTTGCGAGACAGAGTAGGGCTTAGACAGGAGTCGCCTTTTCAACGACCCTTCTCCGATGCCTAAGTTAGCTTCAGGTTAGAGAGGAAATGGAGAAGGCTTGGTATATCCCTCTAAATGGAGAAAAACTAAAGTATGCCAAGGTGTGAAGAAGGAGCACAGTGATGAGGTCTAGGCAAGATCACAGGCAAGGGAGGCGGAGATTCCAAGGGGAGGAGCAGTGTGGTCTTCTTTGGGTTTTTTTTGTTTGTTCATATAGTTTTTTATCTATGGAGGCTGTGTTTGTGTTGATGGGAGAAGAAAGAGGAGATTTTCTTTGGGAAGAGAGCCTCATCTTTTCCAGCAATATTGTGGCTAATCATTTGTCTTGTGCAAAAATGAGAAAAAAATATTTTTATATGAAACAAATGAATGTTCATACCTGATTGGATGACTTGCATTGCCGTAGTTTCAGGGATTTTACTTCCATATGTGTCATTCTCCTATTAGGTCTTAGTAGCCCAGCTCAAATGCCGCGTGATAAATTAGGATTGGTGGACTTTTCCTTATCCAAACTTAATGAATATGTATCAACCTTCTATTGGCTAAATAGATTATTCTGTACCTTGGTGGACAAGTGGCATAACTTTATTCGCCTAGCTGGCACATAGTCCCCTACTTGGATACTAAACGATCCCCATCTAGGCTCTGTGCTCTTTCTGCATAGTGTCAGGCAGGATCTGCACAGTGTCGGTTTGGCTGCTGCCAAGACCAAAGGCTGTCTCTTGCCTTTAAAGTAATTCCCGCAAGATATTTTCTTGTACATTGTGTTACTTAAGGGATTCTTTAGGGGTGCAAATAGGTGGGCTCTCGTGCACTTAGGTGCGCAGGCAACTGAGCATCCCACCTGCTTGGACAGTTGGATATCCCACTTCCCTTACTCAGGAGAACGAAACTCTTGTTTATTAGAGGCGAGTATGGCCATTCCAAGGCGCAATAAAGAATTTGAGTCATTCTCCTCGTCTATCTATGCATGCTACGGTATATAGCCACATTTTTTCACATACGCTACGGTATATGGTCGCATAGGTATTTCCAAAAGTGTTACAGTATATGGTCACGTGGGAGCATTATCTACAAATAGTGGATATGTTGACGGTACATAGCAGGAGAGCTCAGCCTAGTGTGAGTCTTATGTAGCCGCTCAAATGAAGAGTATTCCAATAATACTTAGCGGGGAGCCCAACTTAAAGTGGGTCTTACCTATCCGCAATGAGCAGGGCTCATCTCATGTCCTGCCTTGAGGTGGGTATAAGGTGGGTTACCTTATAGTGCATTAGTTCAGATTCTCGTAGGCCTATTTTCCTCCACGTCTCCAATTGTATTTTCTTCCATAACATATTACTATATTTTAGATTTAATTCTATCAAAATTCTGGCAATTTTTATTCCAATCTCAAAGAAAAATAAAAATAACAGAATGGAAAAACAAAGAGCAAGCCATTGCCACTCCATGTAACTTGGTCCTAGAAGGTTTAAATATTCTCCCACAGGCACTGAGAAAACAAAATCTGCAGCAAAATCTTGCTACAACAGAAAAAAAACTGCAACCGCAGTAGAATTCAGCTCTAGTAGCAGAAAAAGAGCGCCAGAGATGTGAAAACAGAAATTGTAGCAGAGAGAAAAAAACACTGTGAAAATAATAGAATAAGAGAAGAAGCATTTTTATGATTTGTATTTTTATTGCTCACCGGTCTAAATTTGTTGGATATCTGAAAAAATTGCAAAGAAAATTAAAAACAAAACAAAGTATTTGTTGGGTTACCGCTACAGAACTCAATATTCTACCAATTTTTTTTTTTATTTCTATGTTCTGCTTTCCATATTTTTTATTTTCACTTACAACAAAATATAATAAACAACTGACCATTCTAGATCCTAAAAAATTCTAAACACAGTTTCTGGAGGCAAAAATTTTGACTTTAAATACAAAACATTGAAGGAAAATTTTAATAACTTTATGTAGAAGTTGCAGATTGACTACTCATCTGAGCATTCTCTAAACATTCGACCATAACTTTCTCCAGAGAATTCTAAATTGAACATCGTAAAGTTTGTTAGAAGGTCAACTTCTTGATTTTTCTAACAATGCCAATCATGCTAAAAAATGATCTTCCAATCAATACAATTTAAATTTTGAAAATGCCCCTCTAAAAATTCGGAAATTTCATAACCTACAAATATCGAAATTGTATTGTTTGATAGCTCACAAATATTGAAAATGCATTAATTCTAATACTCCCCTTAATGCATTTTCTTCATAATTTCAATGAGTTCTCTAAGATAAGAAAATCTTTCTCTTGGAAGAGTTTTAGTAAGAATGTTAGCAAGCTGCTCCTTTATTCTGAAACAAGCAAAGTGGGAAGAATTAAATTCGTGCTTGTTTCTCTTTTTTTGTCTTAACAATTGGATGCATTCTTTTTTTCTTTTTCAATGCTAGTTTTTTTCATTTTTTTTTTGCAACCGACGGTAGTTAGTTGATGAGTTTGTTCATGGATTTTATAAATAATTTAGTTGATGAGGTGCATAAAGTCTCTCTTAGTGCCTTCAATGCTCGTTCTTCAATTTGAATTAATGTTTTGAGTTTCTGGGGTTTCATTCTTTCTTGGCATTTCTTGCACTGGATATTGATTCTTTACATTTGGTTTAGTTTTTAGCATTCTGTAATTAAAAATATTTCTTTTTATTTTTAATTCTAATTATTTTAGTCGTTTGGTTTCCCAAGTAAATTAATTTATTCTATTTAATCTCTAATAAGATTTTGTTACTGACATCTATAACTTCCTCTTACTACAATTTCATGTGTCATTCCTAAATATTACTGCCATGTATTTTTATATATCTTTCTTGTAGTTGTACCCAAATGTGATGTGCATATATAGATTTGTTAAAAGGAAAAGCCAGCACTTGTGATTTTGGCAATAATTTCATCACAGAGTTTGGGACTAGGCTGCTGATTATCTATAGTTTCTATAATGTTCTTGAGTTGTAAAATAAAGACTTCTAACTAATTGAGAAAGCAATTGAAGCATTTTTATTTTTATTAAATGCCATAGCAATTCAAGTGGTCATGATAATTCAGGCTTCTCACATGCTTGAGATTGATCTTCTCAATCAGTTCCTTAAATATTTTCACCATAAATACTCTTATATATGGCTTTCAAGTCAAGTGACAATTCCATATTATATATCAACAAAGAGAAGCTGGTGTGGAATCCAAAATGAAAGGAATCAAAATTAAATTTTTTTTATAGAAACGTAGATGGCACAGAAGGATCATCCCGCAACGAATATCTGAAAAACCTTTTTTTTTTCAATAATTTCTTTTTAATTTTTTGAAACATGTGCATAAAGTTTCTGTTAACCCTTTCCAATGTTCATTCTTCAATTTTGTTTTGAGTTTTAACGATATTAATTTTTGATTATATATGGTAAAAAATTGCTAATAAATTTTAATAATATTAATTATACATAATTTTTAAAATAAATAAAATTATCAATTAAAAAATTATATATAATTAATATTATTAAAAAGTTAACAAATTTAAAATAAATAATTAACAGTTAAAATATTATTATAATAATTATATTAATTATTATAAAATAAAAATAAGGATAATTAAATTATTTTATATATTTTAATAATTTAGAGATAAAATAATTAATTTATATTTAAAATAGTGTTTAGAATAACATTTTAAGAGATATTTTAAGTTATTTTAAAAATTAAGGGTATTTAAGATAAGAAAAAAGTGAGAAGAGTATCTCCTTTTTTCGAAAATTAATGGAATAAATCATATTATCTTCAATATTTTTTTCCACTTTTTGGTACATATTTTATTATTTATTTTTTTTACTTTTTAACTTTTAGTTTCTAACACATGCCCGCGACTACCACTTTTTACATTTCAATGATTGTTTTGAATTTCAATTTGTTTGTCTTTTAATTACTATTTTGCTCCCAAAAGCTACTTTTTTATGTTAAGGATAACAGTACGATGTAATGATATTTTTAGAATAATAAGAGAGTACTATTTCTTTTTGAAATAAGAATGTTTGGCCTATATTTTAAAATTTTAAAATTTTATTATATAAATTTTTATTTACCTCTTAAATTTTTATCACAGCTTATAAAATTTACATTATAAAGTATACAGTTGGTTAGAAATGCTATTCCAAACATAAATATCATATTTTGATGACTGCAACATATTTGATACATGAAATAAGTGCTTAAAACTTTTATTTCTAGACGTTTGTATTTAATTAATCTTAAAATTATGCTTAATTTTAAAAAAAAAAGATAATAATATTAAAATATCATAGGAAACAACAAATAAAAGGAAGTTATTAATATATTTAAACAGATAATCAATAAATCTAGTTTAAAAGTGAAAAATGTTAAAGTTAATTTAAATGTTAGGTCAAATAAATTTAGTTTATTTTGCGAGTGGCATTGTAAGTATATTTACTGGAATTTATAATTGGGCTGTAACATGAAGCCCAAGATACAACTGCACTACTGGCCTAAGCCTAGCATTCATGTACTTTTACAACAAAATTGGGGCTTCAAGGGTAACGATTGTATAATTTATCTAGATTAAGATAGACTGATTCACATGTTTTTATACTCCTAAGGTTTCCAAATCCCTAGAGTATCTCATATAAAGGCATTTATGTGATACTGTATTTTTTAAGATGAAGTAATATACAAGACATATTCTCTGCAAAATCTGAGAGCGAGCCTGGCTTTAAAACTACTATAAAAATTATTATTGTTTGATTGTTCGTTATTATCAATGATATTCTTTAATTTTAAAAAATAAGATAATATGATGGCTTTAACTCCCTCCCTCCCTCATTTTAAATATTTTGGATGCGAATAAAAAAATCTTACTCATAAAATATTTTTAATAGGGTCAAGTATGCCCCAAACCACATGAACTATCAATCAGAGACAATTTAAACCTTTATATTTTATATTATATCTCAACATTTTATATTTATATTGTAAATAAAATTAAAATTTTAAGTATAATGTACATGTAATTTTGTATCATTAAAATAATATTATTTTTTTATAAATTAAAACTAAAACTTTTATTCTATTTAAATTCAAATAATAATTTTTTACTAAACAAATTGAAGAAAAATTAAACTAGCTAATATCTCATTTGCAACACTAAAAAATTAAATATGAAGTTGTAAACTCAAATCATTTTATAAAATTTAGAGAGAAAAAAATATTTATTTTATAATATTAAACTAATAATAATTTTTATAAAAGTAAAGTAATTATTTACCGTAATAACTTGAAAAAGATTAAACTAATAATTATTTTCTAACATTAAAACTTTAAAAATGAATTTGTCAACTAAAATCAATTTATAAATATTACAGATAAAATTTTTATAATTTAATATTTAAATTCATTTATAATTAAAAATTAATTTGGGTTTATATAGTGATAGTCAACTCATTGTGAAAACATCTTTTTCGGATCCTATTATATGAACCTCAATCAAACCCAACTCAAATTTCAATCCGTATCTTAACCCAAACTCAAATGGGTCACTCAAATTAGTATAAAGAAACGATGAATTTAAAAAAAAATTCAATTATGTAGTTCTTACTCAAATTCGACTCGAATTTAAATCCTAACTCAAACTCAAATGGTTCATTCAAATTATTTACTAATAAATCTATTAATTTTAACATAATGAAAGCAATGAGTTTTTGTCTATTTTTATCTAATACGAAACAAAAATAGTAAGTGAAATTTTAATAGGATGTAACTTGTCGTTTTCCTTGTCATATTGGGTACCAAATAGGAATCAAAGCAATATTTTTTTAAATACAAAATACACATAATTGATTCAAATGAAAACAAGATATTCTTCTCGATCAAACTCATCACAATCAAATATAATAATTATTTTTTTAAACCGTGATTAACTGATCAATCGGCATATAAAGACTTCTTGCGATAATCACTATGTTTATTTATTCTGAACGTAAAAAACAACTAGTCAATTTTTCCAGTTAAATAATTGCTTTTGAAAACAAAGAAATTTAAAATATGTATAATCTGGATTTCACAGAAAATAAAGACGAATGACAATGACCCATTATTAAATATTAAAAATATTTAAAATGACAATTTGAATATGTGTTTTTGTCATATATGAATATGACAAAAGGTAAAGAACTTTGACAACAAATAGATATGAGTGTGTGTTTTTTTCCATTTGAGTAAAACATAAATTTCAATGAGATGTTTGAATAAAATAAAAAATATGAAAAACACATATTTTTATTTATGTATTTATAACATTTATATTTACGAAAATTTTGTTTATATTAACGTAATAATAATAGCTTATAAAGAGAATAATTTTTAATAAATTATATATATTATTAAATATATTATTTTTCTATATGATATATGATTTTTTTCTCATTAATATTGTGAGTGTAGAAAAATTACGAAACAATCATTCAAATGAAATAAAAATCAATGAAAAATTAAAAATAAGTGTAAATTACGTTATAGTATTATTTTGAATATGTAAAGATAGAGAGAGATATGTCAAAAAAAAAAAAAAACAGAAGGGTTAAATATAATTTAAAATCTGAATATTAGTAAATAAATTAAGGAAATAAAGGTATTATTTAAAAATAAAGTTAAACTGATATTTACTTTTTAATATTAAAAATAAAATATGATGTTGATATCAGATTTCGTTACCTGATATTAACTAGTAAATTTGTTTTTATGTAAGAAAAAGCTCCTATTTCTTTTTTTTTTCTCTTTATATACTTATTAATTTTTTAGATTAATCGAAATATTAATTCTAGTCAAATTCTAATTGGAAATAATTCAAGATTTAGTGAGATTCTAATTAGAAATAATTCAGGATTTTGACTTACCTCTAATTTGGATGAGATATGATTTCTTCAAAAAGACTCATCGTTGGATCTAGGTATACTGTTTGGATTATATCCTTTATTTTAGGCATGTCTTCTTTATATAGGTTCAGATAACTATTTTATCGGATTGATATGCAGGTAAAAATTGACTTAATTTGGATGTAGGAGAAGCGATCCAACAGGAAGTCCCCCTAGTTTTGAAAATAACGTAGTTACTATTTAAAACTAATAAAAGCTCAGGAAGTTGGCAGTTTTACCGAATTTCCTAGGATCCCTTATACTCTTTCATATGAGAATCTCAAATAAACTAGCTGACATTTTGTTATACATTTCTCTTGCTCAAATGTTCGAGTAGTTCTTTGTAATCTGTTCTTTTACTTAGGATGGCGGTAATATGTGAGTATAGCTTTAAGTCTTTTTATTTTTATTTTTTAAGTTGATATAGCGAAAGTATAACGTTTAACCCTCATTTATATTGTAGTTGGTATCACAGAGATACTTTGTTTGATCTTTCATAAATACTGAAGTCGATATTATAAGGTGCATTGTTGGCCCTTTCTAAGCATTGAAGTTAGTAGCATGACAGTATAATGTTTGGACCTTCTGAATTTTTATGTCAATATCACAAAGGTATATTATTTTTGTCTTTTTGGACTAAATATCAATACCAAAAAAGTACATTTACTTTTATCCTTTAGACTTTTTATTTTGACGTTGCGGAGGAGGATAATTTGTCTTTTACGAATATAAGAAGTCAGTACAAACAAAGGTGCATTGTTTTGACCCTTTTAGGCATTGAAGCTAACACCACAGAGGTTCATTGTATTTGGCCCTCGTGGGGCATTGAAACTGGCACTGCGAAGGTGCATTATATTGGCCTTCGTCAAGCATTGAAGTTTGCACCGTGAAGGTGCATTATGTTTGGCCCTTGTGGAGCATTTAAGCTAGCACCACGGAGGTGCATTGTGTTTGGCCCTCATGAGACATTTAAACTTGGCACCTTGTAGGTGTATTATCTTGACCCTCGTTGGGCAATAAAACTAGCACCGTGTCTGTGCATTATATTTTACCCTCCTAGGGCATTGAAGCTAGCACCGCGTAGGTACATTATTTTGGCCTTCGTGGGGCAATGAAGCTGACACCATATGGGTGCATTGTTTTGACCCTCTTGGGACAATAAAGCCGGCACCACATGGGTGCATTATCTTGACCCTCTTGGGACAATAAAGTCAGCACCACATGGGTGCATTATCTTGGCCCTTTTGGGGCAATGAAGCTGGCACCATATGGGTGCATTATCTTGACCCTCTTGGGGCAATGAAGCCGGCATCATGTAGGTGCGTTGTCTTGGCCCTCGTGGGGCAATGAAGCCGGCATCGAATAGGTGCATTGTTTTGGCTCTTGTGAGGCAATGAAGCCTGCATCGCGTAGGTGCATTATCTTGGCTCTCTTGGGGCAATGAAGCCAACACCGTATGAGTGCATTATCTTGGCCCTTTTGGGGCAATGAAGCTGGCACCACATGGGTGCATTGTCTTGGCCCTCGTGGGGCATTGAAGCCGGCACCGCATGGGTGCATTATTTTGGCCCTCGTGGGGCATTGAAGCTAGCACCGCGTAGGTGCATTGTCTTGGCCCTTGTGGGGCATTGAAGCTGGCACCGCGTGGGTGCATTATCTTAGCCTTCATGGGGCATTGAAGCTGACACCATGTAAGTGTGTTGTTAGGTTTTTTGGTCTTCTTCTCTTAAAAATAGTGGGCAAATAAACGATTATACAAAAATATCATAATTTGATTAAACATAAATAAATAAATGATGTCATATGTAGTCATATCCATATGATAATTGAAATTTATTTGGTGAGTATAATATTATATTTTATTAATTTATTTAAAATATAAATTTTCTTTAATAAAAAGAGATCAATTTGAAACTTAACATATATACAATTATTTTAAATTATATTTATTCTTCTCATAGTTTAAAACTACAAATAATTAACTTTAACGTTTTTTTTATTATTATTATTATTTGTTTCATGCAGAGATTGAGATTTTGTTTTTAAACTATGAAGATAATTATAATTATAATATAGGATAAAAAAATATGAAAATATTTTAAAACCATATTAAATAAATTAAAAGTCATAGTATCTTCAATTGAATGCACAAGTATAATATACTTAAAATAATTATATAAGTAAATTATAAATTTTTTGGATTATATTAATTAGAGATAATTAAAAATTATTTATTATATAGAAATTAGGGCCAAGTATTATAATTTTAGACAAATTTGCTATAAACATAAGTATTTAAAACCAAAAAATATGACTAATCAATAAAAAAATATATAGAAAATATAAACATTGTATTCGAATAATATTTCATATTGAACAAAACTGATATCTCTAAATTCTAATAAATTATGTTTGGGACTGTATGAGATTTAACTACATACCTTAATAATATTTATACTAAACGAAATTTAAATTGAATGTAACACTATTTACAATGTCAATTATCTATAATAATACTTATTTGTATCAAATAGTTATCTTTTTGATGTCTTCAAGACCAAGAGTTTCGGCCACCAAATAGCTTCTATTTGCTGCCCCCCAGTTTTATTGTAATGTTTTATTATTTTAATATAATCAACAAAACTGGCTTCCCTAATCTTTCATTTATTAATTTGTTTAGCACCACATATTACAATGAATTTGACTATAACAGTGGCTTCATTTATTATATATCTCATTGAGGATGATTGATTTGAATACCTAAATAAAATAATTTATTCCAAAACACTGTAATTAATCAATGAAAATAAATTAAATTTTTCGTAATAGTAAAAGAACAATTTAGAACTCCACACAAGCAAGAGACAATGTTGTGCCCTTTAATTTGTCCCTCCTACGCGCTTGGTGTTAGACTCTTAAATATTGTGCATGCAACAAGCTTGGTGTGGGCCTTGCACCAAGGGGGAACGTTGCAAGGAAATGGCACAAGGCTGCACAGCGGGTCTCTTCGAACTGAAATGAGAGAAAGAGACTACGTTGCGGTGAGTGTCGGGGGACATTCGAGGACAGCTTAGTGTTATAGGAACACTAGCTGCACAACCAGAACATCTGGTATGCACCCATCTGACCCGAAATGCGGAGGCAAGCGGGGATGGTACAGGCAGCAACAGTGCAGTAGCTGGGCTGTGCAATGGGTGGTGAAAATGGACAATGCGGGTGAATACGGACGCGGGCCATGGGCTAGCGTGTTCAAGGCAGTAGCGGGGGTGTTCGGTAAGGTCTCGGACGGGGTGCACATGGTGGCCTTCAAGCAAGGAGAGACCTAGTCTTGATGAGGTGTCAAGCCAAGGTTAAGTCAAGAGGACTTGGTGGAGTGGTTTCTTAGCTTAAGGGTAGTGGCACTTAATATGGCCTTAGACTTGTTCATTTGACTTAGTAAATGTGTAAATGGCAGCATGTATATGAGACATGTGGCCATAGCAACCCTTGTATATAAATAGGGCAGCGTAGAGAGCAAAGAGGCATGAGATGAGTAAGGCTTGTAAGCTTCCTTTGCACATAACACTTGTAGTTCTTTTCTTTGACGGAATAAAGGAGAGCTGAGGGAGAGTTTCCCTTGTAAACATTGTTGTTATTGGTTGCTTTGCTTGACCTTACTTGTGTTCATGTATGTTTGAGTGAGCGCATTCTCTAAAGTGTGCAGATAGTCGAGATAGTTGAGAGACTGTGGGCAAATATTGCGGAAGTGAATTGCTGGCTAAGTCAGAGCTTAGTACATCACAGGGTTGGCCGCATCATAAAAAAGACCCCTGTGACAAGTGATATCAGAGCCCGGTTGATATTATTCAGAGGTAATATCGACTCTTACAGCTTGACTCTAAGCAAATGTGTTGTAGGGTAAGTTGTGAATCCACAGTGATTATTAGGAGGTAATCGTTTCTCTCTTCTACATTTCTGTGCATTTCAAGTATGTTAGGGGGCAACTTGAAAGAAAGAGTAGAGCTCTTAGAGAATATTGTAGGTGCTATTCCACCCGAGGGGAGCACTTGGGCAATGCAGGTCGAATTCATCAAGATTGAGATTACGAATCTGCGAAAGCAACTTGCGGAGTTGGCTTCCGAGATGAGTGATAAGTTGAAAATGATTTCGAAAGATGTGGTGTGTTTAGGCAGGGGTGCTAAAGGCAAGCATTGAAGAACTTGAAAGTGATTTAAAGTTAGTCAAGAGGGCTTTCAGCAACATTTCACTACCTTTAGAGGGAGGGCCTTCAAAGATCAAGGTGCCAGAACCAAGGTACTTTGAAGGGGCGCGGGATGCTAAGGAGTTAGAGAACTTCTTGTGGGATATGGAGCAGTATTTCAAGGCTGCTAAAGTGCCTTACAATGAGCAGGTTTCTATCACTACCATGTATCTCAGGGGGGATGCAAATCTATGGTAGCGTACTCGGACATCAGAGGATAGGGATGCGCAGGCGATAGAAACGTAGGACTCACTCAAGCGGGAATTGAAGGGTCAATTCCTACCTAGCAATGCGGGGTGGCATGCTAGGGAATTACTAAAAGATCTCAAGCAGACGAGACTTGTTCGAGATTATGTGAAGCAATTCAGTTCTTTAATGTTGGACATCAAGAACATGTCGGATGAAGACAAGCTCTTTAACTTTATGTCGGGTTTGCAGCCATGGGCGCAGACGAAATTGCGTAGGCAAGCGGTCAGAGACTTACCGAGTACAATGGCAGTAGCGGAAGGTTTGGTTGATCTTCGTTTCGAGAGAACCTCTCCCATCGAAACCAAGAGAACGTTTACAGACAAACGTAAGACTGAGACTTCGAATCAAAAGAATGGCACATTCGAAGGGGAGTCCAGTAAGACTAAACCTGTGGAGAAGAAGAGTTTCGGGTGTTTCATTTGTAGTGGACCGCATCGAGCGAGAGAATGTCCTAAGCGGGAACAGCTTAATGTGTTGGTAATGGAGAAAGAGGCTTCAAAAATCAAGGCAGTAAGCGAGAGCGTGCAAGGGCTCAATCCGTTATAGCAAAGGTGCCAAGTGTTGAAACATAGCGACGGTATGGGACGTCTCTTGTACACCAAGGCATTTGTCAACGGAAGGGAGATAAAGGCATTGCTCGACATTGGGGCAACGAGTAATTACTTAGCGGCCAAGGTAGTGCATCGGATGGGAGTGCAAACCTATTCGAAGCAGGGGTCCGTAAGAGTTGCCAACTCGATTGAGATGAAAATTGAGGGAGAAGTGGCAGCAAGGTTGTAAGTCGGTGCTTGGCAAAATGTTGCGAAATTCATGGTAATTCCTCTAGACGATTTTGATCTCATCTTGGGTCTAGATTTCTTTTTGCAAAGTAAGGCATATGTAGTGCCACACTTGCAAAGTATGTTCATCATGGGGATGGATGCGCCGAGGGTGGAGTCTTCGGAAATTGAGTTGTTGGAAGTGCCAATCCAACAAGCACACGGTCAGGGGACCAACGGTATAAAGGCGAAGGTTGAGCCGAGAAGATCTTACAAGGCCGCGATTAGTGGAGTTAAGCGAGGACCAACCAAGAGTGTGTTGGGAAGGGCCAAGGTAGATAGGCTTGCAGTGGTGGAGTCACTGGAAAATCCTTGAGATACCGAAGAGAAGTGCAACAAGCCACAAGCATGCGACGAGTGCTAAACCCTCAGCACCGATCCTTTACGAAGGAATGTTATCCGAACCAGCGGATTTGCAGAGGCAGGAGTGTCGGCCGAGCGATGCGGTGAGCATCAAACACTCCAAAACTACCCTCAGAGTATGCGGAGATTTGTGGATGACAATATTGCACGGGACAATATTTGGGGTTGGTAGCAAGGCTTCTAACGGAATTGAAGTGCTACAACCTAGCGGCAAGAAAGTGCAGCAGAAACTTTGCATGCGAGACAAGGAGTTCTCAAGGCAAGGCAAAGGCGAGCACGAGGAGGGGAAAATCATAGGGATAAATGATAGGTCCGGACTTCATGGGGCTGCATCGAGATTTCGAGGCGCAAATGGGTAGCGAGGGCGTTGCCATGCACTTGGTGACATAGTGTCACAATTTTCTTGTGTGCGGGAAATGGCGGATGGACTCAGAGGAGTACATTGGGCTGATCATTTTAAGGGGATGGAGATGATGAGTTTGTGGGCAAGCTTATGGAATCAGCAAGACGGGAGAAACGCCAAGACTTGTCCAAGGACGGACAAGGAGAGAGGAAAAATATTACTTGGAGAAGGTAGCCGTGGAGGGGTTAGCCAAACAAGTAATGGGAAGATGTTTGAAGGGAAACAATACATCCTTCCGACGAGGACGTCGGACTTTTCTGGTGGGGGTGGTTTGTTAGACCCTTAAATATCGTGCGCGCAACAAGCTTGGTGTGGGCCTTGTACCAAGGGGGAACGTTGCAGGAAATGGCACAAGGCTGCACAGCGGGTCTCTTCGAACTGAGATGAGGGAAAGAGACTACGTTGCAGTGAGTGTCGGGGGACATTCGAGGACAGCTTAGTGTTATGGGAACACTAGCTGCACAACCAGAACATCGGGCATGCACCCATCTGACCCGAAATGCGGAGGCAAGTGGGGATGGTACAAGCAGCAACAGTGCAGTAGCTGGGCTATGCAATGGGTGGCAAAAATGGACAATGCGGGTGAATACGGACGCGGGCCATGGGCTAGCGCGCTCAAGGCAGTAGCAGGGGGTGTTCGGTAAGGTCTCGGACGGGGTGCACATGGTGGCCTTCAAGCAAAAGAGACCTAGTCTTGATGAGGTGTCAAGCAAAGGCTAAGTCAAGAGGACTTGGTGGAGTGGTTCCTTAGCTTAAGGGTAGTGGCACTTAATGTGGCCTTAGACTTGTTCATTTGACTTAGTAAATGTGTAAATGGCAGCATATATATGAGACATATGGCCATAGCAACCCTTGTATATAAATAGGGTAGCGTAGAGAGCAAAGAGGCATGAGATGAGTAAGGCTTGTAAGCTTCATTTGCACATAACACTTGTAGTTCTTTTCTTTAACGGAATAAAGGAGAGTTGAGGGAGAGTTTCCCTTGTAAACATTGTTGTTATTGGTTGCTTTGCTTGACCTTACTTGTGTTCATGTATGTTTGAGTGAGCGCATTCTCTAAAGTGTGCAGATAGTCAAGATAGTTGAGAGACTGTGGACAAATATTGCGGAAGTGAATTGCTGGCTAAGTCGGAGCTTAGCGCATCGCAGGATTGGCCGCATCATCAAAAAGACCCCTGTGACACTTGGTGTGTACACATACATACCATTTATATAACAGATAATATAAATAATATTTTTTTGTTAATGATTATTTTTACCTCGGCTAATATAATATAAATATCATGTACAATCTTTACCTAATAATTTTAAGACAAACTTACAATAAGATGAAAAAATAAAATTTCATAGCATCAAAATTAGAGGGTTATGTTATTTAACAATTAATTATATATTCTCTACAACATGTTCGGTAGTTTTAAAATAATAATAATAATAGAAGATGTTTTTTCAATTTGATGAAATCATATGTTTACAAAAAAAAAATCCGTAGTAAAATAGCAAATTAATTATGAGAATACGTTCATACTGATAAATAGCCATTGATATCAATAAATTAATGTATAACAATAAAATTCAAGATTAAATATACTAAATTATGTATGAAATATAAATAAAAAGAAATACAAATTAAATATATTAAATTATATATAAAATACAAATAAAAAATAAATACATACCTTTTGATTTATCATGAAATTTTTGTTATAATAGAATTGACTTTTTATCTATTTCCCACAGACGGCGCCAACTATTGATACCAGATTTCGTCACCTCATATCAACTAGTAAATTTATTTGTATGTGAGAAAAAACTCCCCTATTCCCTTTTCTTTTCTTTTTATATACTTATTAATTCTTTAGATTAATCAAAATATTAATTCTAGTCAAATTCTGATTGGAAATAATTTAAGATTTAGTGGAATTCTAATTAGAGATAATTTAGGATTTTGACTTACCTCTAATTTGGATAAGATATGACTTCTTCAAAAAGACTCATCCTTGGATCTGGGTATACTGCTTGGATTATATCCTTTATTTTAGGCATGTCTTCTTTAATATAGGTTCAGATAACTATTTTATCGGATTGATATGCAGGTAAAAATTGACTTAATTTGGATGTAAGAGAAGCTATCCAACATATGATTTTATAAGTTAAAATCAATTTATAAAAATAATAATAAAATATTTATTTTGTAATATTAAACTGACGGTAATTTTTATGAGATTAAACTAATAATTCTTTCCATCAATAAATTAAACCAATAATTTTTTTAACATTACATGGTTAAATATGAATTTTTTAACTAAAATCAATTTACAAATATTACAAATAAAAATTTATAATTAATATTTAAATTATTTTATTAATTTGGTCATCTTTTTGTTAATTTATGTGATGGTTTACGGGTAATGTGGTTTGCTATGGTGATCTAATAAATCATGTAAGTATTCTCTTTGCTATTCCACATTAACTGCTTCATAAAAATCTTATTGTCTCTAAAAAACTGCTATCAATACAAATATATGTTGCAAACTTTGAGTTTCTGAATAATTAAGGTCAGTAAAAATCTTATTTTTCATTAATATTTGTAGATTTGGTTTGTGCTTTTTGCGTTTGGAAAAATTGAGTACTGAGAGGGTGTTCGGTTGGAGGAATGGAAAGGAATACAAAAAAGAAAGGGAAAAGGAAAAGAATGAGGAAAGAAATAGTATTTCTTTCCTATCTTGTAACAGGGAATTATGGAGAATAAATAATTTATTTTATTTCTTTTAAATAAAAATACCCTCTATTTAAAAAATAGTTATATTTTTTAAATAACATTTTAATTATCTAATAATTTAATTTACTTTCTAAATTTTTTATATTAAAACATCAATATATTTAACAATTTATTATCATAAATTAAACAGTAAAAATTAAAAAATAAAAATAAGATCAATGCTAAAAACTAGACAAAATATGTACAAAGATTATAAATAACAATAAATTTTAATTTTAACCATAAAATTAGCTATAATCTACTTGATGAGTAACTTGTAAATTATAAACTAAATTTATTCTACAAGAAGTGAATGAAAAATCCAGCCACTTAAACCCATTATCCTGGTTATTTTCTTTTCTTTTTTTTTTATTTCATAGTAAATTTTTGTTAAAAATTAAAAAACGAAAAAAATAGTTATATCAATAATGATTTTTAGTATTAAAAAAACTAAAGTTATCAAATAAACTAAAACTCGCACATTTAGTGGGGTGGAAATCATGATTACTCACGCTTGGGAGACAAACCATAATTCTCCCTTTTGAAAGAATAATTAGTACTCCTTATGAATCCTTTGATGGCTTTCACAGATGTTAAAAATATTAATTCTTAACTAATATATCACTTTTTTTTCAAAATTCATTAATATATCACTTGATATAACTAAAATGACATTTCTTGAATTATTAAGAACCAAAGTGAGATTACTATTACTCTTTTGTTTGGAATATACCTTTTCACTCAATAAGCAAAAAATATGCTTACTGGTGAATTCAAGTTTCAACCATTGTTTACGAAACTAAATAACGCCTTCAAAATATTTTGACAATGTTAAACATTCTTTACTCAATCACATTTCATTATCATATGATCTTGATTTTTAATATAATACTAATAACATTGAAATACATTTTAATTTTTTAAGGTCTTTTTACACAATTAATGACTAGAAACTATTTTCATAGAAATTAACTGTAATTTATCAATAAAATAACCTTCAAAGTTACAACAAATAAACAATAATACAGGTGTAGAATTAGAGTAGAATCTAATAGATGACGTTAATCTCATAAGAGTTTTAAATTAGTATAGAGAATACTTATAATTTTTTATAATATTTTGACCCGTAATTTTAAAAGATAAAACTTTAGCCCTTAATTTATAAATTATCTTTAGAATTTTAACCCTCTTCAACTTTTTAATTTTGACATTTTAAACCCACAGGTTTCATTTCTAACCCCGTCATAATTTTTTAACTATTAAAATCACAATTATGTCAACATTGATTATATAGTACTGAAATAAAATTTCAAATTTTAAAAGCTTGTAAATCTATCCTACATTGTTATAATCATATCATCATATCATCCAAGCTATAAAACATATATAAATAAGTATTGAATAATTAAATTATTCACAAAATTATTTCTTTGGCGATCTCCCCAAGTTTGGTAACCCAATTACTTGTGGGCATGCTTTGTCCCCACCCAGCCTAACCCAACCCATGAAAATCACAATAGTCTTTCTTTTAACACATTAATAATTATTCAAATTTCCACAATCATATCCAAATTTCCACGAAGAGAGATTGATTTGGGTATTTATAATTATTTATTTGCACCAACTAAACTATGAATTGCATTTCCAATCCCAATAAATTAATCTATTAAAGACTAGACTTCTATTATCACTATTTTTTATATTACTTATTTTTATGAGAACATAACATAGGAGATAATTATACACACTATCACGTCAGTAATGAGAAAATTGAAATAATAAATATTTTTAAAATCATATATAAAATATTTAAACTTTTATTTATAAGATATATTTTTCTAATATTGACATTTTTTAGCTTTAAAATGTGAATGAATGATTTAGAAGGATAAAATGACACAAAAGCACAACATAAACACAATATAACATGTAAATGAACTTAAATTTTTCGAGATGAAATAGCATAACACGATATAATTTGAACCTATAATTTTAATCTTTTAATTTATTTTTAAGTTCTTTACCATTATATCTTATAAATAATTTTATGTAAGAAATTGTATTTATAATAAATTGTAACAATTTTTCGAGATGAAATAGGATTAGGAATTTGGAATAGATAATAAAGCTAGTTGCTAAACGTTAATGCAAAGTCCAAGAAGCTACCATCCCAGGCATATTCTTCCTGCAAATAGGAAGAAGTTGAAAAAAATAATATTATTATTTCGATGAAAACAATGAAAAAAAGTTTAATACTTTTTTTCTTGGTAGCTTAAATTTGAGAAGAGAGACGAAACAATATAATTTCCTAGTATAAACAATCTTTCATCAATTGGAAAATCATGGCCTCTTCTTCTTCTTTCACCAATATTATTCCTCAAATGAAGCACGATGTTTTTCTTAGCTATAGTGGTAAAGACACCCGCAATAATTTTACAAGCCATCTTTATGCTGCTTTATGTAGAAAAAAGATTGAAACTTTCATTGATAACCAGCTTAAGAGAGGAGGTGAAATTTCACCTTCTCTTTTGGATGCAATTGAAGGATCAAAGATTTCTGTTATTATTTTCTCAAAGCAATATGCTTCTTCAAGATGGTGTTTAGATGAACTTGTCAAGATCCTTAAATGCAAGAATAAGTATGGACAGATTGTAATACCTGTTTTCTATCATATTGATCCATCAGATATAAGAAATCAAACTGGGATTTTTGGAGATTCATTTTCGAAGCTTGAAAGACAATTTCAAGGAAGATTGGAGAAGCTGCAAAGATGGAGACTTGCTTTGAGGGAAGCTGCCAATATTTCCGGCTTTGACTCTCAAGTCATTAGGTAATGTTAATTTTCCTCTAGAAATCAAAGGAAACTTAATTGAGAAAATGTAATATGTGGTTCCAATTCTAAAATATAGATGTTTGAATTCAAAAAATATTTGATGCATCTAAAATTTACTTCAAAAACTGAAAGCTTATGGAAAATCAGTATTTATTACCAAATACAGTATGATCATCTATGTGAAGTATAAAACTATATATGCAGTATAGAATCAATTGATAGAAGAATAGATAGAACTCCAAAACTTTTCTTTCTTCTAAATATTTGTTTTGATTTCATTTGAGATAATAAAATCTTTACGGTCAAAATTTTAAGAAGAAAGAAAAACAGGATTTAAATTTAGTAGTTAATAACAATACTCAAACTACATTATTAAATTCTGTTCGTTAACTATCAAGCAAATTTTATAATTACTTCTTTTGATTAAGTTTTCCTAATTAACTCTTCATTGAATTAGCTATTTGGAATTAAAAATCCATTCTCTCTCGCCATCTTTGTATCTTTTTTTTATTTGTTGAAGATCTATTCAAACTTATTATCTCTCTTTCTTAAATATTTCTTAGGCCTGAATCTGAACTTGTAGAAGAAATTACCAAAAATATTTTAAAGAGACTTGATGAAATATCTCGAAGTGATAACAAAGAGTTGCTGGTTGGAGTAGATTCAAGCATTATGGAAGTCGAATCATTACTAGGTGTTGGGTCCAAACATGCTTACACTTTAGGAATTTGGGGCATTGGTGGCATAGGCAAGACAACAATTGCTAGTGCTATTTTCAATAAAATCTCTAGTCATTTCGAAGGATGTCTCTTTGTTCATAATGTTCGAGAAGAAACAGAAAAAACAAGCGGATTAACTCACTTGCAACGGGAAATTTTTTCTAGTTTATTAGAGGATGAAAGCATGAATATTGGCATTTCCAATAGAGGACTCAATTTTAAAAAAGAAAGACTCGGTCGCAAGAAGGTTTTAATTGTTTTTGATGATGTGAGCAGCTCAGAACAAATAAAATTCTTAATGGAAGGTTTTGACAGGTTCATGCGAGGAAGTCGAGTTATAATAACAACAAGAGATAAACAAGTGCTCAAAAATTATGGTGTGGATAACATATATGAGGTTAAGGCATTATTGTATGAATCTTCTCTTAAGCTTTTTAGCCAATATGCATTTAAAAAGAACTCTCCCAATATGGAATACTTGGAATTGTCAAATAAGATAGTAAAATATGCTCAAGGTATTCCATTAGCTCTTAAAGTGTTGGGTTGCTCTCTATTTGACAAGGAAGAAGAATATTGGCGAAGTACAATAAACAAATTGAAAACGAGCCCACATATGGATATCCAAAAGGTGCTAAAAATAAGTTATGATGGCTTGGATGATAATGAGCAAAATATATTTTTAGACGTCGCATGTTTTTTTAAAGGAGATGATAAAGATCTTGTGATGAGATTTCTTGATGCTAGTGGCTTCTTCGCAGAAAAAGGAATAAGTGATCTTGTTGATAAGTCTTTGTTGATTATATCAAACAAGAAGATAACAATGCATGATTTGCTACAAGAAATGGGAAGAGAAATTGTTCGGCAAGAGTCCATTAAAGATCCTGGAGAACGTAGTCGATTATGGTATCACAAGGATGTTTATGAAGTTTTGACCAAAAATACAGTGAGTACCAAATATACACTATCTTTTTGTATTTTCTATATTTATATGATTTTCCTTTGTCATTTTTTTAGAGAATTTTTTAAAATAATATTGTGCATATACCGAATATATATAGAAATTGACATAACAGAAATTTTATACACATTACATCTTATATAATGCGTCACTTGTTATTTTCATATTTGTATGGATTAACAATTGAGAATATGACTACTTAATTATATGCGTCAATTGTATAAATTTGATACTAATTCATGATATGTTATTGATTATTAGGGGACTAAAGCAATCGAGGGCATCGCTTTGGATATGTCTAAAATCAAAGAAATATACCTAGATCCCTTTAATTTGGCAAAGATGTATAAATTAAGACTTGTCAAATTCTATAGCTCAGTTCATGGACAAAACAAGATTAAGCTACATCATTTTCAAGGCTTGGAATCTATTTTTTCTGGGCTAAGATATCTTCACTGGCATGGATACCCATTGAAATCGTTACCATCAAATAGTCATCCAGAGAATCTTATTTCACTCGAAATGCCTCATAGCAATATTCAACAACTTTGGAATGGTGTCGAGGTATGTGTTAATACTTTATATGACAAGATTTTGATATAATAATTTGCAAATATATATCGTATTATGCTAATTATTTATATTGATCAATTTTACTTTTTTCCTAGCAGCATCTTGGTAAGTTGAAGTATATAAATGTGAGTAACTCCAAGCACCTAATAAAACTTCCAAACCTCTCATTGGCTCCAAACCTTGAGAGCTTGAACTTAGAAGGCTGCACGAATTTGATTGAAGCTTCATCTATTCAATATCTAAATAAGCTTGTTATCTTGAATCTAAGACAATGCCAAAGCCTTGACACTCTTCCTGCATCCTTCGAGTATCTGTCCAGAGTAGTTAAATTAAATCTTGAAAATTGTTCAAGGCTTGAGAGTCTCCCGAATAGCATATGTAAGTTGAAATCTCTTCAACATTTTAATCTATCTGGTTGCTCAAAACTTAAGAGATTGCCTGAAGAAATTGGAGGTTTAGAAGCTTTGAAAGAGCTGAAAGCTGAAAGAACTGCAATAAGAAAAGTACCTTCCTCAATTGTATGTTTGAGCAATCTTAGTAGATTGTCTCTGAAAAGAGATGTGGATCAGCCATACATGAATCTTCAATTGCCTCATAATGTCTTAGGCTTGCACGTTTTGACAAGTTTGAAACTTTCTAATTGCGGCATCATGGAATTACCTGAAAATTTGGGCCAATTATCGTCGCTGAAAGTTTTGATTCTTGATGGAAACAAGTTTGAGCGAATACCAGAAAGCATTGTACATCTTTCCAACTTGTCTTCACTTGACATAAGTTATTGTGATAGGCTTCAATCCCTACCAGAGCTTCCATGTGATATAAGTTATATACAAGCACAATATTGCACGTCATTGCAATCATTAAGAAGTTTATCAATTCTGTTCACACCAACTTCACGGAATTCACAAGAATTTAACTTCACCAACTGCTACAAATTGGATCGAAATGCCTTAAAAAAAATACTCAAGGATGCTGTACGAAAAATTCAAGTTATGGCAACTGAATGGAGAAAAGAAAATGACAAGGTTTTTCCCTTTACTCTCTTTGTTTGTATATGAAATTATTTAAACTTAATTTTTTTCCCGTAGCTATAGGTTTTGTTATAATTTCATTTTGTGTTGCATATCATTTAGGTTATTATGTCTTGTGTTGGTGCTAAAAAAAATTTATTAATTAATTTTTTTTGGCTAAATGATGATAAATATTATGATGAAAAAAAAACAAGACAACAAAATTGTCTAAATATTAATTTCACGATCAATGTTAACAATTTATGATCACCATATATTCTCTACATGTTTTCTCTCAAGTAAGAAACTTTTTTATATGCTAATCTACTCGACCACCGAAGATATTTTTTTAATTATAGAATACCATTGTATTAGCTCAATTCTAGAAATTATTATTTGTTTTCATTTCCTTTTCTCTATATCTTTTGCCTTTAAGTATACAAGTTTGGTATATTATAGTAATATTCAAGCAAGAATTTTTCTTTTTCCTTTTTGTTGAACAGGAATCATATGAAGTGCCACCGAGTGCTTCTCTAAGTTTTCCTGGAAAAGAAATTCCAGGATGGTTTACCTTTAAGAGTTCAGGATCTTCTATAACACTAAAGCTTCGACCAGGTTGGTTTAATGACAACTTCGTTAGCTTTGCTCTATGTGCTGTTGTAGTTTCCCGACGTTACTATTGTAACACTGGTTATTTCTTTCGAATTTTCTGCGAATGCGAGCTAAAATCATCAGAAGACAAAAATCGTTCACATCTTGCTTCTGGATATTTACTCGGATCAGCCGATGGTTGTTGTGGACCTTATTTTTTTGGTTCAGATCATGTCTTTCTAGGATATGATTTCAATATGTACTCTGACAATGGTGGATGTCGTGGTTCTTTTTACAACTACACGTTGGCTACCATCAAGTTTTATATTGATGATATTTATGGTTATCCTGAATATTATAGTCAAGTAACAAAATGTGCAGTTCGTTTGTTGTATGCAGAGAATTGTGGAGAATCTGGTGGAAGCTTTAGTTCTAATGATAAGCAAGAGGAACCACAATCCAAAAGACAAAAGTTTTTCAAAAACTCGTCGTGGGATTGGTTCGATTTTCTTTAGACAGAAGTGTTTTTTTTTTAGATTTTGTTTAGTTAATTAGCTTCTTTATTAAGTAATTAATAGTGTTGATGGAGTATGTACAGGACAAGCACAATTTACTTAATGCATTGAATCAATTACATCACTTTTTGTATAGGCAAATAAAATAATTACCTTGAACAATGCACTTACATTATATAACATGTACCCTCATCAATAGCCGCTAAAATTTAGTTTATTGGACTGATAATTAGTCTCAATGACTATAAAAGTATTTATTAAAATACTAATTTATTAAAATATAATAATTATACCCCTATTAATAATAGTTATTTAACAATAATACATATTAAATTTTTAAAATTTAGATCAACGACAGATCTCGTGCTGGATTGACTATTCCTACGCATACTAAAATTAGTTTCAATTAAACTATTTAATGATGCATGCAACATGCATATACCACACAATAGTCTACAGAATCAAAACCATACTCTGATACGAAACTGACAAGACCCGCCCCAACCCTTCTCGAGAGTCTGGGACAAATCCTGCTAAATATTTATAGTAGATACCTATCATTTTCATAAACATCTCATAATAACACTTATAAATAAAAAAAATGGCCTTAGGCCTCTATTATTAACATATATTGAGACTCCATGTCTCGTCACACATATATACATATTCACATACACACATAATATGTTCAAAATGTTTCATGCAGCATACGTAGAGTGGTCTCAATCTCATTTATAAAACTGCACCCTGCACGAAATCCTGCGTGACCTGGGGAGAAATGGGAAAAATAGGGAAAGGAGTGAGCTTGCGACTTAGTGAGTGGACATAGTTTTTAAAGAAAATATGTTTTCATACAACCACTATACGACATCCTAAAATCGTACATAAATTAAGCATCACTTACACATTAAAAATGCATATCATTGCAAATAGTTCATACAACACCCAACTAGTACCCGGGGATATCATGCTTGACGGGATCCCAACGCCCAAGCGGGAAAAAATCATACTTAACCCGGTAGCCTCGTATCATCGCCCGGGGAGCTCACATTCATATAGATATATTTTCATGGGTCCCAAGGACCTTACTATATAATATTTGAGAATGGGTACTTGTGGGGTGTTTCAAGCAAACACAACTAATATTCAAACATAAAACAATCACTTTCATGCAATCACTGAACATCATGCATAATTTAAATACTATGTAACATACAACGCAATCTAACTCATTAATAAACAGCTCGATCATGCTGTATTAAATATTTAAACATAATATAAATTTATAATATTTTAAAAATATCTCTACTCACAACTCAATCGCTCAATCTCTGGAAATTTCGGGGTCTCCTGAGTTTCTTACCACCACACTGCTATCTAAAAACACATAATTCAATAGTTTACCGTTAAAACTAATCCAAAACCTTATACGTATCACAAATACAACAATAAAACTACTTTAATTCCATAAATATACTATCCACAAAGTTCTTGGACATCAATTCAACTTCCCAATACCTTTTCCTGCACAATTCCCTTTTTCCTACAAATGATTTCCGTTTATTTTTTTCCCTTTTCCCTTTTTTTTTTCTTTTCCTTTTCTTTCCTTTCCTCTCTTCCTCTCGAATTCAATTTGCTTTTGTTTGATTTCCTTTTCAATTTGACTTCTGAAAACGAAAACAAAACATGTATATATATATACACCGTCTCACCGCTTTAATTTATAAATATTATTTAATTATTATTTTTTTTCCTTTTGACACCTAATTGCTTAGATGTCTCACATTACTCCTAAGCTAAGAAGAAACCCCAACAAAAACCTTCTAAAAGGCATGGAAAGACAAAATCTGGAAAAGAAAGAACAACGGCCCAAATTTCCTATTTAAGGCAAAAGAAACAGAAGTCTCTAAAACCTAGGCCAAAAAGCTTCAATATCCTAAACAAAAAGAAAGGATGAAGAGCGAAAAACATACCGGAAGTAGCAGGCGACGAGAAGCTTGGATGGAGAAGTAGTAGCAGCGATAGAAAATGAAGGGATTTAGTAGAAAAGAAGGAACGACAACAAAAGTAAAGAAGAACCTGTCCCTTCCTTGTATCTATATATATACCTGAGGAAAAATCCAAATTGTTCAATGCATCTGACGAAAGACAAAGGGACATGTGGCAAATGAAGGGGTGCAACGTTTGATTAGACGTGACAGTTGAAATGACAGGCATTTATTCCATTTAAAAAAGCACGATCCCACGATTTCCAATGAGCCCTTAAATAGAGGCGGCACCGAAAATACATTTTCAAATTCAAAAATTTTCCCACCTTACCAACATCAGTACGATTAGACGATAAGTTCTCAAATTTCTCATCCACGCCTAAGAAATTTGAAAACTAGGGGGGTTTGTGTTGGGGGTAGGTTCATGCCGAGATAAAAATAAAAAGTGCACGTGCATCTCTTGAAAACTCTGACAAAAACTGACAGGACGCCAAGGGAATAAAATAGGAAAAAACTGTAACAACGAAGGCACGATAGGAATATCACCAACTGGCACCTGCACAGCGCCATAATGGCACCCAGATGCCTTCACCCTTTTTTCACCTATATAAACTCAAAGGTTATTCGAGAGAATGGGGTTTTTTTTGAAGGATTGCTTCTTCTCATGTTTTTTTAAAATTCAAAAAGGCTTGTTTTGCTATAGAGCTTCATTTCTAACTTGATCGTCGGAGGGGTTTCGCCGGCCAACAACGCCAACGCCCACTAACTTTTTTTTGTCTAGGATAGGTTCAGAGAGCCAATCGAGAGACAAGTCACTTCCCATGAAGTAAGAAATATTGACTGTTGACCAGGTCGGCACTTATCATTGGACACAAGTCGGTAAGCTCGATCACAGCATCAACACTTACATAACAGTAAGATTTACCTTTTTTTGTGATCTCAAAAAGATATCAAACCAGGTCGGCACTTATCATTGGAATAGATGATATCAAACATGTAGCTTTCAAATGGGATACTTTTATTTTAGTCCCTAACGTTTTAGGTAATGTCACTTAGGTTGCTACGTTTCATATATTAGATAAAAAAAGTCCTTAACTTTTTTGAAAATCATCACTTTAGTCCCTAATATTTTGGTAATGTCACCTAAGTCCCTTGACCAAATTCCATCCATTTTAGCCATTAGTTAATTCTCAATTTATCCCTCATAATATAGTAATATTTAATTTAACTTTAACCTTTTATAAAAATCATCATATTACTCCTCTATGTTATTTTTTTATATTTTTATTTTTAACAACTAAAAAAATAAAATCATATTTTTATAAAATTAATTAATAAAAATAACTCTTTATTATTTATTCTTCCTCACCGTTCTTCTCTATTTCTTTTTTTTCATTATTCTTCATTTTTAATGTCTCTTTTTCTTCTTTTTTTTATCAAGGAGAAATTACAATAAATTTAAAATAAATTGAAATTAGTTATTTAATTTTTTTAATCAAACAAAAAAAAATATATAAATAAATTAATTTATTCAAATCATATAATCTTACTAATAAAATCAATTAATTTAATTTATACAAAAACTAAAACCCACAAAATTTCTCTTTGAAATTTATCCTAAAAGCAATTTATTTACTTACTCACTAAAAATATTAATTGAAATTAAATTAAATATTACTATACTAAAGAATTATTTTTATTAATTTAAGTTTATAAAAATATGATTTTCTTTTTTTTAATTGTTAAAAAATAAAAAAATTAAAAATTAACATAGAGGAGTAATATAATGATTTTCATAAAATTTAGAACTAAATTAAATATTACTATATTATGAGGGATAAATTGAAAACATCTAACGGCTAAAATGGATGGAAGTTTGGTCAAGGGACTTAGGTGACATTTACTAAAATGTTAGGGACTAAAGTGATGATTTTTGAAAAAGGTAAGGATTTTTTTATCTAATATGTGAAACGTAGCAACTTAAGTGACATTGCCTAAAAGGTTAGGGACTAAATTCAAATTACCCCGCTTTCAAACTATAGTCGGAAAATAAATCCTGAGGGATACGAGACTCAACAAGTATTTCCTGAATCCTATCTTCAGAATCCTAATCTAAAATTGGTTTCCTAGCCTTGAAAACTAACATGCAAAGAAATTAGTAAATCGAATCAATATAATAAACCCAGGCATCACGATCAATCCATTAAAATTATGGAATAAAAATTTATGTATAATAAGTAAATAAATAACAATGAACCAAACATGTATCATAACAAGGCTAAAAGAAACCTTCTGTACAAAAAGAAGCAGGAATCGAGTACTCTATGTCACCAATCCTCACTTTTTGACCCCATTCCCCACCAACAAAAAACCATCGGTCCTTTTATGACTTGTTAGACTTCCGAAAAATCGGGAACTAGTCTCTCATTCTTTGATCTTGAAGCAAGATAGTAGAAGCCGGGATTTGTTTTAGGACCAGCCCTTACTTGGTATAATTGTCGAAAATCTAAGAAAGATGGCTGATCACAACCAATCTTTTGCCATAAAGCGTACATACTAACAAGACTTCTCCAAGAATTCAGAATTAATTGGTAGGGAACCAAGTTCAGCTTACTTAGCATCTTAACAAAGTAAGGCTGGAAGGGAAGCCGTAATCCCAACTCAAACAGAACCTCAAATGCAATTACCTCCCCATCCCAAGGCTGACTAGCCTTCTCGCCTTTATTTGGTAACTGCATAGTAACTGAAGTTGGTACATCATATTTGTTTCTTAATCTCCCAAGTGTGGACTTCCTAATGGATGATCGAATCTAATCTAGCTCAAAGGAACTCTCCCGAGTATAGTAGGTAGGAACCCTATAGCGAAGTGGTACTGACTCCTTGGTATTTGATGACTTAATTTCGGCATTAAAGCTACTTGACCCTTCCACAACTCAGCCAATGTTCTCTAAGGGCCAACATTGATTAGCACTCATAGTTTTATTATAGCTATCACTCGATAATAAGACTTGTTGATTGCCCTTTTTCTTCCTAATTGGGTTCCTTTGGTAAACTTCTAGCACATCATTCTGAGTGGCAAAATCCAAATGATTCCAAGCCTCCCAATCCGTAAAAGATGACCCAGAAACGGACAGTAGCAAAGTCATACAAAACAAGAAAAGAGATAACAAAACCCAACCACAATCACACTAGTTAAGATCAATGAAAATTGCTTTACCAGTACAAAGGTTTTTTTTTTTACAAAAAAAAAAAAAAGGGAAAGAAAGAGTGATTGTGAACCAAATGACGTAAACGATTGGAATAATGAAAAGTGTAGAGAGGGCATAAACAAAATGACAATATAATTGGTAATGAAAGATGGAAGAGAGGGGTACATGTGCATAGAGAAAGCAAGCGGCTAAGGGAAGAACAATGTAATAAAAAAAAAGAAAAAAAGAGAGGGGGAAAAAGGGCCTTTTATTTTTCTTCTCTCAATAGCTTAATTGTAACAACAAAGCAACCAGAAATTGGTTTCCTCAAAAGCAAAATTTGAAATTTGAAAAAGCCTAGTTGACATCACTGCCTAAACCCTGCTACCTAAACCATAAATGCCTGTCCTTTATGAGCTCTTAGGAAAACGACCCCTTAAAGAGGAAATAAGGGGTTTCGAAAGTTTTCGGGGTTGGAGTTAGAAAGCCTAGCCGAAGTTGAATCAAGTTTCAATAGTAGTTAACTACTACTGAAACTGGGGGACTCCATGTTAGAACTAATTTTCCGACTTGACACATAAGATCTAACTCCCTTAGGCAACGATAAAAATAGGTCCAAACAAAAGCCCACAGTAGATAAATGTAAGTGAAGGTCATGTATCTTGATAACACTTAGCATGAAGATCATTGGTACCGATATCTAAATGTACCGACATCCATTGTTAGGCTATTCAACTTGAGGGAAATAGGCCCAAAAAACAAATGTAAAAAAAATCATAATTTCAATCTAACTAAAAAACCTTATTAGATTATAACTAAAACTGTTATTCATACTGAGAGAAGGAAAGCAACAAGTATAAATAAACTTGATAAAATAGTAAGGCACTTTTTCTCACAACATATAAATTTATTCGTTAGGATTAGATAACCAAAATCTGGTATCAACAATATATATTATTAATGAACTATAAAATAATATTATATTTATTTATTAAAGTATTTTTTGATAAATATATTATATTTGATTAAATTTTTAAAAATTTAATAATAATTTTTGTTAAAGAACTATTACTTATAAGGGTATAATTGTCGTTAGCATTAATAAGTACAATAAACCAATTTTAGCACCATATGTCCTTTTTTCTTTTTTAAATCTGGAGTCCTTCTATAGTACCCGGGAAAAAATTTTCAGTATTGATAACGTAATAAATGTGAACCATTAGATGAGATCAATGGTCCATAATTTTTCTTTTTTAAAAAATATTAATTTAATTTTTAAAATTTTTTTTTTAAGTTACCTGTTGTATAAGTTTCTTTTGACTCAATCAATCTCAACAAGTTTTACGGTATTTTTCAATTTCTTTTTTACTTTTAGTTAATGTCAAACTTTTCTCTCTTTATTTTTGTTGAAGATTTCGGAATATAATCAATTAAAGTGAGATTTTTTTTATTCTATTTTATTTTTTTATTTATTAAAATCAAATATTATAGTTTAAAAAGATGGTGTGAATTTTTTTTTAGAAAATTTTATCTCTTTATAGTTGAAGATTACGATAAACCTGTTGGATTAAAAAAATAATTTAGTATCTATTGATTTGTTTGGTTGTAGAGTTTTATCTGTTTGTAATTAAGTAACCTATTGGATTAAATATTGAGTTAAATTATTAAATGAGATAACTTGTATAAAAGACATAATGCTTATAAACGTTTAGATTAAAAATTAAAAAATATAAGCCGATATGAAATAGTAAAATTGAACATTAATTTCATAAATTCAACATTAAAAATATAAATGAACTAAGAAAAATATAAATTAACGTGAAATTATAAAATGACAATAATATGGTTGTAAAAAAATAAAAAAATTAATTGTGACATAAACCATATAAATGCACATAAATATTGTAATCTTGACATAAAAAATTAAATTACAATGTAAAATTTGTATGTAAGACAAATACTTCTAAATATATAAGTCAATATAAAATGGTAAAATTGAATATCAGTTTTATAAATTCAACATTAAAAATATAAATAAACTTAAATAAATGTAAATTAACGTGAAATTATAAAATGACAACAACATAGTTGTAAAAAAGCTAAAAGAATTTTAATTGTCACATAAAATGTATAAATGCACATAAAACTTATAATCTTGATATAAAAAATTAAATTACAACGTAAAACTTGTATGTAAGACATAATACTTGTAAACGTTAAAATTAAAAATAAAAAAATATAAGCCAACATAAAATAGTAAAAATAAACATCAACTTAAAAATTCAACATAAAAAATGTTAATAAACTGAGATAAATATAAATTAACATAAAATTATAAAATGACAACAACATAGTTGTAAAAAAATCAAAATAATTTTAATTGTGACATAAAACATATAATGCACATAAAACTTGTAATTTTGATATAGAAAATTAAATTACAACGTAAAATTTATATATAAGACATAATACTTGTAAACGTTAAAATTAAAAATAAAAAAATAAGCCAACTAAAATAGTAAAAATGAACATCGACCGGAATATGACCATTGCCCCCCTATGTTTTTGGTTAATTAACCAAATTACCCCTTAGTTTCAAACAATTACCCGTTACGTCCTACCGTTTGGTTGACTGACGAAAATTTATTGAATTTACTAAAATACCCTCAACTTTTAACTTTACAAATAAAGTAAGTCCTGATTTATAAAATGTAGGTCCCACTAGTAGCCATTTAAAAATAAAATATAAATTTTAAATAAGATATTATTTTAATAATATTAAATTATACTTATTATAAATTGACATAAATAGCCCTCAAAAAATTAAAAAATCAAGTTCTCAAAATATTTTTGTTTAAATTAATTAAATTCATTAAATTACCTAATTGCCCTTAAAATATTAATTTTTTCGTCAGTCAACCAAACGGTAGGACGTAACGGGTAATTTTTTGAAACTAAGGGGTGATTTGGTTAATTGGCCAAAAATATAGAGGGGCAATGGTCATATTCCCGAACATCAACTTATAAATTTAACATAAAAAAGTCAATAAACTGAGATAAATATAAATTAACGTGAAATTATAAAATGATAATAAAATAGTTATAAAAAAATCAAAGAAATTTTAATTGTGACGTAAAACGTATAAATGCATATAAAATTTGTAATATTGATATAAAAAATTAAATTACAACGTAAAACTTGTATATAAGACATAATAGTTATAAAAAATATAAGCTAGCATAAAATAGTAAAAATGAACATCAACTTATAAATTGAATATAAAAAATGTAAATAAACTGAGATAAATGTAAATTAACGTAAAATTGTTAAATGATAATAATATAGTTGTAAAAAAATCAAAAAAATTTTAATTGTAACATAAAACATATAAATGTATATAAAACTTGTAATCTTGACATAAAAATTTAAATTACAACGTAAAACTTATATGGAAGATATAATATTTGTAAACGTTAATTAAAAATTAAAAAATATAAGTCAACACGAAATAGTAAAGTTGAACATTAACTTCATAAATTCAACATTAAAAATATAAATAAACTGAAATAAATATAAATTAACATGAAAATTTAAATAAAACAAAATAAATAAAAATATAACATAAGAATTGTAAATCAATATTCTACTTGTAATCCTATTATATAAAATTAAATTTTGTGAAAAAAAGTACAATACACGTAAAATTATTAAATTATTTACAAATTTTATATAATTTGATATAATAATAATAATAATAATAATAATAATAATAATAATAATAATAATAATAATAATAATATAAACAAAATATTTGTAACACATAAACATGTTTTTTAATATATATTTTTTCTAAACGTATGAGTATGCTTTACAAAAAATGATTATTGATGCTTTTATTTATTTCAATTATTTAAATTATTTTATTTTATATGTGTACTAATTGATTTTTTTCGCATTCTTCTCTTTTTCTTTATGATTGCATGATATTAAATAAAATATCATTTTATAAATAGTAAATATCAGTAATTTAATAATAACAGTCATATTATGCCAAATTAAATTTGCATTACATGTGATTAAGATTTCTAGCAATATCATTTTATTTTTTTTAATTATCCATTTCAAAATTTCTTGTTTATATATGTTTGTACATTAAATATATACTTTTTCCACTTACAATTTATCAATTTCAAGATATTCTAATTTTTTTAAAATAATGCAATGTTAGTTATAAGATTATTTTATTATACTTATCATTCTCAAATATTATAATATCGTTTACATATTTAAAATAACATATATTTTTTATTAATTTATATAAATACAATAATCATGATTAATATATAAGATGTGTCTTATTTTCTAATATTGATTTCTGAGTTGTAATAATTTATGTTATTAATAATAATTTTTTTAAAAAATAAAGAAAGTATAAATTTTTATAAATCCAAATTAATATTTTTTAAATACATTATTTCTAATATGCATAATACATTATTTACCATTAACTTTTTTTACTATAATATATAATTTTGTATTTCAAATATATTTCTAAAAATAAATTATAACAAAATAAATTAAATATATTAAAAAATAAAAAAGAAGAAAATAATCTTTTACCTGAATAATAGGTTAATTTTGCATGTTACTTGTTAAGTAGGTTAATTATTATTAATATAAAATGAATGGTTTAGATTCAATTTTAAAATCTAAAGGTTAATAAAAATGAGTTATTGATACTAGGATAAAGTATCCCAGTATCATAGAATTTTCCTTAAATTTGTTATATTAATTAGGGAAAATGCCCATTATTTCCTAAGGTTTGGGATAACTATCTACTTTTCCCTAAGGTTTGAGAAATACATGTTACTTTTCTGCCTCCATTTTTCTTCCGACTTTACCCTTACATAAACCATCTTGAACTGTCAAATCGAACCATTATTTTAAAATTCAAAATTAGGTATTATTATGATTAATGTGTCTAACATTTCCTACATTAAGCATGGATATTTAATATATATATATATATATATATAATCATAATTTTTAGTTTAAAATAATTTATTTTATTTCAAATAATTTATAAAAATAATATTAATAAAATTATTTCTAAATTAAACTTATTCCTAAATTAATGGATAAGTTATGTTTAAAATAAGCTAATAATCAAAATTATATAGGTAGTAATTTAATTATAAAAAATTTATTTTAAATAAAATAATTTTAAAATTTTCAAAAAATATATTTAATTTTTATATATAATAATAATTATTTAATTTTTAAAACCTTCTTTTTTAAAAATTTAAAAGTTATATTTAACTTCTAAATATAATTGTTATTATTTAACAATTAGATAATAATATAAATTATATATATGTAATTTTAATTATTAAATCAAAATTATTTTAAACTAAAAAATTATAAATTGTTATATATATATATATATAACATTAAATATCCATTCTTAATTTAGGAATAGTTAGACACATTAATCAAAATAATATTTAATTTTTGAATTTTAAAATAACCATTCAGTATGGCAGTTCAAGTTAGTTTATGTAAAGATAAAGTTGAAAGAAAAATGGAAGAAAGAGGTAACGGATATTTTTCAAACCTAAGAAAATTTAGGTGGTTGGTCAAAACTTTAAGGGTAATTTATATTTTCTCTAATTATAATAATAATAGGTCTAATTTGTCAAAGTGAGATTATTATTTTATTAAAGTTAAGGATAGAAATTTTATTACTCAAAATTGATTTTAAAATGTTACGTTGAACTTAGGATTTTCCCCTCGAATCTTTTAGATAGTTGCAATGGCCAATAACAGTAGGGGAGATCAGTGATAATATGTAGAAAAATGATTCATAAATGATAATATGATAAACCTTAGGGGAGGTATATGATATCAACTCAGGCAAGACCTCCGCCAGAAAGTTGCAGGGTTAAGAATAATTTAAAAAATAAAAAAAGTTTCAAAATTAAATTGTTCTACATTTAAGATTAATTAATAGAAGATTATAATTTAATTAATGTCCGATCACATGACAAGCCAAACGACATTCACATTGTGGAATTCATGAAATAATAATATATAGTTATAATTATAATAATCATATTGCATGCGTCTTATATATATAATATTAAAAAGACTTAAAAAAATGTTATTTAAAATAGTTCAAATAAATTATGCTTGCTTGCCGATTGTCCTACAAATTTTTAAAGGAGAATTAACACATACCTCTTCTGAAGTTTGAAAAACTTACACTTAAATGAAAGGTTTGAAAAAATTTACACTTACTTCTCCTAGATTGTTAAAAGACCGTTAGAATTAAGGGTATTTTTGAACATTATTACTTTTAACTTATTATATAATTAATTCTCATAAAATATCACATTATTGTTCATATAACAATATTATTTTACATAACATGAATTATTCTTATTTTCTATAATTTTAAAAAAATTCTGAATTTATAATTGATATTTAAAATTTTTATAAAATAAATTTGGTATATTCATATATTCATTTAATTAAATTATATTTTATATTATTTTTTGTTAACTGAGTGCATATACACATGAAATAAGTATAATTTTAAAATTGTTATTAACTTAAAAAAATTTATGATTGTGATAAATAATAATATTAAACATGTAAATTCTATTTATAAATTAATGTAATAGTATTATTTTGTTTACATATATCTTATATGTTTTTTTATATAATTTATTTTAAAATTTTACCTTTATAACTTAAAATCTTGAATGATTAATGAACAATAATACAATATTTTATAAGAATTAATTATCTAGCAAGTTGAAAAATGATTAAATTGATAAAATATTTAAAATACCCTTAATTCTAAGGGTCTTCTAACAGTCAACTAACAGTCTAAAAGATATAAGTGTGAGTTTCTTCAAACCTTTCATATAAGTGTAGATTTTTTAAACTTAATTTTTAAATAATAGCTTCTAGAAACTATACACAAATTTTTATATTGATATTGCGACTATACACAAATTTAAATCATCATCAATTATATATATATATATATATATATATAACACAATTAATGCTGCAACAAATTAATTAATTGTACTTGAATTTTCATACATGGCCTCGTCTGTTGAGGTTTAATTAATTTGCTTTAATAAATAAATAAATAAAAAGTAAAGAAATAAAACTTTAACATTAATTTCGTACTAAAAAATAAATAATTAAGTTAAATAAAATATATTATAATACAAAACTTATGATTATATTATAATTTAAATAAAATATTTTATATAATTAAAAATATATATTATTATATTATATTATTAATGCGTTTTAAAATAATATTATTATTTATTTTATTAATGTATTATAGATAACGTATTATTTTTTTTTAATTTTTAAAATTTAATAACTTTTTTTATTAAATAACTATTATTAAAAAATATAATTATCTCCTTTTATAAATTGAGATTTTAATAAATATTTTTAAAATTATTAGAACAATCATCTAATAACTCAAAATTTAAAGACTTATAAATCTTTTATCATAAATTATATATAAATCACACGGTGGATTACTAGTTTCGGGGGTGTTCACACCTGCCTTTTGTGTATGTATTCATGATGGAAGAAAGATTAATTGACTAATTAATAATTGAAAAATGAAATACGCCCGATTCATAACCTAGAATTATGTGCGTATATATATTTATATATATTCATTAATTGACTAACTTTATTATAAACGTAATATGTTTAAATTAATTTTTTAATTATTGAATATAAAATTAACAAGTAAACCTTATTCACATTGGAGGTAAACTTTAGAATTTAGATGCAAGAATTATAAAATAATTTCATATAGATCCTTAATATTTCAATAAATATCACTTTAGTTGGAAAGTTTCACTTATTAGATATAATAGTTTCTAACTTTATTAAAAATCATCACTTAAGTCCAAATTAGTTCGGTTAATGTTAATTAGGTTTCTTGTCCGTATGTTCGTCAGTTTTTAACCACTAGTGAGGTGGATTAATTTTTAATTTAACTCACCTAATATTAATAATCTTTAATTTAACTGGAAATTTATGAAAATTATCGCATCATTCTCATATCTTAACTTTCATCCTTTTAATAACCAAAAATATGAAATTGTAATTTTATAAACCTAAGTTAATAGAAAATAATTTTTTATTTTTTTCCATGTCTTCCTCTGTTTCTTTTTTTTATTCTTTTTTTAATCTTCTCTTAGTTTTGTTTTTTTTTTTTGGATCTAAGAGAGATTAGAAATAAAATTAGAGTTTGTTTATAGAGAAAAAAATGTTTGGATTTGAGTTTTTTTTGTAAGTTTCAATCAATTGATTCATTTGTTAAGATTATGAAATTGATTTTGACTTATAAGATTATAAAATCAATTTAATTTGAATAACTTAATTTTATTGTGCATTAGTTTTTTTTTGTTTAAATTGAAAATATCAAATGACTAATTTTAATTTCTTTTAATCTTATTGTAATTTTTCTTTGATAAAAAAAAAATAAGTAGAGGAAGAGATTGGGAAGAAGAAGAAGAAAGAAAGGAAAGAAATTGAGGGGAAAGATGAGGAAGAAAAAAATATAGAATTAATTAATTAATTTTATAAAATTATAATTTTATCTTATAAAAGTTAATATATGGATGATATCATGAATTTCATAAATTTTAAGATTGAAATAAAAATTATTTATATTATGTGGATTAAATTGAAAATTATTCCTCCTTACCGACGGCTGAAAACTGAGAGAAGTTTGGTCAAGTTATTTAACAAACATTGACCAAAACAATTTGCATCTAAGTGACGATTTTCAATAAAATTAGCAACCTCTGTATTTAATGTGTAAAATATGTTAATCAAAGTGATAATTTTTAGAATATTAAGTATCAAAATATAAATAAAACCATAATTAGTTTATAAATTAATCAAACAACTTATGAATTAATTACTGATCTAGTGGGCTCTATTTGGCGAATTCCACATTTCTACAGATTTAAATAACAAATTAGTTAAGAGGTAGCCTTCATCTCAAACTCATCTCTTTGTTAAAATATTGGGCAAAAATTAGGTGGCCAAATAAATTATGAATTTTATATACACATATGAATACCATTTCATGTATTCTTAGAAAGAAGGGCATCCATGTTGAAACTACACAGATTTTTATATTGAACAAAAAAGGAAAGCAATGAAAATTAATTAGGTAGCAAAATGATTAAGTAATTAGCTGAAAATTAAAGGTCTTCTAGTTTGTAGTGGTTGAAGGGACGAAATGTCATTGTCTTGTACTAATTGTATTTTTGAAGAATTTTAAATACATATTCTTTTTTTCCTATTCAATGAATTTTTAATGAATTTACTAAAATATTCGTATCATGTCCTTATCCTTATCCAAGTGGTGAAAATCATCTTTTATCTCTGTCTATATATATGAAAATTTTCCATGAATTTGCTGCATACCAGTTAGCTAATTAATCCAATTATTACATCCTCATCCTTCTAGCTAGATTGAAATGGGTCACCTTGATTCGTTTGGCAGAGAAATCAATCAAGTAGACATTTATTTCTCTTCGCATTCAATTTTTCATGCTTTTTATTTCCAGCGAACGTGTTCTATGTATTTATCTTCAAACGTATCCTAAACTAAATGTCCATCTAATCATGATATATATTATGCATCATTTGGTTAATATATGAGATAATATATATGTTTAATTATGTATATATGTCTTATGAACCATTCATCATCATCATCAGGTTCTGTTTGAAGGGAATTCATGCGTGAAGAAAGTTATATTTAACAGACCTCGCAAATTAAACAGCCTCACATATGCCATGGTAAAGTTTATTTATTCGGATATCATCAGCATATATGCAAAGATGCACTTTAATAACATTTGAGTTGCTGCCAGATTCCATTAATGTCAAAGAAGTTGAAAGAATATGAGAACGATCCTACAGTCAAACTCGTGATTTTAAAGGTTTGGAATACTTACTGCATGTATATGTGGGTGTGTGTGTAATATTAGTTGGAACATAATATCAATTGCAACAATTAATTTTTGACCAGGGAAACGGGAAAGCCTTTTGCGCCGGCGGAGATCTTGCAGCATATTATAAATATATGACTGAAGGTGAGTTTGCTGCATTTTTCAGCTTAATTAATTATTTAAATATCTTTATATTAATTATTACAAATGGATTGATTGAATTATCAGGTCATTGGACATTTGGTACACTTTATTACAAGAAAGAACTCATCCTCGCCCATTTTCTTGCTACATACAAGAAGCCCTTGGTATATATATAGATCTTGATTTTTTTTCATTTTATAAGTAATTTTGATCTCACAAATTTATATATGCTTCCAATGCCTGTGAACTCATACTTAATTTTCTTCACTAATTAAAAAATTCAAATTTAACCAAATAAAAGAAATATTATTGAAGGTCGCACTTATTGATGGAACTGTGATGGGAGCTGGTGCTGGACTATCCATGTATGCACCATTCAGGATTGTAACCGAAAATACTGTATGCATGCTTGCTCTATCTTTTCTTTTTATTATTATTATTGTTGTTGTTTATTATTATTATTATTCAAAAAAGAATAATACATTAATTAATTAATACATAAACTAATTGACAGGTATTTGCTATGCCAGAAGCAGCAATAGGACTTTTTCCTGATGTTGGCGCATCACACTTTCTCTCAAGACTTCCAGGATTTTTGGGTATAAATAACACTTTCAGGTTTTTCTTTTTTTTTTTTTTTTTGTAATTTTTAATTATCTAAATTCTTTTCAGGAGAATATTTAGGACTTGCTGGAGCTAGGTTAGATGGAGCAGGAATGATTGCGTGCGGTCTAGCAACTCATCTTGTTCTGTCGAAGGTAACTCATTTTGTTCTGTCAAAGGTTTTTATCAGATTTTAGAGCTTTAATAGATTTTTTTTAGCATGATGAATTATGAATGAATTATTTATTATTGATCGTAGGATCTTTATAGGTTGGAAAATGCATTAGAGGGGTTGACTTGTTCAAATGCGACTTCAATTTCTCACCTAATCAACAAATTTGTATACCAAACAAATTATGTGAAGCAAGATAGTGCTTACTATGATCGGTATGATTATCGGACCGTTTATTTGCAGTTTTGATTGTGACTCAATGATTATATAATTAATCAATGATGCAGATTGAAGATTGCTAACAAATGCTTCTCAAGAAAAACAGTTGAAGAAATACTATTGGCACTTGTATGTGAGAAACTGTACATTAATTAAATTTGTTATGTGTAAATTGCTCCAGTTAAAATATTCATTATATATGATGTTTCTTCCCAGGAGAAGGAGGTAGAATATGGAGAGCAACAGTGGATAATTGATGCAATAAACTCAATGAAATCAGCTTGCCCAGCGAGCCTCAAAATATTTCTTAGAACGGTACATGACCCAGAATTGCAAAATCCTTTCTTTTATATCCCTATTATAAAGTGATTAATTATTTTTTAATTTCGAAATTAAATTTCAGATAAGAGAAGGTCGAACTCAAAGCCTTGAACAATGTCTTGTTCGTGAATATAACATAGTTTCTCACATTTGTCGAGGCACAGTGAGCCACGACTTTTATGAGGTATTTTAGAGCAAATGACTTAATTTTCTTCAAATTAATTGGCCTTGGTAGATCTCACGCTACTTATTTCTTGCAGGGTATAAGAGCAGTGGTAATCGACAAAGACAAGAAACCCAAGGTTTAATTTGCAGTATATATATTGTATAACATATTTTCTTACATTGTACATCACTGTTTTAATTAATTAATAATCTAACTACTAAACTTGAAACAGTGGGAACTGTCAAAGCTGGAGCTAATTACCGAAGAAATTGTAGATCAGTATTTCAGGAATGTGGATGATGATGAGGATAATTGGGATCCCCTAAAACTTCCTCCTAGATCATCCAACGGATTAACTATTGAGGCTGCTAGGTCCAAACTTTAATTCTCTATGCTCCAAAAAATTATCAAAGATATTCTACTCTCAATTAATAAATTAATTGTACCTGTTGATACACCTATGATAATTGGTGTGTGAACTGTAGACAATTTAATAAATATGTAATTGAACATAATGAAATTATGTCTATTAATAAATTAAATGAAATCTTGAGCTGTGATCCATGATTCCGTAGTAGCTTTCCGGATACAAAGTCGACATATGTCTTGCAATTCAAAATTAATTAGGTAGCAAACCTGTATATATATGTCCTAAATTAGAATTTATATATACAATTAATGAATTCCTTTAACCACAATAAGTAATTATTTTGTTATTTACAGAACTTGTGAATGTTGATTGATAATAAGACTGTTGTTGTGCAAGTAATTTTTGTTAAGCTTATTGTTCAATTGAGTTTAAAAGTCAACTAAGTATTTTATTGAACATTCGCTCTACATCGTTTCTTCAATAGTTATACGAAATTAAATAATCAATAATCTTATTGATTGGCAACCTAGCTATTTATATATATGTATCAAAACCATAAACAAATTAAGTTCCGATCTGATTTGCTAAAATTTTACTACTTGATTTCGCTTGGGATCTTGATTCATGTTTCCGTTGTTGGTCTTGATCTGATTTTATTTCCTTTGATTGCGTGCTGACTTGGTACTAATATTTGTCAATTTCTATGTTCTTGTGTACATTAAAATCGTGCATCAAGATTTTCCATCAACCTGAATCCTAATTCCTTCGGAGTAGATTAATCACATCCTCTTAAATATTTTAGATTTCAATCACCAGAGTTTGTGGAAGCAGATGTATCTAATAGTGGTGCCGGTGTACTTTCACTCGTGGCTAATGTGGTGGAACCACCCAGTAGCCGCCACTATTTTAGATATTTTTCATATATTTTTTTCTTTTTTTAGATAATTATATCATCGTGTAGATATATCAAGAAATATAGAGTCTAATGATATCCATAATATATTTTATTCGAAACCAATTACCAATGACGGTGATAGCAGTAGTCTACGGTAGTCATCGTTGATAAAATATTCATGAATCAATTTAAATCAATTTAGTGTCTAAATATTTATATAAACTAACTTATTTATCAAAGTATAATTAGTATAAAATTTAATTTACACATATATAAATTATTTAACAATTATGGATAAGTATAAATAGTAAATAGTAATATATATATATATATATATAGAGAGAGAGAGAGAGAGAGAGAGAGAGAGATGCAACAAAATTTAAAGGCTAGTACATTGTAGTAGGGGCAACCTTTATCAATTTTTAACAAAAAATATTTATTAATTATTTGATTATTATAAATTTTTCTAATAAAAATTATGTTCGTATTTCAATAAAAAAACTTAAAATTATATTTAAAGAGAAATAAATTAAAATTTTAAAATAAAACGAGACTTTAAAATTTGATTTTTTAAAAAGGAAAAAAATTTGTACACTAAAAAATTCAAAATTTATTTTTTTGAATATTTAAAAAACCATACCAAAATATGATTATTAATTTATTAAGTCTTTTGAATAAATATTAATGTCTAAAAATAGTGACATTAATCTTTTTTAATAAATATTAATGTTTGAAAATAATGACAAATTTTTTTACTAGATAGTTTTTAATATTAAAATGTAAAAAACATGATAATAATTAGGTAAATGTCACCTGTCATGTGTAGATTTTTAACAAACAACACGAGTAATTTTTAAATATCATTTGTCATATGGGATTAACTTGTTAATTTCATTATCATTAATTATCATTTTACTTTACATCAAAAATTAAAAAAAAATATTTATTGCTTTGAGGTCCACATACTATTATGTGAGACATACGCTTGATCCCTGGATATAATAGTAAAAAATATTATTTTTTTCGTTTTGTTAACTAACATAAAACGTAAAGGGATATTTTGGAACTTGATGGGATAATGGGTAGTTCAACCAAACCTGAAAAGGTTCTAGGGCAATTACTTACTTCCAACTACTTGTATAACTAGCTAGCTTGAGAAATGATCATATCTTTAAATTTAACTGCGGATGGTTCTTGGGAAGATTCTTAGTTTCGATTCAATGAATATCAATATGCGTTATCAAGCTAAGAATATGCAGTTGGTAAGAACAATGTCAATATAGGTTAAGCGTATTTAACATTCAACTATTTCTGATCATCAGGGCAACAACATCTTCTTTCCTTATCACGAATATTCAATGCTGACCTTAAGGGACGTGGACTAGGTAACATACCCAAATCCTTAATCTCTTTATATATCACCAACAAGGGCATGTTTAGCTCAGTGAACTACCTTCTATCTTGCACTTGAACGATTCTTTTAACTTCTTCCCTAGGCAAAAGAGGTGACTCCTTTCATTATTCTAGTCTTTCTTTATATCTCGCGGGCGAGAATCTGCAATCTGATCTCTGTTCAAACCTATCACTGTGTCACGAATGTTGGAAATCCCCTTCCCTCCAAAGAATGGGTCTCAGATCTGATTTGCGCAGATCTCTTCTACTCCTTCTATCATTGGGCTTTGCTCCCCACCCTTTGTCTCCCGCTTTTTTTAATCTTTTCTCCCCTCTTTTTTAACAACATCTGATCTTCGATTTTGATCTCATGAAAAAACTACTTTTGTGCCTGCTCATACGTAATTATGATTTGCTTATGAATGGCAAACCATCCTCTGTCTATCTGTAACCCTTTTTTTAGTCCTTCCAAAGCTAAAGGATGAGTGAATACCGTCACTTCCATTACCTCCTCATGATATCTCTTTATGAAATTCTTTAGAGTATTGTCCTTTTCTTGTTTCAATAACAGGAAAGAACTATGGTTCTTTGTTGTGGTCATCACTCCCCTAAACTTATTAAAAAACTACTCATAAAGTTGATCAAAACTCTTTATACTCCCTAGCCTCAAGTTTTTGTACCATCGTATGGCCGATCCTTCCAAGGTTAAGGAGAACGGACGATATATTTGTAGTTTCGACAAACCTTGAATCATCATCATCACCCTGAACAGATCAATGTACAATCTCTTTCTTGTTTTCCTAGTGTATGGTGTAACTTGAGGCATCTTCAACTTTTGCGAGAGGACCAAATGTTGAATTTGTTTGGAGAATGGTGATTTTCAAGAAAACGCTGACTCCCCAAGTTGATTTCCATACTACTACTAATCTCTTTCTTTCAGAGCTTGTAAATCTTCGATAAACTTCTAGATCCTTTCCTCTATTGACTTTCTATTCACTGCCTGATAAGTCGCGGGTTCGGCTGCATTCAGAGTTTTTTTCGCAGTCGCATTTTCCTTGTTCCTTTTTCGTTTCTAGTTTAAATAGGCTCTCATATCTGTCAAATTCACATTGTGTTTGGTTGTTCTATTGCCTCGTTCCCAATTTTATTGAGCATTAGTTGGTCTCTGGTCAAGTTCCTTTTAGACCTGTAAGGGTGCTGTTTCATTATGATCGGCTTGCTCTTGTTCTTGGTAGCAAATTCCATCCCTTGGGGTTAACGTATGATTCAGCCTATGATGATCATTTTGTTAAAAAATAAGAATTTCGTAATGACTCAAAACACACAAATATATTTATTTCTCATACAAATTTACAAGAAATATGTAAACACTCTCAAATACTTGAACAAGGACTCAAACTTTATTTCTAACTTATTTCTAAAACCTTAAGGGGGGGAGGGGTATTTATAGTTGAAGCAAATCATTCTAAACCATTGATTTAGTCTTCATGTAGAACACCAATGTTGACTTTGTCCAGCACACCAATGTTGACTTTGTCCAGCACACCAATGTTGACTTTGTCCAGCACACCAATGTTGACTTTGTCCAGCACACCAATGTTGACTTTTTCTAGTACACCAATATTGACTTTGTCTAGTACACCATTGTTTACCAAATCTAGTACACCATTGCTTACTAAATCTAGTACACCAATTTAGACAATTCAATATTCTAGATTAAGTTTATAATTCAACACTCCCCCTTAAACTTAATCTAATCACACCAAGTGAATTTCTCAATCTTATAAAATCTTCTTGTTTGAGTGGCTTGGTAAAAATGTCAGCAATTTGATCCTGGGACTTCACGTACTCCATATGTACATCATTTCTTGTTATGCATTCTCTTATGTAGTGGTAACGCGTGTCAATATGCTTGCTTCGATCATGAAACACTGGATTCTTTGCCAATGCCATAGCTGACTTGTTATCAACATAAATCTTCGTTGGCTTCTCTTGTGACCACCTCAGCTCCTTTAGTAGGTTTCTAAGCCAAATTGCATGGCAAACACATGACGTGGCAGCTACGTACTCAGCTTCACATGTGGAGAGTGTTACAATTGGTTGCTTCTTTGACATCCAGGTGAAAGCGGTGCCTCCCATAAAGAATACAAAACCAGTTGTACTTTTTCGATCATCAGTATCTCCAGCCCAATCACTATCGCTATATCCAACAAGTTCAAAATTATCTGAACATGAATAGAACAAACCAAAGTTTGTTGTACCTTTTAGATAACGAAGAATCCTCTTTGCAGCCTTGAAATGTGTGGTTGTTGGAGTTTCCATGTAGCGGCTTACAAGTCCTGTTGCGTAGAGAATATCGGGCCTAGTACTTGTTAAATATCGTAAACATCCAACCAAGCTCTTAAAAAAAGTTGAATCTACTCTTTCTCCTTCTTCATGCTTCGAGAGCTTAACTCTACACTCAATTGGCGTACTAATAGGCTTGCAATTTTCCATTTTGAACTTCTTGAGGATTTCCTTTGTATAGCGTTGTTGTGAAATGAAAATTCCATCTTCCTCTTGTTTTACTTTGATACTGAGGTAATACGTCATAAGCCCAATGTCAGTCATCTCAAACTCCTTAGTCATTGTGTTCTTGAAATCATCGAACAAGCTTGGATTGCTTCCAGTAAAAATCAAATCATCTACGTACAAGCACACGATCAAAATATCTTCATCTTTGATCTTGATGTAAAGTGCGTGTTCATAAGGGCACTTGGTGAAACCATTCTTTTGGAAATACTTGTCGATTCGACTATTCCATGCTCTTGGTGCTTGTTTCAAACCATAGAGAGCCTTTCTCAATTTCAACACCTTGTCCTCTTGCCCTTTGACTTCGAAACCTGTAGGTTGTTGTATGTAGACTTCTTCTTCAAGAACTCAATTCAAGAATGCAGATTTTACATCCATTTGATGGATCTTCCACTTGTTTTGAGCTGCTAAGGAAATGATTAGTCTTACAGTTTCTAAGCGTGCTACCGGAGCAAACACCTCATCATAGTCGATGCCGGCTCTTTGACTGTAGCCTTTGCAACTAGCCTCGCTTTGTATCGTTCAATCTCTCCTTTTGAATTCTGCTTTGCTTTGTACACCCATTTGACTCCAATAGCTTTGTGTCCTTTAGGAAGTGACACAAGCTCCCACGTATCATTCTTCACAATAGCTTTAATTTCTTCATCCATTGCATTTCTCCATTTTTCATCTTGTATAGCTTCTCCAAAACTCATTAGTTCACACTCAGCAAAAAGGCAAAAAAGAGTGAGATTATCTAACCTCTCAGTCACCTCATAGAGATCTTGGAAACTCCTTGTGCGTTCTTCATTTCTTTCCTTTAAAAAGGATGGTGGTGAATCTCCTTGATTGTTTGTTATTGGTGAAGTTGGTGGAGTATGCGGAGTAGTAGGTTCTTCTCTTGCTTCTCGTGCTTGCTCCATTATTGGTTCTTCTTCAAACAAAGGAAAGAAGTTGAAGTCATCGACATCTGGACCAAAATCCCATTCTCCTTCTTCGTCAAATATTACATCTCGACTGATCACAATTTTTTTGCTATTTGGATTATACAACTTGTAACCCTTTGAACTTGAATCATATCCGATGAAGATAAAACTCTCGCTTTTATCATCCAGCTTTGTTCTTCTCTCGTCTGGTACATGAACATGAGCTACACTTCCAAAAACTCTAAGATGAGAAATACCAGGCTTTCTTCCACACCATGCTTCTTGTGGTGTTTTTCCCCACACGCTTCTTGTTGGAGATCTATTGGATAGATATACAGCAGTTGATACAGCTTCAGCCCAAAACTCCTTGGGTAGTCTTTTACTTTTCAACATACTCCTCGCTATGTTGAGAATTGTTCGATTCTTTCTTTCAGCAACACCATTTTGTTGGGGGGATCTCGGAACGGTCAAGAATCGTCGAATTCCATTTGCTTCACAGAATTCTTGAAATTCCTTGGAAGTGAATTCTCCTCCACGATCAGTTCTCATGGCCTTAATCTGACGACCACTTTCTTTCTCAACGGTAGCTTTAAATTTCTTGAAAGCTCCAAATACCTCAGACTTTTGCTTCAAAAGGTAGATCCATGTTTTTCTTGAAAAATCATCAATAAAGAGAAGGAAATAATTATTGTTACCAAGAGATCTTGGCTTGAATAGACCGCATACATCAGCATGAATGAGCTCCAGCGGTTTCTTGGCTCTAAAGGTAGACTCTTTTGGAAAGCTTTTTCTGAATTGCTTCCCATGTAAACATCTTTCACAAAGTTGGTTCGGATGATTGATGTAAGGAAGACCTCTTGCCATCTCCTTCTTAGCCAATAGCTCTAACCCTCCAAAGTTGAGATGCCCAAATCGAAGATGCCATAGCCATGATGCATCTTTGTAACAAGCTTTCAAACATTTCGCAACATCATTTTGAATATTCAAAGAAAACATTTTATTCTCTGACATTTTCACTTTAGTAATTAAGTTGCCTTTGTCATCTCTTATAAAAAGACTATAATCTTTCATATGAATGTCATAACCTTTTTCTAAGAGTTGACCTAAACTCAAAATATTACTTTTCATATTAGGCACATAGTAGACATTTCCAATAAATTGATGTCTACCATCTTTCAATTGTATAAGAATGTTACCTCTTCCTTTCACGGCTATTTTTGAATCATCACCAAAAGAAACATTTCCATTTGTTGATTCGTCTAACTCCACGAACATGCTTCTTTTTCCACACATATGATTTCTCGCACCAATGTCAAGATACCATGTGTTTTCTTGGCCTCCACAATTGTCTTTGTATGCTAACAAGACAGTTTCATCTCCTTGATTCTTTTCTTCTACATAGTTAGCCTTTTCTTCCACTTCATTGTTGTAGGCTCTACATGCAGAAGCATAATGGCCAAACTTTTGACAATTATAACATCTGACTTTAGACTTGTCGTACCTTGTATTTGGATTGTTCTTTCCACGACCTCGTGTTGAGCTTTCTCCTTTCTCATAGTTGTTGAAATTATTGTAATTATAATTCCAACCTCGTCCATGACCACGGCCTCTACTTTGTCCTTGACCTCGACCTCTACCTCGACCTCGTTGGTTTCTATCATAGCTTTGAATTTCTTCTTTCTCCTTGAATTGCATCTTGAGAAGTTGTTCGGAGATGCCTTGCTTCTTTTTTATTTTTTCTTCATAGGCTTGCAATGATCCTTGTAGTTGGTCGATCGTCATTTCTTCCAAATCTTTAGTTTCTTCAATTGTTGTGACTATGTGATCAAATTTTGAATCCATAGATCGTAGTATCTTTTCCATTATCCTTACTTCACTTAAATTTTCACCATTTCTTTTCAATTGATTAGAAATAGCTTCAATTCTAGAGAAGTAATTAACAATTGACTCGCCTTCCTTCATATATAAAGTTTCAAATTCTCCTCTCAATGTTTGAAGACGTACCTTTTTTACTTGCTCGGCGCCTTTGTAGGATGTCTGAAGTTTATCCCATGCTTGCTTTGCGGAAGTTGCATTTGATATCTTCTCAAAAGCATCATCATCTAATGCTTGATAAATGACATAGAGAGCTTTTTTGTCTCTCTTTCTTGAGTCCTTCAACGTGTCTCTTTGTGCTTGAGTCAAAACAGAAATGGCAACATAATCTCTAGGTTCATTATAACCTTTCTCCACGACCTCCCACACATCTTGTGCTCCAAGGAGTGCCTTCATTTTTATGCTCCAATTATCATAATTGCTTCTATTGAGAATTGGAACTTGGAATGGTGTCATACCTCCATTTGCCATAACTTTCTAACAGTATTTCGGATAGTAATATGAATGTTTATAGGTGTGAAAATATACACTAAGAAAATTCCCAGGAAAGACTGGAGGGGTCACAACGGTCCCACTTAAAACCCAGACTCCTTAGGAAATCTTGGCCTTTTTGACAGAATTTTCTAAATATGCACGTAATCACACAAATATAACATCCAAGTTACAAAACCGAGCTCTGATACCACTTTGTTGAAAAATAAGAATTTCGTAATGACTCAAAACACACAAATATATTTATTTCTCATACAAATTTACAAGAAATATGTAAACACTCTCAAATACTTGAACAAGGACTCAAGCTTTATTTCTAACTTATTTCTAAAACCTTAAGGGGGGGAGGGGTATTTATAGTTGAAGCAAATCATTCTAAACCATTGATTTAGTCTTCATGTAGAACACCAATGTTGACTTTGTCCAGCACACCAATCTTGACTTTGTCCAGCACACTAATGTTGACTTTGTCCAGCACACCAATGTTGACTTTGTCCAGCACACCAATGTTGACTTTTTCTAGTACACCAATATTGACTTTGTCTAGTACACCATTGTTTACCAAATCTAGTACACCATTACTTACTAAATCTAGTACACCAATTTAGACAATTCAATATTCTAGATTAAGTTTATAATTCAACACATTCTGCCCTTACAATCTATTCTCTTATCTTCCTGGAGGCAGTCGTTTGCGTGGAGCTCCCGGCAGGGTAGCACTTTCTTCGTTCTCCAACGGTTGTATCCTTTCTAGAATTTGCTTCCCAACTACGGCTTTCTGAATTATCCTTTTGAGGTTTTTTATTTCCTTCGCCATTAATTCATTCTTGCCCTTTAAAGCCTTCACTTGTTCATCTCTTTCCAAGTATCTGCGCTCGCTTTCTTGTAGTCTCTATATGATTCGAACTGTGGCTATGTCTCCAACGTGGGCCTTCGTTTGTCCTTGAGATTGTTGTATCGGAGGTGGTTAGCAATTTGAATCCGACGAGTCTTCTTCGTTTATCCTTTCAATTGGGTGCCTTTACTTGTTCAACTCTTTCCAAGTATCTACGCTTGCTTTCTTGTAGTCTTTGTATGATTCGGACTGTGGCTATGTCTCCAATGTGGGCCTTCGTTTGTCCTTGAGATTGTTGTATCAGAGGTGGTTAGCAATTTGAATCCAACGAGTCTTCTTCGTTTATCCTTTCAATTGGGTGCCTTCTAATGATTTGTTGCTCCTTTATTACTACCATATCATTTCAATCGTGATTCCCACAAACGGTGGTGACAATTATGTTTAGGTGTGACCTGGTTATATTTTTAATAGAAATATATTCTTTCCTTTAATTAGGGTGACCTGGTTATTTAATAAAATATAAAACTAGCTAAAATATTTTCTTAAACATAGCATAATTATTATTTAAAAATATCATGATCACTTGTTGTCATCACACATTGTCTTTTCAGTACATCGGATACGTTAATGGTAAAAATTCATATCACAATAGAAATCCCTTGACTTTCACAACATCGATTGTGACCATGTTGTTGACACTAGCATGTTGTTGTTAGGGATAATGTCTTAAAAGCATGTAATTTGTATATTTTTTTTGGAATAAATAAAATTAATATTTTTTTATACTTATTTATACTTAATTTTAATATTAAAAAAATCCTAATTTATTTATGTAACCATAATCTTAGTATATATAAATATTATATATACAAGAGGATTAAGATTATGGATAATAAATTGAAATAATCCGTAATAAATTAATTAAAGTTGGGTTCTTTAATTAAATATTACTAGTGCGGTATACTAACATTAAGAATGTGATAATTTTATCCGGACTGTCAATATAGCGATATCACGGTAGAGGCACTTTATATAATATGATTATATAAGACTGGACCAGACATAGTTAGAATTCTCATATAAATTCCGTTACTAACTGAAAATTTAAACAATGTCAATAGATGATCATATGTAGATCAATCTTAATCCTGAGTAGTCATAAACTCCTGTTTATGTTATTCAGTCTTTTGAATTACTTGTTAAGGTTTGTTTTAAGAACAAGCTTAACCCTTATTTTTTTGAGATTTAATAGGATAAATAGCTGGGAATGTGACATACAGATATGGAATCCATTTCTTTCTATTGAAAGTCAGAAAGATGGTTCTCTTAAATGTTAATTCTGGAATTGAACAGTTTGAGCGCTCAATTTATAATTGGTTTATAAATTAACTGTTCAATGGTAAATTAATGGAACTTAAAGATAAAGACGTAATTAGAGGTAAAACGAAAAATTGACCTAGCTCTAATTATGAATCGTTTATAGAGGATTGAACTGCATGTAATGATTATATCAATGGACTTCTCAAAGTTTTCTGAGTAAAAAAAAATATATATATTTATAGTCTCAAGAGTTAAATTCTAGATTTTTAGTGGAATAATACTGGAATTAATAAATTGAATTAATTAATTATCTAAATTTATTGGAGCTTAAAATAAATTATAGGTTTATAGGTCCCCAATACCATCTTTTAAGATCAGTGTCGTAAATAATAAAATGGATAATATTATTACGCTAATTATTTTTATGTCTAAAAAATAGTTTTTTGAAATACGTGTTTTAATTTGGATATTAAATTAATTAATTAAGAATTAATTAATAAGATATTTTAAGATAAATATCTTTCATTAATATCCAAATAATTTAATTTAAGAAATTAAATGAATAAATTCTCATAGAGAGAAACATAAAGGGTGGAAACCTAAGAGAGAGGTGAAAAAATATATATTTTTTTTAACGTATTTCAAAGAAAAATCAGTTTTTCTCTAAACTAAACTACCATTGTATTAGAAAAGAAACTCACTTTTCTCTTTATGGCTATTGTTGAAAGATTGGTTTAAAAACCTGCAGTAAAAATATTCTAACAGTATTAAAAAGTAATTTTTCTATACTATTTTATTTTTTATTAAATTCGTATACTCATATAAATTTTATAATTCTCTTTACTTAAATTTTCGCTATTTATTTGATAAACGTAAGACCATTTACGTTCAGGAGGGATGTGAATATATACCTCTTTCTCCAATCCTGAAATAGCCTTTTTTCTATGAAGCATCAGATCGGTCAATATCATAACAGAATAAGATCCCGATGATAACTATTCATCTCTCGCCAAATATAAGAACAAACTTACGTACATAACTACACAGAGCTTCTAGACATTAACATATTATACTATCTATGATATCGTTTTCCGTAGTTAAATAGCCCATCTCGGTAGCTTTCAATTTCGTGTCATAAAGTAAATTCAATGCAAAATTCCAATTCAAATCTACTAAATGTGAAACAAAAAGAATTTGGCTTTGAATAAATTTTTTATTATTTGGGCTAGAAGCCGAATTAAATTACAGATCAAGACATCTTATTACACTTGGATGATTATCCTCAAAGAAGAAATCATAGCAAAAACCAAACAGCAATTCAATTCCTTTCCAGCTTAATTTCAAAAAGCCCAACCATGGAATCGTCTTCTTCATCTCTCTTCTTCTCACATCTCCACCTCCGTCCATGCACCACTTCTAACTCTTTTGCTTCCCACAAACACCCCTTTTCTCTTAATCCCTCCTTCGCCTCCGCGCCAACGATTCAAGTGCCCAGCTACCACACCGTTGACTTATGCTTCGACTAAGTTGCCGCCAAGATCGCCTAAGAGATACAGTTCTCTGCATAGCCCAAAAGCTCCATGATGCAATCCATCTCTATCGTCTTCTTTAGACACTGCAAAAGATCCAAACAATTCCATCATAAAACTAAGATCAAATTCAGAAACATTAAAACCAGAAAACTACGAAAGAGTTTAATCCATCAAAGAAACACAGAAAAGAGGGACATGAAAATCTCATTTGACTCAAGAATTAACTACTAAGTGAGACGACCATGGGACTACATTCCAAGAACTAGAATCAACTACTGAATGACAACACAAAAACTCAATTTGACCCAAGAATCAGAAACTACGAAAGATTTTAATCCATAAAATCAGAGTATAGGTAGATTCTAAACCAGAATCAGGATCACAGTAAGGTAGGGAGTCGAGAAAATCACTAGTCAAGAAGACAACTGAATCATAGAACAACGACAAAGAACTTCTAAAATCGAACAATACGAACAGAAACGTTCAAATTCAACAAATCCAATAATCTTTATCAAATTACACAATTAGAAAACATAACCATAAATTAAATGAAGAATCTTGATAATTATAAACCAAAAAAAAAGAATAAAATCCTAGGATTAGGATAAATCTTGAAAGAACCTGAATGCAATCAGACTATATTGATAACATGAAATTAAACCTCATTTTCGACCCAAGAATTTTTACCAAGTGACACAAATACCAGACAACAGAAAGTCAAATGATGATTACCCTACAGAATCAATAAGAAGAAGAAGAAGTATAGGAAGGGAATCATTGGCCAAAAATGCAACAGCACGATCATCATCACCTAATAAAAGCCTAATTTTAACTTAACAATTGCAAGAACTGGTAAACCCATAAGTAAAAACAGGAACCATTAAGTTCAATCAACTTAATTAGTAGACAAGTAGAGAAGTAAACCTTGGGAGTAGGACTCTCCACTGCTCTCCTGGGCAACCCTGACGGCAACTTAGTCGTAGCAAAATTCAACAGCGAAGCTCTACTCTGCGATTAAAGACTCCAACTCTACTGCCGAGGAAATTGGGTTTTAATTCACTATTAAAAAACAAGTACTATAATTTAATTTAGGGAAGTCGGCAAAAATTCGGATCAGCCCGGGATTTAGTGAATCCCGACCCGTAACCCGAATTGAAAAGGCATCAAAAAATTAAATTAATTCGGATGATTTTATCATGCTTTAATTATTTGGTAATATGATTGTAAAATTAACTTAATTGTATTGATTTAATTTGCAATTATATATATGCACACAATAAATTAATTGGGTTGTTAGGTTGTTACTTAATAATAATTTACTGTTTAAATTAAAGACTAAAGCAACACTTAAACGAGTAGTTATTCATTAATTTGTCATATTATACATATAAGAAGAAAAAAATAATAAAATTATTTGATATATTTGGTATGAAAATTAAGTTAAAAATATCTATATATTCAACTTAATGAGTCTTAATTTAAGCTTGCTTATCTGTATATATAATATTAAATAAAGATGAATCAATGTAATAATTTCTAATTAATATATATATTAGTAACGTAACAGAAAAAAAATAACAAATGTAATAACTCTTATAAGTGTCATACTTAAACAATTATATAATTTATTGTATATATATATTAACCAAATGGAACCAGAGAATTAGTTCATATTGAAAAGAATAACATATAATGTGATATAGTGTGTAAATGATAATGTATATTGAGAAAATTAAATTAATTATAAAACTTAGGTCTGAACATTCAACATATATATGTTCGATCGAGGATGACTTAATTACATCTTTATTCGTCCCTATGCTACCACTTAGCTAGGCTTGAAGTGGTTGTACTCTTTTCAACAGAATATATTTCTAACTTAATTTCCATACAACATACGTGGAATGATTTTGCTGTTCTTTCTTTCTTCGTAACTTGAAAAATAGATAAAGACTCATTAAGCTGTTCTAGTCTTTAATTTACACAGTAAGTGATTATTAATTAACAAGCTAATTAAGAACCTAATTTGTGTGTGTATATATATAGGCATATCCTGATATTGGGAAATCTTTATACAAGGATGTAGGTTCTAGATCACATCATGCTTACGGAGTTGAGGGATGGAAAGATCAATTGGGGCTTACCTGAGCCTGACCGTAGACGATTGCTTATTTTCATTTCTTCTCTTAATGTTTCTAGCTTCCTAAATAAAAAACAACATCAATCAGTCTACTTTCTACATGCTCTATATGTATATATAAGTAGCAACTCGGAAGAGATTTCATGTTTCAGGAAGAAGTCTTTAAAATGAAAAGGATAAAAGCTAAATAGTAGTACATGATCTCGATCTTCAAATCATAATATCATACGTCAAATAATTTAACATGGAGATGATCAAATCACACCATCGATCAAACGGGTATACTGTTGTAAAGTCACCTTATGGCAATTTCGGAACACTTTCTTTCTTGCAGTAAAAAATTAAATTCAAAATAAAAAAACAAACCCATTTTTTTAAAAATAATAATACACCTAAATATTAATTGAGGAAGAAAGTATAACTAAGTACCAAAAAGATTATAACAGATGATGAGTAAATACTAAATACAGTGAGAAAACAGGATATTGTAGAAACATATTTAGCAGGAAATTTTAAGGATTGAAAAGAGATAACACATGATACCTGCTTTTTCCAAAGTTGTTGCACCTATTCTCCCTTATTCTCCTGTCTCCACCATGCTTCATGCACCACCTCTACCTCTTCTGTTTCACACAAACGCCCATTTTCTCTTAATCCCTCCGCCAAAGAAACTACAACACGGCACCCCTTTCTACGCCATTCCTCCCTAAGAATTCAAGTGCCCTAGGACTCCGCCGTTGAATCATCTTCTTTTCCCTTCTTCTCTACTTCGGAGACCTCATGGCATCCGACACTGCTCTCCTGTGCAGCTTTCGCGGCAACTTAGCCGAAGCATAAATTCAATGGCGGAGTTCAAGGGCACTTGATTTGTTGGGACGGAGGTAAAGGAGGAATGTTGGAGAATAGGGTGTTGTTGTGGTGTGCTTTCTTGGGAGTAGTTTGCGCTTCATTGGAGGAGGGACTAAGAGAAAAAGAACGTTTGTAAGAAGCCGAAGAGGAAGACTTAATGCATGGAGGGTAGTGGAGACGAGAGAAGAAGGTAGAAGAAGAAGATAAGTCCAAGGTTTCTAAAATTATGGTGAACTAAACTGAATTGTTTGTGAGGCAAGGAATTGAATTGGGTTTTTATAGCCTCAACGGTAAATAACGAATTCAAGATCCGTAACCGACTCCACCCTCACTTCTAGCTGTTCGAGTGGTGAAAAACTGAGTTAAAGAACAAATACGTTCAGCCGACAATGATTTAGAGAGTATTAATTTGTAGAGATGATTGCTCGGAGACTGAACGCTATCTATTAAAATAGTCTTTAATTAAAAAAGAAAAAAAAAACTAGATATATTACCACTCTTGTCTTGGGTACAAGTTTTCATCATCTGGCCCTTTCATTTTTATATCACATGCTTTATTATTGATTCTACTTTGAAGATATATCATGACTTTTATATTTTCTAGTTGTCGTTCTCAATCAGTAATTGTTTCATAAGTATATTATTCTTGTTATTAAGAATTAACATTTATAAGTTTTTTTCAACTATCAATTTATAAATTTAATTGATAAGTTTTTAATTTATGTCGTTATATAACCTAATTAGCTCTAAATTGCCAGCATTAATCTGTACAGAATTGGAAGGAAAATCTTAAAATAGCAGGTAGCTAACATATATGGTATTATCTCTGTGTTGATCCTTAATATTTCCTTAGTTTCCTCAGGAAGTACTCATTAGTCATACGCTTGTATTAGTTAGGTAGGCTGTTTTAGAAGTAATTCAATGGGGCACTTTAGAGGACAACAACTATACAAGCTACCGTTTTAGAGGACAACATATGTAAGAACCACGCAACATCTCTATTAAGTGCAAGAATTGCATCTCAAGAATTCAGTAAGTGACATTCAATATGTCTTTGAAAACTTCATTCCATTTAGTAATAAAAGGTCTTAGTAAATTGCCAAGCCTAGAAATATGTAAACGTAATAACAAAAAATGAAAAAGGTATGTGGAAGAAAATTTCAGTCTTGAGTCTTGTGGCAACATCTACATTTCAAAATTCAAATCCCTGGTTATGAATGAACAATTTTGGCTTAAGTGGATATTATTCAAACACAAGGTTACCAAACAGTGAATTAGTTTAGTATGGCCAACTTCCTTCTTCATTGTGAAATCCTAGACTAGCATGTCTGATAATCCACAGAAGGATGGCCAACTCCAATTCATAGGCTGACACAATGTAGAGATAAATAGCATGTCTGATCATCCACAAAAGGATAGTTTACCCCCAAAAAAAGTAATAATGCAATAATGATATTGATATTCTTTCAAGTAATTATTCTTGTTAGTTTGTGTTATTAATTGCCAATAAAACTAAAATCATTTGCTAAGTTCTAGGAGTACCTCACCAAGCAAAAGAAAACAAGGAATTAAACTATAAATGAGCTTAAGAACATTACTTCAAGCTGGGAACTATTATAAGAACTTGCCTTCTAATAGATTTTGGAACATATAATAATTTCAAAATTATTTAAGTCATTTAACTAATTAAATTACATGAGAAAAAAAGTGAAAAGTCAAAGCATTTATAAAATATATTATATAAATAAAAGTCTTAACATTAGAAACATTTAGACTTTAGTGTCAAGGTCATAAAAGTATCTCGTTGAGGAAAAAAAAATCATCTCTACAGTTAATATAACTATTATGAAGTAAAAATAGGCTAGACACGTGACAGTACGTAAGCGCACGGCGCTCTAGTCGGCACCTATGGAATCCATTCATGCTGAAACCCACCTTACCTCGAATCTCAGTTGAAGCAGGATCCGACCTCAGGTAGTGTAAAGGGTGTTCACATGAAGAGTGCCACATAGTCTATAATCAATAGTCCACATAAATAGGGCAAAACGAGTGGACCCCACTCTGGAACAGCCATAAAAGCAAAGGGATTCGGTCTCCCCAAAAGTGTAAAAATAGTGTCCTATGATCTTAGGTTACCTGGGGGGACCACCTGAAATCGCCCAAAATGGAAATCTGACCAAGGGGACAGTGTAGCCCCTTGGTAGCTGAAAAAGGGGCTCCGCCTGACGTGGTCAACCATTGAGGGACCACAAGTAAAGGCGAATGAGCACTCGCTACCTGTACGCAAGGGATAATGTAATCCCCTACTCGAATTAAATCATGCCACGTGGCACATTATATTGGATAAGGTCTTAAGGACTAATCCCTGCTCACCAAAGGACCAATCCCTGCTCACCAAGTGTCCCTAGTCTTGACTCCAAGCTAAGGTTTCATACTTGGGAAGAGAAAGCAAAGGAGGAATTAGGGCAACATTCCTTAGCCAATCATGTGTTCACAAAGGTATAATATAAAAAGACACTTATATCAAGGTAAGATAGGTTTTTCTTCAAGTTTTAACTCATTCTTTACTCTCTCTCACTACAAGCTCAAGTCACTTCATAATTTTCTCTCTAGGAAACAAAGAGACAACCTTAAACATCCATTGAAGGTTGTTCTTTGAAGCTTGCTTACTGTTTAGCTTCCAAAAATGCCATACTTATTCATTTTCTGCATGTATTTTGTGTGCTACTTAGTCAACTAGCTCTTAACTACATAAATCCTCCATTTATTAGCCATTTTGGCCTACTAAAATCGAGCCATAACATCACCCCCTCAAGATACTGACTTGAGCGTTGGAGTGGACTTGCCGAAAAACCTCCGACGCCCCCTTTTGACCGTGTTCTCTGCTGTAGACATCTCCACCAAGGTCGAGTTCGAAGTCAGCAGGGACGACGAGGTCAGCAGGAACAACGAGATTAGAAAGATTTCAAGCAATTTGGTCCGGGATCAGCGAAGTGTGAAAGGTCAGCTTGGGAGCCTCCGGGATTAGGACAAGACGAGGTCAAGTGCGGAATACTGAGCTCAGACTGTTGATTGGGCATCCATCTTCAGCTCGGATACTAGATCAGCAAGTTATCCTACCTCACATTGGTTGATATTTTTACGCATCAACAATAACAAATAACATTTGTTACAACACACTATATAATGGCAATGTAATTCTCACTTTTTTTTCTATTTTTTCTAAAGAACAAGAAAAAAAGAAAAAGAACTAACAATCAACTAAATTTGCATACTTTGACATCATTCAATTAGAAAGATGAAAATCATTTACTCAGATTGACCCGTTATTAGTATTAGTATTGGATTCAAAATGGGTAACAAAAGAAATTCATATGTACTAAACTGAGCTTATATTATCTACAAACTACATCAAACAATAGGAGCTACACAAATATCAGAATAGTGAGTATTTTAAGTGATATAAGCTAACACATGAATGGCTAGAGCTCTACCTTAAGAAGGCATCATAGAAAGTAAAAGAAGATGTTTCTATAAACAAATGTCAAATCAAAACTGTAATCCAATAAACAAGTGCTTCATGTGTTGTGGTTATCAGCCTTTTTGGACCAACTGCTGACTCCTCCCATGAGAAGAATTTGATAACTCGCACCACATGGACACTTCACATGAATAATTAAGGCCTTGCCTTTCCTTTCCACAACTACAATCTCACTGAGTCCATCCTTTTCCTACAACACAAGGGACTTACAGAAGTTAAAATAGCCATTCAATTATTACAGATAAAACTATAATTGTGAGTGTTTCAATTGAGTAATTACTAGGAATCAGATTTCTGTATTTTCATCAATTTCATAGGTAATTAAACACAAAAAAACAAAGATATTTGCAAGAAAGAAAATCAATACCATTGTTGAACCATTACTTTTGTTCCTGCCTATACAAGTAGGACTATCAGACATGCTATTTGATCGTGCATTTGCACATATTTCTACACAATCCATAAATCCTCCCCATCCGAGTAATCTCCCTCATACAATCTACTATTTTTCTCCGCCACTGCCATAAACCTATTTATAAACAATTTCAATCATAAAGATGAGATGATAAATAGAAACATTGCACATAATGAAAAAATATAATCTTTACCAAGTGATACAACTATCAGACTATATAAAATCAATGTACAACTACACAACAAAAACAAGAATCAACGCTACAGTACACTAGGAAGTACAAAAAACCAATAGTTAAGTACCAGAATAGAAACATTCAAATTTAAATTGTTTGATTACAGAAATAGAAAAGACAAAATAGATCGTATTATAAATTAAAGGAAGAATCTTGATAATTATAAAAAAAAAACCATCAACTATTAATTAGTCTCCAGAATCAACAAGGCAACTAGTACAAACTATAATAAACACAACGTTGACAAGAACTTTGCATAAATACAAATAGAAATCATCCATTAAATTCGACCGACCCAGTAATCTTTATCTAGTTACACAATCAGAAAACATAAAATGCAGGACTCTTGATAATTATTATACACCAAAAGAAAACTTTTTTTCAAGTGAGACAAGTATTAGACCACAAACCAAACTATGATTACAGTTCAGAACCAACAAGAATTACAGGAAGGGAATTATTAGTCAATCAAAATAACGAGCACAAAAAAAAATTGTAAACCCATAAATACAAACAAAAGCCATCAAATTCAACCAACCCAGAAATCTTATCTAATACATGATCAATAAACATAAAATACAAGAACTCTTATATGTATACACCAGAAAGAAGAGAATGAAACCTCAGGATTAGGGCAAGAACTGGAAGCCCTCTGGGTTGGGGAACGCACAGCATCCGTTACTCCCTTCTTGGGCAGTTTGGTGGCAACCGCGGAATCACAGGAGAATGAGTTGGAGGCAAAGGAGGAATGGTGTGGACTGGGGTATTTTGGTGTGGTTTCCTTGACGCAGAGGGATTAATGGGTGTTTATGGGATTAATGGGTGTTGGAGATTGGAGAAGAAGGAAGAATAAGAAAATTTCATGGCTGCAGCTTGGTTTCTAAAATTAAGTTGGAAAGGAATTGAATTGAATTGCTATTTGGTTTGCTTTGTAAAAGGGAGAGAATTGAATTGGGGGTTTAGGGTTTTTATATAACAGTAACTAACTAATTTAGAATCCAGATCTAACTCCACGCCCACTCGGCTAAACCCAAATTTGTCATCCAACCTAAACCCAAATTTTAGTATCCAAATCACATATATAACACATTAATTCTTATTAATTTATACTTCTTTTAAATGAGTTTATAAAATATTAATAATAATTTAGAGACTATTTATTAAAAATATTTAAATACATAATTATAAAAAAAATAAATTATAAGAATATATTAATTATTATGTATTAATAATTAGATTAAAATGATCAATTAATATATTTTCTAAATATATAAAAGTAAAATAGTTATCTGTATAGTAACTCACAGGAATATCTGTTCATTTAGCTAAACTTGAAAAGGTATTTATTTTTTCTTAAACAATAGGAGGTATTTGTCAATTTTCTTTATTATTATCCAAATTTAGTGAAATTTGATTCCAATAGTTTATTCTTTTTCTCAAACCGAACCATATTTTTAATTAAATAACTTTAATATTTATTTTGTAAAACAATATATAACTAAATATATAAATTATGTATTAAAAAAGAGTGAAAGCATCATTTATGAAAGAACAATACATATATAATTAGAGTTTTCAAAGCAATATTATTCTCCATAAACCCTTTTGAGAGGACACACTGTATTCAAAATTCTATTTAAATTGTAGATGTTTGTCAATTATTATCTTATTACTTATGACTTACTTTAAAATGTAGATAGTTTTAAATTTTAGGAGAGACCAAATTTACTTAAAAAAAAAAAAGTTATGATCATTTACAAATTTAGTAAATTTCAAATTTTAAGCTAAAAAACATCGATTGAACCATTTTACTCTCACCTGAAAAAAGCCCCAAATCCTAAGTGATAAGTTTCAAGCATTAATACTCATCGAGTATGCAATGTTGCATTTGTGACTTATCACTTGAGAATAAACATTGAAAAGATAATTTGAAACTTGTCACTCTTGAAATTATAGTTTTTTTTTATAAGTGATAACAAAATAGTTTAAAAGTTTTAGATAGTATTAGAAACAAAATTCAAAGTTGGCTAAACCAAAAAAATAACTCATTTTTTTGCTAAATTCAAATATTTTTAATTTATTACATGTAAAATAGAAACATCTTTTATTTATAATTTTTTTATTTATTTTGCCTAATAAAAATGACAAAATGACAAATTTAATTTTCACATTACTTAAAAATAAATATTTTATAATACAAAATAAAAAGTGTAATTCAAAATCAATGGCAACGTAATGAAAAAAGGGAAAATGTTATGATATTAAAAATTAATTTGAAAAAAATCAAATTTTTGTTTGCTAGTAAGACTTAATTATTCAAGATTTTGTTCAAAATAATGATATGCCACTTGCTATAAAATAGAAACACTTATGCAAAGGTGTACAATAAGAATGTTTTTTCTAATCTTCAATTCCTATTGTTAATAATACTCGAAAGTATTGTTCTTATTATCCAACTACGAACTGAAAAGAAATTTATTTTTATCTTCAAATATAAATATTGTAATACAAATTATCACTACAAGAAATTTAACTTTTAAAGACGATTTTTCTTACAACTTTGATTAATTTAGTCACAAAATATTATTTATTGTAACAAATATATATGATAGTCACAATCAATTCTAATTTTATTTATGCATTTTATTGTGACTAATTATATTTATTTAATAACAAATTATATGGTCTTAAAATCTTATTATGTGTAACTACTATCATATTAGTCGCAATATAATACATGCTTTCTACTACACTTGTATATTTAGTCCCAATATATTATCTATTATGACTCAACTTATTTTCGTCACAAATAATTTTGATTTTATTTATGCATTTTATTGTCACCAATTATATTTATTTAACAACAAATTATATGGTCTTGAATTCCTATTATGTGTAACCACTATCATATTAGTCATAATATAATACATATTTTCTACTACATTTATATTTTGGTCTCAATATATCATCTAATATGATTAAACTATATTCTCGTCACAAATAATTTTGGTTTTATTTTTGCATCTTATTATGACCAATTATATTTATTTAATAACGAATTACATGGTCTTAAATTCCTATTATGTGTAACTACTATTATATTAGTTGCAATATAATGCATAGTTTCTACTACATTTATTTATTTGGTCCTAATATATTACATGCTATGACTAAACTTTGTTTGCGTCACAAATAATTTTGGTTTTATTTTTGTATCTTATTGTTACTAAGTATATTTATTTAACAACGAATTACATGGTCTTGAATTCCTATTATGTGTAACTACTATCATATTAGTGGTAATATAATACATATTTTTACTACATTTGTATATTTGGTCACAATATATTATCTACCGTGACTAAACTTTGCTCTCATCACAAATAATGTTGGTTTTATTTATGCATCTTATTGTGACCAATTATATTTATTTAACAACGAATTACACGGTCTTGGATCCCTATTATGTGTAACTAATATCATATTAGTTGCAATATAATACATATTTTCTACTACATTTGTATATTTGGTCCCAATATACTATATGCTGTTACTAAACTTTTTTGCGTCACAAATAATTTTGGTTTTATTTTTGCACCTTCTTATGACCAATTATATTTATTTAATAACGAATTACATGGTCTTAAATTCCTATTATGTGTAACTACTATTATATTAGTTGCAATATAATGCATAGTTTCTACTACATTTATTTATTTGGTCCTAATATATTACATGCTATGACTAAACTTTGTTTTCGTCACAAATAATTTTGGTTTTATTTTTGTATCTTATTGTTACTAAGTATATTTATTTAACAACGAATTACATGGTCTTGATTCCTATTATGTGTAACTACTATCATATTAGTGGTAATATAATACATATTTTTACTACATTTGTATATTTGGTCACAATATATTATCTACCGTGACTAAACTTTGCTCTCATCACAAATAATGTTGGTTTTATTTATGCATCTTATTGTGACCAATTATATTTATTTAACAACGAATTACACGGTCTTGGATCCCTATTATGTGTAACTAATATCATATTAGTTGCAATATAATACATATTTTCTACTACATTTGTATATTTGGTCCCAATATACTATATGCTGTTACTAAACTTTTTTGCGTCACAAATAATTTTGGTTTTATTTTTGCACCTTCTTATGACCAATTATATTTATTTAATAACGAATTACATGGTCTTGAATTCCTATTATGTGTAACTACTATTATATTAGTTGTAATATAATGCATATTTTCTACTACATTTATTTATTTGGTCATAATATATTACATGCTATGACTAAACTTTGTTTGCGTCACAAATAATTTTGGTTTTATTTTTGCATCTTATTGTTACTAAGTATATTTATTTAACAACGAATTACATGGTCTTGAATTTCTATTATGTATAACTACTATCATATTAGTGGTAATCTAATACATATTTTTTACTATATTGGTATATTTGGTCTTAATATATTATTTGCTATGACTAAACTTTATTCTTGTCACAAATAATTTTGATTTTAACAAATATTTATACATCTTATTGTGATCAATTATATGAATTTAACAATAAATTATATGATTTTAGATTTTCTATTATATATGCATAATTCATATTTATTAATATTGTTGTCAACTAATAACAACTTTACTTCATCAAACAAATTTATATTTTTTATCATTTTGTTAAAATTATAATTAAATTTAGTTTTAATATAAAATTCTAAAATATGATAACTTTTAAATTTGTACTTATTACTTGTGAAATGAAATTACTGATAATTATTAATTATTATATTAAAGTATCATTTTTTGAAATAAACTCACATGATCGAGTTTTATTTTAAACAGTTGATTTTCGAAAACCAACATTAATTAGATGCATAAAAATTTTTTTTATTATTTTTTCAAATCAATTTCCATCAGGTTTTTCCTCATAACAATTAACTAGTCTTCTTTGTAATGCAAACCACATATTTTTTAATTTGAAGAAAACATAAAGAAAGAAAGCATATAGTTAAAATATTTTGATAATTTAAATTAATGATGAACATTTATTAATCATTAGTACAAAATTTAATTTTTTGTCACGTCTTTAAACATAAAACTTTCTTTAATTATCAGCAATGTTGAGAATTTCATGTGTGGGACGAGCCTATGAAATATAGTCCTCCAAGAAATAAGCTAGAAAAGTAAAGAAAAAAAAGACACATGATTTGTCACTAACAATATGCCTTGATGAAGTTTGAAGAGATGTAAGTTGCAATCTAGTGCTCACTTGCATCTAGATTTGGTTATGATTGTTTATATACTAGCGTAATTCATATAGCAACACTTGATTCATGGGTAATATAAGCAATACTATTGGCAATGCTTGCTTGAACTCTAGCATATGGATTCTACAAATTAAATTGTTCAAATAACATGTATTTTTCCTAATCTTGAGAAATATTTACAGCATAACCAAAAGTTTAATAATATGCTTTTATATGAAGAGTTTCTAAGTTGACCAAAATCAATATAATACTAGTTGTAGCAATACCTAATTTGTGACATTTTCAGAGCTCTTTGATAGCTGTGTTTAAAATATAATCTCTGTTTTACAACTGCCACCTCTATAGAACTGACACGACTATAAAGGCAAGATCAACTGCAACTACTTACCCATTTCACCATATGGTTCTACAAACCAAGGGATGTATTTAATCAATGAACACACAATACAAAATCAAAATATTATTTATTAAGCTAAGCAAGTTCAATATATAAATGTTTAATTACTAAGTGATAATTCTCCACCCTATGTAGTAAAAATTAATAATAATCCCACCAAATTTTAAGCAAAAAACATTCATAAATCAGTCCAGTAACCACAATAGATGTACAACCAACGGACAAGTTTTGTCTCATTAGACAAATGAAATATTCATATCCAAGCTAGAACAGATCATAACTGATCTTCACATACATGGATATATAACAAAAAGAAACTTTTGCAGCACCCAACAAAGAACTCACTTAATCTATGAACACATTCATGGATCATTTGGGGAAGGAGAAATGGAATATGGGGCTGCGTAACCGTAGAGAATACCTATAGTTTCGATGTCACCATTGGCAATTTGTCCCATATTCAACAAGGACTTAGTTGACTGATTTGAGAGGAGATTATAATCAATGATAGCACTCCTATTAAAACTGCAATTCTGATTTATAGAAGTATGATTATTTCCCACCGAAAAATTGACTGATGAATGAGAGGGGACTACAAAGCAAGATGGCTGCACATTAATTGAATGGCTGGGCTCAAACAATATAGACTACTGCTGTTGATGTTGTTGCTGATGCAATATATCTATCGGCATGTTACTGTTCTGGGGATTCACACATCCAATGTTGCTACCAGGTGCCCATACTCCAAATTCTGTAGATACATGACCAACAAATATTAGTTAATTGAGTAAAAGTTGTGAAACATAGGATTGGTATTTTACTATATATGGTCGACTGAAAGTTATACCATTTTCAGCAATAATACACTTGGGTTCTTGTAAGGACGATTGTATAAGAGCTGGTTGCTCCATTGCTGTAACTAGGTCACTTAGAGGATGATCTAAAAATTTAGCTTGCAGGGCTGCTAATATTTGTGGAGAAAATTGGCCAGAGGGAGTCGAAGCTTGGATGTCCAATCTTCCAAGCGAACTAGGCTTTATATCCGTTTCAACAAGAGCATGAGAAGTATTAGAAATTCCACCTTGCACTCCATTTAATCGTTTTAAATACTTTCTAAATTTCTGCAAGTTAACTTCATGGTAAGTCAAATCTATTCAATATTAACAATATAATGCATGTTAAAAAATGACAATATTCATAATAATATTAAATCATTGATGATGAAGATGATGATAGAGGAAATGAATAAAAAGCACAATAGTAGAAAATCTAAAAGAATAAAATAATTATACCTGCAAATGACTTCCAATACTCTCTCTTTTCAAACCAGATACATTCATCAATTCACGGATTCTCTTAGCTGTAGCCTCTGACATCATAGCCATAATCTTTTAATAAGAAATATTAGATTGAAGCAAACAAAATTTCACAAAGTTATTTAAGAGATGACCAAGATACATAATAACATCTCTTATTCCTATCAAATACTTAATGAATTAATTAAACGGAATAAAAGATCATACTGTCTATCCCAAGTTAATCTACTGCACTGACAAATTTCTGATGTAGCTCCACTGACCATATTATACGTGGTTTCTTTTTAGTGGAAGGATCCTCATTTCCCAGTTTACCATCATCTTCTTCTTTAGTGCAGATTCTCTTTTTCTGATATTTTAAAACTCTTTTTGTTCCTTCATTAACAAAAGAAGCACATTAAATTTTGTCATTTGTTTTTCACCGACAATTGTTATCTTCAAACTTACCTGAATGCTCAATTTCTTTGTTTCTATTCCACTTCCTCCGAATAACATGCTGCCATATATTCTTAAGCTCTTCTTCGCATATAGGCTTGATCAAGTAATCACAAGCTCCATAGCGAATTCCCTTCATAACAGCAGTTACTCTTTCATCAGTAGATATCACTACATCATAAATTATCACATTATTGATTAGAAGAAAATCAAGCTTCCATATACACAAAAAAACAGAACTTACTAATAACAGGAAGATCTATTTCGAGTCTAATATGTTCAAGAAGTTTATAGCCATCCACATTGGGCATGTGAACATCACTCATCACTACATCAAAACAACCTTTCTTCTTCCTTAGTAGGTTCAAAGCAACAGTAGCTTGAGAGCATGTCGTAATTGCAGCCAATCGAACAAAAAAAAAATCATAAACAATTTACATTATCACATCTTTGCTCAACCCAAACCTAGAAACAACATAAAATATCAATATTGGCAAATTAAAAACAACATGTTATTTAATATTTTTATTACAAATATTTCCTATAAACGTAAACCAAACCAAACAAGAACAAATCTTTTTCTAGGCAAATAATCTCATAGTAAACAACCAAAAAAGAAAATAAAAACAAAGATAAAAAAAGAACTAACCATTGTAGAGACAGCGACGAAGCATTGTCTCCAGAATTCTAAGGCAGGAACTATCATCATCTACTACAAGTACTCTCAAACCAACAGGAAACTGTTCAGGCACTGCCACATCAACTTGGGAGCTAGAGCCGTAGCTAGTAGCAAAGGAGGGCACCATCCTCTAAAAATGATCAAGTTTTCAACATCAATATCAGTTGCTCTTACTCTAAACAAGTAAAGAAAAAAAAAATAGAGATAGAGGGCAAAAAGAAGAAGAGAGATGTGTGAATTAGAGTTGATGAGAGGAAAGAAAGAAGTGGGGATTGAGGAGTGTCGGTGACGATTCAAGTCCTCCAAGAGATTTAAGTGTGTATTGACTTTTTTTACTTCTTCAAAGTTACGGCGCGAAGCCTCTAGATGAAAACAATGTAATTCGCACTTGGGCACTGCGGCCCTAGTTTTTGAAGGCTGCGGCTCCCAGCCTCTGGATCATGGTCTATGTTATCCATATTTAGGCGCCCCAGCTCTAACTCTTGAAGACCGCGACCCCCAGCCTCTGTCTGCATCAGGTGGCTGTTATTCACATATGGTGTCGCGGCTCTCAGCCTCTGGATACGAAGAAATATCATTCCTGCGTGGATGCCGCGGCTTTGATTTTATGAGGGAGCGGCTCCCAGCGTCTGGATCATGGTAAATTCTGGGAGCCTCGGCTCCAACTCTTAAAGGCCGCAGCTTTCAGCTTCTGGATACGAAGCACTATTATTCATGCGTGGAAGCCGCAGCTCTGATTTATGAGGCTGCTGCTCCGAGCTTCTGGATCATGATCAATTCTGGGAGCCGCGGCTCCCACTCTTGAAGGCTGCGACACCCAGCCTCTGCATCAGGTGGTAGTTATTCACGTATGGGTGCCACGACTCTAGATATTGAAGGCCGTGACTTTCAGCTTCTGGATACGACGGTCTCAGGTGCTAGCTATTGAAGGCCGGGATACTGATTTTATGAGGCCGCGGCTCCCAACTTCTGGATCATGGTAAATTCTGGGAGCCCCAGCTCCAACTCTTGAAGGCCTCGACTCCTAGCCTCTGCATCAGGTGGCTGTTATTCACATATGGTGCTAGCTATTGGCACATGAGTGTCGCGGCCCTGCATGCTGAAGGTCACGGCTCCCAGCCTCTGAATCTTGGGCTATATTATTCACATATGAAAGTGGCGACTTTGGTTCTTTCAGGCCTTGGCTCCCAGCATCTGGATACAGGACTATGTTATTGACATGGGGGTGCCGCGACTTTGGATCGTGAACGCCACGGCTGACAGCCTCTGGGGCTATGTTATAACTAATATCTTCTAATTGAATAAGGTAGCTAGTTTATTTTATTATTTTACTCTATCTTTTTGTTTTGCACGAAAAATATAGATTTTATGAAACATATCTTAAAAAAATGTAAAAGATTAAGGATAATTTTTTATAAATCTTCAAGAAAATTTTTTTAAAAAATTTATAAAATTAGATATTCAGTTGATCAATGGAATATTTTGAAATATTTATACTATAATTTTTAATTTTAATAAAAAATTTCACATAGAATAAAAGATATTTATTAAATTTATCTTTCAATTAGTATAATACTTATCTTTTAATAAATTTTAATTGTCACTAATTATCATATAATAATAAATAAATATTAACTTTATTATCTCTTATTAATGTGATAGTCTACATTTAATAGATAATTGACTGAATTTTCATATAAAATCATTTTTCAAGCTATCACGTAAGATAACTTTGGAATTCCAATTACAATCACCCCATAAAATTCTTTGCCTAATTGATAGTAGTTAAATCAACAGAAAGCATCACAGGCAAAATGCCATAACATACAACAGCGTCCGCACAATACTAGAAATAGCCCAGAGACACCAAAATACGGGACAAATGGCCTAATTATTGTTGCATTTACCAAAAACAGAAAAAAGAAAACTACAAATATCTTATTAATCAAATGTGTAATTAAACAGATGCCATCAGAAACACCGTCTTTATCTCCATCATCAATAGTTAAAGAAGAAAATTTAAATAACAAAAAAAAAGATGAATATTCATAAGAGAATATTTCAATTACAAAATTATCTCAACAAGATTTTCTTGAACAATAATTCAACACCACAAAAATTCATCTTGTTATCTCCCAATATAGCCGTCGAAGAATTGACTCTAACAATAAGAAACAAAATATGAATTAAAACAGCTGATAATAAAAATAAAAGTAAAATCAAAATTTAGAGTTTAATAAAACACTAACCAAGAACAAGAATAAAAAAATAATTTTATTATTTTTTGTGTACTTGTGATCTATCCATTGAGACTACAAAGACACCGAACATGAGTAATAACATCATAAGTGCTAAAGGAAACTACTCATATGCATTCACTAAAAATTAAAGGATGTAATATTTTGTTTTAACTGCATACCAAACAAAACCTAAACAAAAGAAATGGAGATTATGCCAACATACATATGTCTTCCTTCACTTTGCAAGAAAGAATGTCTTTTAAGGACTTAGTTACATTATTTATTATGCAGCACAAGAATGAATCTTCAAATTGTTTTATACATTAGATTTTTTGGTTTTTAAGAGAATAAAGTTTACAAATTATGATGTTTTGATCTATTAAAAAAAATTGAAAATTTAATATAGGAATTATCTAAAGGCTTTGAAAAATCACTTGTTGATTAGATTTTTTTTTTTAATTTTCAAGCAGAAGTTTAGAGAAGATTTATTAAAGAAAAAAAGAAAAATACAAGGACTAGTAAAGCCAAAAAGACCTGTAAGAATAAAATGGAGCAACGGAATTAAATTTCAACCAATAGCAATAGACAATATCTTGCAAAATACAGCAAAAATCTTTTACAGTAGTAACCAACTAATGCAACAGAAAACACAGCAAGATAGCAATAGAACCAAAAAAGTATAATCAAATCTTCCCAAACTAGGAAATCAACTATAACAAAAGTCACATGTTGCAGCAACTGTAACAGAAAAATATAAAAAAAATAGTAACATATACGTTATAACAAAATCTTAGCCAATAATAGCACATTAAATTCACTCGTTTATTATATAAAATTGAAAGAAATCCATAGAATTAAGAACCAATACCATTAAAACTCAAATCTGCTCAACAATTGCCAACAAAATAAAAAATCAGCTAGCCTAACTATCTTTCTATCAACACAGAAAGCAAGCAAATCAATAGCATACACCATCAAGACTAAGAGGAAGTTAGGCTCTAAAATCAGCAAAACTAACAAAAGTAAAAAAAAAAAAATATATAGCTTTGCACTTATCAGAGGATTGGTGGAATGAGAGTGGAATTGCTACTTTTGTTTCTAGAAAACCAAAATTTGGGGAATGCTTGGTCTCATATAGATAAGTTATACTGTTCATATTCACCATACTTCAAAACGATGTCGTATCATAATGAATTATCACTGTAGAAAAATACCATATAAGTACTATAGCTGAGAGATTATTTTAATTTTAATAAAAGAATAAATTGTCAAATCAGTTATAATAAAAATAAAATGATTTTTTTTCTTTTTGTTCGAAGAAGATCATGTTAATTTCCTATACATTTATGCAATTAATTATACAAAATTAGAGCTAATGGGAGATCTGTTTTTGAATTTATGAAATTAAAAACCAAATTCAAGCTTAGAAAGTTCTGAATTTCTAAATGGAGAAAAATGAAATTTCTTGTTTATGAAGAACCCTAAAGCTAAAATAAAGCGATATTCATAAATACTCCAACTCTATTGTTGAAAAGTGTCCAAACGATGGTCAGAAAAAAAATTATAGTTCTAATTTGTATTTAAATGCTAATTTCATAAAACAAACAAATACATTTAATGAAAAAAATTAAAAAAATAGTTACATTTAAAATAAAATAAATAATTAAAAAATTGTGACAATTAAGTGTAAAAGATTTTTAAAAATTATTATTAAATATTATTTTAAAAAATTTTAAAAAAAGAGCGCATGCCATGTAAAGTCCAGCTTCATTGTGTTGGACTATTTTCTATTTTTATTAAGTCCCATGCAAAAAAAACTATCAAATATTATACAAATTTTATACAAAATGGGCTATAAGTACATGCCAAATCCACCAGCCCAACACAAGGTGTTAATTTTTGAAGTTTTTAATATACAGGGAAATTAATTTATTTCTTTAATATAATAGTTTACTTTAATTTTTTTAATATAATAATAATTATTTATATTATTGTGAACAAAGAAGATTACCAATATATAAAAACAAACCAAATAGGCAATAAAAGTATCATAAAAGTAATCAATTCATATATTGTAAGCTTAGGATACTAAAACAAGCAAACTATCAAGTATATCTTGTTTGTATACCTGAAACATCAAAGCCTTGAAATGACACAAAGACTAGCACGTGATCTCTATTTTTTGCTTCATATAAGGAATCAGGTTCCCTTCTGCTTGAACTGTTTAGCTTAGTCAATAGCCCTTCATAATTAAATCTACAATCACCCTGATTAGTTGAACTAATCATGATTAACTGATGAGCAAGAAACAAAGGAGATCATTGAAATCTTGATAATTAATGGAAACTAGCTATATATCCAAGGTTGAATCTTCAAGGGATTGATGTATGGTAGGAGTTGAAGAGTTGTGAAACAAAAGTTGTGTGCCCGTCTGGAAATATTTTGTGAGTTTTCTTCTTGTTGCTTGAGAGCCCACATGTTCTCTCAGGAATAATTTTTTATTTTTATTTTTTCAATTTTTGAAAAAAGAATTGAAAGAAGAAAGAAATGGAACCTGATTCTCAAAAGTGACGGTTCTATGTCTACAGTAGGATTAAAATCAGCACATATTTCAACAACAGCAAGAACCAGAGGCCCCAAAAAATCTGCTCAACTCCTGCAGTGGACTAGATATGAAATCTCTAACACAATAAAGTGAGACAAACAAAATCGGTAAGTAGTTAGGTGTGGATTACAACCTCCAGAAGATTGCAACGATAATTATAAATCAAATAGGATATCACAAGACATAAAAATGACTTGCTACCAGCACTTAAATCAGCAACAAAGTTCTCTTACCTCCCACTTTTAGACTCAGCAGCCAATCCTACATCGGAGCATAAAGACAGCAAACGATGATGATAGTCTGAACGCAATTTAGCATTTGTAAGACCACTGGCAATCAGAAGAAATCCTGCAGGAAGAGTCTAGCATGTAATTGAAGAAGTGAACTACAGTTTGATAGGCTAAGTTGTCGAGCAACGTGCAAGATCAAAAAAATGTCTATCTTGGAGGCAAAACATACCTCAACATGTTCTGCAGTAGCTTCTGCCGCCATTGTTTTACTTTCAGTAGACCCAACACTTACTAGTTTACTCAAGTAACTTCTTGTCATCAGAACAACTGTTTCTCGATAGGACTTCTCAAAACCTAAAGTTGCCATGCGAGATGCAGCATCTAGAAGCTGTAGTAAATTAAGGGGGGAAAAGTTGAGAAAATCATACCACTGTATCTAAAGAACTAACAGCAATAGCATTATTGTTTCAATAATCCATATTGACTATAGAGATATGAGACTGCAAAATACATAATCAGCATATAAAAGCTCTAAAGACAAAGGTTCCCTACTCGGAGTCACAATAAACTAGGAGTTGAAGTATCACCCTCTTCCAAGCTCTCAACAAAAAGTGGCAATATCATGTCTACTACTGGCTTGTTAACAGCAACAGTTAAATCAGCTAGCAAGCATATAACATTAAGCTGTACAGCAGGAACTGCATGTTAATCTTTATCAACCTGAAATTGGCTCAAGTAAACAAGCAACGAATGCTATTAACCATACAATTCATTTAACTTTTTATTTTATAAAAAAAGATTACCGGCCATCAAAATTTAGGATACAACATAAATTGATTGAAGGGGTACAAGTCTACTAAGAAAATACATGGGGCCATGTACTGTTAAATTATAAAGGTCATCTCAAACCTCAATAAAAACATGTAAAATTCAGAAACATGCAACATGCTCTCCAAGAGTAACCTCAGAAGACGGAAAAAACACATATAAGGAGAGAAGCAAACTGAAGAAGAGAAAATAAACTGTATTCTCTTAATAGATTTGCTAAAATCCATCAATGAAAATATATGCACCTATGACTAAATATAAATGTCTATGCATACAATTTATACAAAAACATATAAAATGTGTCCACAGGTGCTCGGTCCTTGGTCCAGCTAGATTCAATTATCTCACAACTTGTCTTCATGACACTCTCAAACATGGCCCTGGCTACTGCCCCAGGTATCAGCTTGTTACAGTGAAATCATACAACAAAAAGAACAAAAGCAATATTATGATAAATGATTAAAGAAACAACTGCATTTCCAATGTGAGCGCATTCAACTTTGCATCGAGGTGCAGGAAAAAAAAAATCCCATAGTAAATATAATACCTGTGCACAGGCAGTCAGCACAAGGGGCTTCAGGCTAATGAGCAAAACATGTAATGGCTGACCTCACCTAATGACAGCAATCTGTGCAATGCCTGCAAGCAGGGAACTGATAAGCTCCTCACAAACTCTCAACTTTCTCCATACAGAGAGCAAGCATGCTTCAGCAGCATCAACTAATAAAGCAAGGGTCTCTGGCACCAGCCTCTTAGAGGTTTTCCCATCCATATCAAGAGATGCAAGACTCTTTATTTTCAATCTTGTTACAGACTGACAAACAGATAGCTTTTCATTTATTCTGGCTTTCAAAAGTGGCCCTTGTTCATTCCAATCCCGCTTCCTTATCTGCTCACTTAATTAACTTAACCTTAGTAAAGTTTTTCTTATCTTCTTGCATAATCTACAGGATAAATTTACTTCTTGACAACCCTTTTTTCAATATATCATACCATTAACTTTTCCAGTAAAATTGATAGTACAAACAGTTTCACTTGCTTCCCCTTAATGTTCAATATGTTCACCAAATAATTTCTCCAGTATAATACAACTTAAGCCTATCTACAAGTGTCCACATAAAACAATAAAGGAAATATTGTCTAGTCAGATTTAGTCATAGTCAACGTTTTAAAAGCTATTCTCACACAATGCACTGTGAGTTATATAATTGTATCCAAGCACCATACTGAAATCAAACATTATATAATCAAAACGTCATATTTGTTCTACAAAATAAAGAAGAAAAAATATCATTCAGTAATATTTCTAAAATGCACCAAGAATTTCTATATGTGAATATAAATCAAACACTTTGTGACTGAAATTTATTAATTCACTTTAATTAATACCTTCAGAAAAGCAGCCATGGATTGGAGCTGCTGCTTCGCAATAAACCTGACCTGTTCCAAATGCTTTGAATCAATCTGTACTTTGTCCAAAACATGTGTTATCAATTTATAAGCAATCTCTTGCTTCTTCAAGCCCTCCACAGACTCTTCTTCATACGAAGCCACCTGTTGCCTGAATTGTTGCCTATCATTCAAATTGAATCCCCCAATTATGCTTCCCCCACTATTCATGGACACAATAGTACTGCCCGAAATGTGGCTCGCCACCTCAATTCTTGGACTGGACTCACACTTCTTTCTTCATACAGTTCAGTTAGCTTCAAACACATTGACAGGTTCAAAGAAGATGACACAAACTTACAAAAGTGAAAGTTCAAATCCAAAGTTGATCATCCAGGCCAGTTCTTACCAGATTCAACCAATGTCTTCTATATAAATCTCTCTAGCTAGGTAGCTTGCCTAAAACACTTAAAACCTTAAAATCAACTTACCATGAATAATGTAATATAAAATAAACAATTCCTTAAAAACAGAATAATGTAATATAAATAAGTCTTTTGTTACAATAAAATTTATAAGAAAGCCAAACACCCAAGGTAATAAGAATGGTGCACTGCGGCATGCTAAGCATGGTTACTGGCGGTATTGTCCCCGACATTATCTTCGCTTGGCGGCTGTTGTGCAAATAGTAGAGGATCTGGGCATGTTGGTAGTGTTGGGAATTGAGTGACGTCCATTCCCGCATGACTTGCACACATCTTCATTATCTGCTCAAGGGCTTTGTTACACTCTAATTGATATTGTGCTTGACGAGCTGCCCACTCGTGATGCTCCTGAATGCTACGCTCAATGCGGGCTAAACGATCTGTCCTTGTTAAGGGTCTAGATGATGTGCTTGGTGGCCGAGAAGAGGATGCAACATTCGTTGAAGATTTTTTCAATTGCTTAACTATTGTGTTGGAGGTAAGGGTCGCTGTGGGATGTTGCAACTCTTCCCTAGCATCTGTAGGCACACCCGCTTGACAACAAAGGTCAGTTATGAGCGAAGGATAATACAATCCAACACTGACAGTTCGAGCACTATAAAGAATGTTGTTGTAGAGTATGCTTCCCACATCTATTGGTTTGTCGGTACGGATAGCATAATTGAGAACCGCTCTTTCAAGATTGACATTACTCGTATGGGTGGTAGGTAAAATTCGAGCGCTAATAAAATAATGCCAAATTCTTGATTCTGGACTCATATCTTTAGTCGGAAATGAAATTGGAACCCCCTTGCTCGTAGTTTTCCATATTGTACCGTAAGGACACAACAATTGCACCATCTCATTAATATCTACACTTTTGTAATAGGTATCAAAATCTTCAATACTTGGTAAGGAAAAATAAGCATTGATAGCATCCTTGTCAAATCGAACCTCTTTCCCTCGAATTCGTATCCTTCCATGAGTATGTTCCCTTGCATTAGCATAAAACTCCCGAACTAAAGGAATTATCGCGGCACTCGGTTGTTCACAAAAATGTTGCCACTTCCTAGAATTGATAATACTCTTAGAAGAATATTCCAAGATGTCGAGTCCACGCTCTGAAATGGGTATTTTATTGCACAATGAATTAATATATCGTTCTGAAGCTTTAGCAGATACAAATTTTTGCGAATCAACTTGTGTAGATTTGCGAGTCCTCTTTGGAGCCATTTATCAAACAGGTAATGTATGTCTCAAAAATTCACCAATTAAAACGACAAATACTCCACAAGTAATGTTGTAGCCTGTCGCAAAAATTGAATCATAAAAACACAGTTAGCCGACGGATGCCTGTAACAAAAATTGAATCATAAAATTGAAATAAGAGAGAAAGAGATTTGCTTTTGTGGAGAAGATAAAGAAAGATTAGGATCCTAAGTGTTGGCCGGAGAAGGGGATGGACGGACGAAAAGGCAGGGGATGGACGGACGAAAAGGCAGGACGTACGTTCACACTTTTTGTCTCACGAGCCCGACGGGTTCAAGAGAGAGATCGACTGGAAAGGATGACTGAAGCTTTCATGCTTTTGATTCCTTTTTTTTTTGGCTTTTAACTCCATTGTACTTTACTGTAAATAATTTTTTATTTATTTTAAAATTTGATCTAATTATAACAATTGTCCTATAAAAAAATAGTAGATAATTTACTTTATTATTTTGTTTTATTATTTTTTTTACTGAAAATAGTAGATAATTTACCGAATCTTAATATAAAATTGCTTTTCAAGCATGACAATTTGAGAATTTTAGTTATAATGTTCTCATAAAATTCAAATCCTTTTCAAGTTATGAAGCATGATAATTTTAAAATTTCAATTATAATTTTCTCATGAAATTATTTGCCCAATTGAGAGTAGCTGAAATAACAATAATACAACAAGCATCAATTGACGAAATGTACATTAAATATCAACATCCATACAGACTAAAAATGACTCACAAACACCAAAATGCAAGAGGAAAAATAGTAACTTAATTATATATGCATTTGCCAGCAATAATGCTGGTCAACAACAAAAAAAGGTAAACTACAAATATTTTATTTATCAAATCTATAATTAAATAGTATCATAAAAATTTAATAAAATAGATAATATTAATATAATAAATCAAAGTACTCATATTAAATTTCATAACAAAAAATGTAGGTAAAAACAAATCATAAATATAAAAGAAATTAGTATAATTTTCAAATGCGAAATTGTTCTGAAATTAATTTCTCAATTGCGTAAATTTTGTTGCCTTGTTCCTTAATTTCCTTATCTTGTTCTTCAATCCTTTTTTCTTGTTCTTCAATCTTTTTTTGTTGTTCCTTAATCATTTGAGTCATCTCTCGATTTTGTTGAAACAATTCTGAATTAGATGATGAAGAAACACGATTTATCATATTCTTCACAAAATATGATTTTTTTCCCAAAACAGTCTCACAAATTTGATTGTCATCGATTTGTTCATCTTCGTCCACCATACAATTTTCCTTCATTTCCATCATTTCCTCCTATAAAATTAAAAATAAAATTAAAAACTTATAAATCTTCAATATTGAATAATAATCTATAATATTATATAAATTAATTAAAAAAATAAAAAATACATTTCTTTGTGAAACTCAAGATAATATTAAACAAATAATTTTCTTTAAAATTCGGTAATTTATAAAAATTTAACTAAATTAAAATAACTACTTATAGTTCATAATTCAGATTTTTATCATCCAATTAGTTGATCAAACAAAAACTATTTACAAACTATCTTATAATTTCATTCAAATTTTACATAACTTAATTTAAAATAACTCACATATTTTAATTTTGCATAAGAACTACTCCATCCTTTTTCTTCACTCCAATGCATCCGATGAAACAAATCAATCAATCCTGCAGATTCTCCAAGTTTTTTTGTCTTTTCAATGCATAAAAAAAAAACATAAGGTACTTCAATATTAAAATACATACTAAAAATAATTTAAGTTAAATTTATGTTGATATTAATACCATTTCAACAAAATGTTGAGCGTGCGTTTTCGATCCGCCACGATGTACATAAGTTAATTTGCTACGATTCTTCTTGTTTTTTTCTGATCGACTCCACATTTAATATTTTAGATAAAAACATCAATATTAATAAATACACAATTATATCTCTACATATGAATTAAAATATAAAAGTATAAATTTAATGATTTAACCCCTATTGTTTATAATTTCAATATGCATCGCTTTAATTTTCTAAAAACTTAATAATAAAATCATAATTAACTATTTTATATTTTAACATTCACATATATTTAAAGGTACATACCTTAAATGTATCACTGCTAAATCGATCACAAATGGACTCCCAATTAGCTTGATTACGAACTTCTCGAGGTCGACGTATTTTTGCCTCCTCAACCGTGGAATACTTATCAAAATGTTTCTTTAACTTATGGCGAAATTGTTTAAACCTATTTGCCATATTAACTTTCAAATACGTTCTAATTTGTGAATTGGAAACATCAAATTGAAAATCTGTCTGTAATTAAAACATAAAAATTATCTTAGATATTAACAAAAATAAAAATAATGATCCATTAATAAAAATAAGCAATATTATATATTTATAAATCAATAAAAATTACCGCAATTTCGTCAATCATTAATAATTTTTGTGCCTCGGTCACTTGTTTCCATGTCGTAGCAACTTCTGACATTGCAACCTTTCTAACGATAACGCCAATTTTACTAGCAAATGATGATACGTTAGGTCCAATCGGCTTTTTCATAGTTTCAATGAATTCAATTACCAATGGATTTTGTGCTTGTTGTAAAAGTTTTTCAAGCTTTACACATCTGGATGGCCCTCGTTTATTCTTCTTAATTTGAGGAACTGTATATAACATAATATTAAATTGAAATAATAACTATAATTAAAATACTTAATAAAAAAATAAAATAATTGTTACCAAGACTGCCTGAAGAAGAAATAGCCAACATAGTTGATGATGATATAGATCCATAATGAATTTGTGTTAGTTGTAGCAGATGTTGTACAACTACGCGATCTTGCAGAAACCATGCTGCAATCACCAAACAAAAAAGTTAGTATAATTATAATTACTTATAATAATCATCATAATAATTATATTGATTAATTATTAATTATACAACATTTCTTGATATTAGATTATTGTTTTTTAATAATAAAAATCTAAAAATAATTGTTGGAGATAATTATGGAACTAATCGTGATGATTATTTAATAATATCAAGATTCTTGACGTTCAGGTGCAGTAAGTAGCAACACAAAATTATTATCTATCAAATTACTAGCCAATAATTAATAACCTCTTGTATAAAAAATATATTACTCCTTTATTAAAAATAAGATATTTATTTTAATAACCTGCTACTATTAAAAACTGACATCAATAAAATGAAGTAAATGGCTCTCCTCTATATTTATATAATATATTATTATTCAATAATTTAAAGGCCAATTACTATTGTCTAACATTCTATATCAAATTAAAAATATGTGTGTTAAAAGTTTCATTAAAATATGAATAGTGTGCAGCAATACTGTTAATATAACTTTTGCAATAATATTTAATTATAACAATAGTTATTAGCAATTAAAATAATATAACAAAAACTTATATAAATATTCAATTTTGGTGAATATAATTAATAAATTTACAAGTTGAAATAATTATTACAAAAATATTTATGATAAAATATATGCTTAAGAACAATTAATATAAATAAATAAAATCAAGTTACTAATAACACTAGCCAAGAATTAGAACATAACTTTTAATTATTATCTTAAATTTATATATGTATTAAAATTTGTAATATATTATTACTCAATAATTTAAAGGTCAATTACTATTGCTTAACATTCTATATCAAAACAAATATATATATATATATATATATATATATATATATATATATATATATATATGTATGTATTATGCAAATGTATTAAAATTTTCCTTAAAATATGAATAATATGCAGCAATAATTTAATATAACTTTTACAATATATTTGATAAAAAAAGATAGGCATACGTATTTTCTATATATTGATAAGTATGTATGACATAAATAAATACATTATAACAATTTTAACAGTTAAAATAAATTTATATACAATGTTCAATGTCTTTAATTGTGCTAAAAAAATTAACCGTACATAATTGCTCTAGCATCGTACTCATTTTTATAAATATAATTAATTAATTTACAAGAAATTGACAACAATTATTACAAAAATATTTGTGATAAAATACATGTATAAGAATAATTAATATAAATAAATAAAATAAAAGATACTAATAACCTAGCCTAGAACTAGAATATAAATTTTAATTATTATCTTTATATCTTAAATTTATATATGTATTAAAATTTGTTATATATTATTATTATGCAAATTAAACGTAAATTATTGCCTAATTTTCTATATCAAATATTCAAATTATATATATATGTATTAAAATTTGTCTTAAAATATGAATAATATACAACAATAATTTTAATATAACTTTGCAATATATTTAATGAAAAAAAGATAGGCAGCCACTATATTTCCCTTTGATTGTGTTAAAAAAAATATTGACCGTTCACAATTGTTCTAACCTCATACTAATTTTAGTAATCATAATTAATTAATTTACAAGGAATTGACAGAAATTATTACAAAAATACTTGTGATAAAATGTATACTTAAGAACTTAATATAAATAAAATAAAATAAAATTATTAATAACACTAGCCTAGAACTGGAACAAAATTTATAGTTGCTATATTCTAAATCTTAAATTTATATACTTTTCTTATATTCTAAGAAATTATCAAATATATACAAAGTTAAATTGAAAAATAAAATATGATTGTTTAAAAAAAGTTGCCCTCAAATATTTAGAATGAAAAATTTAAAGAACAATATATAAATATGTCAAATATATTTAACTATATCAATCCAATTTACTTTTTGATATAAAAAAATAAAATATAAATGCAAACTAATATTCTTATTCTTATTCTTATTATTATTATTGGTACAAATAAAACATGATATTTATTTATTCTATACTTATAAGCATTTATACAAATAAAAGTCATCATTTTCATAATATTTCATTATCAATAAATATATAACAATATAAAAATAATAAAAAAAACTAACCTTATAATTTTTTAATAAAAGACTTCAGAATGCCAAGATAATCTTCAAGCTCAACTCCAGAAATTTTAAATGATATGCAATGATTCTTTTATATATATATATAGTTAAAAAGGTATAAGAATTATTATTTTAATAATATAATAAAAAGTAGTTAAAAAGGTAAAATTATAATATATAAAATTAATTAAAATAAAAAATAATTATTATGTTTGAAAGTTGATAGTCAAAAAAGTAATTCATAATTATTAGCAAGTAGTTAAAAAAAAGTTGATGGTAAAAAAATAATTCATAATTATTAATAAGTAGTCAAAAAAGTAATATATAAAAATAATTAAAAATAAAAAATGACTATTATGTTTGAAAAAAAATCACTTTCCTGTATATAAACTTGTATTTCTTAAAATTATATGTAAAAATTATGATTTTATCCTTTAAATTAAAGGTTACAGTTCAATTCGATCTAATCTATTTTTTTTAGTTTTTATAATTTTTTAACTTTCACAAGATTATTTTTGTAATAAACATATTAATTTTTTTTAATATAATCTGAATTTTTTAGGTTAACATTTAATCAGATTGAAAATTTTAAAATTTTTTAAAATTAAAATAAAATTAGACTAAACTCATCAATTCTAATCTAATATTAATTGATCAATTCACGCTTATTTAATAATAATTTTAATTTTTAATTTTTAATTTCGAAAATAATTTAATTATTTTTATTTTTGTGTATTTTGTCCAGTTTTATAATTTATAATTAATTTTAAAAAATATAAATTAAAAATATTTATGTAAATTTATTTGTTGATAAGGGCGTTCATGCCATTTTACATGAGTGAGCAGTGAAATGTAATATATCAAAATGAGTCCAATATAAACTAAATAAAAGAATCAAGTCGAAATGATATGTTGAATTCAATTTTTTATCTAATCACCTCTAACTATTAATAATAAGAATGTAATTTGTATTATTTATACTAATAATATTAATAAATTTGATGTGTTAATGCATAATTTGGAATGTTCAGTATAATAGATTAAGCTCTTTAACTATTAATGACTAATGAGAGCTTATATCATTTTCAAAATCATGTGTTTTCTAATTCTAATAAAAAATTAAAAAAAAGGTTAATTGACTGAATTTTAAAATTTCCATTCTTTTTTGGTCTAAGAGAATTTAGGTCAATATAATCATAAAGTGTTAACAGTATAAAAGCTAAGTTAACAAAAGAATCAAATGAAGAAAAAATTCATGTAATAATTGAATATTCAATATTGTAGTTTTATCCTTACTATTTTATTTATAGAATTAGTAAAATTAAAAGTAAAAGTAAATTAAAAGCAACTTTTATAAAAAAAATTGGAAAACGAAGAAGATAAATTATACATAATTTTGACATATTAATTTAATTAAAAATTAATATAAGTAGACTATTTTAATGATATGATATTTTAAAAAATTACATATAATTAAATATTATAAAATTTTGATAATAAAAAATTTGAATGAAAAGAAATAATTAAATGTGAAAATATTACTCTATCTTTAAATTTTAAATACTAAAATAAAATTATATTTATTATTATAAAATAAAAATAAAGATAATATAATTATAAAATAATTATCTTATAAATTTTTAAATAGTTAAAAAGTAAAATTGTTAAATTAAAATATAAATAATAACCTAAGAAGAGGATATTTTAATTTTTTTTTAAATCTTAAGAGATATGTTGTCTTTCTAGAAATTAGGGGTAAGTTGATTTTTCCCTCAATCTAAGAAAAATATCACAATAATCCTATTATAAATTATTTGTACTCGTTTATTAATATTGTTTTTTTTATAATCTAGCACATTCCATTGTATATCTTAACAAAATTTAAAATTATATCCTATATACTTGAAGTCAAATGTCAAATCCTGCATTATGTTTATAAAATTTTAAATAATTTGTCCTAACGAGTGGAGAGGAGAGGAGAAGAGAGATCAAGGTAAATTCAGGTAATGCATATCTTCATCTTTTGAGGGCACGTCCTTTCTTGTCCTAAACACGTACGAGTTCTTTTTATGATTATTAAAGCACTTTGTTTACTTTAGGGAAAGGAAAGTGTGAGATACAAATTTACCTAATTATCCATTTACTTATTTCTAGTCAAAATTCACTTTGCTTAGTTTCATTTTTAACTATAATTGCACAATAGAAATCAGTTGCTAAGTACACGTAATTCGAGAAAGAATATTCATTTGTATAAAGTGTCATTTAATTATTGGAGAAAACTATTTTACCATTCAAAAACACCTTTATTGACTCAAGATTAAAGCCCCATCGGAGGTACATGGTTAAAAGAAAAGAAAGGGTCCATTAAAGGTAATAATATACCTAAAAATTGAAGCTTTAATTGAGAAATATCTTGCTTAAAGTAAAGCTTAAACCCACTTAATTATTGCAAAAGATATAAAGCGGATTGTATGCATGTGATTGTGATCACACGAGATCAGATCAGCCGGTTAGCTAGCTGCCTAATTAGAAGATTTTCATTCACAAGGTGAATATTTATTTATTTTTATCAATTAATTATCAATTTAACTTATCAAAACAAAGACAATTTAAAAAAATAAAATTTTTGAGTTTTGATTCTTTCTTTAATAAAAGATGAGTTGTTTATAATACCTATGCAAGTGCAGTTGATAGATTGTTGTCATTTTTTTTCTTTTGAATTAATAAATTATATTTATGAACTTAAGAATATATAAGATATATACAATTATTAATAGATAAAAAACGAAATTTTTTTCTTATTATTCAATGTTGTTAATTAGTTAATATTTAGTAAATATTGATAATTTTATCTTATATTTTATTTTCATTATTATCATTTAAATAAGCATAATATCTAAATATACTTATTTTAATTATAATAATTCAATCTCTATTTTAATATTTTTATAATATATATTTTAATTATAATATTTTTGTTCACACTTTAATAGTTTTTATAATTTATTATTTCAATATAAAATTTAAAAAAAATTTATTAATAAAGAACTTTTAACAATGACCAGATAAAATCAATATGTTAAAATATTTTTAATCTTCTTTTTTAATTTTCTTAATAATAATTTGATTATACTATATTCATTATATTTTTCTAATATAAATTATGAAAATATAAAAATAAAATAATTTAATATTATTTAATTAATAGAATTGAATGCAACAGTTTAATTTAGTTCAGTTTGATTATACTTTTTTATCCACCCCTATTAACTCATTTCTCTCCTCCTCCTCCTACAAAGACTACAACTCTCTGTCTCTATCTTTATCTTTTTTCAATTTACAGCAACATCTTAGTCTATTGATTTATTTTAAAATTATATACATATGTATATATATATTTAGACGGTTTTTTATTATGTAATTTGATAAATGTAATATAAATTGTAATATTTTAAATATATTTTAATTTTAATTATATGTATTTACCTAATCAAAATGTCTTTATCAATAAAATTTTAATTAATGTTCTACTATTATTTAAAATTTAAATTTACATATTACAATTAAGCAATTGATACTAACCAAATATCACAATTAATAATTATGAAATTATTATTTAAATATTTTATTAAATTTAATTACTTGATATTATATTTTTATTATTATCAAGGGTCATTTTTAACTTTATACTTTTATTATTGATAATTATTACAAATAATTTTAATTTTTTAAAATATATCAACATTGCTCATAGAAATGGTAAAATAACATATAATATTGTACATGTAAAGATAAAACTAATTATATATAGTAAAAAATAAAATTAACTATATATAGTTAGTAATTTATATTTTATTAAAAAATAAATTACTTATACATTAAAATTAATTTATTTATCTAAAGATAAATAAAATAAATTTGAATTAAATTATATATAAATTAAATTATATATTACTTTTATATTATGTGTTGTGTGTATTTAGTTTTTTACTATATTATATATATATATAATATCAAACAATTAATTAGCATTTTGATAAATATCAGTTTATTTATTATTTTTAATTGCATAGTAAATTAAATTGATTTATGTATGGATTATTTTGATATATAGATTAATTAAATTATATTCTATTTTATTTTCAAGAGAAAATTTTAAATTAATTTTAATATATAAATAATTTATTTTTTAATAAAATATACATTTCTATCTACACATATAGGATTAGTTTTAGGTGATTTTTATCTTTATACATATAATGTTAATAAGAATAAAAATAAATGCGTTATTTTATTAATTTGAGAACACTACTTCCCTAATTGTTTATTTTTCTTTAAATCGCTCCTTAATAAGTAATAATCTAAATTAATCATCTAATAAAATAAATATTTATGCATACAAATATTTTAATTAAATAAAATTTTAAAATTAAATTATAAAATATAATTTCCAAAATATAAAACTTAAATATTACAATAATCTATGTTCCTGAAATTTTCTCTTTATTTTCTTTCTTCTCTTTTTTTTTTTTTCTGTTTTTTTAGTATTCTAATTTGCTTTTAAAGAATTGATTGTAAAAATATAACTATTATATATATATATGCATCACTTCACATGCAACCTACAAGGGCTCCCTTGTTTTCTTTCCTTTACCTCATAATTAATCTACTGAATGATTTTGCTTTTTTTCATTACACTTAAAACAAGAACATCAATATATATAATATAACTTATCCTTTACACTCAGCTGAGTAATGAAAACCTAAGTTAAATTGAATTGTCTTTCCCTTTTTTTTTTTAATTGACTAGCCACTTAATTGCTTATTAGTGATTTTCAATTATCACTTTCATTTTTTTTTTTCATAACCTTGTCGTTTCATATGTTACACTTTACCATTGATGTTATTTCATATGTTACACTTCATCATTGTTTTGCCTCTCATTAATTTGGTTTACGACTGAAATGACTACTTAATTATTTTGAATTTTTTAACAAAGAAATTATTGTTTGTTATACTTGATTCTCGGATCCCCTCTCAATGTAATTATCCCTTAAGCTTAATTGATTTTCAACAAATTAAAAAATGTCATTATTTTCATATAATTTAAGAATAAATTATATTTAAAAAATACTTACATAATAAATAATAAAGAAATAAAAAAACCTCCTATATTTCTCGGTCTTCTTCTATTTTCTTCTCCTTGTCACCGCCATCCTCGATTAAACTTTACTTTATAACTCCTTTTTTTTTTTGACTAATCGTCCTCGGTTGACTATATTTAATTAACAATATAACTTTATAATTTTACTTAAATTTCTCTTTGACTTTTGATTTTTCCACTCTTTAATTATTTGCTACGTAAAAGGAAGCTTCAATTTTAACATTGCAGTAGCACTATTTTGATATTCAATCAAGAAAAAAATAAGAGGAGAGGAAGTTGTTTTGTATTGTATGACTTTTTTGGGACATGAATTTTAATATGTGGATTGATTTCTGTCAAAGGTGTTAACTAGGTAATTAAAATTCTTTCTTAAATAAAATTTTTTATTTTTAAAATATATTAGAACATGAAGAAAACTTTTTCATTTTTCTTGGGTGTTGCAGTGCAAGCTTTGATGGGCATTAAATCTCTCTTGATTGATCCTCTGGAAGTTTTGAACAAACCGGGATGAAACCACCGTTGATCCATGCAGCTGGGCTTTGATTACATGTTCTGATGTAGCTATAATGTGTTATCATCTACCACACACCGTTGTTGAGTGTCATACATGTCTTGTAAAGTCAACACTGGGATGTAAGCTCATCTTAGATATAAGCTTTGATAGTAAACTCCATGAATCATTACAAATGAACGAAAGAGCATGGAAAGAGAAATGCATGAAAGATACTTTCTGGGATTTTCCGAGTTCTTAGAACTAGTTGTGTTATGAATAAAATCTGAGAAGTGTTGAGCCCAGCTTATGCTTAGTTTATTTTAAGCTTGTTACTAATGATTTGATGTTCTTTTAAAAAAAAAAAAATTATTTGGACTAATTCAGTGGTCAGAAGTTAAGACTTCAACTATAAGGTCTTGACTTCTTCGATCCTTGCCAATTATTTTCCACCTGTTGTGGGTATACCCACTTCATAATGGAGACTCGCTAAAATTAAAAAAAAAAAAAGTTAACACATTATGAAAGTTTTTACTTAGAATTGACGATATTTAAAATTGTCCATAGTGGATTTAATCACGAGAAGTATTCTCCGCCAACTATTGTTTCAAAAAGGGTCCATGGATAACAAATTAAACAATTATGAGAAAGTTCTGCAAATTCACATACTAAAAGTTGCTTAAAAATATAATAGTATATCACTAAAATTTGATAAAATGTAATATGTATATATATATAATATATTAATTAAATAATATTTTTATTTTATAATAAATTAATAATAAAATATTTATTATATACAAATTTATTTATTTTTTATTGATATTTTATAATTATTATTTTATTATTTCAACTATATGTACACATATTTAGTTTAAATTAAAATATAATCATAAATATTCATTTCATATGAGTTGTAAAATAAATAAAATTATAAAATTATATGTTATTAATAAAATATTATTTATTATACTTTATTTTTATTTAATTTTAATAATTACAGATTTTATTTTTTTAGAAAACGTTAAAGGACAACTTGATATTTAAATTTGAAAATAAGTATCAATCACACCCTTTTAACTTAATATAAGTGTTAATAAAATTCTTTCTGATAAATTTTTTGTTACTGTTTACTTTAAAAAATCACATACACCCTTGTTGATAAATAAATAATATAAATATTTCTAATTTATATTTTAAAGATTAATTATAAAATATAAAAATTACTAGACAATACACTAAAAATAAAAAATAATTAAATTATTTTAGAAATTAAAATTAAATTAAATTTATTTTAAAGATTATATTTTAGTGTCAACTATTTAATTAAATTTGTTAAAGATTATATTGTTGAATTTTTTATGAAATATTTGTTAAAAAAATATCAACATATTAACTTAAGAAAATGTCACTAATATATAATATTAAAAATAAACTTAATTATTATAAAAATGAAACAAATTTATTTACATAGGTGAACAGTGGAGCAGTTTATATCATTTTATAAAATTGTGAACAGTTATATAAAAATATTATATTTTATTAAACTTTAGAGAGATTTATTAATTATTTTTTTATAAATAATTATTACCATGTAATAACATAATTTTTATTTTTAAAAAATTAATACGTCTAAAAATATTTTTTAAATTATTAAAATAATAAAGATATTACACTTAACCTTTAAAAATAGAAGGCCTTTAACCTGTCCTATCAATGCTAAGGAAATTGGCTTTTACTAACCAGGTGTGAGCCAATTGGCCATAATACTCGGGATTTAAAAGATACGGATAATTATAGTTAGGGTTATGTTGGACTTTTATTTTAAAATTAAATGTTATATACCCATCCAAATTAAAATTAAGGAATTAACATAATATAATCATAATTTATTTTATAAATTAAAAAAAAGAGAAAAATATTAGTTTTTTAATATGAATGTAAGCTTTTATACAGTATGAACAGGCTGTTATTACCAATTATGCCAAACTTCACTTTATAATTCCATTTTATTTTTTGACTAATCACGTCGGTTGGCTTATGGCTATTTCCTTAATTGGCAGTATTGTAACTTCACTTTTGACTCTTGGTTTCCTTGACTACCTACCTTCTCCTTCATTGCTTCCTGCGTAAAAGGAAGCTTAGATTTTAGTATTGCAGCAGCTTTTTCATTTTTTTTTTATATTCAATTAAGAAAAAAATGAGAGAAGAGGAACCTATTTTGTGTTGTGTGGCTCTTTTTTGCTTATGGACTTCTACATGTGGATTGCTTTTAGACAAAGGTGTCTTGGATAGAGCCTTTTATTTCTGTAAAATATTAGAACATGAAGAAATCCTTTTATTTTCCTTGAGGTTGCAGTGCAAGCTTTGATGTGCATTAAATCTCTCCTGATTGATCCTCATGAAGTTTTGAACGACTGGGATGAAACCTCTGTTAATCCATGCAGCTGGCCTTTGATTACATGTGCTGACGGTTTAGTCACTGGCCTGTAAGTACTGCTAGAAAACAGTCAAAACCATATATTGAAACTAGAACCTGAAAAAAAAAAAGAAAAAAGTTCATGTTAATAAAATGGTTTTGTTGCAGAGGAGCTCTAAGCCGAAATTTATCTGGTACTCTGGCGTCAAGCATAGGAAACTTGACAAATCTCCAGCTAGTGTGAGTATTTTTTCATCCATAATCTTTATCTTTCAATAGCTTCAACATAAAAGTGATTCATTTAAACAAGTTTTCAGGCTCCTACAGAATAACAATATATCTGGACATATTCCCTCAGAGATTGGGAAGCTCCCAAGGCTTGATACACTTGATCTCTCCAATAACAAGTTCGTTGGTTCAATTCCCATTTCTGTTTCCAACTTAAGAATCCTCAAATACCTGTAAGTTGAAGTCATTGCTATACAAATATTTTTGTTTTTTTCTTTTAAAAGACATTTTTGTCATTTATTTGAAATTGTTTTTCATTTATCTCAATATTTATGAATTCTTTGAATTTAAATCAGGAGGCTGAATAATAACACTCTCTCAGCAGCAATTCCTACCTCTTTGACAAACATGTCCCAGCTTGCTTTTCTGTAATTCTCCTGATACCTTATTCTATGATCATAATTATATATTTTTGCTTATTAGCATAATATCCTAGTCTGAGCAACATTTTATGATTTTGTTTAGTAGGGATCTATCCTATTACAATTTGAGTGGTCCTGTACCAAGCTTCCGTGCTAAAACATTCAAGGCAATATCCTTCCTGGTCTTTATTGAATGATTTACTTAAAACCTTTTTTCATTGACTCAGCATAGTGGGAAACTCTCTTATATGTGCAACTGGAGCCACTATCTTTTGCCGTGAATGTTACTCAAAGTAAACATATTCCTTGCTCGTTACTTTTTCATTTGCTTCAAAATTTCAAAGTTTTCTGTTTTCTAACATAAGTTTTTTTTTTTTACTTCACTTGCACTTATCCTCCTTTTCGACTTTATGTTGAATCTGTTCACAACAATGTTAACTGAATTCTTTTTTGAAAATCAAAGTTATCCTGATGTGAAAATTTTAATATTATTCATTAGGCTAGAAACCTCCTCCCCAAACATCAAAGAGCAGAAAAATTGCTCTGGCTTTTGGTTCAAGCCTAGGCTACATCTGCTTACTTATTCTTGGGTTTGGATTTCTGCTCAGGTGGAGTCAAAGACATGCCCAACGAATGTTCTTTGTTGTTAAATAAACCATTGGAAGCTTCAAATAGTTGATAGAATAAATCTAAATTATCCTTCTTAATATTTCAGAACAACAGCATGAAGAGGTTTTCCCAGGAAACCTGAAGAAATTTCGCTTCAAAGAACTTCAAAGCGCTACACTATTTCAGCAACAAGAACTTGATTGGAAAGGGTGGTTTTGGAGGTGTGTACAAAGGGTATCTCCAAGATGGAACTATTGTAGCTGCAAAAAGGCTTAAAGATGGGAATGCCATCAGAGGTGAAATCCAATTTCAGACTGAAGTTGAGACGATCAGCTTGGCAGTTCACCGGAACGTCCTCCGCCTCATCGGATTTTGTATGACAACAGAGCGACTACTGGTTTATCCCTACATGTCCAATGGAAGCGTTGCTTCTTGGCTGAAAGGTAGCACTTGCATTTCATCAACAAATATTATTGATCAGAGAATATTATGCAATTGTACCTTGACTTTGTCATGAATTACTTCTAACTTGAATGTCAGCACATAGTTTAGTACATGAGTCTAATTTTGGCATTCATTTCTTTTTATCTCATGTAGCCAGAGTGACCTTGGACTATGAGACCTGTAGGCAATTATTATTAATTAATATTCCTGGTAGATTCTATAGTTTAATTTGCCAATAAATAAAATAGCCAGACAAATTAAACAAACATAACGTAACACTTGTTTCATAGTCAAAAGCCTTGGGAGTTTATGAAGTAGACTGTATTTCTGCACTTACTGCTCAACTCACTACCTTAACCAAGCAACTTGAAGCATTGACAACAAATTCTATTCTTATCCCGCAATTGACTTGTGAGTTGTGTGGCAGCAATCATCCTATTGTCGATTGTCAAGTTGGTAATCCGTTTGCTTCGTCATCCTTAGACCAAGTTTCATATGTTGGGAATTTTAATCAGCAAAACAATCCTTATTCCAACACCTACAATCAAGAATGGTTGAATCATCCTAATTTCTCTTGGAGGAAAAATCAAACTGCTGCAAGAACACCACTCGAATTCCAACCTCAAGAGAAAAAGGTTAGCCTAGAAGAGGCCCTTGCTCAATTGACCTTGAACACTTCCAAGTTCATGACAAAGACTGAAACAACCTTGAAAAACCAAGCGGCTTCCATTCAAAATCTAGAGTTGCAAGTGGGTCAAATGGTAAAGGTGTTAACAGAGAGGCAACAAAGTTCATTGCCAAGAAATATGGAGACAAATCTAAAGGAGCAAGTGATGACAATTACACTTCGGAGTGAAAGACAATTGGTAGAGCCGAAAAACAACATGGAAGAGGCACTACAAATGGAAGCAAGTTCTTCGAAATCACAATCAAAAGCATTAAGCTCACCCAAGTAATATGTGCCACCTTCACCGTATATGCCATCAATACCATTTCCCCAAAGTTTACCAAAGCCATGGAAAAGTCTTCAAACTGAGGGAACCGTTGGAAAAAAGTTCGATGTTAAAGAAGGCACACTCACATTTGATGTTATGGGTAAAACTAAAGAATTAGAAGTTTATGATACATTGAAGTTATCATGTGATGAGGAATGCTACATTGTTAGTACTAATAAGGATGTAGTGCAAGATTTGGTAGATCAAAGTTATATGAAAAATTCTTTGGAGATCATTCACAACCAAAACGAGAAAATGAATTTAGACCAGTCAATAAGTGAGAATAAGCAATTGGTTATGGTTGTGCATGCATCAGATGATTTTTCAAGCATTTCATACTCAGATGATACATTGAGCAAAAATCACCCTTTTGATCTTGGAGAATGTCTCAACATATACTGTGATCATTTGAAGCCATACTTGGATACGTTTGGAAGAGTTGAAATGGTTGGATCTTACTCTTGGGGAGTCACTTGACACTTATGAAAGAACTTGGTCTGGCTGAAGATGTTAAACTTAGCGCTTATTGGGAGGTAACCCAAGTTTCATTGTGTTTTGTGTGAATTTTTCTTTAGTGAGTTTTGTTTTGTTTGTTAATATTAATGAAATTATTGTGTGTACTTTTGTAGGTGGATAACTTTAGAAAGCTCATAATCAACATTGGGAGATGGAGGAGAAATTTCGGAGCACAAGTGCAAGTCTAGGAGCTTTCCATTGATTTTAAGTGAAAACTGCAGAATTTGAAATTCTGCGTATGGTGTACTAAACCTGTCATAACGTTGTGTACACAACTTATAATTGCAATCCGTTTGTGAAATTAGAAACTAGACATCCGTAGCTTCAAGTGGATATGTCATATGGTAGAAGAAGATGCACGACCACACCATCTGGGAGCACGACCGCGCCCTTCTTTTGTAAACAACACGCCTGCACAGTGCCCCCCACGGTTTATTAGCTTCCTTTTCATTCTTACCTTTCCTTTCCTTCCAAAAACACAAACAAAACCCCTCCTCAACACTTTCTACCTCTTTGGCCTCAAATCAAAGCATACAAATATCAATTCAACTCCAATTTTGGGACTCCAAATCAACTTCAAGTAAGTACCTATATTTTAACAACTTAAGTTTTCATTTTATACTTGAATTTTGAAGTTGGGAAGTTTTTGATTGTGATGAACAAATTGAAGTTTTTGGGTGACGATTTTGGTTGAAGGTGTGGTGGAAGTGATTGGTAGAATGATATTTTAGAAGTGCTTGTGAATTAATTTTGATTTTGTGACAAAAATTTTGGTGAAAAGGAAGGGTTTTATTGTTCTGTTGGGTGTTTTTCACAATTGGACACCAAGTGTTCGATGAATTGCTTGAGTGAGGTTTAATATAATAATTCTAAGTTTGATCATTGGAAAATATTTGGAGAGTGTTTTAAGAGTGAAAGGAACCTAATACAATGATTGGAGTGCAAGAAAAAGTAGTAGTGCAAGTGTACATTCTAAGTGTTTGATGAATTGCTCGAAAGATATTTTCAAGTAAAAATGACACCACAAAGGGCATTACTTTTCCAAGCTTCTTTTATTTCCACAATTTTTGCCTCCGCAAGGGGATGAGAGTGACAATGCACAACGAGAGGCAAGATTTTCACATCTTGCCTCCTAGGTATGATCTGTTTGCTTTCGCCTTTGATAATTTTATGCTTAAACATTAGGGGCAATGTTTAGATTAAGTGTGGGGGAGGGAATGTTATTGTGGAAGTGTTTTGTATAATGTATTGATAATGAATCGATCATGCCACCAATTACACACAATTTTTTTTTCAATTTAAATGTTAATTGCCAAATTTTAGGAGTGTTTATGGCATGTTTGTTAGTTTTTAAATTTGTTTGTTTTCTTTCAAGCATTTTTTTTCCATGACTTTTTTTTTTTTAGTGTTCTTTCCTCTCCTTTTTTAAATTGGACTTATGTTTTTTGAGCATGCTTTTGCTTGAGTTGAATGAAAAGCTAATGATATAATTGTGATGATGAATGCTTAAATTGTAGAAAATGATGAATGTTGTCATAATCCTTGAGTTTGACTTGTTAGCAAATTTATTTTACTTGATAGTTCTTCAAGATATTTTAGCACTTAGTCACAAATGTTTGGGTGTGTAAATATTTAGAGAAGGCTTATGTGAGCTTTGTAAGGATTTTAAGTCCTAATGAACTCTAAAACTTAATTGATTGTCACTTGAGGCGAAATCCTAGAGGAGACTCCATTAAGGAAATGAATTAGGCATTCTTTGATACGATTGAGCCTTTCAAGCTAACCTAGAATTAATCAATGCTTAGTTTACCCCCTTTGAGCCAAAAATTTCTTTTCTTGTTTTATCACTCATACAATAGCTAGCATGAAATAAAAATACCATTCCTTTTGAGTAGCACCCTAAATTTCCAACCATATTAAAGCTTTGAAAATAAGGGAGGTTGAAGGAGTGTTGAAATAAGGCAAACTCTTATTGAGTAACCGAGTCTCATGCCTAGGCAAGTATAGAGAACTCGCGTCAAAAGGTAAAGTGAGGTTTAAAAAAAAAGAAGAAAAAAAATGATGAACCTTTGCAATTAAATAAGTTTGGGGGTACATATATTTTTTATATAAATTTAAGTTCCAATCATCATTTGAGGGGTGAATGAAGAAGAAAGTGTTGAAATTGGGTGATGATCAAAGGATTGAAGAAAGAGCTCTAGGATGATTGAGATAGTTAGGGTGTTTGAACCTTAAAGATCCATTTTCTCCACCTTACAAGCTTAATGAAGTCCTAAAGATCCTTGATATGATTTTCTTCTATATTAGTGGAGAGTGACATGAAAATTAAGCTTATGGAGTCCCCTAAAATTTCAAAATTAGTTTAAATTATGCATAAACTTATCCGAATTGATTGAAATCCCAACGTTTGTGATTTTTCATACACACAAGTGGAACTTTTAAGTAAAATGACCTTTTTTTTTCAAGTTAAATTTTGGGACAAAATGAGGGCATTTTGAAGTTTTCTTTAATTTGATTATGTAACTTAACCTTTGAGGCTTTATTTTGCTATGCTAAAAGTATGTTTAAATATTTCATTTGATCTCAAATGTAGATAATTTTGATTAATGTCTCTTACTTCTCTTCTCTTTAGTTTGATTTGCTTAAGGACAAGCAAATATTTAAGTTTGGGGGTATTTGATAAGTGCGTAAAACACGCACTAATAATTTATTCATAAACTTGAATTGTTTGTTTAATTCTCAAGTTTCATTTAAATTTGATGTATTTTGGTTATTTTGTATAGAAATGATAGATTTAGCTATTCAAGACGAATTTAATTCGAAAATGATAAATTTGGCATGAAAAGGAAGATGTTTGCGGACCAAAGTGCAAGAGATATACGTATCAAAATGCAGAAAACTCACAATAAGAGACAAAAGTCAAAATAATCAACATTATGGTGGTCTAATCATTATTTTTTGGATATTCCAACCTTCTTGGTAGAAGGTGGTGCGCAATCGCGCATCTTAGCCGCACGACAGCACACCGCGTTCTGCCCAGGTGGACCAAACTGCAACAAAATCAGGACTAAATGTAAGAAAATCTCAAGCTAGGGCTCAATATCTGATTAAGTATAAGCAAAGGGATCCAATTGATATGTCCCAGCCAAATTCAATTGGTGGGCAGAATTGGGTGCGCGACCAAAGCGGTGCTTCCTTCCCCCACCCCCGCCCCCCGTTTGGCCGATTTGTAAAACCCTAAGAAATGAGGAAAAGGGGACTTTTGGAGATTTTAGGGTTTGGGTTTAGTTTTTAGAGAGAGGGGGAGAGGATTGTTAGAGAGAGAAGGAGAAAAATCAACAAAAGAGAGAGGGATTTCATCAAGAGATTGGGGAATTCTCATCAACCTTATGGATTCAAGCTCTCCTCATCTAGTTTTTCTTTCTCTCCTCTTTTAATTTAGTCTTGAATTTGATAATATTGTGATTAATTGAAATTATGTCATCAATTGTTGAATTCTTGATTGTGGGATTTAAATATTATATTATGTGTGACTAAACCCATTTTCTAGGGCAATGATTTAATCTATTTGAAGCATTTCTAATATTGTGTTGTTCAATTGATTTGAGATTAGGTGTTGAGTATTTATCATGGTAATTAATGCTTATGAATATTTGGCCAATATTTAAATGAATTGTGGATTGATAAAAATTGAGAAATGAATATCATATCTAGGCCGTGTGATGAATACCATAAATTGCATATTAGATAGAGATATACTAATATGGTTTGCGTAATTTAATTAGAAATTATCACCATTCGTAATGCATTTCCGTTTAATTAATTTCACATAGAGATATAGTGAAGTTTTAGATGCGAAATAGACTCGAGTGATCTCGAAAGAGACAATCGAATAAACTAGGATAATTAACTAGCAACACCTATTTTAAATTACAACAACATCAATTGAAGAAGTGGATGCGATCAAATACGATAAATCATTAGCCATAGACTTTCCATTAGTTAAATCTTTTAATTAATTTGCACATTAGAAAATTTTAGTCTCTTTCAATTTCCTCAACCAAAATTATTTCGATTCCTTTAGATAAATTCATAAATTAATTACCTTCGGTAATTATAGGATTAACATTTCTCGTGGAATCGACATCCACTTATCACTTTATTACTTGCCTGCGACACGTGCACTTGCGTTCGTTAATTTTATACGCAACACAACCTAATGCTTGCAACTAATCTCCTTGATGAACACGACTATCGAAGGATAAATGTTAAATCTTCGGTGTTATAATTGCTAATATAAATTTTGTTAAAACATATAGACATATAGTTTTCTCTTCTCCTTTTTTCTTTTGTTTAGTACATCAAAATGCATACAAAATACTCTTTATATACTAATAAAATATTTTAAGATTTAAAGAAAATATTAAAACACATTAATATCTTTTTGTAACTCATATATTAAATCTAAATAATTGACAGGATTAATGATGTAAATTAAATATTGTAACCATCATACAATAATAATAATTTACAAAATATAACTCATAAAATTAAATAATAGTTTTAAAATATTTTTCTCTAACATATAGAGGGAGAGAGAAAGAGAGAGAGAGAGGTTAAGTTTTATGAATTTTAATTCTACTTTAATTCTGGTGAAGGAACAAGTTTCAGAGGAAGATAAATCAAAAAGGACATCCGTGTCCGAAACTTGAAAACGAAATTGAAATAAACGAACCATAGTTAATAGAAATATATCTAGCTTAATGAGTCATTAAGCATGTTTATTTGTATATATAATACTCAATAGAAGAGATTAATCAATATAATAATTTCTAATTAATATATATTAGTAACGTAATAGAGAAAATTAACAAATGTAGTAACTCTTACAAGTGTATGCCATGAACAATCATAGAATAGTGTGTAATGTATATTGAGAATATTAAATTAATTACCAACTTAGATATATCTGAATATTGAACACATAGTATAGTATAGAAGTTGCACTTCTTAAATGAATCTATTTCCTTAAATTCCTCTTCTTTGATATGAAAAGCTAGACAATTATTGCTCTACTCCTCAACCAATGATAAGTGCATAAAATACGTGCTAATCATTTATGAATAGACTTAAATTGTTTGCTTAATCCTCAAGTTTCATTTAAATTTGGTGTATTTTGGTTATTTTGTATAGAAAGTGATATATTTGGCTATGCAAGAGGAATTTGATTCGAAAAGAATAAATTTGGCATGAAAAGGAAGATGTTTGGGGACCAAAGTGCAAGAGATTTACGGATCAAAATGCAGAAAAAATCACAATAAGAGGCAAAAGTCAAAATAATCAAAATCATGGGAGTTCAATCGTTATTTGCCAGATTTTCCAACCTTCTTGGCAGCGTAATAACATCTAAAACTTCGGCTTAATGTCTAGTTAATCATAAGTATAGAGACGTCATTGATATTTGCTAGTCAGTTTGCAATTATGGGCAGAATTAAGTGCGCGGCCGCGCAACCGCGCGACGCCTCCTTTCCCCCAATTTGGACGATTTTTAAAGCCCTAGGAGAGAGAAAGAGGGGGACTTTTGGAGATTTTTTGTTTGGGTTTAGTTTTTACAGAGAGAGGGAGAGGATTGTTAGACAGAGAAGGAGAAAAATCAACAAAAGAGAGGGGGATTTCATCAAAAGATTGGGGAATTCTCATCAACCTTATGGATTCAAGCTCTTCTCATCTAGTTTTTCTTTCTCTCCTCTTTTAATTTAGTCTTGAATTTGACAATATTGTGATTAATTGAAATTATGTCATCAATTATTGAATTCTTGATTGTGGGATTTAAATATTATATTATGTGTGACTAAACCCATTTTCTAGGGCAATGATTTAATCTATTTGAAGCATCCATTTCTAATATTGTGTTGTTCAATTGATTTGAGATTGAGTGTTGAGTATTTATTATGGTAATTAATGCTTTTGAATATTTGGCCAATATTTAAATGAATTGTGGATTGATAGGAATTGAGAAATGAATATCATATCTAGACCGTGTGATAAATACCGTAAATTGCATATTAGATAGAGATACACTAATATGGTTTGAGTAATTTAATAAAAATGTTCATTTATTGTAATGCACTTCCATTTAATTAATTTCACATAGAGATATAATGAAATTTTAGGTGCGAAGTAGACTCGATTGATTTCGAGAGAGACAATCAAATAAATTAGGATAATTAACTAGCAACACGTGTTTTAAATTAGAACAATGCTAATTGAAAAATTGGATGCGACCAAATACGATAAATCATTAGCCCTATAACTTTTCATTAGTTGAATCTTGTAATTAATTTGCATAGTAGTAAATTTTAATCTATTTTAATTTCCTCAATCAAAATTATTTCGATTTCTTTAGATAAATTTGTAAATTAATCACTTTTGATAATTATAGGATTAACATTCCTTGTAGGATCGACATCCTCTTATCATTATATTACTTGCTTACGACACGTGCACTTTCGTTCGTTAATTTTACACACAACAACTAATAGGGAACAGAGTGTATGGGCACTCTTCAAACAAACCAAAACAGTGGAATGGAAGATCAGGTTAAGTTATATCAACAGTGCATGTCCATACAAAAAAAAATATTTAATATCTAAACGCAAATCATATATACAAAATACCACGAACTAAAAGCATACATTGCTATATATGCCTATATTTAATCAGACCGAGCAACCTGCATTTAACAAATAGAAGAAACAAATACATATATGTTCAATATGCATGTCTCTACAGATGTTCTTGATCTATGCAAAATGTCCTCACAAGTCATAACAACTACGTTCACAGCACTATTAAAATACTTACCTTGCTGCCAGTATTATGTAACCAGTATTAACAGACATGATTAAATTTCTATAATATTCTATTTGTCTTGTAAAGTCCCATTCCAATAACCAAACAAAAAAAAAGGAAAGAAGCAACCCATAGGATCAACCTCATGGATTGAAGCATGAAACTGCTTAAAAAGCAATATCCCTCCTCCTCTATCGTAACCACAATTATTGCCACCAAAAACTAGTTTGAGGGGGTCTATCATTGGCATAACTCACTCGATCATATTTCTCCAACTTAGGTCCTAGTATCGCAAGGCATAATAATAGTCAGTATATTATTACTTAATTTACACATACATTAACATGCCTCAAGCATCAAATATCTGACAGTGCTGAGCTTTCAGCTGTTGATCTCCAAGTGTCTCTATTAGTAAGAACTCTTGTTGTGAATCTGACGTAGGCGGCATCAAATATCTGACAGTGCTGAGCTTCCAACTATTGATTTCCCAGTGTCTTGGTCAGTAAGAACTCTTGTTGTGAACCTGACGTAGGCGGAATAGCGGGTGAGATAAAAGCACATTATCGAATGCCGAATCTCGTTCACTTTTTAACGCAATGGGTTAGATAAACATTCTAACGAACGGGATTAGATGTTGTCCTAAACCTAACAACTTGAAGCATGACTGTCAAGATAATAATCTCATAAGGATAAAATCAAAGGGGAATGTTTTATTGAATGAAAAATTATCTAAACAATAATATAGACTCTTTATATATAATAGAGAAAACTCAGCGTTATAAGTTAACTCAAATAAGAAAAATAACTCCTACTTAAATAAAAAAAATTAAATTGATAAGAATAAAAGACCACCTAAACTAATTAAATTCTAAAATTGTCTTACATCAAATTCCCCCTCTCCTAAAGAAAACTCGTCCTTGAGTTTTGTCTGGCGAATGAAACTTGTAGTGCAATAGTAAATCATCTTGTTACTTAAAAGAATAACTCTTCTCAGTAAATTTTCTTAAAACTCGGAAGAACCCAAATTTTTTCCTTTTCTTGTACTTGTTAGTAGCTCTTCTGAAATATGCATACTTGTAATAACAAACCACTTTCATGCTTCTCATAACTCTTCCCATATCTCATTCGATGTACTCACCAACTAAATTTGTCTTGGCAACCAAATCTTCTTTAAGAATAAACTTTTTGTCTTCAATATGAACCGATATAATCATGTCGATGATAAACAAGTCTTCGACTTGAATTTCTTGTACATGCTCATTATCAATTTTCAAATCAGCATCACATAACACCTCATCTTGCACAATTTTTGGCACGTCTTCAAATTTCTTTTCAAGCACACCTTCAAACACTACATTGGTTCATCTTTAGTCATGTTATCAAATATAACTACATTGTTAACAACATCTCTAATAACTCTATCCAACTCAAGCTTTAGTTACCCTTCGTTTCTTTGGCAAAAAAGATGGCACCTGGCAATGTATGAATAATATATGACGGCTTTTGAGCTTTTATATCAACTCAAAGTCCCTCTAAAAATCTCTCAACTAAAGACTCTTCACTTTCACAAATAAAATATCTATAAAAATCTTTAAATTCTATAACCTAAGAATAAACAGATATTATACTGTGACGTGTCAAACAATAATTAAGAGGAATGAATCGTGACCTCATCAATCACTTCATCTAATCCTATGATCGAATTTTGTCTTCTCGACTTGCAAGTCGTGACCTTTGTAACATATTCTACAAATCTGATACACTCCTTTCTAACAGAAAACAAGTTACAAATTGAACTCGTTTATCTTTAAGTATCCTCTCAACTTGAAAGAATTTTTCAACATCTTTTAGCCAAAACAAAAATAATTCAGGACTGTATTTTCCATTAAATAGTAATGCATCATGCCTAACATAATAGACAATAGTTCTAAATTTTTTTTTCTTTCGATGAAAGAATGCATTGATCGATGTGGTTGTGTTTAGCGGTTCAGGAAAGCTCTGCCTGGTACAAAGGTATGCTCTGATACCAATTGACGCAAGCGGGATAACGGGTGGAATAAAAACACCTAGTCAAACGCCGAATCTCGTTCGGTTCTTTGATGCAGTGGGTTAGATAAATGTTCTAATGGACGGCTCAAAACACGTGTCAAGATAATAATTCCATAAGGGATAAAATCAAAGGGAAATGTTTTATTGAATGAAAAGATTGTTTAAACAATAATATAGGCTCTCTATATATAATAGAGAAAACTTAGCATTACAAGTTAACTCAAATAAAAAAAATAACTCCTACCTAAATAAGAAAAATAACTCTTACTTAAATAAAAAAATTAAATTAGTATGAATAAAAGACCTCTTAAAGTAATTAAATTCTAAAATTGTCCAACATCATAACCAAAAAGAAAACCATTGAAAATGAGCATGCACACCCTAAGAAGAACTAATATTAGAAAGAACATTGCCAATAATCATCAATAAGTGCAAACCAAAAAAAGAATTGTAAAAATAATCATTAGTCACAACGCATTAAACAAATTAAGTAACCATTTTGACCTTATAATGCTTTGTCTGGTTCCTAATGAAGTTACAGTTGCCAAAGAAGATTGAATATAACTTACATAATGATGTGACAAAAATGAACCATTTTACAAAGATGTTGACAGTTGTGTAGTCGAACATAAAATTAGCAAAAATATTGCCAGTTACACAAAACAATTAAATGACTTCATAAGATCCCCAAAGCATACAAACAATTAATCAGGGATGCATAGACAATTATCTCAGCAGTTGACTTCTGACATTAGCCAACCTCCAAGAAACAAGGGAAAAATGGAAAAATCTTTCTTTAGAAATCAATGAAATTCCAGCTGCTCAATGAAATCAGTTTGTTTAAGGATGGTCAATTCCCTTCTTCATAATAAAATCCTCGATTAGCAACAATCTATTCAAATTTAACTAAATTGACTTGTCTAGAGTTTGAAGTAAATTTACACAGTATGATACAATTTAGAAAAGGATATAAACACTGATATCAACAAGAAAATGCATGCTCTACAACAAAAACAATGATGCAACAATTAATGATATCAAACCAAGCAATAGTCAACAAAACATTTGCGCAAAATTTAACTTAAGATATAAATTGCTAGCATTTTTTGCAGAATTGAAAGGATAATTGTCATAGCCTTTGTGCTCTCAATAACCAATAACTTACTGTTTAAAATATTAGAATCGCACTTAATGAGCATTTATTTGTCATGCTGAAAAGAAAAAAGAAATAATAAAATAATTCCATGTGGTATGGAAATTAAGTTAGAATTCCCGTTGAAATGAGCAGCCTGCTAGATTACTCTATTCCTAATGGTTACCAAAAAAATTTACATGTAATGAACTAAGCGATATTATCTTGAAAAGCTATCAAATAATAGAAGCTGTAAATTGTTACGAGAAAAATTCACATTGTGAACTAAACGATATTATCTACAGAAGCTATCAAGCAATAGAAGTTTTAAATCTCATACTAACGAGTATTATAACTAAGACGAGCCTCCTCAAGAATCACTAGTGCTCTACCTTAAGAAGACATCATCGAAAGCTAAAAGAAAATATGTATAAACAACAAATGTCAAAACCAAAATTGCAATCCAGAAAATGTCAAGTCCTTGATGTGAACTTGTTGGGCCAATTATTTGCTACTTCTACAAGAGCTTGTAGTAGTTGAGTGCTTCAAAACCAAGAACCTCACAACCTGCACCACATGGGCACTTCACATGAATGATAAAGGCCTCGCCTCTATTCTCCACGGTCACATTTTCAACAATCCCATTTTCCTATATAAACAAAGTTGGATATGTTAAACAGCCATTCAATCATTGCAGATTAAACTAACAGTGGCATATTTAAGAAGAAAATCATTGCATCTTCAATTATTAGTGTTTCACATTGAATCATTTTATCAATTTCATTGGTAATAAAACACAAACTAACAAAGATAATTGCATGAAAATAATATCAATATCATTGTTGAATAATTATTCTCGTTGTGGCCAATGCAAGTGTTATCTGTATATGGAGGACTAATGTTTATATCTGTTTGTGCATTGGCACGATGTTCTGTGTAGGACCAAGTAACTTCCCTTAATGCAATCTTTCATCTTTTTCAACCACTGCCATAAACCCATTACCAAATATCACATTTAGAAATATTAAAACCAAAAGTAGAAATCTACCCATTGAATAAAGACTTGATAACCATATCGCTTGAAAACCCCAAAAAAACTGAAAACCATAATTGATCAACCAGAACCCAGAAGGCAGTAAGCTAGGGAGTTCAAAAAATATTTATATTTAATTATTTATATAATCATAATGTGTATGCTGATATTTACATAATTATTAAAAGTTCTAAAGGTTATATTTTACTATATAATTATATGTAATATAGTAATGTTATGTTTGGATCTAATATTAAGTTAACGACTCAATTTTGTTACTAGTATTTTGCACATTATGAGAGTACATTAAAGTGTTCTTTTTGTAACATTTTACTGGATAAATTAATGTACTTTTTTTTTGTAACAAGGATCACTTCGTTTAATCTTAGTTTTTAATTTTAATTTATTTTAATATCTTTTATTTATTATAAAAGAATTATATATGCGTAATTTTATTTACTACAATTTGTAACAAATTGATTTTTCCCAAATATATAAACTTGTTTTTTTATTTATATATGTTTCCAATTTAATTTTTATTTTTACTTGTATTACATGAATGATTTCTTAGAATTCTTTGAGTTATTAATTTAACTGATATTATGTTGGCGTTGGCCTTAATTACTTTTTTTATTTTGGTGAATAGTAAATATATGTTTTAACTTTTGACAATAGCAAATATAGAAAAACTTTAAGTCGTAAATTTATATTACTTAAATTCTCTTTACTTAATTATTTTTTTATTTGACTGGTTGAGCAAGTTTAATTTTTAAAATACGTAAATGGTGTGTAGGTATTTAATTAAATGATTAGCAAAACCAAAACCGTCTACCTTGTTCATTATTCATCTATGCATTCTAGCATGAAAATGGAGAAACTGAGTACGAAAACCCTTTATATACACCTTGAACTTGATTATGTTTATATTGGTTTTTATTAAATTTTTAAGGATTAGAGATTACGGCTATTAAGAATTGAGTAATCAAAACTTTTGACTTGTTTTAGTTCTTTATTTTTATTTGTTGGTTTCAATGATAGAGTATATAATTTTTCTTCCTATGATTTTTGTGTTTCTAATCCTTTCATTGTATATATTTAGTGAAATTTTAATTTCTGAAGGTTAATTTAATAAAATGATTTGGCGGATTTAGTTTTTAATTATTGCTTTGAAGAAAGGGGCATGTCTAATCAGATTTGTTTTCAAAGGTTTGATTTAACTAAATAGTAAAGAAATATTTGGTAGATTTTCTCTTTTACTCAATGCTATATGAAAAAAGGAAGGTGTGATTAATAAATCAAAATGATAATTATTTATACTTAATTATTATATAAAAAAGTTAAGCTTTCAACTACGTTATTATATTTTAAAAAAATCTTAGCTGGAAGAGTCCTAAGACACACTATCCAACTAAAATAATAATTGTTTTGAAATTTGAATATCTTAAAATTTATTAAAAAAATTGATGATACATATCCCTGAAGTTTTCGAAAACGTTAGATGCCCTTAATGTTTGAGTGGATAGATATGCTCCTTGAAGTTTGAAGAGATAGGTGAATCACAGAGTAAGATATTATTATTTTTACATATGCTATTTGACATATTTTAAGCTACTATTATTATCCCTAAAATTTATTAAAATAATAAAATAAGATATATTTTTTAATTATAACAATTTAGTCTTCATTATTTACAGCATATTAAGAACTTAAAAGTTAAAATCTAATTTTTTATTTTCATAAAATTTAAAAAAAAAATTACTATTATAAAAATACTAACGACGAGTTGGGACAAACTTAGATAATTATTTTACGAGAAAAGAAAAGGATTAGGAGTATTTATTAAATATTCAAAAGAAAATTTTAAATAAAATGAGAATATTAAATTATAATATGTAAATTAAAAATCTAGTGTTATGTTAATAGAATTAAAAATTAGACATATTTTTATATTTTTTAAATAATTTAATTTAATTTTAAATTCAAAATATAAAAAAGATAATTTTGAATCTTTTTATTTGTTATAAATAAATAAAAATTATTTGTTAATTCACCTTTTTTAATTAATACAACGATATATATTTGCATTTTTAAATTTGATTAAAAAATAAAATTTTAAATTTTTAAACTTTTAAATGCTTATATTTCATTTTTTTAGTTGTTTATTTAATTAAAAATTGTTGTTGATAAAAGATTTTTAGTTTATGAACTAAAACATGAATAATTCTCCATGAAACAAATATTTTTTAAATAAGAAAATATGTCAACTTTTAATTAAATTTTGTTCTTGTACTTTTAGGTAAGTTTATATAATAAAAAGTTATATTAAAAAAATCGAATTTTATATTAAAAATGAAGGAGTGGTAGTAGCTACTATTTTGGTTAAAAAAGAATGTATGATTTAAAAATCGAATTTTACATTTGTTTTTGTCAAAATTGTTGTTGTGGTACAATCTATTCTGTAATTAATAGATTTAGTCGAAAAATTACTTAATAATAAAAGATTTTTAGAGACTAAAAAGATATTTCATAAATATTAAAATTGATCTTATAATATTATTACAATAATAATTCGTAATTAATATTGATATTTTGGTGGGTCCTCGTTATTATGTATACTTAGTGAAAATTTGTTTTCAAAACTTTGATTTAACTAAATAGTAAACAAATATTTGGTAGATTTTCTCTTTTACTCATTGCTATATGAAAAAGGGAAGGTGTGATTAATAAGATTTCATATATTACTTGAATATTTTTATAATACTTTTCTTGGTAAGGCTTTGTACGAGACGGATGGTTAACATAAGCAAACAAACAATGTAAACAAAAGATTACCTTTGATTTAGAAAAAAGAATGACCCATAAGAGATTAAGATAAAAAAAAATGATGACTTGATTGTCATTAAAATGATTCTAAGATTTATTAGACGATTCACGTGGTAATAAAACAAAATGATAATTATTTATTATTGATGCATAAAAATATCAACCAAGGTGAGGTAGGATGTCTTATCTAGTATTCGAGCTGAAGATGGATGCCCAGTCAACAGTTTGAGCTCAGTATTCCGCACCCGATTTAGTCTCGTCCTAACCCTGGAGGCTCCCAAGCTGATCTTTCACGCCTCGTTGATCTCGGACCAAATTGCTTGAAACCTTCCTGACCTCGTCGTTCTTGCTGACCTCGGACCTGACCCTGGTGAAGATGCCTACAGTAGAGAACGCGGTCAAAAGGGGGGCACCAGAGGTTTTCCGGCGAGCTCACTCCGACACTCAAGTCAGTATCTTGAGGGGGGTGATGTTATGGCTCGATTTTAGTAGCTTGAAATAGCTAATAGGTGGAGGATTATGTAGCTAATAGCTAGGTGACCAAGTAGCACATAAAACACATGGAGAAAGTGAATAAGTGTAGACTTTTTGGAAGCTAGAACAGTAACACCAGCCTCAAGGGACAACCTTCAATGGATGTTTAAGGTTGTCTCTTTGTTTCTTAGAGAGAAGAGTGTGAAGTGACTTGTGCTTGTAGTGTGTGAGTAGTAGAAATGAGTTAAAACTTGAAGACGACTTCTCTTACCTTGACATAAGTGTCTTTTTATATTATACCTTTATAAATACATGATTGGCTAAACAATGTTGCCCTAATTCCTCCTTTGCTTTCTGTTCCCAAGCTTGAAACCTTAGCTCGGAGTCAAGACTAGGGACACTTGGTGAGCAGGGATTGGTCCCTTGGTGAGCAGGGATTGGTCCTTAAGACCTTATCCAAGATTTTGTGCCACATGGCATGATTTAATTCGAGTAGGGGATTACGTTATCCCTTGCGTACAGGTGGCGAGTGCTCATTCGCCTCTACTTGTGGTCCCTCAAAGGCTGACCACGTCAGGTGGAGGCCCTTTTTAGCTACCAAGGTGCTACACTGTCTCCTTGGTCAGGTTTCCATTTTGGGCAATTTCAGGTGGTCTCCCCAGGTGACCTAGGATCATAGGACACCATTTTCATACTTTTGGGGAGACCGAATCCCTTTGCTTTTAGGGCTGTTCCAGAGTGGAGTCCACTCGTTTTGCCTTATTTTGTGAACTATTGGTTATAGACCACGTGACACCCTTCATGTGAACACCTTTTATACTACCTGAGGTCGGATCCTGCCTCAGTTGGGATTCGAGGTGAGGTGGGTTTCAGCATGAATGGATCGTCCTATAGGTGCCGACTAGAGCGTCGTGGGCTTACGTATCGCTACGTGTCTAGCCTATTTTTACCCCATAACATTTATATTTAATTATTATATAAAAAAGTGAAAGTGAGGACAATACATTTGTTTTTGTTGAAATTGTTGCTGTGGTAAAGTCTATTCTGTAATTAATAGACTTAGTCAAAAAATTACTTAATAATAAAAGATTTATAGATATTAAAATTGATCTTATAATTTTGTTACAATAATAATTAGTAATTAATATTGAGATTTTGTTATGACTAATTTATTATATATTTGGAGGTTTATGCTTCAACTTATTTCTTTCCACATAAAGTTGACACCTAAACTAAAACTATAGTATTTTTTATAAGTGATGACAAAATAATTGAAATTTCTTTGGATAGTATTGAAAACAAAATTTGGAGTTGGCTAAACTAAAACTAACTCAATTTTTCACTAAATTTTTAATTTTTACATAATAAAATGCAAACATTTTTTATTTATAAATATCACAAAATAAAGATGACAAAATAAGAAATTAATTTTCACATGATATTAATTAAAAATAAAAATTTTGTAATTCAAGTCAAAAAGTGCGTGCAATTTATGTAACTCCTGGATGTCTGCTTTCAGTTCAGGACATAGCTCCCACAAAGGATCACAAGCTGGAGCTTGTCAAAGTCAAACTACTTTGGCACCTTTTGCTTCCGAGCTTTCGAAGCAGTGTCTGAGGAGTAATAACTATATACAGAAAGTTCATCACCAATTATGCAGAACTAGTCACAATACATAACCAACATCCAAAAATTGTTTCAAATATTGTACCAGAAAACTACTCCAGTTAGCTAAGAACTTGTAATCCCTTTGCAAGAATGTAGCGAGGTCTTGTACTTATCCTCCTAACTATTCCACTGGTGTAGAGCTCACCTTGAAATCAATTTGTGAACACTCAGAAGGAGCTGCCAAAAATGATAAAAATAACATGTCATTCAAGGGAAAAATTGTCTTTACTATTTGTACAAGGAAAAGAAATTGCTGTCCTATTCATTTCCTCCTCACTTTTTTCCAAGGACTTCATGGCAACTTGACCAATAGAAACCTATTCATCAGAAAGAATGGATATAAATTCCTTTACGCTAACTGTTAATGCGTGAAAATATCAACCCAGGTGAGGTGGTAATGCCTTGCTGATCTAGTATCCGAGTTGAAGGTGGATGCCCAGTCAACAGTCTGAGCTTAGTATTCCGCACCCGATTCAGTCTCTACCTAACCCCGGAGGCTCCCAAGCTGATCTATCACGCCACGCTGATCCCGGGCCAAATCGCTTGAAACCTTCCTGAGCTCGCTCTCCTTGCTGACCTCGGACTCGAACTTGGTGAGGATGCCTGCAGTAGAGAACACGGTCAAAAAGGGAGGCGCCGGAGGTTTTCCGGCGAGCCCACTCCGACGCTCAAGTCAGTACCTTGAGGGGGTGATATTATGGCTCGGTTTCGGTAGCTTGGAATAGCTAATATAAGGAGAAGTATGTAGCTAGGAGCTAATGGACCAAATGACACACAAAACACATGTAGAAGGCAATAAGTATGGCCTTTAGGGAAGCTGGAACAGTAAAACCGTCCTCAAGGGACAACCTTCAATGGATGTTAAGGTTGTCTCCTTGTTGTTTAGAGAGAACAATAGTGAGGTGACTTGTGCTTATGGTGTGTGTGAGTAAAGAAAAAATGAGTTCTAGCTTGAAGAAGAAGACCTATTTTACCTTGACATAAGTGTCTTTTTATATTATACTTTTGTGGACACATGATTGGCCAAACAATGTTGCCCTAGTTCCTCCTTTCCTTCCTCTTCCCAAGCTTGAAACCTTAGCTCGAAGTCAAGACTAGGGACACTTGGTGAGCAAGGATTGGTCCCTTAGTGAGCAGGGATTGGTCCTTAAAACCTTATCCGAGATTACATGCCACATGGCACGATTTGATTCGAGTGGGGGATTACGTTATCCCTTGTGTACAGGTGGCGCATGCTCATTCGCTTCTACTTGTTGTCCCTCAAAGGTTGACCACGTCAGGTGGGGTCCCTTTTTCAGCTACCAAGGTGCTACACTGTCTCCTTGGTCAGCTTTCCATTTTGGGCGATTTCAGGTGGTCCCCCCAAGTGACCTAGGATCATAGGACACCTTTTTCACATTTTTGGGGGAACCAAATCCCTTTACTTTTGGGGCTGTTCCAGAGTGGGGTCCACTTGTTTTGCCCTATCTATGTGGACTATTGGTTATAGACCACGTGGCACCCTTCATGTGAACACCTTCTATACTACCTAAGGTCGGATCCTGCCTCAGTTGGGATCCGAGGTGAGGTGGGTTTCAACATGAACGGATCGTCCCATAGGTGCCGACTAGAGAGTCGTGGGCTTACGTACCGCCACGTGTCTAGCCTATTTTTACCCCATAACACTAACAATAATATTTTACAGCCATGACAAGTAGTCGAACTGTAATATGGCAGGCAGATTATTTCCAATACTCTTTCATATGCATATATGTATAAGAAAAAGCAGTAGTTCAATTATCCAAATTCAAAAACAATTTGCTTGAGAATTTGAAAAAGACTTACAAATAATAACTGAAAGGGAAGCCATTAGGACACGAGATTTGAATCTTAACCAAATCTAAACTACCATTCTGACAGATTTACATGAACATAATGATATGTTTGGTAATCAACAACAGCTTTCATAATCAATACTCCCACTAGACTCATAGAGGGTAAATTAGTTTTCCCATCAAGAATAAAAACGTAATAAACAATTGTTTTTTTGTACTAGGAATAAGCATCAATGATATCGTGAACTGGCAGTACATGTGCATAACTTAACCTCACCAACATCATCTTGATGACCCGCCAGCAGCAGAGCCTGCTCAATCATATATAACAACACAAGTATTTAAAGATGTAGAACCGATTTTCAAATAGAACAGCATATGCAACAAATACTAATATGAATCTCTCTCCTTAATTTCCTCTTCTTTGATATGAAATGGTAGACAATTGTTGCTCTACTCCTCAACCAGCGGGGAACGGAGTGTATGGGCACTCTTCAAACAACCCAAAACAGTGTAATGCAAGAGGTTAGTTATATCAACAATGCCCATATGAAAAACAAATTAATATCTAACTTCGGATCGGATAAAAGAGTAGAAGCAGATCATATAAAAATACTATGAACTAAATGCATACAGTGTCCATGCCTATACCAGACCGAGCAACCTACTACAAACAGAAGAAATATATATTTTTTCAATATGTCTCTACAGGTGTGATCCACGGAAAATGTCCTTACAACAATAGCTAGCTTCACAGCACTACTAAAAAATTCTTACCCTGCCAGTATTATATATGTAACAAGCATTATCTGATAATCATAAACTTCCATTAAGAGCAAATAATGATTCTATTTATGCTACCCTGTAACAAGATTTGAACACCAAGAAAATTCATAGAAATTTCAGAGCATACAAGATGAAAAACCTGAAACATGACATTAAGCCAAACAGCTAATTAATGCAGAGGAAATGTTAGAAAAAAATGTGAAATTATATCCTCTGTTCAATTCAATAGAAGAAATATATACTAATAAGTAAATTTTCAAATCATATATAGGAGCCAACCTCCCATTTTTCAAGCAAATTGGAATATTTGAGCATAGCTTTTGACAAGATGGAGAGTCTCTGCACAGCACAGCCTGTACAATAACAGATGAAAAATAAGCATAAGTCATGCACGTTTAATGAGTGTCATAGAATTAATTCACTTGCACACTGTGCTTGGAGTCCCTTGTCACCGTCTCCTCGCTCTCCGCTAAACATCTTCAATTCATATATAGGATGTGACAGAATATGCAGAGATGAGCAGCAATGCCGGAAACAGTCACTGCAACAATGTGAGTGACCTGCAACAACAACAGCAATGATATTTCTTCCTTGGTATTGGTATTCTTTCTTTCATGCAATTATGTATCCTTGTTAGTTTGTGTGACAAAAATTAATGGATGGTTTGTGGTTTGCTACCAATTAACTCATGTATTAATAATTTTTTAGGAGGCTCACCTCATCGTCATCCTGAGATTATATTGAAGTTTAGGATGTGCAGATAACAATAACGTTTAGTCCGTACTATTAATCCTTCCTAGCTAGCCATTTCGATTGAAGTACTTAGTCTATCAAAGAAGGATTAATGAAAGCTTTCAAAAGATTGGCAATCCTAATTTCTTTAAACAAGATTAATAAAACATGGCAAGGCAAGGACTAGAGCAACAATTAACTGCATGACTGAAAGTGACTTTAAACATTAATTAAAATCCTCTGCTACTTTTCTCTTTGGTGTCAAGTTCAATTTCATAGAAACATCTTTTAAGGAACAAAACAGAATAGAAATTTAATGCAATCTCTATCTCTACAAAAGTTACAGTAAGTAGCAACATTTGTTGAAGGATAGCATATATAATATTGTCACTGCCCACCAACAATCTAATTCTCACTTTTTTTCCAATTGTCCTCAAAGCAAGAAAAAACCAGTGGAATTTTCTAAGATGTCATTGAGAGTACAATATTATTTCTTTACACGTAGTGGCTAGAAAAATAGTCCAAGTAATACACAAAGTTATTGCAAACACAAACTGAGGTGAATGTGAGCTAATCCAATTGACCCGCAATCGAAATGGCTACTAAATTGTATTCATGTTTGGGACTAATTTGTACTGTACCATAATGTACTAGATCTGAAATATATTATCTACAAATCCTATTAAACAAAATCAAAATCCAGTTGATGTACGGAAACATAAGTCGGCTGTATTTAAATTCAGCAAACTGGAAGTTCTCCATGAGTACTTGTTATCAGCTTATAGGGCCAATTAACCACTACTTTTAGACAAGCTTGTAGTAGCATATTCCTTCTAAGAGGAGAATTTGATAACTGGCACCACACGGACACTTAACATTAACAATCAAAGCCTCCCTTCTCTGCTCTACAGTCACGATTTCAATATGACCATCATCAAAATTTACCTACAAAACAGAGAATCACATGCAGAAAATAGCCACTCAAATTTCACCAATTTCATTGACAATTAAACACAAACTAACAAGGATAATTGCAAGAAACAGAATTGATACCAATGAAGCACTAGTGTTGCTGTTGGTCGCATTATTGTTAACATTGTGACTCCTTCCGGCATTGCTGCTCATCTGTGCATTCGCACAATCTTCTACATAGCCCGAACGCTCTCTCATGCAATCCCCTATCTTCTTTAGACACTACCACAAAACAATTACCAAAAAATTTCAACCATAGAACTATAATCATGCTCAGAAACATTAAACCCAATAATTGTGAAGGAGTTTTTATCCAGTGAAAAAACACGTTAAATTAAGAATGAAAAAATGAGAACCTATATCTTTGCCAAGTCAGAGGACTATCAGAAAGTATAACCACACTCGGAGAAGCATATTCAACTACTGAATGACGGCATGAAAACCTAAAATAACCCAAGATTCTCACAACTATCAGACTATATAAAATCAAAGCATTTCCAGTCCAAAAACCATAATCAAGATCACAGTAAGGCAGGAAGTTTAGAACATCTTGGTAAAGTTTTACCAAAGATCATTGTGTTTTCTTTGACCCAAGAATTTTAATACATTTGATGCAAGAACTTTTACAGACTGCAACGATTATCACACAACATAAAATCAAACTACAGTTGAACTATAAAATTCACAAAACAAGATCACATTATTTTAAGCAATAAGGCAGGGAGTTCAGAAAACCACCAGTCAATTAAGACAACTAGAACATACAAACGATGACAAGAACTTTTAAAACTGAAAACAAAAACCGATCGAAACATTGAAATTAAAGAAACCACCAAGTAATCAAGAAACAAAAAATCGACGCAACATAAATTAAAAGAAGAATCTTGATAAACTATACACTAACAAGAAGAAGAGAACCAAACCAAACCTCGAAAATATGGCATCTCTTGGACCTCTGCACCGGGGACGATCGCACTTCCCTCTTGAAAGTGGGCTGCCGTGGCGGCAATTTAGTTGGAGGATTTGTAGACGAAGTCGCAGGGCACTTCATCTTGGAAGTTCGTTTGTCAACCAACGACGAGATGGGTGACTGATTTATGAGGATCGAAAAAACGGAGGAGGGGAAGTGGAATCTTGGAGAGAGAATTGGATTAGGCCATCAACTGAACCGCTGAAGAAATTGCAGGGGTGGGTTTTTATAATTGAATTTGGGAATGGCGGCAGAATTCTGGGTCCGGTTCGGGTTTTGGTTCAACCGAACATAGACCCGCACCCGGACTCGTAACCGAATTGGAAAGCTAATTAATTTATTGAAGTATTATATTATACTAAGAAGCTAAGCTCTCTACAAAATCTCTACAAAATTCTATCAATTTTATGACTCTTAGACCCTTTATAAAAAATTCTCATTTTAAAAATTTATTAAAAAAATGTAGTTTTTATTTCACTAATATTAAAAAAATGACTTCCTATTTATTTTAAGAAATTAAATTAAAAAAAATATATTTGCATTTCAAAATAAAATAAGAGTCTGCAGAAAGTTCTGACTAAACTCTATAGATAAAAAAAATTGTACTTTATTTTATTATAAAAAATGTATTAGTATACAATTACATTTATATAATTTTTTTTTGTGTATAATTGATAATAAAATAAAACTTTTTATTAATGATAGGGTTCAAAGATTAGAAGAAATGTTATTAGTATGTAACTTTACATAATTTTTATTTCTATTTTATAGCAAGTCAGTAAGTAGCAGCATCATTATTCTCAATAGGACTTTCAATAAATAAGCTTTACTAATATACATAATGAACAAAAAATTATTTTTTTCAAATTACTCTTCAATATCAGAGTTTTTTTTTTACATTTGAAATTAAAATATTGTAAGTTTGAAATAATTATTAGCTCTGATTATGTTGTGATTAATTTTAAATCATTCATTTTAATTTGTATTGCAATATTTATATTTCAAGATAAAAAAAATTTTCTTTTTCATTTAGTAGGTGGATAATAAGAAAAACACTTTCAAGTATTATTAGCAATAGGAATTAGGGATCAAGAAAAACATTCTTATTGTATACCTTTGCATTAGTATTTGTATTTCATAGCAAGTGGTCCATCATTATTTTGAACAAATGCTTGAATAAATAAGTTTTATTAACGAACAAAATTTTGATTTTTTCAAATTAATTTTTAATATCATAAAATTTTTCCCATTTATATTTTTACATTGTGATTGATTTTAAATTACGTTTTTTAATTTGTATTACAAAATTTTTATTTTTAAATAATATGAAAATTAATATGTCGTTTTGTCATTTTTATTGGATAAAATAAATAAAAAATATAAATAAAAGATGATTTTATTTTACAGGTAATAAATTAAAATATTTAAATTTGACAAAAAATTGAGTCTCACACGTACACATCGCACACTAGACTAGTCTTAGCACTTGAAATTTATCACTTAAAATTTGAGATTTTTTCTAGATCGAAATGAAATAGTTCAATCAGTATTTACTAAGTTAACATTAGTAATAGAATTTGAAATTTACTAAATTTGAAAATGATCATAACTTTTTAATTATTTAGAAATATTTTCTTAATAAATTTGATATCTCCTAAAATTTAAGACTATTTATTTTTTAAAATAAGTCATAACTAAGATAATAATCGATAAACTGCAGACAATTTAAATGGGAATCTAAATACAATGTCTTCTCAAAAAAGTTTTCGGAGAACAAGATTACTTTAAAAACTCTAGTTTTAAATGTGTTATTCTTTCATAAATGATGCTTTCACTTTTTTTTTAATAAATAATCTATACATTTAGTTATACATTGTTTATGAAATAAATACTAAAGTTATTTAATTAAAAATATAGTATGGTTTGAGAAAATATATAAACTTTTGAAATCAAATTTCACTAAATATAAGTAATAATAAAGATTCACCAAAATACAAATCTTATTAGACATGCCCCTTTCTTTAGAATAATAAGTAAAAACTAAATCTACAGTCATTTAGCTAAATTAAAATTTCACTAAATATATATAGTAATTAGGATTAAAAACACAAAAATCATTGAAAGAAAAATTACATGCTGTGTCATTCAAGCCAACAAATAAAAATAAAAGACTAAAACAAATTAAAGTTGACTATTCAATTCTTAGTAGTCGTAATCTCTAATTCTTGAAATTTTGAATTAAAGTTAGTATAAACTTAGTCAAGGTCAGGTATATATAAGAGATTTTGTGATTAATTTCTCCCATTTTCATGCTTGAATGCAAACATGAATAATGAACATGGCAGACGATTTTGGTTTTTCTAATCATTTAATTAGGATCTCTCTCTTATCGTAGTTATTATTTTTATTTCGACTACCTATAACCATTTTTGAAAATTAAACTTGGTCAACCAATTAAATGAAAAAATAATTAAGAAAGAAGATTTAAGTAATATAAATTTACAATTTAAGGTTTTTGAGTTTCTTTTTCATATTTGGCATTTTTTTGAGTTAAAACATATATTTACTATTCACCAAACTAGAAAAGTAATCAAGGTCAACACCAACATAACATCAGTTAAATTAATAACTTAAAGAATTCTACGAATAATTCATGTATCACAAGTAAAAATAAAAATTAAATGGGAAATATATATAAATAAAAAACATGTGTTATGTATTTGGGTGAAATTAATTTGTCACAAATTATAAAGAAAAAAATCACAAATTGTACTAAATAGAATTACGCATATATAAATTCTTTTATAATAAATAAAAAATATTAAAATTAATTAAAATTAAAAATTAAGATTAAACAAAGTGATCCTTGTTACAAAAAATAGTACATTAATTTATTCAATAACATATCTTAAAATGTTACAAAAGAGTACTTTAATATACTCCAATAATGTGCAAAATATTAGTAACAAAATGAGTCATTAACTCGATATTAAATCCATACATAACATTATTGTATTACAAATAATTATATAGTAAAATATAACCTTTAAAACTTTTAATAATTATGTAACTATTAGCATACACATTATGATGATATAAATAATTTAAAAAATATTTAACAAATTATAAACATGATCATAAATATTTCATAAAATAATAATAATTTTTTCTCATTATAGTACAAAGCACTTTAGAAATTCGGTCATTAATAATTAATAAGTGCATAAATAGTAACTCAACTAGCCAATCATTAATAGAAATTATGAACAATTCATGAAAATATTTCGTAAAAACTAATCATAATTTTCACGTTAAAAAATAATAACATTTAAAATATTTATAAAATATTTAAGTTTAAAATATGTATTTAGGTGGAATTAATTTCTCACAAACTGTAATGGAGCAAATAGCTTTTTTTTGGTTTTATAAACTCATTTAAAATAAATATAAAGTAATAAGAATGAAATAACGGAATTAATGTGTTATATATATAATTGGGACACTAATTACTAAGGGATTTGGGTTGGATTGGGAATTCAGGTTTTTCAGAGTGGGTGTGGAGTTGGATTTGGATCCTAAATTAGTTAGTTACCGTTAAAGCTATAAAAACCCTAACCCCTAATTCAATTTCCTCCCTCCCTCTCTTCCATAAAGCAAGCCAAACACGAATAGTATTTCAATTCAATTATTTTCCAGCTTAATTCAGAAAGCGCAACCATGGAATCATCTTCTTCTCCGTTCTTCTCCCATCTCCAACACCGCCACTATCCATGCACCATCTCTACCTCTTCTACTTCCAAAAAAATGCACCTTTTCTCTTAATCCCTCCTCCACCAACGAACCGCAATCCAGGGGAAAGAAACCATATATCAAAAACACTCCATTTTCCACCATTACTTAGTCGTCTTCGCACCAAGAATTCAAGTGCCTTGCGATCCCATCATTGACTTATGCTTCTGCTTCCCCAACCCAAAAGGCTTCCAATTCTTACCCTAATCTCGAGGTTTCATTCTCTTCTTTTTGGTGTCCTTCACTTTTCTTTTATGTTTTCTGATTCTATACTAGATAAAGATTAATAGGGTTGGTTGGATTTGATGGTCCTTTTTTTTGTATTTACGGGTTTACAAGTTCTTGCTATTGTTAGATTAGGTAATTTTATGTGCTCGTTATTCTTATTGACTAATGATTTCCTTCTTGTACTTCTTGTCAATTTATAATTTGATTTTCTATGGTCTGATATTTGTGGCAAATGCCGTTTCTACATTGTAATTATATTTTGATTTCCAGTTCCTCCAAGAGTTACCCTATCCCGAGATTTTATTCTCTTCTTTTGGTGTATAATTATCAAGATTCTTCCTTTACTTTATGCTGTTATTAATTTTATGTTTTTCATTTAATTTATTATGCATTCCATTTTATATTTTCTGGTTATATAATTTTGGTATAATATCTCTGGTTATTGACTATTGATTTTTTGAACTCACTAGTTTACTGCCTTATGGGTTTTGCTTGTTCAATTAGAGTTTTTTGTTTTTCCGTTGTTTGAGGATTTTCAGGTCTTTATTCAATAATGGACTTCAGCTTTTCGTTTTAATATTTGTGAATGTGATATTTGGTACTGGGTTTATGGCAGTGGCTGAAAAAGAGGAGAGATTGCATTAGGGAAGTTACTTGGTTGAGGGATCAATTTTTGTCTTGCATAGAACATGGTGCCAATGCATAAGCAGATATAAACACTAATCGTCTATATATAGATAGCAATTGCATTGGCCACAACAAGAGAAATTATTCAACAATGGTATTGATATGATATTTTTTCATGGAATTATCTTTGTTAGTTTTTATTTTATTACCAATGAAATTGATGAAATGATTCAAAGTGAAACACTCATAATTGAAGATGCAATGATTTCTCTCACTTGCCACTGCTAGTTTAATCTGCAATGATTGAAAGGCTGTTTAACATATCCTACTCCTTTTTCTATAGGAAAATGGCTTATTGAAGATGTGACAGTGGAGAATAAAGGCGACGCCTTTATCATTCATGTGAAGTGCCCATGTGGTGCGGGTTATGAAGTTCTTCTTTTTGGAGGAGTCAGCTACTACAAGCTCTTGCAGAAGTAGCATATCATCTGCCCAATTGGTCCTTATAAAAAACTTAACATTGTCTGGATTGCAGTTTTTGTTTTGACATTTGTTATTTATACATGTTTCTTTTTAGATTTCGATGATGCCTTCTTAAGGTAGAGCACTAGTCATTCATGAAGAGGCTCGTGTTAGTTACAATGTTTGTCAGTATGAGATTACAACTTCTTATTGTTTGATAGCTTTTGTAGATAATATCATTTAGTTCATTACATGTGAATTTTTTTGGTAACCATTAGGAATGGAGTAATCTAGCTGGCTGCTCTTTTAAACTAGAATTCTAACCTAATTTCCACACTACATGGATTGTTTTTTCTTTCTTCTCATCATGACAAATATATACTCAATAAGTACAGTTCTAATCTTTTAAACAATAAATTATTGGTTGTTAAGAGCATAAGTGTGCTAGTCCTTCCAATTCTGCATAGAATGCTGGCAATTTATAGCTAAGTTAAATTCTGCGCAAATTTTTTGTTGTTGTTATTATGTTCTTTTTGCTTAGTTCGATATCATTGTTACATCATTATTTTTTTTGTAAAACATGCATTCCTTGTCTTGATTATTAGTGTTTATATCTGTTTGTAAATTATATCACACTATGTGAATTTACTTCAAACTCTAGACAAGTCAATTTATTTAAATAGATTGTTACTAGTCAAGGAATTTATTATGAAGAAGAGAATTGGCCATCCCTACACAAACTGGTCGAGAATTGAAGCTATTCTCCTAATGAGGTCAAGGCAGATTGAAACCAATAAGTATTTGTGCCAGAGTTCTTTGAAAAGTCATTGTCAAATTTTGTGTCATTGACAGGTTCAACTCAAGTAACAAAGGAGTACCCATTAACCATGTTTATGTTTGTATTATTAATTAAATAGTTTCTTAATTTTGTTATGTTGGTTGAGTTGGTAAAGCTTACAAATTAGTTAATGAAGAAATGATAGGATTGCTTAGGGAATATATATATATATATATATATATATATATATATATATATATATATATATATATATATATATATATATGCATAAGCCGATGATAAAATGTTTTCCATTTTTAGTTTCTTGGGAATCAATTTAACTAGGCACGTACTATGATATGATATGAATTTGTCTGCAAGCATTAATTATTAAGTATAGAAATCAGATGATGCATGAACAGTACTTGTATGGTCCCTACACTTTCTACATATTCTTTGGTATTTGGTAGCTGTTAATCAACATTCTAACATCAGTTAATTAATTCCAGGTGATTAAAAACTTCCCTTTATCTTTCAGTTTATCTGCTAGAGCTTGTATTTCTAATATACTAATGCTGATCAAGATATAATAATTTCCCTCTAGATATAACAATTTCATCTGGCTCAAGCCCAGCTACTCACATAGTCCCTCCCTAAGAAATGTTTATGATTATGTTTATAATTTGGTAAATAACTTTTAAACTATTTATATTTAATTATTTTTATCATCATAAAGTGCTGATACTTAGATAATTATCAAAAGTTCTAAAAGTTATATTTGCTATATAATTATTCGTAATATAATTATGTTATGTTTGGATTTAATTATTAATGACTCAATTTTTTACTAATATTTTACACATTATGGGAGTATATTAAAGTATTGATTTTTGTAATATTTTAAGATATGTTGTTAGATAAATTAAAGTACTCTTTTGTAACAAAGACCACTTTGCTCATTCTTTATTTTCAAGTATAATATTTTAATAATATTTTATTTGTTTGTTATAAAAGAAATTTTATATGTACAATTCCGTTTACTATAATTCCTTATTTTTGTTCTATTATAATTTTTTGGTAAATTAATTTCACTCAAATACATACACATTCTTTTTATTTATACATATTTCTTACTTAATTTTTATTTTTACTTGTGTTGCATAAATAATTTCATAGAATTCTTTGAGTTAGTAATTAACTGATGTTATGGTGGTTTTCCATTTTGATGAAAAGTCAGTATATGTTTTAACTTGAGACAATACCAAATGTGAAAAAGAAACTCAAAAACCTTAAGTTGTAAATTTATATTACTTAAATCCTCTTTACCTAATTATTTTTTCATTACTAGCTAACCAAGTTTAATTTTTAAAATACGTAAATGGTGTATAGGTATTTAGTTGAAACAAAATAATAACTATGATAAGAGAGAGAGCCTAGTTAAATGGTTTGTAAAATCAAAATTGTCTACCATATTTATTATTCATGTTTGCATTTGAGCATGCAAATGGGAGAAATTGAGTGCAAAAATTCCTTATATACACCTGAACTTGACTAAGTTTATAATGATCTCAATTAGATTTTCAAGGATTAGAGATTACACTACTAAGAATTGAATAATCAAAACTTTTGACTTATTTTAGTTTTTTATTTTTATTTGTTGGTTTGAATGATACGACATATAATTTTTCCTCCAATAATTTTTGAAAAGATAATTCTAGACTTGTCACTCTTGAAATTATAATTTTTTTTATAAGTGATGAGAAAATAGTTAAAATTCTTTTCACATCGTATTATAAGTGAAGTTTGAAGTTCGTTAAAGTAAAAAACTAACTCAATTTCTTGCTAAATTTAAAAATTTTAATTTATAAATGTAAAATACAAACACGTTTTATTTATAATTTTTTATTTATTTATTCCGACAAAGATGACAAAATGACAAATTAATTTTCGCATTACTTAAAAATAAGAATTTCATAATACAAACTATAAAGTACAATTTAAAATTATTTACAATGTAACAAAAACAAACTGGAAAAAGGTTATGATATTAAAAATTAATTTGAAAAAATTAAAATTTTATTTGTTAGTAAAACTTATTTATTCAAGATTTTGTTTAAAATATTGATGGTACACAAGAAATTTATTTTTATCTTGAAATATAAATATTATAATACAAGCTAAATGAATGATTTAAAATCATTCTAGTTGGAGCTATCGCTTAGTTCAAACTTACAGTATTTTAATTTTAAATGTAGGAAAAAAACTATGATATTGAAGAGTAATTTAAAAAAATTCAAGTTTTTGTTCATTCTATAGACTAGTAAAGCTTATTTATTCAAGGTTCTATTGAAAATAATAATGCTGCCAATTGTTAACTTCTGCTATAAAATAAAAACACAAATTATTTGAAGGTACAACATTAATCTTTGAATACTATTCTTAATAAAAATTTATATTATTTTTATTATTAACTATATACAAAAAAATGAACTTGTAACGTATATTAATATATTATTTTTTACAATAAAATAAAAATATAATTAGTGTTTTTCATCTATCGAGTTCAATAGAATTAAGTGACTTGTAATAAATTTTTAAATATTAGCGAAATAAATTTTAGTAAATTTTTAAAATGAAAATTTTGATAGAGAATCTAAGAATCATAAAATTTATAGAATTTTGAATATTTAATATTGACGTCTAATTAATTTAAGTTAAGATTTAGTAGGGAACTATCAACCTACTAGCTCCATATATCATATAATATAATACAGTAATATATTTTTTTGATGGCTTTTGAATCCGGGTACGGGTTAAGATCCGATTCCGAGTCTGAGTTCGAGCCTGTGTCCGAATTAACTAAAACTCGGGCCGAACCCAAAAATTCTACCTCCATGCCTCAATTCAATTATAAAATCCCAACTCCCATAATTTCTTCAGTAGTTCAGCTCAGTTGGTTCGCCTAATCCCATTCTCTCTCCAAGACTCCACTTGCCCTTGTCGCTCGTCGTTCGTTGAGAAACAAACCCTTTGGATTTGTCAGCAGTCGAATTCCAAGACGAAGTTCCTTGGACTCCGTCTACAAATGACATTCCTTCCACTAAATTGTTGCCTTGGCCGCCCATTTTCAAGAGGAAAATGGGATCATTCCCGTTGTAGAGATCTAAGAATTTCCATATTCCCGAGGTTTGGTTTAGTTCTCTTCTTGTTCTTGGTGTATAGTTATCAAGATTCTTCCTTCCTTTCATTTATGTTGCAAGCATCAATCCTTTTGTTTCCTGATTACTGGGTTTCTTGAATTTCCATGTTTTGATCTGTTTGTATTTTCAGTTCTAAAAGTTCTTGTCCTTGTTTTGTCTTATGGTTGTCTTATGGTTGTCTTATTATTGATTAATGATTTTGATGAACTTCCTGGCTTGGCTTGTTGCTGCATGAAAATACTGTGCTCTTGATTATGGTTTTTGGCCTTTAATTAATTATAGTTTGATTTTATGTTGTCTGATACTTGTTTTAGCTGAAAATATTCTTGTTTCATCTTGGATAAAATTTGACAGAGGCATAATGACACAGATGTCTAAGTTGGGTAATGATCTCTAGTTTGAAATTTTACATGTGTGCACGTATAATAGTATTGGAAGATAGACAAGTGGTTATGGATATATTGCTATTTTTGCTGGACTTTGTTTTCTCAATTGATATCTAATTGTTGTGTAATAGTTTATATTCTAATGTTTTCTTCCAAATTTAATTCTCTAAGTTCATTTTCTTGGATATCGTTAGAACAATCATGTGAATAGTGGATGTTTTTCCAGTCTGGTTCTATAATGATCTCATTTTACATTAAAATCATCATCTATCCTGATAGCAATTAGAATCTCTGTTCCAGCCACTAAAATCATCGCTCATTCTTCATGATGATAACTACTCTTAACTTCAAAATGATATCTAGCTAGAAGTATATTTCTAAGTTGAATTACCAATCAAACATTACTAGCTGTACTTATAATATTCTTCCATAATATATATATATAGAATCTACCATGAAATTGTTGATAAGTATCTAAAAATGTATCATTCACATATATTTTAGAAGATACTATTGCATATTATTTAATTTAAAGTCCCTATTTGTGCAAAAATTATGACTTTCATTGGCACAACTTTAATTTGCATGTTTTCATGATCTAAATCTCAATTACATGTAGATATGTATAATTATGTAAGTTGGCATGTATATAATACTTATGTAAAATAGTAATGTAGTGTATTTTATACATAGGTGAAAGGTGGTCAGGTTGCAATTGAAAAAAAAAAGAACAAAATGGTCAACATCATATTTCCTATTTGAAGCACTAATTAGTTAAATGGTCATATCTTTGTTTACCCACCTCCAAATATAATGATTTTTTTTTTCAAATGGAAGCTGACTCAATTTTTCATAATTCATTTTCAGATGTCATTTTCAGTTTTGAAATGATTCATCACCAGATATTTGAAGCAATACAACAAAACGTGGCCTACCATTTGCAGCTTGGACCTGTGCACATCCTTCGGTAGTTTGGACATAATTCTCTCCAAAGTGCTCCAATAGGGTTAATTCTTGATTCTGATGCATCATGAAAGAGACAGCTACAACTTTCATGTTATGGAGAAATTCCAATTCGTGCATCAGGGTGGTTGAAAATAATTGTCATTTAGACAGTAGCTGTCAACGTTTCGATTTAAATATGCCTTAATATTTTAAGTGTAACGTTCACTACATAGGTCCAAATACCTTGATTCATGAAGCAATGGAAAGATTACGCATGGGACCATATCTTTAAAGAAGAAATAGTTCTCTAATTTGGAGTGAAAGACAGTCAAACGTGCTTCTGAATGTGGAAGATAATGCTATGATGAAACCTGCCACTTGCTTGCATTCACATGTGCGAATTCTCCTTCACCTTGTCTATATAAACCTTGGTTTTGAAAGCTTGAAGGAGCTTGTATTCTCAAAACCACTTTCATTTCTTCTTCTTCATATTTTCTTTACACCATGTATTTCTAATTTCGTAATTAGGGCAAAGGGTGAACTTTTGATGATTGCATAGTATTGTTCTTTGATCCTTTGATTTGTCCTTCATTGTCAACTTTCCTTTTGAGTGAGTACTATATTTTGCAAGTGATTTTGGTTTGTTAGAAACCTTGATTCATTGTTAACTAAGGGTACATTGAATGCTTGGATGTTTTCTACATATCAAGAGCAAGGCAACCTATAGTTTTTCACCTTCAATTCAAAGGTAAGTCTTTTAATTTCTTTGTGCTTAAATGTTATCCATCCTCCAATTAAGATTATTTCTTATTTGAATCTTAATTGTGTATAAAAAAAAAGGATCAAGAATAATTTCTATACATATCATTAAAATGGATCCCTAATGCCCTAATATTCAATAATATTTAATTTCAAGTTAATAATCAAAATTTCATTCTACTTTCACAATATTTGGACTTTTTGGACTTGTGGACTTAGTATAACCAATTCCTTGAGGACTAATACTCGGACTTCTGAATCTTTATTACTTGAATAACCTACACTTGGGTAACTTAAGCTCTTCGAAGTGGTAAGATCATTGATAAAACCATTCCATCGAAGGTAAATGATTCTAATGAATTGTCAAAATCAATTGTTGATAAAACGAATGATGAGCCTAAGTTGTGTGATGTTGAAAAATGTCTTATTCCTGCCCCTTTTCCTCAAAGACTTCAACCAATCAAAAAGCTGAATCATAATTCTGAAATTTTTGAACTTTTCAAGCAAGTTAAAATCAACATTCCTTTGTTGGATGTAATTAAGCAAGTTCCTTCTTATGCTAAATTATTGAAAGATTTGTGCACAGTTAAAAGGAAGCTTAATGTGCAAAAGAAAGCTTTTTTGACTGAGAATGTTAGTTCAATCATTCAACAAAACACTCCACCAAAATACAAAGATCCTGGTTGTCCAACAATTTCTTGTGTGATTGGAAACTTTAGGATAGAATGTGCATTGCTTGATCTTGGTGCAAGTGTTAATCTTTTGCCTTATTCTGTGTATAAGCAATTAGGTTTAGGTGAGCTTAAACCTACTTCAATAACACTTCAACTTGCTAATCGTTCTGTGAAAATGCCAAGAGGAATAATTGAGGATGTGTTGGTCCAAATAGATAAATTTTACTTTCCAGTCGATTTTATTGTTTTGGATACACAACCTGTCCTTAATTCAAACACTCAAATTCCTGTCATTCTTGGTCGTCCATTTCTTGCCACGTCTAATGCATTAATTAATTGTAGAAATAGTGTTTTGAAACTTTCTTTTGGAAATATGACATTGGAATTAAATGTGTTTAACATTTGTAAACAACCTGGGCATGATATTGAAAATCACGAGGTAGATTTCATTGAAGAACTTGTTCATGATCAATTTTCTATCTCTTCATTTTCTGACTCTTTAGAAGTTTGTTTGACTAGTTCTACTCAATTTGAATTTGATAAAAATTCTGAAGTCTCACATATTTGTTCTTTGTTTGATTCTTTGCAAGTGATAAACGAGGATGGTTGGAAGCCCAAATTCGAAGAATTGCCACAATGTGATGATGTGCCTGTGCCATCAAATGTTCAACCACCAAAGCTTGATTTGAAACCACTACCATCCGATCTCAAATATGCTTACTTGGGTACAAATGAAACATTTCCAGTGATAATTTCTTCCAAACTCAATGATCTTCAAGAGCATAAATTGTTAGAAATTTTGAGATTACATAAACATGCCTTAGGATGGACCATAGTTGACATAAAAGGAATTAGTCCATTGATTTACACGCACAAGATATATTTGGAAGATAATGTTAAACCATCTAGGCAAATGCAACGAAGACTAAATCCTAATATGAAAGATGTAGCAAGAAATGAAGTTCTCAAGCTCTTAGATGTAGGAATCATTTATCCTATTTCTGATAGCACATGGGTCAGTCTTACTCAAGTTGTTCCTAAGAAATCTGGAGTTACTGTAGTCAAGAATGAAAATAATGAATTAATTCCAACTAGAACCACTGCTGGTTGGAGAATGTGCATTGACTATAGGAAATTGAACTCAATGACAAGGAAAGATCACTTCGCTTTACCATTAATGGATCAAATCTTAGAAAGGGTAGCTGGACATGAATTTTATTGTTTTCTAGATGGGTATTCTGGGTATAATCAAATTGAAATTGCACCTGAAGATCAAGAAAATACCACATTCACATGTCCATTTGATACATTTGTATATCGAAGAATGCCTTTTGGTTTATGTAATGCACCGGCCATATTTCAAAGATGCATGCTTAGCATTTTTAGTGATATGGTTGAACGTTTTCTCGAAGTTTTCATGGATGATTTTTCTGTATTTGGTGATTCATTTGATGATTGTTTGTCTAAATTGCAAAAAGTTTTGATTAGATATAAAGAAAAGAATCTTGTGCTTAATTGGGAAAAATGTCATTTTATGGTCACACATGGTATTGTACTTGGTCATATTGTTTCGTAAAAAAGAATTGAAGTAGACAGAGCTAAAATTGAACTAATTGCCAATTTGCCCATTCCTAAGTCTGTAAAAGATGTTAGATCATTTTTAGGACATGCTGGCTTTTATAGGAGATTTATCAAAAACTTTAGTGTTATATCAAAACCATTGTGTAATCTCCTATCAAAGGACATACTTTTTGAGTTGACTAAATCATGTCAAGAAGCTTTTGTTAAACTTAAAAGCATGCTAACATCTGCTCCTATCATGCAACCTCCATATTGGACTTTGCCTTTTGAAATCATGTGTGATGCTAGTGATTATGCTGTTGGAGCTGTTTTAGGACAACGAAAAGATAAAAAACCTTATGTAATTTACTATGCTAGTAAAACCTTGAATAATGCTCAAGTGAATTATTCTACCACCGAGAAGGAATTACTTGCAGTAGTATTTGCATTGGATAAGTTTAGATCTTATCTTGTTGGCTCACCAATTATTGTTTTTAGTGATCATGCAGCATTAAAATATATTCTCTCAAAAAAGGATGCGAAACCTAGACTCATTAGATGGATCCTTTTACTCTAAGAATTTGACCTCACAATTCAAGATAAGAAAGGAGTATAAAATGTGGTTGCTGATCACTTGTCTAGACTCGTACTTGATGAATCATCTGAGACTACATCAATAAATGACATGTTTTTAGACGAGCAAATTTTTAGTGTTTCTAATTTACCCTGGTTTGCTGATATTGCTAATTTTCTTGTTATAGGACAAATCCCATCTCATTGGAATTCACAAGACAAGAAGAAATTTCTTTCTCAAGTACATAATTTCTTTTGGGATGACCCTTATCTTTTTAAATATTGCCCTGACCAAATCATAAGAAGATGTGTGCCTGATAATGAAATTCAAAGAATTATTTCTTTTTGTCATTCAGAAGCATGTGGTGGTCATTTTTCTGCAAAGAAAACTAATGCCAAAATTTTACAATGTGGATTTTATTGGCCTACTCTTTTTAAAGACACCTATGAATTTTGTAAAGTATGTGACCGTTGTCAAAAGTTAAGAGGGATAACTAGTAGAAATATGATGCCATTGAACCCTATTTTGATTATTGAAATTTTTTATTGTTGGGGTATTGATTTTATGGGTCCATTTCCACCTTCTTTCGGCTACTTGTACATATTATTTGGTGTTGATTATGTTTCCAAATGGATTGAAGCTATTCCTTGTAAAAACAATGATCGCAAGATTGTCTTGAAATTTTTAAAAGAAAACATTTTTTCAAGATTTGGGATACCTCGTGTAATAATAAGTGATGGGGGTTTACACTTTTGTAATAGACCTTTTGAGAATTTAATGAAAAAATATGGAATTACTCACAAAGTGTCTACTCCTTATCACCCATAAACAAGCGGACAAGTTGAACTTGCAAATAGGGAAATCAAACACATTTTGGAAAAGTCTGTAAATCCAAATCGTAAAGATTGGTCTTTAAGATTAATTGATGCACTTTGGGCTTATCGTACTGCATTCAAATCACCACTTGGAATGTCTCCCTATAGAATTGTTTTTGGAAAAGCTTGTCATTTGCGTGTTGAATTGGAACATAAAGCATTTTAGGCCATTAAGATGTTTAATTTCAATTTAGATAAGGCAAATTCATTAAGAAAACTTCAATTGAATGAACTAGAAGAAATTAGAAATAAAGCCTATGAAAATTCTCGAATTTATAAAGAACGAATGAAGGTATTTCATGAAAAAAATATTGTTCGAAAAACTGTTGAACCTTCACAAAAAGTTCTATTGTATAATTCGAAATTGCACTTGTTTCCTGGAAAACTTCGTTCCAAATGGAGTGGACCTTTTATTCTTAAAACTATTTATCTTCACGGTGCAGTGGAAATTGAAGATCCAAAAAAATAGTAATGTTTTCAAGGTTAATGGACATCATTTGAAGCCATTTTTTGAGAATTTCAATAATGAACGAGAGTCTACCACTTTGGATGAGCCTGTGTACAACACTTGATACTTGTTTGTATTTATCGTTATTACTATTTGTGTGTTCTCTTTCTTTCTTTGTTGGTTTTCTTTCTCTGTAGTTATTTCCCTGTCAAGTGGCGGATAACGGTACTCCGTGGCTCTTTATGTCGGTTAATTCAGTTTCCCAAAATAACTTAAACAAAAAGAAAAAAAAATTACATTCTTCCCATTCCTTTTATTTCTATGCTTTTCACAATGGATGATATACTTTTTAATTTGCTAAAATATTTTCCTTCTTTTCCTAGAGATGCTTTATTGAAAATTTATCAAGCCAGGTGCGAAAGGTTAAGAATGCTCATGCTTAAAGGAATTCCTGAAGATATACGTTGGATAATTGAAGCAAAAGTTCGATTAGAAGGTGAATTTTCTAATACATTTGTTTCACGCATGCCTGGGCTAGGTAAGAGTTCTTTTACAAAGAAACGAAGAGCAAAAAGGTTACAAGTTTGTTATAAATGTGCATGTTGGACTTGTAATACATGTTGTCGTTCTATAGGAATGGTGTCTATAAATCGAGAAGATAAAATACAATTCATAAATGATGGACTGAGTAGAGAGTCTTTGGATAACATTCTATTGACTCTTGAGATGCATCCTGGTGGATATGTTCAACGTGAAATTTTTAATTTATACACATAATTCCAAAAAGAATGTGAACGTTATAGTCTTGGGAATCTGACTTTAAAAGACCCTGTTTACCAATTTATAAGAAAATTGGATGGGAAGCCAATCCTCGACCCATAGAGGGCGTTTAAGTCGTTACTAGATGTAAAACTAGAGGAAGATGTGAGCCACAATCACAACTATTTGTAAATATTGATTTTTTTTTAATTTGGTATATTACTAGTTAGTTGTTTTTTGCTTTCTTTCTTTGTTTGTTTTATTTTTCTTGAAGACCACAACATCAAGAGTACAAGCCTCTTCAACTTTTTAGGTAATATCTATACCCTTCCTTTATTCTTATCCTTTAACATTGAGGACAATGTTTAATTTAAGTTGGGGGGTAAGGTATCTTCTTCTCTTTACATTTTCTACTTCTTCTCTTTTCATTTTCTTCTCTTTACATTCTTAAAACAAAAAAAACAAAAAATCATTTTCAAGTTTTGTTTTGGATGCTATCATTTAAGAAGACAATTATCACACCATGTTTCCTAAATTATTTGTTTGAGTTAGCAATAAATGAGAAAACTGGAGTTTGAAGAGTGAAATAAATCTAATTGTTGGAAGAGTTGCATGCCAAGTAATTTTGTTCCAAGTGAGTTTTGAGCCTATTATTTTTCCTTGGAGAATACCCTTCTTGGCCATAATTTGTGCATAACCTTGATATTGATATTGATCTCTAAATTTGGATTTTCAACTAATACTTAAAAAAAAATGTGTTGCTATAATAGAAAGCCCATTAAGCTAGTTGATATGGATAGCTATTTTATTTCTTGAAAAAATGATAGAAGGCATTCTTTGATCCATTTGAGCCTTTCAAACCTACCTTTTAATGTGTTTTCCCTTAGTAAGCCCTTTGAGCCTTTTTAAAAAAAAAAAAAAAATTCATTTCTTATCCTATTTATCACACCCAATTCTACTTTTGGATTTCTAACCTATTTCTTTTTGTTATCTACTACCATTTTATGTTTGAGAAGAGTTTACATTTCAAAGAAAAAGATGGTGAAAAAAAAAATGAAGAAGTGTTCAAAGATATTTATATACCATTGTGTAAAAAAATAGAAAAGAAAATAAAAAAATAAAAGTATATAAATTGTTATTCCTCCGTAAAAAAAAAAAAAAAAAGGAGTTATTGATGCACCATCTTATTATGCTTAAGATATCTATTTTCTCAAACATATGATTTTGTTTACTCTTATCTCATTTTCTTTTTAGCCTTATCTCAATTCTGCATTACATCCTAATAAAAGACCTTCTTGATTTTAAGAAATTTTAGTTTGAAATGGATACTAGTAATAAGGGCTGAATAATATAGTATATAAAAAAAAGAAGAAAAAAGAAATATTGAGGTATTTTGTTGATTATTCATTTTGATCATTTATCTTTATCCAAAATTTGAGGCCTATATTTTCTTTCAATTGGGATGTGAAATTTGAGTTGTCATTGTTTTATTCTCATTATTCCTTATTAAATGAGTAACATTATCCTTAACTTCATGGGGTATATTTTCTTTTAAAATGTCATTCACATTTGTGATTAGGGGATTGGCATGTGTTCTAACAATAATATGATTTATGTAACTTTGATGACAAATGTTTTCTTATACTTCTCTAACTTAGACATATAATTATAGTTGGTATGGAAATAATTTTTGTCTTATCTATAAATATTTTTCATTACCTCAATTTTTTTTCTTTTCTTGTAAAAAAAAATTGTGTGAGATGTCCTTTTTTAAAAAAAAAACATTTTACCACATAAATTCCTAGGGACTAGCAAAATGTTAGTTGGGGGGTGTGATAAGTGTCTAAAAATGTATCATTCACATATATTTTAGAAGACAGTATTGCTACTATTTAATTTAAAGTCCCTATTTGTGCAAAAATTATGACTTTCATTGGCACAACTTTAATTTGCATGTTTTCATGATCCAAATCTCAATTACATGTAGATATGTATAATTATGTAAGTTGGCATGTATATAATACTTATGTAAAATAGTAATGTAGTGTATTTTATACATAGGTGAAAGGTGGTCAGGTTGCAGTTGAAAAAAAAAAGAACAAAATGGTCAACATCATATTTCCTATTTGAAGCACTAATTAGTTAAATGGTCATATCTTTGTGTACCCACCTCTAAATATAATGATTTTTGTTTCAAATGGAAGCTGACTCAATTTTTCATAATTCATTTTCAGATGTCATTTTCGGTTTTGAAATGATTCACCACCAGATATTTGAAGCAATACAACAAAACGTGGCCTACCATTTGCAGCCTGGACCTGTGCACATCCTTCGGTATTTTGGATATAACTCTCCCCAAAGTGCTCCAATTGGGTTGATTCTTGATTCAAATGCATCATGACAGAGACAGATACAACTTTCATGTTATGGAGAAACTCCAGTTCGTGCATCGGGGTGGTTGAAAATAATTGTCATTTAGACAGTAGCTGTCAACGTTTCGATTTGAACATGCCTTAATATTTTAAGTGTAACTTTCACTACATAGGTCCAAATACCTTGATTCATGAAGCACTGGAACGATTACTCATGGGGCCATATCTGTGAAGAAGAAACATTTCTCTAATTTGGAGTGGATGATAGTCAAACGTGCTTATCAATGTGGAAGATAATCCTATGATGAAACCTACCACTTGCTTGCATTCACATGTGCGAATTCTCCTTCACCTTGTCTATATAAACCTTGGTTTTGAAAGCTTGAGGCAGCTTGTATTCTCAAAAACACTTTCATTTCTTCTTCTTCATATTTTCTTTACACCATGTATTTCTAATTTCGTAATTAGGGCAAAAGGGTGAACTTTTGATGGTTGTATAGTATTATTCTTTGATCCTTTGGTTTGTTCTTCATTGTCAACTTTCCTTTTGAGTGAGTACTATATTTTGCAAGTGATCTTGGTTTGTTAGAAACCTTGATTCATTGTTAACTAAGGGTACATTGAATGCTTGGATGTTTTCTACATATCAAGAGCAAGGCAACCTATAGCTTTTTACCTTCAATTCAAAGGTAAGTCTTTTAATTTCTTTGTGCATAAATGTTATCCATCCTCCAATTAAGATTATTTCTTATTTGAATCTTAATTGTGTATAAAAAAGGATCAAGAATAATTTGTATACATATCATCAAAATGGATCCCTAATGCCCTAATATTCAATAATATTTAATTTCAGGTTAACAATCAAAATTTCATTCTACTTTTACAATATTTGGACTTTTTGGACTTGTGGACTTAGTATAACCAATTCCCTGAGGACTGACACTCGGACTTTCGAATCTTTATTACTTGAATAACCTACGCTTGGGTATTACAACCTAAAAATTGTAGCAATTGTATTGAAATCTAGAACACAAATTCTGTAGTTCAGCTCGATTTCTTTCTAGTTATACTGTTGTAGAAATATAGAAAACAAAAGAGCTCAGTTAATACTGACTAATAAACTTAAGCCCACTACATTCATGGCAGCATCATCGATCATTGATGCTATGTTTGAGATGAAGCGACCGAGAATATTATATGAATTCAAATGTGTTTCTAACATTTCCTCCACATTGGTGAGCTAATTGGCTTTAACATTCATGTTACATAATACTAGCAGGGTAAGTATTCTAAACAGTGCTGTGAAGGTAGCTGTTATGACTTGTGAGGATATTTTGCACAGATCAAGAATATCTATTGAGACATGCATATTGAACATGTATGCATACGTTTCTTCTATTTGTTAAATGCAGGTTGCTTGATCTGGTATATATAGGCATATATAGCAATGTATGTATTTCGTTCATGGTATTTTGTACATATGATCTATAGTTATATATTAATTTTTTTTATCTATGGCATGCACTGTTTGTATAACTAATCTGATATACCATTCCATTGTTTTGGGTTGTTTGAAGAGTGCCCATACACTCTGTTCCTTGCTGGTTGAGGGGTAGAGTAATAATTGTGTACCATTTCATATCAAAGAAGAGGAATTAAGGAGAGAGATTCATTCAAGAATTGCAACTACTATACTATACTATATGTTCAATGTTTCGATATATCTACGTTGACAATTAATTTAATTTTCTCAATATACATTACACATTATTCTATGATTGTTCATGGCATACACTTGTAAGAGTTACTGCGTTTGTTGATTTTCTCTATTACGTTACTAATATACATCAATTAGAAATTATTATATTGATTAATCTCTTCTATTGAATATTATATATACAGATAAACTTGCTTAATGACTCATTAAGACGAATATATTTCTATTAACTATGGTTCATTTATTTCAATTTCATTTTCAAGTTTCGGACACGAATATCCTTTTTTATTTATCTTTCTCTAAAACTCGTTCCTTTCTCAGAACTAAAACTCATAAAGCTTAACCTTTCTCTATATAATATATATATTTACGTGGACTCCCGATAAGAAAGGGAATGGAAATGGATCCTAGTCTTTCCGCATAAAAAAAAAGAGCAGTTTCTTTAATAATGTTGCGTGTAAAATTAACGAACGCAAGTGCACGTGTCGCAATCAAGTAATAAAGTGATAAGAGGATGTCGATCCTACGAGGAATATTAATTCTATAATTACCGAAGATGATTAATAAACGAATTTATCTAAAGAAAACGAAACAATTTTGGTTGAGAAAATTAAAATTTAGAATTAAGCAAAAAACTTAAGAATTCAATTAACGAAAATGTCTAGGGCTGATGATTTATCATATTTGGTCGCATCCACTTATTCAATTGACGTTGTTCTAATTTAAACTACGTGTTGCTAGTTAATTATCCTAAATTATTCGATTGTCTCTCTCGAGATTACTCGAATCTATTCCGCGTTTAAAACTTCACTATATCTCTATGTGAAATTAGTTCAACGGAAACGCATTACGATTTGTGATAATTATTAATCAAACTACGTAAACCATATTAGTATATCTCTATCTAACATGCAATTTATGGTGTTTATCAATTGGTCTAGATGTGATGTTCATTTCTCAAATCCCATCAATCCACAATTCATCTAAATATTGACCAAATATTTAAAAACATTAGTTATTATAATAAACACTCAATACATAATCTCAATCAATTAAACAACACAATCTCATAAATAGATGCTTCAAATAGACTAAATCATTGCCCTAGAAAAATGGGTTTAGCCACACATTGGGTAAAATCCAAATTTATAAATAATAAATTCAACAATTGAAAACATAAATTCGAAATTCACAAATTTGTTCAGTTAACACAATAAATCGAAATAAGGGAAAGAGATAAACTAAATTAGGAGAGCTTTTCTTTTCCTAGGGGTGGCAATTCGGATAAACGAATCGAATTTGAGCCAATACGAATACGATTCGTTTAATATTCGTTTGATACGAATACGATTCGTTTATTATTCGTATCAACTCTTTTAAATCCGTATACGATCCGTTTATTTAGATACGATTCGTTTAGACACGATTATTCATTTAAGATCCTATTATTCGTTTAAAACGCGATTCGTTTAAGACACGAACACAATTCATTTAATTTAGTAATTATTATTGAGGTTCTTAAGATATTAAAAATAATATATTTTATCAAACATAATATATATTTAATAATTAGATGCTTATATTAAGAGTTGTTTATAATAAATAAATTTATATTACATATTTTTTTAAAATTTATTAAAATATATTCATTAAGGATATAATTATTCATTTAGAACACAATTATTCGTTTATTCATTTAAGACACGGTTATTCAATTATTCATTTAATTAATCATGTCTTAAACGAATAATCGTATCTTACATGTTAAACACGGATACGACACGAATAATAATCGTGTCGACATGAATACGACACGATTATTATTCGTATCAAGATTTTAAATCCAAATCCGTTTAATAACACCGAATTCGTATCGAATAATCGTATCGTGTCCCAAATTGCCACCCCTATCTTTTCCAAGTTCTTCTTTCCAATCCACCCTCTCTCCTCCTTCTTCCTTTTTCTCTCTTTCTTTCTAAATTTGTCTAAAAATCTCACCCTAGGTTGACTGCCTTTCCTTCTTTTTTCTTGCCTTTTTAAACTTAAAATTCATCCAATTGTGGGGTCCTCAAGTGCCACGTGCACGCAATTCTGCCAAGGATTCCAATTTAAGTGGCAAATATCAATTGAATCCCTGTACTTATAATTAATTAGACATTTAGCCATAACTTGAGCTTTTCTTTCATTTCAGTCCTACTTTTATTGCAGTTTGGTCCACCTGGGCAGAACGCGGTGCGCGGTCGGGCGGCTAGGCGTGCAATCTCGCACCAGCTTCTGCCAATGAAGCTATAAAATCTGGCGAATATCAATTGGATCCTCTTTCTCTTATATATTTGCAATTTCTCCTTTTACTATAATAATTCTTCAGTTTAGTCCTAATTTTGTTGCATTTTGGTCCACCCTGTTCTTATGCTCCGGTCTCTTCTTTTTCGAACCAAATTAATCATTTTCGAGCCCAATTAACTTTTACAAGTTAAATTTATCATTTTCTGCACAAAATAACCAAAATACATCAAATTCAAAAGAAACTTGAGGATTAAACAAACAATTGAAGTTTAAAAGTATATGATTTAGTGCGTATTTTACGCACTTATCAAATAACCTTCAAGGAAGCTGGATACATTATTAGAGTTCTAGTTACTTACAATTACTCTATAAGACTAGGATTTTCCTTAGCTTATTATAAATACAGTATGCACTGAGTTTAACGCCACTTATCTACACCTACCTCTATCTCAATCTCTCTGTTACAACTTACAAGCTCAACATATCATACCATGGCTTCTCTCAACTCTTTCATGATTCTTGTTGCAATAATCCATCTATTATCTCTCTTATTCATCACTTGTTGTGATGTGCAAGTTATAAATAGATATCTGTTTAACGCCATATATAGCTTTGGCGTTAGAGATTCTTCTCCAGGCTCTCATCTCATCATTGATCAACTTGCTTCTTCCTTCCATCTTCCTTCTCCAAAACCCTATTCACATTCACAGAAACAACATCACCAACTACCCTACGGCGCCACCTTCGCTACTAAAAATGCTATAGTTCTTAGCAAACGCTTTCTTCAGGAGAATCACATTAAAGTTCTAGTAGCAGACTCTATAACATCACACTTATTTCCTTCGGTAGCTATCTCCCGCTTGTCTACAACTCCGATCTTCTCCATTGTCGACAGATACTTCAGAAGGCTTTGTTCGTGGTGGATCTCGAAACCAATGATTACAAGTATGCCTTCTCGAGTGGCAAATCCATCGTACAAGTTGGAGAATATTACACGCCACTAATAGTCAACAGCATCATAGACGTATTGTTCGAAATTGGAAAGGCTGGTGTATCCAATGTCCTAGTCCCTAGAATGCTGCCATTAGGATGTTTCCCATGATACATTTTTCTACTTATAGACACAAATCCAGCGGCGTTGGACTTAGACGACTGGCATACTGGACTTAACATCCTTGCCAAGAATCACAACCATCACCCAAGCGTGCAATTTCGTAAGCGTGGTTTGAACTTGGAGTTTCCTACTCTCAGTCTCAACAGCAGGTACTATATACTGATTACTACAACGCTTTCATGGATCTTCTTCGCCACAAGTCGAATGATCCAAAGGCATTATTTCGAGAAGACGGGTTTCATCTTAGCGAGGAAGCAAACAAGTACATTGTGGAAAAGGTCATCAGCAGAAATAACTTTATTCGGTCAGAGATTCGTCTTCCAAATGTTGACCATTATGTTTTGTAGACGATCGAGAAGCAAGCAAACTCTCAAAGCTATAGCTGGCTCTACAATTTCAAAATATATAGGACATTATATTTTGTGTAACACACTACTATGTATCAATAGTACATGCAGTATTAATATGTATATCAATAATTAATAAAGTAAGTTTATTTGATTTCGTAAATTTTGATGTATATTTTAATGTATATATGATCCAGCTCTTTATTATTAAATAAATTGTTTGTGGTTGGTTATGTACGTGTTAAAGGATTTTTCGGATTTTGACTGTAAAACAAGTGTTACTATGCTCAATTTGTTTATTCTATTGGTGCATTTAGATCTAGCTAGTGAAAAATTAATACTATTTTTTAGTAGAGACTAGTCATAGTTGGAAGTGTACATTAGACTTTTTCTCTATCCAAATCCAACATATAAATTAAAATTGACCAAGAAATAAATGTTATATTCTAATTAATCATGCATGTGTTTAATATGGTTTGAATTAATTTGTTGGTTTATACGTGTGGGTTCAATTCATTATGTTACGTTATTTCGACTACCCATATATAATAGGAATCGTAAATCACTTACAAATTAAAATTACCAAGAAAAATCATATTAATTGTAAGATCAGTTGGCTTGTGTTGAATTAGAAAGCATAAGCTTCATTAATGGCTTTGGCTTTGGCTGTTTTGGAGGTACTCAAAAACATATATTCTTAATCTTCTAATCTCTTGTGAATTCTTAGAAGACAACATATTGAATGTACTTGTGGTGCATATATATTGGTCTACTAATCTCTTGCGGTGATAATGCTTAAAAGTATTCACTTCTAATTTCTTTAGAATCTCTAGTTATATATATGATCAACTTGAAAATATTGAATTTAATCTTAGTTAAAATATTGATTTGGGATGAATTAATATCTGACAAGCCTTATTTTGGATGGTATTGGCGATGAAATATAGTAATTAATATAGAATTGAATTAATGTTTTAGGATGAATTTGGTAGGACAACGTACGTACGTACTAAGATTACAACTCTGTGTATAAGAATGACACATGGATTAATTCTTACTTAAATTTACATGAATGTTCATTATTTCTTTTTTGTTTGAGAAGGAAGGAATTTAGGGTTACGAACGATTAGAAATTGTGTCTAAACCATACATTATATATCATTAATATGGACACATGCAATAAGAAAACATACAATGTGAACACAATTGATACACAATGAGAAAACATGATTAATATAGCAAGAATTTTGACAATGATACATCATAAATAAAGAAGAGAACTAAATTCACCTTGGATTAGGGCTTTTGCTAGAACTGGCAACTTAGCTGAAGCATCGATTATTCGACGGTGGAGTTGCAGGGCACTCCATCCAGTGGGTTAGAGGGAAAGAGGAATATATGGAATTAGGGGTGTTGTTGCAGTCAGGTTTCTTGGGCTTGGTTGGGGTTGATTGGCAAACAGATTCAGAGAAAATGGCAATGGCCGGCGTTTCTTTCTTTTATGGAAACGCATGCGGGCATCCATGAAATTTTATTTTTCTCGTCTTTGAAACCCTTTATCAATGATTGAACCAAAACGTAGGCCCAAGAAGCCCAACCACAACAACACCCCTTTCTTTCTTTTAATCGAATTAAGAAGAAGACAACGAGAGCTTTTGAGTAGTAATAGCTCTTCGAGAAGAAGATGAAGAAAGCAGATGATAAAATTAATGGGGGAAGTAGAGTTTTCTTTAATATCAACTACCGTTGTTATTTGTTAACATCAAGAAACCCATTTTCTATTATCTTTATTATTCGGTTTGGTTATGAAAAACCAAATAAATTTCTTAAAAAATTCTTAATTAAATTAATAAAACTAATTACTTAAATTCAATGGATTTAATAATAACTAACAAACAAAAATGATTTGATTTTTTTTCTCCAACCAAATTGTATAGTATAGAAGAAAGATAATATAAAATTTATTAGTTTTAATTTAAGAATTTCTAGTAAAAAGTAATGTTAAAATTTTTATGTTTTATACCAGATCTGTTTAAAGGAAAGATGTTTAGTAAAATATGATTAACTAGTGACAATTTATTTATACATTGTAGTTCTATTAAGATTGTTTTTTGAAGAAGTAAATTATGACTCTCTTCAAAACTAAATTTTGATAATTTACATTATTATTATTATTATTATTATTAGTGCAATTAAATGACTTTGCAAAGGGATAACAACATTTCATCACCGAGTTTCTACAAAATAATAAATTAGGACAATTTTTTTTAATTTAGTCAAACAATTTCCAAATTTTGACTGCGGTTTATTATATTGAAAAGAGGAATGGGTGTTAATAGATATTTTATGAGAAACAAATAATAGAATTTGAATAATTTAGTTATTATTAATACTTAATTAATTAAATTTAGATTTAGTATACAACTCCGCCATATAATAATTAGAATTATTTTTGACCCTACTCTCATATTTATTAACATATATTAGATATAAAATAACTTTTATAAAAGTCATCACTTTACCTCAAATAACAGTAACATAACTATTTTATCTTTATTCTAATTAAAAATAAAGAAAGAATAGTAATATTTTAGTCTCTGAGTTTTAATAAAATAATAAATTATAACATACTTTAATTAATTTTAACATTGTAGTCCACATCGTATCGTTACATCTGTTACCATTCAAATATCAGCTACATAACTATTTTATTTTTATTCTAATCAAAAATAAAGAAAGAATAATAATATTTTAGTCTATGAGTTTTGATAAAATAATAAATTAAGATATACTTTAGTTAATTTTAATATTTTAGTCCACATCATGTTGTTACATTTGTTACCATTCATTAGAATTTTTGAAGATATAATTGATTTTTTATTTAAAACAGTAAAAAAATCCTAATTACACTACAATAAAAAGCTCTAGATCACCAAAAACACAAACTAGACTCACAACATATGACATTTTATTCACAATTTTTGAAAAAAAATAATAACAAAAATTGTAGAAATTTTCTTGAATGAGTTATTGTGGTTTTTATTGATAAACTTTTTGATATAATTTGAAAAAAAAAATTGTGTTAAGAAAAAGATAGAAGAAGAGTGGTAAATGACAATAAGAATTAAAATATTAAAACTAGCTAAAGTATACCTTAATTTATTATTTTATCAAAGTTTAGGGACTAAAAATAGTATTAGTCTATTTTATTTTTAATTGGGATAAGGATAAAATAGTCGTTTTTTTGTTATTTGGGGGTGGAGTGATGTCTTTCATAAAAGTTAGTTTATATTTGATATATGTCAATAAATATAGGGGTACGACTGAAAATAATCATAATAATTAAATACAAGCTCGGTAAGGTGGAATTTTGTTATAATGGTAGCTAACAAACCCAACCCCAACCCAAACCTAAACTCGCATTGTATAATTACATATGCAGATTTCTAAAATTATAAGGTGGATTGGAATGAATTGAATTGAGGGTTTGGCCTCTTTAGGGTTTTTAAATTTAATAGCCTCACAATAGTAACTAATGAACCCAAATCTGCAATCAACTCCATCTTCACTCGAGTCCCGGATTAGCAATTCAAAATTCAACCCAAACCCCCCTTAGTAATTCAAAATTCAACCCAAACCCCCCTTAGTAATTAGTATCCAAAAATTCCATATATCAAGTCTATATATAAAATCAAATTTTATATGTTTCCTCCAATTAAATAACTTTAATATTTATCCTATAAACAATATTTAACCAAAAATTAATTTTTAATTCATTAAAATTTGTATGAAAATTCTAAATTTTATTGATTCTATAACAAAAAAAAAGTTGTGGTTAATTTCTAATAAATATTTCAAGTCATTGTTAGTGATTGACTAGATGAGTGAGTTACTATTTGTGCACTTTTTGACTATTGACAGTCAAATTTGTATAGTACTTTATACTATATTAAGCTAACTTAACTCCATGATTGCCAAGTATTAATGGTAGTATGTGACATCTCTAATAACTCTATCCAACTCAAGCTTTAGTTGCCCTTCGATTTCTTTGGCAAAAAAGATGGCACGTGGCAATGTATGAATAATATATGACGGCTTTCGAGCTCTTATATCGACTTGAAGCCCTTCTAAAAAGCTCTCAACTAAAGACTCTTCACTTTCATAAAAAAAAAATATCTATAAAAATCTTTAAATTCTATAACATAAGAATAAACAAATCCTATACTGTGACGTGTCAAACAATAATTAAGAGGAATGAATCGTTACCTCATCAATCACTTCATCTAATCCTATGATCGAATTTTGTCTTCTCCACTTGCAAGTCATGACATTTTTAACATATTCCACAAATTTGATACACTCATTTTTAACAGAAAAAAAGTTACAAATTGAACTTGTTTATCTTTAAGTATCCTCTCAACTTGAAAGAATTCTTCAACATCTTTTAGCCAAAACAAAAATAATTCAGGACTGCATTTTCCATTAAACAGCAACGCATCATGCCTAACATAACAGACAATAGTTCTAAATTTTTTTTTTCTTTTGGTGAAAGAATGCATTGATGGATGTGGTTGTGTTTAGCGGTTCAGGAAAGCTCTGCCTGGTATAGAGGTATGCTCTAATACCAATTGACGCAGGCGGGATAATGGGTGGAATAAAAGCACCTAGTCAAACGCCGAATCTCGTTCGGCTCTTTGATGCAGTGGGTTAGATAAATGTTCTAACGGACGGCTCAAAACACGAGTGTCAAGATAATAATTCCATAAGGGATAAAATCAAAGGTGGATGTTTTATTGAATGAAAAGATTGTTTAAACAATAATATATGCATACCCCAAGAAGAACTAATATTAGAAAGAACATTGCCAATAATCATCAATAAGTGCAAACCAAAAAAAGAATTGTAAAAAGAATCATCAGTCACAATGCATTAAACAAATTAAGTAACCATTTTGACTTTATAATGCTTTGTCTGGTTCCTAATGAAGTTACAGTTGCCAAGGAAGATTGATTATAACATACATAATGATGTGACAAAAACGAACCATTTTACAAAGGTGTTCACAGTTTTGTAGTCGAACATAAAATTAGCAAAACATTGCCAGTTACACACAACAATGAAATGACTTCATAAGATCCCCAAAGCATGCAAACAATTAATTAGGGATGCATAGACAATTATCTCAGCAGTTAACTTCTGACATCAGCCAACCTCCAAGAAACAAGGGAAAAACGGAAAAATCTTTCATTAGAAATCAACGAAATTCCAGCATGCTCTATTGTGCATCAGACTAGTGAAATGAAAACATTTATATTAAGTAGTGTGATTGTTGTCTACTTCTACATTAATTCCAACCGAATAAATATCCAACAGTACTATATACCAGCAAGGACTACTAGAATAACTCACCTTCAGTCACCTCACCGAAACTAGAAAATGTTTCCTTAAGAGAATGATCATCAATCCCATAAGAACGTCCTGAACAACATAGAAGACTATGTCAAAAGATATAACAATAGCTCTTATTTATTCTTTGGCAACATTCATCAATATCTCTGATAAACAACTTAGTTTTTGACACAGTGTATTGTTTTGAACATAAAGAAAGAGCATATGGCTCATGGGTACTCCATTGTTACCTGAACTCAACCTATTAATGACACACAATTCTACAATGATTTTTCAAAGAACTTTCACACATGTTTACTGGTTTCGGTCCGCCTTGACCTCATCAGGAGAACAGCTCCTGTTCTCAACCAATTTGTTTAGGGATGGTCAATTCCCTTCTTCATAATAAAATCCTCGATTATCAACAATCTATTCAAATTTAACTAAATTGACTTGTCTAGATTTTGAAGTAAATTTACACAATGTGATACAATTTAGAAAAGGATATAAACACTAATATCAACACGAAAATGCATGCTCTACAACAAAAACAATGATGCAACAATTAATGATATCAAACCAAGCAATAGTCAACAAAACACTTGCGCAAAATTTAACTTAAGATATAAATTGCTAGCAATTTTTGCAAAATTGGAAGGATAACTGTCATAGCCTTTGTGCTCTCAATAACCAATAACTTACTGTTTAAAATATTAGAATCGCACTTAATGAGCATTTATTTGTCATGGTGAAAAGAAAAAAAATAATAAAATAATTCCATGTGGTGTGGAAATTAAGTTAGAATTCCCGTTAAAAAGAGTAGCCTGCTAGATTACTCCATTCCTAATGGTCTCCAGAAATATTTACATGTAATGAACTAAGTGATATTATCTTGAAAAGCTATCAAATAATAGTTGTTACCAGAAAAATTCACATTGTGAACTAAACGATATTATCTATAGAAGCTATCAAGCAATAAAAGTTTTAAATCTCATACTAACGAGTATTATAACTAAGACGAGCCTCCTCAAGAATGACTAGTGCTCTACCTTAAGAAGACATCATCGAAAGCTAAAAGAAAATATGTATAAACAAAAAATGTCAAAACCAAAATTGCAATCCAAAAAATGTCAAGTCCTTCATGTGAACTTGTTGGGCCAATTATTTGCTACTTCTACAAGAGCTTGTAGTAGTTGACTGCTCCAAAAATAAGAACCTCATAACCCGCACCACATGGGTACTTCACATGAATGATAAAGGCCTCGCCTTTATTCTCCATGGTCACATTTTCAATAAGCCCATTTTTCTATGTAAACAGAGTTGGATATGTTAAACAACCATTCAATCATTGCAGATTAAACTAACAATGGTATGTTAAAGAAGAAAATCATTGCATCTTCAATTATTAGTGCTTCACGTTGAATCATTTTATCAATTTCATTGATAATAAAACACAAACTAACAAAGATAATTGCATGGAAATAATATCAATACCATTGTTGAATAATTATTCTCATTGTGGCCAATGCAATTGTTATATGTATGTGGATGGCTAGTGTTTATATCCGTTTGTGCATTGGCACGATGTTTTGTGTAGGACAAAAGTTGATCCTTCAACCAAGTAACTTCCCTTAATGCAATCTTTCATCTTTTTCAACCACTGCCATAAACCCATTACCAAATATCACATTTAGAAATATTAAAACCAAAAGCGGAAATCCACCCATTGAATAAAGACTTGATATCCATATCGCTTGAAAACCCCAAAAAAACTGAAAACCATAATTGATCAACCAGAACCCAGAAGGCAGTAAGCTAGGGAGTTCAAAAAATATTTATATTTAATTATTTATATAGTCATAATGTGTATGCTGATATTTACATAATTATCAAAAGTTCTAAAGGTTATATTTTACTATATAATTATATGTAATATAGTAATGTTATGTTTGGATCTAATATTAAGTTAACGACTCAATTTTGTTACTAGTATTTTGCACATTATGAGAGTACATAAAAGCGTTCTTTTTGTAACATTTTACTAGATAAATTAATGTACTTTTTTTTGTAACAAGGATCACTTCATTTAACCTTAGTTTTTAATTTTAATTTCTTTTAATATCTTTTATTTATTATAAAAGAATTATATATGCATAATTTTATTTACTACAATTTGTAACAAATTGATTTTACCCAAATATATAAACTTGTTTTTTTATTTATATATGTTTCCAATTTAATTTTTATTTTTACTTGTATTACATGAATGATTTCTTAGAATTCTTTGAGTTATTAATTTAATTGATATTATGTTGGCGTTGGCCTTAATTACTTTTTTTATTTTGGTGAATAGTAAATATATGTTTTAACTTATGACAATAGCAAATATAGAAAAACTTTAAGTCGTAAATTTATATTACTTAAATCCTCTTAATTATTTTTTTATTTGATCGGTTGAGCAAGTTTAATTTTTAAAATATGTAAATGGTGTGTAGGTATTTAGCCAGAACAAAAATAATAACTATGTTAAGAGAGAGGCCTTAATTAAATGATTAGCAAAACCAAAACCATCTACCTTGTTCATTATTCATCTATGCATTCTAGCATGAAAATGGAGAAACTGAGCACAAAAAACCTTTATATACACCTTGAACTTGATTATGTTTATATTGGTTTTTATTAAATTTTTAAGGATTGGAGATTACAATTATTAAGAATTGAGTAATCAAAACTTTTGACTTGTTTTAGTTTTTTATTTTTATTTGTTGGTTTCAATGATAGAGCATATAATTTTTCTTCCTATGATTTTTGTGTTTCTAATCCTTTCATTGTATATGTTTAGTGAAATTTTAATTTCTGAAGGTCAATTTGATAAAATGATTTGGCGAATTTAGTTTTTAATTATTGCTTTGAAGAAAGGGGCATGTCTAATCAGATTTGATATTTTAGTGGGTCCTCGTTATTATGTATATTTAGTGAAAATTTGTTTTCAAAGGTTTGATTAGGGGTGGCAGTTCGGATAAACGAATCGAATTTGGGCCGATACGAATACGATTCATTTAATATTTTTTTGACACGAATATGATTCGTTTATTATTCGTATCAATTGTTTTAAATTCGAATACGATCTATTTATTTAAATACGATTCGTTTAGACACGATTATTCATGTATTTATTTAGACACGATTATTCGTTTAAGATCCTATTATTCGTTTAAGACACAATTATTCATTTAGACATGATTTGTTTAACTTAATACTTATCATTGAGGTTTTTAAGATATTAAAAATAACGTATTTTATGAAATATAATATATATTGAATAATTAGATGCTTATATTATGAATTATTTATAATATATTCGTTTAGAATTCGATTATTCGTTTAAGACACGATTATTCGTTTATTCGTTCAAGACATGATTATTCATTTATTCATTTAATTAATCGTGTCTTAAACGAACAATCGTGTCTTATATGTTAAACACGAATACGATACGAATAATAATCGTGTCGACACGATTATTATTCTTATCAAGATTTTTAAATCTAAATCCGTTTAATGGCACCGAATTCGTATCAAATAATCGTGTCGTGTCTCAAATTGCCACCCCTAAGTTTGATTTAACTAAATAGTAAACAAATATTTGGTAGATTTTCTCTTTTACTCAATGCTATATGAAAAAGGGAAGGTGTGATTAATACATCAAAATGATAATTATTTATACTTAATTATTATATAAAAAAGTTAAGCTTTCAACTATGTTATTATATTTTAAAAAAATCTTAGCTGGAAGAGTCCTAAGACACACTATCCAACTATAATAATAATTGTTTTGAAATTTGAATATCTTAAAATTTATTAAAAAAATAAAATAAGATATATTTTTTAATTATATTTTTTAATTATAACAATTTAGTCTTCATTATTTACAGCGTATTAAGAACTTAAAAGTTAAAATCTAATTTTTTATTTTAATAAAATTTAAAAAGAAAAATACTATTATAAAAATACTAACGACGAGTTGGGACAAACTTAGATAATTATTTTACGAGAAAAGAAAAAGATTAGGAGTATTTATTAAATATTCAAAAGAAAATTTTAAATAAAATGAGAATATTAAATTATAATATGTAAATTAAAAATCTAGTGTTATGTTAATAGAATTAAAAATTAGACATATTTTTATATTTTTTTAAATAATTTAATTTAATTTTAAATTCAAAATATAAAAAAGATAATTTTGAATCTTTTTATTTGTTATAAATAAATAAAATTTATTTGTTAATTCACCTTTTTTAGTTAACACAACGATATATATTTGCATTTTTAAATTTAATTAAAAAATAAATTATTAAACTTTTAAACTTTTAAATGCTTATATTTCATTTTTTTAGTTGTTTATTTGATTAAAAATTGTTGTTGATAAAAGATTTTTAGTTTATGAACTAAAACATCATGAATAATTCTCCATGAAACAAATATTTTTTAAATAAGAAAATATGTCAACTTTTAATTAAATTTTGTTCTTGTATTTTTATGTAAGTTTATATAATAAAAAGTTATATTAAAAAAATTGAATTTTATATTAAAAATAAAGGAGTGTTAGTAGCTACTCTTTTGGTTAAAAAAAATCGAATTTTACATTTGTTTTTGTCAAAATTATTGTTGTGGTACAGTCTATTATGTAATTAATAGATTTAGTCGAAAAATTACCTAATAATAAAAGATTTTTAGAGACTAAAAAGATATTTCATAAATATTAAAGTTGATCTTATAATTTTATTACAATAATAATTCATAATTAGTATTGATATTTTGGTGGGTCCTAGTTATTATGTATACTTAGTGAAAATTTGTTTTCAAAACTTTGATTTAACTAAATAGTAAACAAATATTTGGTAGATTTTCTCTTTTACTCATTGCTATATGAAAAAGGGAAGGTGTGATTAATAAGATTTCATATATTACTTGAATATTTTTATAATGCTTTTCTTGGTAAGGCTTTGTACGAGAAGGATGGTTAACATAAGCAAACAAAAGATTACCTTTGATTTAGAAAAAAGAATGACCCATAAGAGATTAAGATAAAAAAAAATGATGACTTGATTGTCATTAAAATGATTCTAAGATTTATTAGATGATTCACGTGGTAATAAATCAAAATGATAATTATTTATACTTAATTATTATATAAAAAAGTGAAAGTGAGGATAATACATTTGTTTTTGTCGAAATTGTTGCTGTGGTAAAGTCTATTATGTAATTAATAGATTTAGTCGAAAAATTACTTAATAATAAAAGATTTATAGAGACTAAATGGATGTCATAAATATTAAAATTGATCTTATAATTTTGTTACAATAATAATTAGTAATTAAAATTGAGATTTTGTTATGACTAATTCATTATATATTTGGAGGTTTATGCTTCAACATATTTCTTTTCACGTAAAGTTGACACCTAAACTAAAACTATAGTATTTTTTATAAGTGATGACAAAATAATTGAAATTTCTTTGGATAGTATTGAAAACAAAATTTGGAGTTGGCTAAACTAAAACCAACTCAATTTTTCACTAAATTTTTAATTTTTACATAATAAAATGCAAACATTTTTTATTTATAGATATTTATTTATTTTGTGCAATAAAGATGACAAAATAAGAAATTAATTTTCACATGACATTAATTAAAAATAAAAATTTTGTAATTCAAGTCAAAAAGTGCGTGCAATTTATGTAACTCCTGGATGTCTACTTTCAGTTCAGGACATAGCTCCCACAAAGGATCACAAGCTGGAGCTTGTCAAAGTCAAACTACTTTGGCACCTTTTGCTTCCGAGCTTTCGAAGCAGTGTCTGAGGAGTAATAAGTATATACAGAAAGTTCATTACCAATTATGCAGAACTAGTCACAATACATAACCAATATCCAAAAATTGTTTCAAATATTGTACCAGAAAACTATTCCAGTTAGCTAAGAACTTGTAATCCCTTTGCAAGAATGTAGCGAGGTCTTATCCTCCTAACTATTCCACTGGTGTAGAGCTCACCTTGAAATCAATTTCTGAACACTCAGAAGGAGCTGCCAAAAATGATAAAAATAACATGTCATTCAAGGGAAAAATTTTGTCTTTACTATTTGTACAAGGAAAAGAAATTGCTTTCTATCCCAGAAACAACTTAAGCTATTATCTGTATCTTTTGAAGACACCGCACTATTAGACAAACAAGTAACTATAAAAAAAAACAATAAAAGATTGAGACTAGGTAGATGGAACAACCTTAGTCCTGTATGTTTCTAAGCTTGAAGGAAAACAACTACTGTCTCAACTGTCCTATTCATTTCCTCCTCTCTTTTTTCCAAGGACTTCATGGCAACTTGACCAACAGAAACCTATTCATCAGAAAGAATGGGTATAAATTCCTTTATGCTAACAATAATATTTTACAGGCATGACAAGTAGTCGAACTGTAATACGGCAGGCAGATTATTTCCAATACTCTTTCATATGCATGTATGTATAAGAAAAAGCAGTAGTTCAATTATTCAAATTCAAAAACAATTTGCGTGAGAATTTGAAAAAGACTTGCAAATAATAACTGAAAGGGAAGCCATTAGGACACGAGATTTGAATCTTAACCAAATCTAAACTACCATTGTGACAGATTTACATGAATATAATGATATGTTTGGTAATCAACAACAGCTTTCATAATCAATACTCCCACTAGACTCATAGAGGATAAATTAGTTTTCCCATCAAGTATAAAACGTAATAAACAATTGTTTTTTTGTACTAGGAATAAGCATCAATTATATCATGAACTGGCAGTACATGTGCATAACTTAACCTCACCAACATCATCTTGATGACCCCCGCCAACAGCAGAGCCTGCTCAATCATATATAACAACACAAGTATTTAAAGATGTAGAACCGGTTTTCAAATAGAACAGCATATGCAACAAATACTAATATGAATCTCTCTCCTTAATTTCCTCTTCTTTGATATGAAATGGTAGACAATTGTTGCTCTACTCCTCAACCAGCGGGGAACGGAGTGTATGGGCACTCGCCAAACAACCCAAAACAGTGTAATGCAAGAGGTTAGTTATATCAACAGTGCCCATATGAAAAACAAATTAATATCTAACTTCGGATCGGATAAAAGAGTAGAAGCAGATCATATATAAATACTATGAACTAAATGCATACGGTGTCCATGCCTATACCAGAAGAAATATATATATTTTCAATATGTCTCTACAGGTGTGATCCACGAAAAATGTCCTTACAACAACAGCTAGCTTCACAGCACTACTAAAAAATTCTTACCCTGCCAGTATTATATATGTAACAAGCATTATCTGATAATCATAAACTTCCATTAAGAGCAAATAATGATTCTATTTATGCTACCCTGTAACAAGATTTGAACACCAAGAAAATTCATAGAAATTTCAGAGCATACAAGATGGGACAAAAAACCTGAAACATGACATTAAGCCAAACAGCTAATTAATGCAGAGGAAATGTTAGAAAAGAATGTGAAATTATATCCTCTGTTCAATTCAATAGAAGAAATATATACTAATAAGTAAATTTTCAAATCATATATAGGAGCCAACCTCCCATTTTTCAAGCAAATTGGAATATTTGAGCATAGCTTTTGACAAGATGGAGAGAGTCTCTGCACAGCACAGCCTGTACAATAACAGATGAAAAATAAGCATAAGTCATGCACGTTTAATGAGTGTCATAGAATTAATTCACTTGCACACTGTGCTTGGAGTCCCTTGTCACCGTCTCCTCACTCTCCGCTAAACATCTTCAATTCATATATAGGATGTGACAGAATATGCAGAGATGAGCAGCAATGCCGGAAACAGTCACTGCAACAATGTGAGTGACCTGCAACAACAACAGCAATGATATTTCTTCCTTGGTATTGGTATTCTTTCTTTCATGCAATTATGTATCCTTGTTAGTTTGTGTGACAAAAATTAATGGATGGTTTGTGGTTTGCTACCAATTAACTCATGTATTAATAATTTTTTAGGAGGCTCACCTCATCGTCATCCTGAGATTATATTGAAGTTTAGGATGTGCAGATAACAATAACGTTTAGTCCGTACTATTAATCCTTCCTAGCTAGCCATTTCGATTGAAGTACTTAGTCTATCAAAGAAGGATTAATGAAAGCTTTCAAAAGATTGGCAATCCTAATTTCTTTAAACAAGATTAATAAAACATGGCAAGGCAAGGACTAGAGCAACAATTAACTGCATGACTGAAAGTGACTTTAAACATTAATTAAAATCCTCTGCTACTTTTCTCTTTGGTGTCAAGTTCAATTTCATAGAAACATCTTTTAAGGAACAAAACAGAATAGAAATTTAATGCAATCTCTATCTCTACAAAAGTTACAGTAAGTAGCAACATTTGTTGAAGGATAGCATATATAATATTGTCACTGCCCACCAACAATCTAATTCTCACTTTTTTTCCAATTGTCCTCAAAGCAAGAAAAAACCAGTGGAATTTTCTAAGATGTCATTGAGAGTACAATATTATTTCTTTACACGTAGTGGCTAGAAAAATAGTCCAAGTAATACACAAAGTTATTGCAAACACAAACTGAGGTGAATGTGAGCTAATCCAATTGACCCCCAATCGAAATGGCTACTAAATTGTATTCATGTCTGGGACTAATTTGTACTGTACCATAATGTACTAGATCTGAAATATATTATCTACAAATCCATTAAACAAAATCAAATTTCACCAAATTTCACATGCAGAAAATAGCCACTCAAATTTCACCAAATTTCACATGCAGAAAATAGCCACTCAAATTTCACCAATTTCATTGACAATTAAACACAAACTAACAAGGATAATTGCAAGAAACAGAATTGATACTAATGAAGCACCAGTGTTGCTGTTGGTCGCATTATTGTTAACATTGTGACTCCTTCCGGCATTGCTGCTCATCTGTGCATTAGCACAATCTTCTACATAGCCCGAAAGCTCTCTCATGCAATCCTCTATCTTCTTTAGACACTACCACAAAACAATTACCAAAAACTTTCAACCATAGAACTATGATCATGTTCAGAAACATTAAGCCCAATAATTGTGAAGGAGTTTTTATCCAGTGAAAAAACACTGTAAATTAAGAATGAAAAAATGAGAACCTATATGTTTACCAAGTCAGAGGACTATCAGAAAGTATAACCACACTCGGAGAAGCAAATTCAACTACTGAATGACGACATGAAAACCTAAAATAACCCAAGATTCTCACAACTATCAGACTATATAAAATCAAAGCATTTCCAGTCCAAAAACCATAATCAAGATCACAGTAAGGCAGGAAGTTTAGAACATCTTAGTAAAGTTTTACCAAAGATCATTGTGTTTTCTTTGACCCAAGAATTTTAATACATTTGATGCAAGAACTTTTACTGACTGCAACGATTGTCACACAACATAAAATCAAACTACAGTTGAACTATAAAAATCACAAAACAAGATCACATTATTTTATGCAATAAGGCAGGGAGTTCAAAAAACCACCAGTTAATTAAGACAACTAGAACATACAAACGATGACAAGAACTTTTAAAACTGAAAACAAAAACCGATCGAAACATTGAAATTAAAGAAACCACCAAGTAATCAAGAAACAAAAAATCGAAGCAACAAAATTAAAAGAAGAATCTTGATAAACTATACACTAACAACAAGAAGAGAACCAAACCAAACCTCGGAAATATGGCATCTCTTGGACCTCTGCACCGGGGATGATCGCACTTCCCTCTTGAAAGTGGGCGGCCGAGGCGGCAATTTAGTTGGAGGAATGTCATTTGTAGACGAAGTCGCAGGGCACTTCATCTTGGAAGTTCGTTTGTCAACCAACGACGAGATGGGTGACTGATTTATGAGGCTCGGAAAAACGGAGGGGAAGTGGAATCTTGGAGATAGAATTGGATTAGGCCATCAACTGAACCGCCGAAGAAATTGCAGGGGTGGGTTTTTATAATTGAATTTGGGTATGGCGGCAGAATTCTGGGTCCGGTTCGGGTTTTGGTTCATCCGAACTCAAACCCGCACCCGGACTCGTAATCGAATTGGAAAGCCAATTAATTTATTGGAGTGTTATATTATACTATGAAGCTAAGCTCTCTACAAAATCTCAAATTAAATTAATCAGGCATTAATACTAATTATTCAAAATTCTATCAATTTTAAGACTCTTAGACCCTTAATAAAAAATTCTCATTTTAAAAATTTATTAAAAAAAAATGTAGTTTTTATTTCACTAATATTAAATAAATGACTTCCTATTTATTTCAAGAAATTAAATTAAAAAAATATATATGCCTTTCAAAATAAAATAAGGGTCTGCAGAAAGTTCTGACTAAATTGGATAGATAAAAAAAAATTGTATTTTATTTTATTATAAAAAATGTATTAGTATACGATTACAAGTTTATATAATTTTTTTTTTGTGTATAGTTGATAATAAAATAATATTTTTTATTAAGGATAGGGTTCAAATATTAGAAGAAATATTATTAGTATGTAACTTCACATAATTTTTATTTCAATTTTATAGCAAGTCAGTAAGTAGCAGCATCATTATTTCAACGGGACTTTCAATAAATAAGCTTTATTAACATACATAATGAACAAAAAAATATTTTTTTCAAATTACTCTTCAATATCCGAGTTTTTTTTACATTTCAAATTAAAATATGGTAAGTTTGAAATAATTATTAACTCTGATTATGTTATGATTAATTTTAAATCATTCATTTTAATTTGTATTACAATATTTATATTTCAAGATAAAAATAAATTTCTTTTTCATTTAGTAGGTGGATAATAAGAAAAACACTTTCAAGTATTATTAGCAATAGGAATTTGGGATCAGGAAAAACATTCTTATTGTATACCTTTGCATTAGTATTTTTATTTCATAGCAAGTGGTCTATCATTATTTTGAACAAATGCTTGAATAAATAAATTTTATTAACGAACAAAGTTTTGAGTTTTTCAAATTAATTTTTAATATCATAAAATTTTTCCCATTTATTTTTTACATTGTGATTGATTTTAAATTATGTTTTTTAATTTGTATTACAAATTTTTTATTTTTAAATAATATGAAAATTAATTTTTCGTTTTGTCATTTTTATTGGACAAAATAAATAAAAAAATATAAATAAAAGATGTTTGTATTTTTACATGTAATAAATTAAAATATTTAAATTTAACAAAAAATTGAGTCTCACACATACACATCGTATAGTAGACTAGTCTTAGCACTTCAAATTTATCATTTAAAATTTGAGATTTTTTGTAGTTCGAAATGAAATAGTTCAATCAGTATTTACTAAGTTAACATTAGTAATAGAATTTGAAATTTACTAAATTTGAAAATGATCATAACTTTTTAATTATTTAGAAATATTTTCTTAATAAATTTGATATCTCCTAAAATTTAAGACTATTTACATTTTAAAATAAGTCATAATTAAGATAATAATCGATAAACTGTCGACAATTGAAATGGGAATCTAAATACAGTGTCTTCTCAAAAAGGTTTTCGAAGAGCAAGATTACTTTAAAAGCTCTAGTTTTAAATGTGTTATTCTTTCATAAATGATGCTTTCACTTTTTTTTTAATAAATAATCTATACATGTAGTTATACATTGTTTATGAAATAAATACTAAAGTTATTTAATTAAAAATATGGTATGGTTTGAGAACATATATAAACTTTTGAAATCAAATTTCACTAAATATAGGTAATAATAAAGATTCACCAAAATACAAATCTTATTAGACATGCCCCTTTCTTCAGAATAATAAGTAAAAACTAAATCTACCGAGTCATTTAGCTAAATTAAACTTTAGAAATTAAAATTTCACTAAATATATATAGTAGTTAGGATTAAAAACACTAATATCATTGGAAGAAAAATTACATGTTGTGTCAATCAAGCCAATAAATAAAAATAAAAGACTAAAACAAATTAAAGTTGACTATTCAATTCTTAGTAGTCGTAATCTCTAATTCTTGAAATTTTGAATTAAAGTTAGTATAAACTTAGTCAAGGTCAGGTATATATAAGAGATTTTGTGATTAATTTCTCCCATTTTCATGCTTGAATGCAAACATGAATAATGAACATGGCAGACGATTTTGGTTTTTCTAATCATTTAATTAGGATCTCTCTCTTATCATAGTTATTATTTTTATTTTGACTAAATACCTATAACCATTTACGTATTTTGAAAATTAAACTTGGTCAACCAGTTAAATAAAAAAATAATTAAGTAATATAAATTTATAATTTAGGGTTTTGAGTTTCTTTTCCATATTTGGTATTTTTTCAAGTTAAAACATATATTAACTATTCACCAAACTAGAAAAGTAATCAAGGTCAACACCAACATAACATCAGTTAAATTAATAACTTAAAGAATTCTACGAATAATTCATGTAACACAAGTAAAAATAAAAATTATTGGAAAATATATATATAAATAAAAAACATGTGTTATGTATTTGGCTGAATTAATTTGTCACAAATTATAAAGAAAACAAGCACAAATTGTACTAAATAGAATTACGCATATATAAATTCTTTTATAATAAATAAAAAATATTAAAATTAATTAAAATTAAAAATTAAGATTAAACAAAGTGATCCTTGTTACAAAAAAGAGTACATTAATTTATTCAATAACATATCTTAAAATGTTACAAAAGAGTGATTTAATATACTCCAATAATGTGCAAAATATTAGGAACAAAATTGAGTCATTAACTCGATATTAAATCCAGACATAACATTATTGTATTACAAATAATTATATAGTAAAATATAACCTTTAAAACTTTTAATAATTATGTAAATATTAGCATACACATTATGATGATATAAATAATTAAATATAAATAATTTAAAAAATATTTAACAAATTATAAACATGATCATAAATATTTCATAAAATAATAATAATTTTTTCTCATTAAGTATAAAGCGCTTTAGAAATTCGGTCATTAATAACTAATAAGTGCATAAATAGTAACTCAACTTGCCAATCATTAATAGAAATTATGAACAATTCATGAAAATATTTATTAAAAACTAATCATAATTTTCACGTTAAAAAATAATAACATTTAAAATATTTTTAAAATATTTAATAGTTTAAAACATGTATTTAGGCGGAATTAATTTCTCACAAATTGTAATGGAGGAAATAACTTTTTTTTGGTTTTATAAACTCATTTAAAATAAATATAAAGTAATAAGAATGAAATAACGGAATTAATATGTTATATATATAATTGGGACACTAATTACTAAGGGATTTGGGTTGGATTGGGAATTCGGGGTTTTCAGAGTGGTCGTGGAGTTGAATTTGGATCCTAAATTAGTTAGTTACTGTTAAAGCTATAAAAACGCTAACCCCTAATTCAATTCCCTCCCTCCCTCTCTTCCATAAAGCAAGCCAAACATGAACAGTATTTTAATTCAATTCCTTTCCAGCTTAATTCAGAAAGCGCAGCCATGGAGTCATCTTCTTCTCCCATCTCCAACATCACCACTGTCCATGCACCACCTCTACCTCTTCTACTTCCAAAAAAAAGCACCTTTTCTCTTAATCCCTCCTCCGCCAACGAACCGTAATCCAGGGGAAAGAAACCACATATGAAAAACACTCTATTTTCCACCATTACTCAGTCGTCTCCGCCCCAAGAATTCAAGTGCCCTGCGACCCCATCGTTGACTTATGCTTCCGCTTCCTAAACCCAAAGGGCTTCTAGTTCTTGCCCTAATCTCGAGGTTTCATTCTCTTCTTTTTGGTGTCCTTCACTTTTCTTTTATGTTTTCTGATTCTATACTAGATAAAGATTTATAGGGTTGGTTGAATTTGATGGTCCTTTTTTTTGTATTTACAGCTTTACAAGTTCTTGCCATTGTTAGATTAGGTATTTTTATGTGCTCATTATTCTTATTGACTAATGATTTCCTTCTTGTACTTCTTGTCGGTTTATAGTTTGATTTTCTATGGTCTGATATTTGTGTCAAATGCCGTTTCTACATTGTAATTATATTTTGATTTCCAGTTCCTCCAAGAGTCGCCCTATCCCGAGATTTTATTCTCTTCTTTTGGTGTATAATTATCAAGATTCTTCCTTTAATTTATGCTGCTATTAATTTTATGTTTTTCATTTAATTTATTATGCATTCCATTTTATATTTTCTGGTTATATAATTTTGGTATAATATCTTTGGTTATTGACTATTGATTTTCTAAACTCACTAGTTTACTGCCTTCTGGGTTTTGGTTGTTCAATTATAGTTTTTTCTTTTTCTGAGGTTTGAGGATTTTTAGGTCTTTATTTAATAGTGGATTTCAGCTTTTCGTTTTAATATTTGTGAATGTGATATTTGGTAATGGGTTTATGGCAATGGCTAAAAAAGAGGAGAGATTGCATTAGGGAAGTTACTTGGTTGGATCAATTTTTGTCTTCCACAGAACATGGTGTCAATGCACAAGAAGATATAAACACTAATCGTCCACATATAGATAGCAATTGCATTGGCCACAACAAGAGAAATTATTCAACAATGGTATTGATATGATATTTTTTCATAGAATTATCTTTGTTAGTTTTTGTTTTATTACCAATGAAATTGATGAAATGATTCAAACTGAAACACTCACAATTGAAGATGCAATGATTTCTTTCACTTGCCACTGTTAGTTTAATCTGTAATGATTGAAAGACTGTTTAACATATCCTACTCCTTTTTCTATAGGAAAATGGGCTTATTGAAAATGTGACGGTGGAGAATAAAGGCAACGCCTTTATCATTCATGTGAAGTGCTCATGTGGTGCGAGTTATGAAGTTCTTCTTTTTGGAGGAGTCAGCTACTACAAGCTCTTGTAGAAGTAGTAGATCATCTGCCTAATTGGCCCTCATGAAAGACTTAACATTGTCTGGATTGTAGTTTTGGTTTTGACATTTGTTATTTATACATGTTTCTTTTTAGATTTCGATGATGCCTTCTTAAGGTAGAGCACTAGTCATTCATGAAGAGGCTCGTGTTAGTTACAATGTTTGTCAGTATGAGATTACAACTTCTTATTGTTTGATAGCTTTTGTAGATAATATCATTTAGTTCATTACATGTGAATTTTTCTGTTAACCATTAGGAATGGAGTAATCTAGCTGGCTGCTCTTTTAAACTAGAATTCTAACCTAATTTCCACACTACATGGATTGTTTTCTCTTTCTTCTCAGCATGACAAATAAATACTCAATAAGTACAGTTCTAATCTTTTAAACAGTAAATTATTGGTTGTTAAGAGGACAAGTGTGCTAGTAGTCCTTCCAATTCTGCATAGAATGCTGGCAATTTATAGCTAAGTTAAATTCTGCGCAAATTTTTTATTGTTGTTATGTTCTTTTTGCATAGTTCGATATCATTGTAACATCATTATTTTTTTTGTAAAACATGCATTCCTTGTCTTGATTATTAGTGTTTATATCTGTTTGTAAATTATATCACATTATGTGAATTTACTTCAAACTCTAGACAAGTCAATTTATTTAAATAGATTGTTACTAGTCAAGGATTTTATTATGAAGAAGAGAATTGGCCATCCCTACACAAACTGCTCGAGAATTGAAGCTATTCTCCTGATGAGGTCAAGGCAGACTGAAACCAATAAGCATGTGTGCAAGAGTTCTTTGAAAAATCATTGTCAAATTTTGTGTCATTGACAGGTTCACCTCAAGTAACAAAGGAGTACCCATTAACCATGTTTATGTTTGTATTATTAATTAAATAGTTTCTTAATTTTGTTATGTTGGTTGAGTTGGTACAGCTTACAAATTAGTTAATGAAGAAATGATAGGATTGCTTAGGGACTATATATATATGCATAAGCCGATGATAAAATGTTTTCCATTTTTAATTTCTTGGGAATCAATTTAACTGGGCACGTACTATGATATGATATGTATTTGTCTGCAAGCATTAATTATTAAGTATAGAAACCGGATGATGCATGAACAGTACTTGTATGGTCCCTGGACTTTCTACATATTATTTGGCATTTGGTAGTTGTTAATCAACATTCTAACATTAGTTAATTAATTTCAGGTGATTAAAAACTTCCCTTTATCTTTTAGTTTATCTGCTAGAACTTGTATTTCTAACATACTAGTGCTGATCAAGATATAATAATTTCCCTCTAGATATAACAATTTCATCTGGCTCAAGCCCAGCTTCTCACACAGTCCCTCCCTAAGAAATGTTTATGATTATGTTTATAATTTGGTAAATAACTTTTAAACTATTTATATTTAATTATTTTTATCATCATAAAGTGTTGATACTTAGATAATTATCAAAAGTTCTAAAGTTATATTTGCTATATAATTATTCGTAATATAGTTATGTTATGTTTGGATTTAATTATTAATGACTCAATTTTTTACTAATATTTTACACATTATGGGAGTATATTAAAGTATTGATTTTTGTAATATTTTAAGATATGTTGTTAGATAAATTAAAGTACTCTTTTGTACCAAAGATCACTTTGTTCATTCTTAATTTTCAAGTATAATATTTTAATAATATTTTATTTGTTTGTTATAAAAGAATTTTTATATGTACAATTCCGTTTACTATAATTCCTTATTTTTGTTCTATTATAATTTTTTGGTAAATTAATTTCACTCAAATACATACACATTTTTTTATTTATACATATTTCTTATTTATTTTTTATTTTTACTTGTGTTGCATAAATAATTTCATAGAATTCTTTGAGTTAGTAATTAACTGATGTTATGTTGGTTTTCCATTTTGATGAAAAGTCGGTATATGTTTTAACTTGCGACAATACCAAATGTGAAAAAGAAACTCAAAACCCTTAAGTCGTAAATTTAATTACTTAAATCCTCTTTACCTAATTATTTTTTCATTAACTAGCTAACCAAGTTTAATTTTTAAAATACATAAATGGTGTATAGGTATTTAGTTGAAACAAAATAATAACTATGATAAGAGAGAGAGTCTAGTTAAATGGTCAGTAAAATCAAAATTGTCTACATATTTATTATTCATGTTTGCATTCGAGCATGCAAATGGGAGAAATTGAGTGCAAAAATTCCTTATATATACCTGAACTTGACTAAATTTTATAATGATCTCAATTAGATTTTCAAAGATTAGAGATTAAGCTACTAAGAATTGAATAATCAAAACTTTTGACTTATTTTAGTTTTTTATTTTTATTTGTTGGTTTGAATGATACGACATGTAATTTTTCCTCCAATAATTTTTTAAAAGACAATTCTAGACTTGTCACTCTTGAAATTATAACTTTTTTATAAGTGATGAAAAAATAGTTAAATTTTTGTTCACATCGTATTATAAGTGAAGTTTGAAGTTCATTAAAGTAAAAAACTAACTCAATTTCTTGCTAAATTTAAAAATTTTAATTTATAAATGTAAAATACAAACACGTTTTATTTATAATTTTTTATTTATTTTATTCAACAAAGATGACAAAATGACAAATTAATTTTTGCATTACTTAAAAATAAAAATTTTATAATACAAACTAGAAAGTACAATTTAAAATCATTTACAACGTAACAAAAACAAACTGGAAAAAGGTTATGATATTAAAAATTAATTTGAAAAAATTAAAATTTTATTTGTTAGTAAAACTTATTTATTCAAGATTTTGTTTAAAATACTGATGGTACACAAGAATGCTTTTTCTAATCTCCAATCCCTATCGTTAATAATACTCAAACGTTTTGCTCTAATTATCCAATTATGAATTAAAAAAGAAATTTATTTTTATTTTGAAATATAAATATTATAATACAAGCTAAATGAATGATTTAAAATCAATCTAGTAAAATCAATCTAGTTGGAGCTATTGCTTATTTCAAACTTACAGTGTTTTAATTTTAAATGTAAGAAAAAAACTTTGATATTGACGAGTAATTTAAAAAAATTCAAGTTTTTGTTCATTCTATATACTAGTAAAGTTTATTTATTCAAGGTTCTATTAAAAATAATAATGCTGCCAATTGTTAACTTCTACTATAAAATAAAAACATAAATTATTTGAAGGTACAACATTAATCTTTGAATACTATTCTTAATAAAAACTTATATTATTTTTATTATTAACTATACACAAAAAAATGAGCTTGTAATCGTATATTGATATATTATTTTTTACAATAAAATAAAAATATAATTAGTGTTTTTCATCTATTGAGTTCAATGAGAATTAAGTGCCTTGTAATAAATTTTTAAATATTAGCGAAATAAAGTTAAAAATTTTTTAGTAAATTTTTAAAATGAAATTTTTGATAGAGAATCTAAGAATCATAAAATTTATAGAATTTTGAATAATTAATATTGATGTCTAATTAATTTAAGTTAAGATTTATTAGGGAACTATCAACCTGCTAGCTCCATATATCATATAATATAATACAATAATATATTTTTTTGATGGCTTTTGAATCCGGGTACGAGTTAAGATCTAATTCCAAGTCCGAGTCCATGCCGGATTAACTAAAACCCGGGCTGAACCTAAAATTCTACCACCATGCCTCAATTCAATTATAAAATCCCAACTCCCACAATTTCTTCAGTAGTTCAGCTTAGTTGGTTCGCCTAATCCCATTCTCTCTCCAAGACTCCACTTGTCCTTTGTCGCTCGTCACTTGTCGTTCGTTGAGAAACAAACCCCTTGGATTTGTCAGCAGTCGAATTCAAAGACGAAGTTCCTTGGACTTCGTCTACAATTGACATTCCTTCCACTAAATTGTTGACTCGGCCGCCCATTTTCAAGAGGAAAATGAGATCATTCCCGGTGCAGAGATCTAAGAATTGCCATATTCCCGAGGTTTGGTGTTCTCTTCTTGTTCTTGGTGTATAGTTATCAAGATTCTTCCTTCCTTTCATTTATGTTGCGAGCATCGATCTTTTTGTTTCCTGATTACTGGGTTTCTTGAATTTCTATGTTTCGATCTCTTTGTATTTTCAGTTCTAAAAGTTTTTGTCCTTGTTTTGTCTTATGGTTGTCTTATTATTGATTAATGATTTTGATGAACTTCCTGGCTTGGCTTGTTGCTGCATGAAATAACTATGCTCTTGATTATGGTTTTTGTCCTTTAATTAATTATAGTTTGATTTTGTGTTGTCTGATACTTGTTTTAACTGAAAATATTCTTATTCATCTAGGATAAAAGTTGACAGAGACATAATGACATAGATGTCTAAGTGGGGTAATGATCTCTGGTTTGATATTTTACATGTGTGCACGTATAATAATATTGGAAGATAGATCAAGTGGTTATAGATATATTGCTATTTTTGCTGGACTTGATTTTCTCAATTGATATCTAATTGTTGTGTAATAGTTTATATTCTAATGTTTTCTTCCAAATTTCATTCTCTAAGTTCATTTTCTTGTATATCTTTAGAACAATCATGTGAATAGTGGATGTTTTTCCAGTTTGGTTCTATAATGATCTCATTTTACATTAAAATCATCACCTATTCTGATAGCAATTAGAATCTCTATTCCAGCCACTAAAACTATCGCTCATTCTTCATGATGATAACTACTCTTAACTTCAAAATGATATCTAGCTAGTAGTATATTTCTAAGTTGAATTACCAATCAAACATTACTAGTTGTACTTATAATATTCTTCCATAATATATCTGTAGAATCTGCCATGAAATTGTATTGAAATCTAGAAGACAAATTCTGTAGTTCACCTCAATTTCTTTCTAGTTATATTGTTGCAGAAATATAGAAAACAAAAGAGCTCAGTTAGTACTGACTAATAAACTTAAGCCCACTGCATTCATGGCAGCATCATCAATCATCGATGCCATGTTTGAGATGAAGCGACTGGGAATACTATATGATTTCAAACGTGTTTCTAACATTTCCTGCACATTAGTGAGCTAGTTGGCTTTAACATTCATGTTACATAATACTAGCAGGGTAAGTATTCTAAATAGTACTGTGAAGGTAGTTGTTGTGACTTGTAAGGATATTTTGCACGGATCAAGAATATCTATTGAGACATGCATATTGAACATGTATGCATACGTTTCTTCTATTTGTTAAATGCAGGTTGCTCGATCTGGTATATATAGGCATATATAGCAATGTATGTATTTAGTTCATGGTATTTTGTACATATGATCTGTAGTTATATATTAATTTGTTTTATCTATGGCATGCACTGTTGATATAAATAATCTGATATACCATTCCACTGTTTTGGGTTGTTTGAAGAGTGCCCATACACTCTGTTCCTTGCTGGTTGAGGGGTAGAGTAATAATTGTCTACCATTTCATATCAAAGAAGAGGAATTAAGGAGAGAGATTCATTCAAGAATTGCAACTACTATACTATACTATATGTTCAATGTTTCGATATATCTAAGTTGATAATTAATTTAATTTTCTCAATATACATTACACACTATTTTTTGATTGTTCATAGCATACACTTGTAAGAGTCACTGCATTTGTTGATTTTCTCTGTCACGTTACTAATATACATCAATTAGAAATTATTATATTGATTAATCACTTCTATTAAATATTATATCTACAGATAAGCTTGCTTAATGACTCATTAAGCCGAATATATTTCTATTAACTATGGTTCATTTATTTCAATTTCATTTTCAAGTTTCGGACACGAATATCCTTTTTTATTTATCTTTCTCTAAAACGGGTTCCTTTACCAGAACTAAAATTCATAAACCTTAACCTCTCTCTATATAATATATATATTTACGCGGACTCACGATAAGAAAGGGAATGGAAATGGATCCTAGTCTTTCTGTATAAAACAAAGAGTAGTTTCTTTAATAACCTTCAAGAAAGCTGGATACATTATTAGAGTTCTAGTTACTTACAATTACTCTTAGTGGGTACAATATATTGCTATCAGTGTAGATAGTCTGGACACATTAGGAGAGAATGCCCTATATTAGCATCGAATATAGGAAGTACAATACAAGGTATGTCATCACAGCAACTTCAGGGAAGAATTAACCAAGTTGTAAGACCGAAGAGATCACTAATAGACAAATCTACATCCGTTAATGAGGCACAACTTAATATTATAGAGTTTGTTGGTGGTAGACATAAAGGCCAACCAAGTCGCCCTCGCACACAAGCATGTGTATTTGCCTTGACTGAGCAAGAGGCACAGGCCACACCAAAAGTAGTTACAGGTATGTTAACCATTTTTGGTCGAGAGGCCCACATTTGATAGATCCAGGCTCTATGCATTTTTTTATATCTCACACTTTTGCCATGTATGTGAATAGGGAATTAAGACTATTAGATTATAGCATAGTTGTAGCTATAACACTTGGGGACTCATTATTGAATAAGAGTGTATTATCAGAGTTGGTAGTTGTGATATGAAAGTTAATTTATTCCCTTTAAATATTTTTGATTTTGATGCTTGATAAGTGCGTAAAATACGCACTAATCATTTACTTTTAAACTTCAATTGTTTGATTAATCCTCAAGTTTCTGTTAGATTTGATGTATTTTAGTTGTTTTGTACAGAAAATGATAAATTTAACTTTTGAAAGTTAATTGGGCTAAAAAAGGATTAAGAATAGGGTGGACCAAAATACAACAACATCAGGACTAAAATGAAGAACTATCATAGTAGAAGGATAAATCTCAAATACACGAGAGAAAGGGGATCCAATTGATATTTGTCAGATTTTTTAGCTTCGTTGGTAGAAGCAAGTGCACGATCGCGCGCGTTGCTGCGCGACCACGCACTGCGTTCTACCCAAGTAGACTAAACTGAAGTGAAATAAAATCTCCAACTGTAGCTTAATGTCTGGTTAATCACAAGTACGGGGACTCAATTGATATTTTCCAGTCAAATTGAATTTCTGGGCAGAACCAGGAGCACGGCTGCGCCATTAAGAAGCGCGACCATGCAGCGTTTTGCCCCCCACAATTGCACGATTTTTGGGTTTAAAAAGGAAGAGAAGAGAAGGAAAAAAGGTTGGTCATTTCTTGGGATAGATTGGAGAAGGAAAAGAGAGAGAAAGAAAAGGAGAAGAAGAAGACAATTGGAAGAAGAATTTGGGAAAGCATCAAGTTCGAATTTGGATGGAAAGCTCTCCTATTCTAGTTTATCTCTTTCCCTTTATTTCAATTTATTGTTGTGAATTGAACAATTTTGTGAATTTGAAATTCATGCTATCAATTGTTGAATTTATGATTTGTGGATTTGAATTCTACCCAATGTGTGGCTAAACCCATTTTTTTAGGGCAATGATTTAATCTATTTGAAGCATCTATTTCTAAGATTATATTGTTCAATTGATTTGAGATTGTGTGTTGAGTGTTTATCATGATAATTAATGCTTTTAGATATTTGGCCAATATTTGGATGAATTGTGGATTGATGGGATTTGAGAAATGAACATCACATCTAGACCATGTGATAAACATCGTAAATTGCATGTTAGATAGAGATATAATAATATGGTTTGCGTAGTTTGATTAAAAATTATCACCATTTGTAATGCATTTCCGTTTAATTAATTTCACACAGAGATATAGTAAAGTTTTAGATGCGAAATAGACTCGAGGGATCTCAAGAGAGACAATCGAATAAATTAAGATAATTAACTAGCAACACATATTTTAAATTAGAACAACATCAATTGAAGAAGTGGACGCGACCAAATACGATAAATCATTAGCCCTAGACATTTCCATTAATTGAATTCTTAAGTATTTTGCTTAATTCTTAATTTTAATTTTCTCAATCAAAATTATTTCGATTTCTTTAGATAAATTCATAATTTAATCACTTTCAGTAGTTATACGATTAACATTCCTCATGGGATCGATATCCACTTATCACTTTATTACTTGATTGTGACACGTGCACTTGCGTTCGTTTAATTTACACGCAACAATACTATATTGGGGATGGATTGGCTTGCGAATTATCATGCTACAGTTGATTATTTTCGTAAAGAAACTACATTTAGAAGACAAGATGAACTAGAAATTGTTTTTTATGGAGAAAGACAAATTCTTCCATTATGTGTGATATCAGCAGTTACTGCTAGAAAATGGTTAAGGAAGGGTTATCCTACTTATCTGGCTTACATGATTGATGTCAAGTTGGTCAGACAAAGTTAGAAGATATTCTAGTTGTAAATGAATTTCTAGATGTGTTTCTAGATGATCTTGTTAGGTTACCTCTAGATAGGGAAATAAAGTTTACTATTGATTTAATTCCAGGTACAGCTCTTATTTCCATTGCACCTTACAGAATGACTCCATTAGAATTAAAAGAGTTGAATGTTTAGTTACAAGAATTGTTAGATAAGGGTTTCATCAGACCGAGTGTATCTCTATAAGGGGCACCAATGTTGTTTGTGAAGAGGAAAAATGGTTCTTTAAGATTGTGCATAGACTATCAACAATTGAATAAAGTCACCATATGCAACAAATATCCACTTCCTCGCATTGATGACTTATTTGATTAGTTACAAGGTGCTAGAGTTTTTTCCAAGAAGGACTTGCATTCAGGTTATCATCAGTTGAAGATTCAAGATATGGATGAGCCTAAAATTGCCTTAAGAACTTCTTATGGGCCTTATGAGTTTCTAGTGATGCCATTTAGGTTGACTAATGCTCTAGCAGCATTTATAGATCTCATGAATCGAGTGTTTCATCCTTACTTAGATCAGTTTGCCATTGTGCTTATTAATGATATCTTGGTATATTCACCAAGCAGAGAAGAACATGCAGAACATCTGAGAGTTATTTTGCAAACATTGAAGAATAAACAACTTGATGCAAAGTTTAGTGAATGTCAATTTTGGCTAGACAAAATTGTATTTTTGGGCCATGTGATTTCTGCCGATAGTATTTATATAGATCCTTAGAAGGTAGAAGTAGTAGTTAATTGGGAAAGACCTACCAGTATGATTGAAGTTAGAAGTTTTCTTGGGTTAGTCGATTATTATCGAAGATTTATTGAAGGTTTCTCTAAAATTGCTGGACGTTAACCAAGTCGACCAGGAAGAATGTGAAATTTGAGTGGACTGATGATTGTGAACAAAGTTTTCAAGAACCAAATAAGAGATTGTCTTCTGCTCCTATTCTTACAAATCCCTCTGAAGAAGAGATTGTCTTCTGCTCCTATTCTTACAATTCCATCTCATACAGAGGGATTTGTGGTTTATAGTGATGCATCTAGATAGGGATTGGGTTGTGTATTTATGTAACATGGAAAGGTGATTGTTTATGCTTCTCAACAGTTGAAGAAACACGAGTTAAATTATCCAACACATGAGTTAGAACTTGCTACTGTAGTATTTGCATTGAAGATCTGGAGACATTATCTATATGGTGCTACTTGTGAGATTTATAAAGATCACAAAAGCTTAAAGTACCTATTTACTCAGAAAGAATTGAATCTTCGGCAATGAAGATGGATTGAGCTAATCAAAGATTATGATTATACCATTGATTACCAACCAGGCAAGGCAAATGTTGTGGTAGATGCACTCAATAGAAAATCTTCAAGCTTTATTGCACATATGAGAGTGACGTATCTTCCATCATTAACTGATTTGAGATCACTTGGAGTTGATTTAACAGTGGCACAGCATAGAACACTTTTAGCTCATTTTTCAAGTTTGACCAGTATTAATTGATCAGATTCCAGTGATACAGGAATATGACATGAGTATAGGTAAGTTGAAAGAGGAAGTGAAGAATGATTTATGAACTGATTTTTTATTGAGGGATGATGGGATGTTAGTCATGGGCAACAGACTTTGTGTACCAAATGATTCAGAATTAAAGAGACAAATTTTAGAGGAAGCACACAGTTCAGCTTCTGTAATGCATCCTGAAAGTACAAAAATGTACCGCAATTTGAGAGAATGTTATTAGTGGCAAGGTATGAAGAGAGAGATTGCAGAGTTTGTATCTCGTTGTTTAACTTGTTAGTATATTAAAGAAAAATATCAAAGACTTGTAGGGTTATTTCAGCCACTTCCGTTTTTTGAGTAGAAATGGGAACATATTATGGGGCTTCCACGTACACAACGCAGTCGTGTTAGTGTTTAGGTGATTGGTGATAAACTTACCAAGTCTGTGCATTTTCTACCCTTCAAGAGTATTTATTCGATGGATAAAATAGTCAGTTTATATGAGAATGAGATAGTGAGATTACATGGTGCACTAGTATCTATTGTGTCTGATAAGGATCCTAGATTCACTTCGAGATTTTGACTTAGTCTAAGCATGTAATAAGGGCCAAATTGAACTTTAGTACAGCTTTTCACCCTCAAACAGATGGAAAATCATAAAGAATAATTTAGATTTTAGAAGACATGCTTTGAGCATGTGTGATACAGTTTAAAGGTAGTTGGGATGTATATTTACAGTTGATAGAATTTATCTATAATAATAGTTACTAATTTAGTATTCAAATGGCACCGTACGAAGCTTTGTATGGAAGAAAATGCAGAACACCGATCTGTTGGGCTGAAGTTGGTGAGAGAAGATTATTGGGTTCAGAAATTATACAAGATACTAATGAAAAGATTTCAGTTAAGAAAAAGACTGAAGATGGCTCAAGATAGATGGAAGAGCTATGCAGATACACACAGAAGAGAATTAGAGTTTGTTGTAGGCGATTATGTTCTCTTACGAGTTTTTGTTGTAGGCGATTATGTTCTCTTACGAGTTTCTCTTTGGAAAGATATTCTTCGATTTGGAAAGCGTAGAAAATTGATTCCTCAATATATGGGTCTATATGAGATTATTGAAAATATTGGTGAAGTGGCTTATCGTTTGACTTTACCACCAGAATTATCACGCATTCATGATGTCTTTCATGTCTCAAAGCTTAGGAAGTATATCCCTTATCCTTCCCATATTTTAGATACCCAGGCAACACAGTTGAAAGAAAACTTGACCTATGAAGAGGAAGCTATACATATATTGGATTTTAAGGAACAACAATTACATAACAAAACAATCCCTCTAGTTAAAGTGTTGTGGAGAAATCATGATGTTGAAGAGGCTACTTGGGAGCGTGAGGATCATATGTGAGCTAGATACTCCCATTTGTTTGAGAAAGGTACATGAATTTCAAGGACGAAATTCTTATAAGGAGGGGAGATTGTGACGCCTAGCACGCTAGGTGTCATTTAAAAAAAATAAAAAATTAATATAATAACAATAAAAATAAATTATTGAATTAGGTATAAAGAAATAAAATATAATAATATTATAATAATATAATGATATAATAATATTAGTAATTTAATAATTTAAAAGGGGGGTATGTTTTCATATTGAGAGAGAAGAAGAAAGAAAAGAAAGAGGAGAGAAAGAAAAGAAAGAGGAGGAAGAAGAAAAAAGAAATAAGAGATCGATAAGATTTCTGGTTTGTGTGAGTTTAATTTTAGAGATTAATATATAATTCAGTTTTAGAATTTTATTTAGTTAGAAAATAAGTTTGCGTGAATAGTATATTTAATTATATAATTAATTTTAGAAATAAATATTAGATTTTGAATAAATCTTGCTGGTAATCAGTTAATTATTATGTTTTAAGAAGCAATGTTGTTGTAAGAAATCCATGAGAACCTGAAACCTCTAGAAATTAAATTACTTACTGTGAGCGGATATTATTTTTAAATTATTACATGTTTTTAAAATTAAATATTAATTTTATTATAATTGAATTAAATTATATTATTGTAGAATTTTTTGTGAGAGAATTTAATTACTTTATATGAGAAATAAATTATATTATAAATAAATTATATTTTGACATATGAAATTAGATTGATTTGACGTGATATTTAATTTATGCCGTATTATTTATTCTTGGATTATGTGAAATTGATTATTATTTGTTTTATGGTTGATTTGTTTATAAATATGTTAAATTGTGATGTGAAAAGTGAAAAGTGATATTATATGTGAGAATTCAATATTTATGAGAAAATGAATATTAAATGTGGAATTATGATTTGTGATTGTTTGAGGTACCCTACATGTACCCATCCTCCAGTAATGATAATAGGTCCTTAAGAGCTATAGAAATGTACGTACATGATATGTTATGAGCTCCTTGGACGAGAATACGAGACTGTTGGGTTAAGCATAGGTATGATATGATATTAGCTCTCCATATGAGGATACGAGGCCGTTGGGTTGAGTATGGTATTTCTCCCACTTGAGCAATGATTTTTTTCTCCAAACATGATTTCCCCAGGTACTAGTTGGGTGCAAGGATATTTGATTGCTATGAGTATCATATGATGACTAACGTATATTTCTGTAAGACAGATTTTTGGGTTATACATGCAAGTGTAAATATCATATGATGGTTATGTTTATTATATGGTTTATGATTTGATTATGGAAGTTTTAAGGAATTATTTATGAAATAGGTAAAACTTATTTTTCATAAAACGTATATACACTCACTGAGCTGTAAGCTACCCCTCTCCTTATTTTCTCTATCTCATTCAGATACACAGGGTATCGTACAGGAAAAAGGTTTAGAGTTGAGGTTGAAACCACTCTACGCAGCTGCATAAAAATATTTTGGTCACGTCATGTATAAATGTATGTGTATGTAAATATTATTTTATATATATTTTGATGGGCATAACGCCTCACTGAGTGTGGATGATGGAGGCTTAAGGCCGTGAATATATTATTACGAAGTTTTGTTACGTGTGGACTATGAAAATATTATGAAAAATATGCTTGTTTATACAGTATTCCTCTCAAATTTCAGGAGGGGTCAGGTCGAGTCCTGACATAGTCTCTCCTAAAATTTAAGAATATCAACATTTTAAAGTAGAAAAGAAGTGAAAGCATTATTAGTTGCTACGACAATGTATAATTAAATGATACAACAATACAAAATCAAAAATAAAATTATTTGCTACAACAATATATAATTAAATGCTACGATAATACATATTAAAAAATAAAATTATTTGCTACGACAATATATAATTAAATGCATAAATTATTTATTTAGAAATGAAGTGAAAGTATTATTTATAAAAGAATACATATAAAATTAGAGTTTTCAAAGTAATCTTGTTATAATTTGGTCAATTCCCATGTGTCATTCTTCTTTAGTGTTGTCATCTCTTCAAGGACTACTACTCTCCATTTCGGATCCTTTATAGCCTCGTGAATGCTTTTAGGTACTTCTAGAGTAGAAACATTAGTAATAAAAGCCTTGTATTGAGGATTTATTTTCTTATATAAAATAAAGTTGGCTATAGGATGTTGAGTACAAGATCTCACACCCTTTCGAAGTGCTATAGGAAAATCCAAGTCATCTAGAGAAGAGAAGGATTAAGAAACTTACTCATATTTTCAGGAATTATTTTTTTTGACTCCAAAGATTGGTTTAGCTTTGAAGAATTAATGGTCTCTTTTTGCCTCATGGAATAAATCTTTAATTCCTTTGGTGAAGGCGGCTGTTGTTGCTCCTATGATCAAGCTACTAGTTCCACAATCTAATCTGGTTGGAATAAATAATTTTGATCTAGCTGGAAGAAATCATTTGCTGTCTACCTCACAATTAACCTCCTTATCTCCTGCCTCCAATTATTCTTTGTTACTTGAGCTAGTTATGGATAAAGTGTTCAAGATATCCTTCCAAATTTCAGAAGTCTCCTTTCCATCAGCCTTCTTTTCTTCAATTCTCATATTTTCCCCCATGAAGAGTAGGCTGGCAAGGTTGATTTTCAATAAAAGTAACATCAAGAGAAACAAAATATGTCCTAGTTGAAGGATGGAAACGTTTATAACCTTTTTGTAATAGAGGGTAGCCAACAATCTAATAGTTTAATATAATGGCAGGGAGGTAAATGATAATATCCATACACAAAGAAATAAATAAATTATATTAACTTATAATTCTCTTTGTTAAATATAATTAACCTCGTGCTCATAGTTTAGTTAATTATCGAAATTAATTAATTTTTTTTATGCAGGTCGAGATTCATTAAAACCCGGGCTGGTATGGATTTTTTGCCGACATCCCTAAATTAAATTATAATGCTGGTTTGTTAGCAGTAAATTATAAGAAAACCCAGTTTCTGAATTTGATCTTATTAGTTCTATGATTGAAATTGTTTGATTCTTTGTTTGGCAGTCAATATCTAAAGAAGACGATAGAGATAGATTGCTTCAATCCAGTTATGAGGTTTAAATCTCTTCTTTTCGCGTATAATTTCTAGTAGATACATTGAGATCAGTTTAAATCAAGCACAAAAGAAGACCTTTAGTTGAACTTTGACAAGTGCAGTAAACTTAATTAAGAAATTGAAATCTGATTAAGCATCAAATTAATTAAAGAACAGAGTTACTACTGTATATATGGAAATTAATTAAGAGAAACAAAATCAACAAGAACTCTTTATTTAATTGGTAGCCTGATCTGATGATTGATAATTATCATCCTTCTTCACGTCTGATTGTTTCTTCAATTCTTCGGATACCAACCATGTTCACATCTGATTGCCTCTCCACCCCAGTTGCAATTATAATTAATTTAAAACTACAAATCAAGAACAACACCATTAACGAAAAACACAATGCCAACCGAAAACACTAGATGAGTAGTTATTTCAGTTATATTGGGAACCCTGATGTGATATGGTGGCTGTGAAGAAATACGTGCTGTATTTCTTCAGTTGTAGAATATTGATTGAGCAAAATCAAGGTAAAATCAGCCTTGATTTTGCTAACCAAATATCATTAACAGTGGCCATGAAAATAATTAATTAAACATTATATTCCTGAGGCAGATTAATTAATTATATGTATCTTCATTCATTTGTTATTTTACAAGCTGTCTTTGGGAAAGAAAGAGTACATCTACCAACTCGACCAACATAAAGAAAGAGCATATGGCTAATGGGTACTCCTCGGTTACCTGAGCTGAACCTGTTCATGAGACAAACATGCACTCCTGTCATTCTTATAAGTTTTCAGTACTGCTCATTCTTTAAATATTCTTTAGTTAATCTTTATGGAAATTAAGCACTTACCAATTACATGTAGTGAATTGATCATCATTGTTAAGAATGAATAATACTAAGAAAAAGAGAGAATTAATACATGTTACCTGCTGTTTCAAAGTAGTTGTTGCACCTAAGCTGAGAAGATGGTCAGAACCATTATTCCAGCTCTAAGAACTAACTGCATTCATTCTAAAAATTAACATCAAAACAACAATGAGAGCACAAAGGCTATGACACTAGTCCTCCCAATTAATTCTGTGCAGAATGCTGCAAATTTACAGCTAGGTAACACAACAGAAATTGAAAGCATAATAAAAGAAAATATTCCAACAGGGGACTTATTATGCCTAGTAACGAGAGTGTAGATACTTTTGAAACACGCTTTTCTTAAAATAACTATCGAAAACGACAACTAGCAAATTCGTTTAATGATCAAGGAGAATTAATTTTTAATTACATTCCCAATTAAACCAAATTAAAACTAATTAAGCATACAAGAAAAGTCTTTTTTGCAGTCAATTTTCAATTTGCCGCAAATAAAGTATTTAGCTATAAAAAAGTATATTTTTTGTGATTATCACAAATATTAGTAGTAAATACAATAAAGAAAGCATGATGTGTTGTGGTTATCAGCTTTTTTGGACCAATTGTCTGCTACTTTTACGTAAGCTTGTAGTAGTTGACTCCTCCCATGAGAAGAACTTGTTTGCTGGATTGCAATTCTAGTTTTGACACTTTTTGACATTTGTTCATAGAAACATGTTCTTTTACTTTCTATGATGCCTTCTTAAGGTATAGCTCTAGCCATTCATGAGTAGGCTCATATCACTTAAAATACTCATCATTATTAGATTTGTGCAGCTTCTATTGTTTAATGTACTTTGTAGATATTGTTAGTTCTGTTTCTTTTTTTGTTCGTCCTTTGGAAAAAATAGAAAAAAAAGTGAGAATTGTACTGCTCTTAGGCAGTAATAATATATATACTCTGTTGTAATAAATGTTATTGCTTATATTAACTGTAGAGATGCTTTTTTGTTCCCCAACAAGATGCTTTTATGAACTTGACACTGAAGACTAGAGGTTTCTAATGTTAGGCTTTCACTTATATATTATATTCAATAAATGGTTTTACTTTTCACTTTTTTTCTCATGTAATTTAATTAGTTAAATAATTTTGAAATTGCTATATGTTCCAAAATCTATTAGAAGGCAAGTTCTTGTAACAGTTCCCAGCTTGAAGTCATGTTCTAAAGCTCATTTTTAGTTCTAAAACTCATTTTTATGTCAATTCTTTGTTTTCTTTTGCTTGGTCAAATACTCTTAGAACTTAGCAAATGATCCCACATGTGGTGTTGGGTTGGTCTAAAAAAATAATACCTTAACAATATGTAATTAGTAATCATTTTTCCTTTTCTTCATTGGTTTTATTGGCAATTAATAATTGCCACTAATAAGAATAATTACATGAAAGAATATCAATATCATTGTTGCATTATTACTTTTGTTGGGGGTAATACAATCCTTATGTGGATTATCAGACATGCTATTTGTCTTTGCATTGTGCCAGCCTATGAGTTTACTTCGAACAGTAGACAAGTCAAACCAACTAAATTTAGTGAGCTTATTGCTAGTCTAGGATTTCACTATGAAGAAGGGAGTTGGCCATCCTTGCACAATCTGGTTGAGAATTAAAGTTGTTCTCCTAACGAGATCAAGGTAGATTCAAACTAGTTAACATATGTATGAGAGTTAACTAAAAAGAAGAAGGAGACGACGTTACATCACAAAATGTATAGTCAGATTTGTCAAGTGGTTGCAAATAGGTCGTTTCACTTTGTTTTAAAAAAATATTTTGCATATATATATATATATATATATATATATATTTCATATCTATTTGGTAACCTTGTGTTTGAATAATATCCACTTAAGCCAAAATTGTTCATAACGAGGAATTTGAATTCTGAAATGTAGATGTTGCCACAAAACTCTAGAATGAATTTTTCTTCCCCATACCTTTTCCATTTTTTGTTGTTATGTTTGCATATTTCCAAGTTTAGCAAGACCCTTTATTACTAAATGTAGGATGCCCTCTGAAATGGTAGTTTGCATAGCTGTTGTTCTCTGAAATGCCCCACTAAATTGCCTCCAAAACAGCCTTCTTAACTAATACAAGCGTATGATTAATGAGTACTCATAAGGAAACTAAGGAAATTTTAAGGACCGAAAAGAGATAACACATATATGTTACCTGCTGTTTCAGACTTGTCCTCCCAATTCTGTACAGTTTAATGCTGGCAATTTAGAGCTAATTAAGTTATATAACAGCAAAAATTGAAAACTTATTAATTAAATTCTAAATTGATAGATGAAAACAAACTTATTAATGTTAATTCTTAGTGACAAGAATAATAGACTTCTGAAATACAGAGCACTTTTCTTCAAACAGTTATAGATCGAAAACAGCAACTAGGAAATATAACAGTCATTATATATCTTCAAAATAGAACCAGTATTAAAGCATATGTGTTATAAAAATGAAAGGGGCAGATGCTGAAAACGTATCCCATAGACAAGAATGGTAATATTTTTATTTTATATTTCATTAAAGACTATTTTAATAGATAGCTTCCAGTCCAAGCAATTATCTCTACAAATGGATCATTGCCAACCAAAAATTACTTGTTCCTTAACTCAGTTCTTCACCACTCGAACAGCTAGGAGTCTTTCTGTCAATTCAAGGGTTGTAATACCACGAAACAATTCCCAGTCAAAAGAGGGCTGATCTTGATAGCTAAGAGCAGAGCCTGCCGCTTACATTTGCATCAATATTTCCTATATATTTGGGGGTTTTCCTCCCTTCATTAGTCTGTCAATATTGTAAGCATTATATCAAGTATACGAATTGAAGAGAATTTAGAAATTGTACGGAATGTAATATATTTAGGTTGAGTCAATGAAAATAAAAAAAGATACTGGACCTATTTTAAGATAATGCTTGATCATGAAATGCTTGATCATGTACTGTAGACAAGAAGGAAACTACCATAAATTATGACAACACTTAAAAAGGTGGTATTTAAGATAATGCTTAATAAATATATATAAATAAAAAACATGTAGTAAAAACAAAAATTTAAATTGAAAACATATAATAAAAAATCGTTCATATAACATAAGTAGAAAGAAAGTCAAGTTGAAAACATATATAAATGAAAAAACATGTGCATGTGTATTTGGGTCAAATTAGTTAAAGAAAAGATGTAAACTAGTTATTTACCGTTGAGGCTATAAAAAACCCGACTCAATTCCTTGCCTCACAAATGATTCAGTTTAGTTTCACCTTAACTCTTCCTCTTCGGCTTCTCACAAACGTCCTTTTTCTCTTAATTCCTCTGCCAATGAAGAGCAACCTACTCCCAAGAAAGCACACCACAACGGCACCCTATTCTGCAACGAATATTCCTCGTTGCCGCCAAAGCCGCCATTCAACTCCGCCATTGAATTATGCTTCGGCCAAGTTGCCACCAAAGCCGCCCAGGAGAGGAGTGTCGGATGCCATGAGGTCCCCGAAGCAGAGAAGAAAGGAAAAGAAGATGATTCAACAGCGGAGTTCCAGGGCAGTTGAATTCTTGGGGATGAATGGAGTAGAGAGGGGTGCTGTGGTGTGGTTTCTTTGGCGGAGGGATTAAGAGAAAATGGGCGTTTGTGGGAAGCAGAAGAGGTAGATGTGGTGCACGAAGCGTCGTGGAGACGGGAGAACAAGGGAGAATAGGTGCAACAACTTTGAAAAAGCAGGTATCATATATTATCTCTTTTCAATCCTTAAAATTTCTTGCTGAATAGTGTTTCTACAATATCCTGATTCCTTACTGTATTTAGTATTTACTCATCTGTTATAATCTTCTTGAAAATAAAATTTTGCTCGCCATTTTTGGGAGTTGTTCAAAGAAAACTGTATTTCATGAATACCCTTTTGTCTTCATTTTAAGAAAAAATGGTTCTACTTCCTCCCATTATTTTGCAAATTTAATTAATAGACGAAGTTCCCTTTTCTCTTTGTTCTTTCTAGCAATTTGATTTCAAGATTGAAAGGAAACTCTTTATTTTGGTAAGGCTTAGTTATTAGGAGTTTGATGTTATTTTTTGAATGCAACTCTTTGCACAAGCAAGATAGATTTTCTGACTTGCTCTGAGGATTATCACTCTTGTCGATTTCAAAATTGAAGCTATCTTGTTTTCTACTTAGTTATACTTTCTTCCTTAATATTTAGGTGTATTATTATTTAAAAAAGATGGGTTTGTTTTCTGATTTTGAATTTAACTTTTTACTGCAAGAAAGAAAGTGTTCTGAAATTGACATAAGGTGACTCTACAACATTATACGAACAGAACAATACAGAACAGAAATTTAATGCAATCTATCTAAAAAATTTAATGATTTTTCGGGATAGCAATTCAATTCAATTCCTTTCCAGCTTAGACATGAAATGATCTTCTTCTCCCTTCTTCTCCCATCTCCACCATGAAATTTCTTAATCTTTATATTTAACAAAGTATTTGTTGTGTTACTATTTTATTATAAAAATAATATATCATTATATGATTACATGTATAGTCAGAGAATAAAATCAATATAAGTATTTATTAAGGATAAGATTTGAAGATTAAAAGAAGTTTTATTTTCATTTGAACCTTGAATTTTGATTACTGATTTTGTTTTAATCATATAATTTTTTTTCTCCTCTAAGATTATATTGAGGGCTGCTCATTATTAGGAAAGAAGATATATAAAAATGAGTCCAGTTTTATTTTAAAATTATTATCATTAATTTAATGACATCTTTTAATTATTTTCTTGTCCACCATCTCCATAAACCCTATTTTTTTTAGGTGTAAATATGCAATTGTTTTATATTAGTTTGAAAATAATTTTAAATAATATATTTTGTTGAAAAAGTAAATCAAACAATTAATACATTTTTAATTAAAGTTAATTATAGTGTCATAATTAATTATCAACTGATTATCTGATTAAAGATTTAGAAAAAAATTTCTACTATGCTATAAATTTATTTATTATATAGTGTGAGAAACTATTTACAAGTTTAAATTTTAAAGAAAACTAAAAGTTTTCTGACATTTTCACATACTTTTTGAAATTTGTGAAAATTGTAAGGTTTCTAAAAATTTAAAAGGATGGCCCTTTTCACATCGATTTCATCTTAATTATTAATTGGTAGTTGACTAACCAAAATAATTAAAGTGTGTAAAATATTTTTACTTTCACTTTTTGAATTTAAATTGCTCCTTTTAACTAAAGAGTAATGTTACTGCCGCTCCTTTATTTTGTATGAAATGTGATATATTTAGGTTAAGTCAATGAAAACCAAAAGATGCTGGACTCATCTTAAAGCAAGCGTTCCAACTCCCCAACTAAGTACCATGAAATACAAATACTTGGAAATTAAGTAGCATAAAATACAAATACTTGGAAATTAAGTAACAGGAAATGCTTGAGGTACTGAAGACAAGAAGGAAACCACCATAAACTATGAAAACACTTAAAAAGTTGGTGTTTAAGATAATGCATAAATATATATAAATAAAAAACATATAGTAAAAACAAAAAAAAATTTAAATCAGAAACATATAATAAAAAATCGTTCATATAACATAAGTAAAGGGAAAATCAAATTGAAAACATATATAAATACAAAAAAACATGCGCATGTGTATTTGGGTGAAATATTGGAATTAAATATATAGAATTTTCGAATGCTAATTACTAAGGGGCTTTGGGACTTTGGGTTGAATTGCTAATCCAGGTCTTGACCCGAGTGAGGGTGGAGTCGATTAATTACTGTTGAGGCTATAAAAACAATTCAGTTTCTTGCCTCACAAACAATTCAGTTCAGTTCACCTTAATTTCAGAAACCGTGGACTTATCTTCTTCTTCTCCCTTCTTTCTCCCATGTCCACCACCCTCCATGCACTAACTCTTCCTCTTCCTCTTCCCCTTCTGCTTCCCACAAACGTTCTTTTTCTCTTGGTCCCTCCTCCAATGAAGCGCAAACTACTCCCAAGAAAGCACACCACAACAACACCCTATTCTCCAACATTCCTCCTTCGGCTCCGCCCCAACAAATCAAGTGCCCTTGAACTCCGCCATTGAATTTATGCTTCGGCTAAGTTGCCGCGAAAGCCGCACAAGAGAGCAATGTCGGATACGATGAGGTCCCCGAAGTAGAGAAGAAGGGAAAAGAAGATGATTCAACGGCGAAGTCCCAGGGCACTTGAATTCTTGGGGAGGAATGGAGTAGAAAGGGGTGCTGTGTAGTGGTTTCTTGGCGGAGGGATTAAGAGAAAATGGGCGTTTGTGGGAAGCAGAAGATGGTAGAGGTGGTGCATGAAGCGTGGTGGAGACGGGAGAATAAGGGAGAATAGATGCAACAACTTCGGAAAAAGCAGGTACCGTGTGTTATCTCTTTTCAATCATTAAAATTTCCTGCTGAATAGTGTTTCTACAATATCCTGATTCCTCACTGTATTTAGTATTTACTCATCATCTGTTATAATCTTTTTGGTACTTAGTTATACTTTATTCCTCAATTAATATTTAGGTGTATTATTATTTTAAAAAAAATGGGTTTGTTTTCTGATTTTGAATTTAATTTTTTACTGCAAGAAAGAAAGTGTTCCGAAATTGACATAAGGTGACTCTACAACAGTATACCCGTTTGATTGATGGTGTGATTTGATCATCTCCATGTTAAATTATTTGAAGTATGATATTATGATTTGAAGATCGAGATCATGTACTACTATTTAGCTTTTATCCTTTTCATTTTAAAGACTTCTTCCTGAAACATGAAATCTCTTCCGAGTTGCTACTTATATATAGAGCATGTAGAAAGTAGACTGATTGATGTTGTTTTTTATTTAGGAAGCTAGAAACATTAAGAGAAGAAATGAAAATAAGCAATCTTCTACGGTCAGGCTCAGGTAAGCCCCAATTGATCTTTCCATCCTTAAACTTCGTAAACATGATGTGATCCAGAACCTACATCCTTGTATAAGGATTTCCCAATATCAGGATATGCCTACATATATACACACACACACACAAAAATTAGGTTCTTAATTAGCTTGTTAATTAATAATCACTTACTGTGTAAATTAAAGACTAGAACAGCTTAATGAGTCTTTATCTATTTTTCATGCTACGAAAAAGAAGGAACAATAAAATCATTCCATGTATGTTGTATGGAAATTAAGTTAGAAATATATTCTGTTGAAAAAGTACAATTAATTTAATTTTCTCAATATACATTATCATTTACACACTATATCACATTATATGTTATTCTTTTCAATATGAACTAATTCTCGGGTTCCATTTGGTTAATATATATATATATATATATATATATATATATAATAAATTATATAATTGTTTAGGTATGACACTTGTAAGAGTTATTACATTTGTTAATTTTTTTCTATTAGGTAAGAAATAATTACATTGATCTATCTCTATTTAATATTATATATACAGATAAACAAGCTTAAATTAAGACTCATTAAGTTGAATATATAGATATTTTTAACGTAATTTTCATACCAAATATATCAAATAATTTTATTATTTTCTTCATCTTATATGTATAACATGACAAATTAACGAATAACTACTCATTTAAGTGTTGTTTTAGCCTTAAATTTGAACAGTAAATTATTATTAAGTAACAAACTAACAACCCAATTAATTTATTGTGTGCAAATATATAATTGCAAATTAAATCAATACAATTAAGTTAATTTTACAATCATATTACCAAATAATTAAAGCATGTAATAAAATCATCCGAATTAATTTAATTTTTTGATGCCTTTACAGTTCGGGTTACGGGTCGGGATTCACTAAATCCCGGGCTGGTCAGAATTTTTGCCGACTTCCCTAAATTAAATTATAATACTTGTTTTTTAGTAGTGAATTAAAACCCAATTTCCTCGGCAGTAGAGTTAGAGTCGGCCGTTTAATCGCAGAGTAGAGCTTCGCTGTTGAATTTTGCTACGACTAAGTTGCCGTCAGGGTTGCCCAAGAGAGCAGTGGAGAGTCCTACTCCCAAGGTTTACTTCTCTACTTGTCTACTAATTAAGTTGATTGAACTTAATGGTTCCTGTTTTTATTTATGGGTTTACCAGTTCTTCCAATTGTTAAGTTAAAATTAGGCTTTTATTATGTGATGATGATCGTGCTGTTGCATTTTTGGCCAATGATTCCCTTCCTATACTTCTTCTTCTTCTTATTGATTCTGTAGTGTAATCATCATTTGACTTTCTGTTGTCTGGTATTTGTGTCACTTGGTAAAATTTCTTGGGTCGAAAATGAGGTTTAATTTCATGTTATAAATATAGTCTGATTGCATTGCAGGTTCTTTCAAGATTTATCCTAATCCTAGGATTTTATTCTTTTTTTTGGTTTATAATTATCAAGATTCTTCATTTAATTTATGGTTATGTTTTCTAATTGTGTAATTTGATAAAGATTATTGGATTTGTTGAATTTGAACGTTTCTGTTCGTATTGTTCGATTTTAGAAGTTCTTTGTCGTTGTTCAATGATTCGGTTGTCTTCTTGACTAGTGATTTTCTCGACTCCCTACCTTACTGTGATCCTGATTCTGGTTTAGAATCTACCTATACTCTGATTTTATGGATTAAACTCTTTCGTAGTTTCTGATTCTTGGGTCAAATTGAGTTTTTGTGTTATTCAGTAGTTGATTCTGGTTCTTGGAATGTAGTCCCATAGTCGTCTCACTTAGTAGTTAATTCTTGAGTCAAATGAGATTTTCATGTCCCTCTTTTCTGTGTTTCTTTCATGGATTAAACTCTTTCGTAGTTTTCTGGTTTTAATGTTTCTGAATTTGATCTTAGTTTTATGATGGAATTGTTTGGATCTTTTGCAGTGTCTAAAGAAGACGATAGAGATGGATTGCATCATGGAGCTTTTGGGCTATGCAGAGAACTGTATCTCTTAGGCGATCTTGGCGGCAACTTAGTTGAAGCATAAGTCAACGGTGTGGTAGCTGGGCACTTGAATCGTTGGCGCGGAGGCGAAGGAGGGATTAAGAGAAAAGGGGTGTTTGTGGGAAGCAAAAGAGTTAGAAGTGGTGCATGGACGGTGGTGGAGATGTGAGAAGAAGATAGATGAAGAAGACGATTCCATGGTTGGGCTTTTTGAAATTAAGCTGGAAAGGAATTGAATTGCTGTTTGGTTTTTGCTATGATTTCTTCTTTGAGGATAATCCTCCAAGTGTAATAAGATGTCTTGATCTATAATTTAATTCGGCTTCTAGCCCAAATAATAAAAAATTTATTCAAAGCCAAATTCTTTTTGTTTCACATTTAATATATTTGAATTGGAATTTTGCATTGAATTTACTTTATGACACGAAATTGAAAGCCGCCGAGATGGGCTATTTAACTATGGTAAAACGATATCATAGATAGTATAATATGTTAATGTCTAGAAGCTCTTCGTGTAGTTATGTACGTAAGTTTGTTCTTATATTTGGCGAGAGATGATTAGTTATCATCAGGATCTTCTTCTGTTATGATATTGACTGATCTGATGCTTCATAGAAAAAAGGCTATTTCAGGATTGGAGAAAGAGGAATATATTCACATTCCTCTTGAACATAAATGGTCTTATGCATGTGATATTTTGAATATTCTGAACAACCAACAATGTCTTTTGTATCGTCAATGGGTGAGCACACAACCAAATTTTGCCAACGTCTATTCATTTGCATTTCGCGATCACTTAACAAGTTACTATTTGGAATTACAACCTTTTGTTTCTAAGACAATTTCTCTCTCACTTCAAATTATCTTTTCAATATGCTCCGATCGACATTTTTGTAAAATTATTTCTATTCAGTAAGTTAAACATCTCTTCGTACATTGCCAGTATCGATACAATGAGGGATATGATCATGATCAGTTAGTAAGTGTTGAGGTCATGATGGAGTTAAGTAAGTGTTGAGGTAGACAACATGCTAGTTTCCACAACATGGTCACAATCGATGTCGTGAAAGTCAAGGGATTTCTATTGTGATAAGAATTTTTACCATTAACGTATCCGATGTACCGAAAAGACAATGTGTGATGACAACAAGTGATCATGATATTTTTAAATAATAATTATGTTATGTTTAAAAAAATATTTTATTAAATAACCAGGTCACCCTAATTAAAGGAAAGAATCTATTTCTATTAAAAATATAATTAGCTAGATTAGAGGGTCACACCTAAACATAATTGGCACCGTTTGTGGGAATCACAATCGAAATGCTATGGTAGTAATCAAGGAGCAACAAATCGTTAGAAGGCACCCAATTGAAAGGATAAACGAAGAAGACTCGTCGGATTCAAATTGCTAACCACCTCTGATACAACAATCTCAAGGACAAACGGAGTCCCACGTTGGAGACGTAGCCACAGTCCGAATCATACAGAGACGACAAGAAAGCGAGTGTAGATACCTGGAATGAGATGAACAAGTGAAGGCACCCAATTGAAAGGATAAACGAAGAAGACTCGTCGGATTCAAATTGCTAACCACCTTCGATACAACAATCTCAAGGACAAATGGAGGCCCACGTTGCAGACATAGCCACAGTCCGAATCATACAGAGACTACAAGAAAGCGAGCTTAGATACCTGGAAAGAGATGAACAAGTAAAGGCTTTAGAGGGCAAGAATGAATTAATGGTGAAGGAAATCGAAAACCTCAAAAGGATAATTCAGAAAGCCGTAGTTGGGAAGCAAATTCTAGAAAGGAGACAACCGTTGTAGAACGAAGAAAGTGCTACTCTGCCGGGAGCTCCACGCAAACGACTGCCTCCAGGAAGATAAGAGAATAGATTGCGAGGGCAGAACGATCATCATAGGCAGAATCATGCGTCAACCCCAAGGGATGGAATTTGCTATCAAGAACAAGAGCAAGCCGATCATAATGAAACCGCATCCCTACAGGTCTAAAAGGAACTTGATCAGAGACCAACTAAAGCTCAGTAAAATTGGGAACGAGGCAATAGAACAACCAAACACAATGTGAATTTGACAGATATGAGAGCCTATTTAAACCAAAAACGAAAAAGGAACAGGGAAAACGCGACTGCGAAAAAAACTCTGAATGCAGCGGAACCCGCGACTTATCAGGCAGTGAATCAAAAAGTCGATGGAGGAAAGGATCTAGAAGTTTATCGAAGAGTTACAGGCTCTGAAAGAAAGAGATTGGCAGTAGTATGGAAATCAACTTGGGGAGTCAGTGTTTTCATGAAAATCACCATTTTCCAAGCAAATTCAACATTTGGTCCTCCCGCAAAAGTTGAAGATGCCTCAAGTTACACCATACACTAGGAAAACAAGAAAGAGATTGCACATTGATCTGGTTAGGGAGATGATGATGATTCAAGGTTTGTCGAAACTACAAATATATTTCCGTTCTCCTTAACCATGGAAGGATTAGCCATACGATGGTACAAAAACTTGAGGCTAGGGAGTATAAAGAGTTTTGATCAACTTTCTGAGAAGTTTGTTAATAAGTTTAGGGGAGTGATGACCACGACAAAGAACCATAGTTCTTTGCTGTTATTGAAACAAGAAAAGGACAAAGCTCTAAAGAATTTCATAAAGAGATATCATGAGGAGGTAATGGAAGTGAGGGTATTCACTCATCCTTTGGCTTTGGAAGGACTAAAAAAAGGGTTACGGATAGATAGAGGATGGTTTGCCATTCATAAGCGAATCGTAACTATGTATGAGCAGGTGCGAAAGTAGATTTTTCATGAGATCAAAATCGAAGATCGAATGCTGTTAAAAAAAAGGGGAGAAAAGATTAAAAAAAGCCGGAGACAAAGGGCGGGGAGCAAAGCCCAATGATAGGAGTAGAAGAGATCTGCGCAAATCAGATCTGAGACCCATTCTTTGGTGCAAAGCCCAATGGTTTGGTTTGTTTTATGTTCTTTTTGTACGTCTTAATTCACTGTTGATTGTCTGATCTCTCTAGCTTACTGTGATGTTGATTCTGGTTTTGGGAGTGCAATTATACTTTGATTTTACGTAGTTTTATAGTTGTGTTATGTGGTAGTTAAAGATTATATTTGGGAAATAACCGATTTTACCCACCTCTTGACTTAAAAATTCGAAAATGCCCTCCTCAATAAATCTCATTCAATTTTACCCAAACCTATCAAAATCGGTTAAAAATACCCTTATACCCAAAAACTAAAAAACTAAAGAAACACATATTTTTCTGCATTTGTCTCACTCATTCATCTACAAATCGAAGAGCCATAAATTGAAACCGATTTGACCCAATTACCACATCTTCATCTATAGGAAATCATACGTAAATACAAAGGTTAGCATTTTTATTGAAATTTGAGTTTATGGATATAGTTAAGAAAGGGAAAAGAATGGTTTGAATGCTAATCTGAAAAATTGTGGTTGGATTGAATGCTTGAAATTGTTAAATGAGGTGTAGTTGTGATGGTGGTGTGAGAAAATAAAGTTTAGAGATGTTGAAAAGAAGGGTGGGTGGTGCACATAGAATCTGAAATTGATCGGCCGATTAAGGTGGATGAATTTCACCCAACTCGACACTACAGTCAAGTAAGGAGGGAAAATTATCCCTTGTTCGAAAGAACATTCGATTAAGTGGATATGACCTTACTCGAAATTAGTTTCGAGTAAGAGATAATTTTCCCTCCTTACTCGACAATACAGTCGAGTAAGGCTATATCCATTTACTCGAATGTCTTTTCGAGCAAGAGATAATTTTCCTTCCTTACTCGACTGTAGTTTCGAGTTGGGTGAAATTCTTCCACCTTAATCGGCCGATCAGTTCCTAATTAATTAAGTGATTGTATTTTATGAATATGCAGCTGATATTTGTTTGTCATTTTCTTGCAGTCATGGATAGGTCGATCTCGATAGTAACGCTTCTAGGTGGTACATGGGAACGAACCCCTAACGGAGGTGATGTGTATGTTGGTGGAGATGTCTTGCCATTGTTTATTGATGCAAACATTCTTTATAACCAGTTCATGCAGATGTTGTACTCTTCATGGGGGATTAATGCAGCAAAATTCATTATTTCTACGAAAGCGATATTTGTTGGTAGTACACAAGTGTTGGGGTTGCCTCAAAGAGCAGTGAAGATTAATACAGATAATAGTTTTCGTGCATTTATGAATGCTAATGATTCACAATATGTTTCAAGCATGGGGTGTTGTCATCTTTATCTTACCGTGGAACCTATCACAAGGGCAGACCATTTAAAGGCACATGTTCCGGAGCATACTAGCATACTCGAGGCGACAACTCCGTTTAGATCCTCAAGTGGAAGCAACCAGTTAAGTGAACCAGTACCAGTGATGATGACACAATTCCAATATACCAATCACATGGTTCCTCCAGTGTTGCATCCATTTTGCTCAGCATCACAACAAAATAAAGACCCACTTGTCAATGAGCATTATGTTCCTAGGGCCGAGGATGACGCGACTACAATTGACGGAGGTGATTCTCCAGTCCACTATCCTGAACAACAAGCATACGACTGTCATGGCAATGACAGGAACTTTGATGGTATTGACTCTCATCATCAGCATGAAAGGATAAATGTGCCCGAAGACGAAGAAAACGTTCCATCGGAAGAAGTTCATGCAAATCCTACATGTAGAAGTAGCTCAATAGGATGTCCATCTTCTTCCAATCAATACATTCGGTCATTGCCTCCCTTTCCACCATCTACAACAATGGCAAGTGATGCATTCTTAACTTTTGGGTTGGGAGAAGTGTCGGTTGGGCAGATTTTTAGTACCAAATAAGAACTGCGTGATAGACTAAGTATGATGGCATTAAAGAATCACTTTCAGTTTAAGATTTTCAAGTCAGATACCGCGTGTTTTGAGGCGAAGTGTATTCTTGAGGGGTGTAAATGGCAGATTCGGGCAACTAAACCAACAACGATATTTTCTTCAGAGTTACTCAAATGGAATCTACACATACTTGTCAAAATGAGCAACTCCGAGATGAACATCGCCAAGCAAGCAGCCGGTTGATTGGACAACTTATAAAAGGCAAATTCAAAGATGCTAGCAGAATATACACTTCGAAGAACATTCAAGATGACATTCAGAATGATTACGGAGTACGTTTACCTTACACAAAAACGTGGCGCAGTAAGGAAGAAGCTCTAAAACTTGTATGTGGAGATCCAGTGGAATCATTCAAGGGACTTCCCTTGTATTGTCATGTATTCGAGGATAAAAAATCCAGGGATTGGGCCCATGTATTAGAGGTTTTCGCAACACCATTCGACCAGTGATAGCCATTGATGGCACATTTCTTAAAGATAAATTTAGAAGAACATTGTTTGTAGCAGTTGCACAAAATGGGAACAACCAAATATACCCAGTTGCTTATGGCATCGCCGATTCGGAAAATGATACATCGTGGGAATGGTTTATGGAAAAGCTCCGGGGTGTGATTGCACCTATTGAGAATCTAGTGTTCATCTCAGATCGGCACAACAGCATAGTAAAAGCTATCAACACAGTATTCCTTGATGCGACTCACGGATTTTGTACGTACCATATATCTGGGAATTTGAAGGCAAAGTACAAGATGCGACAACAGAAAATTGACACCTTCATGGCAGCGTATTTTAAGGCAGTAGATGCATATCGACGAAGTGAGCTCAACAAGTATATAGACAGTTTGAGGGCGATGAACCCTGAAGCAGCTAAGTACTTAGAGGATGACATTGGGTTACACCGGTGGGCCAGATCATTGTTTCCATCTCGTAGGTATGACATGCAGACAATGAACATCGCAGAAAGTATGAACTCCTTGCTAAGACACACTCGCAATCATCCTATAACTCCTTTAGTAGAATTTATTAGATCGTTACTATAGAGGTGGTTTTATGAGCGTAGAGAGTTACATGCTGCGAGAGATGTGTACTTAATTGAAATTGCCCAAGTCAAGGTTGATGAATAGTTGGAGTTGTCACATACCATGACGGTGCATCCAGTATCTCGGTTTGAGTTTGAGATGAAGGAGTGGGGTTGTGTGGAGATTGTTAACATACCAGAGAAAAAATGCAATTGCAGATATCTAGACCTCCAACAGTTGTCATGTGCGCATGCTTTAGCCGTTTGTAGGCACGTACGACTATCATACAATTCACTATGTTCTCATTACTATACAACAGACGTGAACGTTGCAGCATACGCGGAGGTGATCCACCCCCTGGGTAATGACTCTGATTGGGTTGTTCCACCTGAGCTTTACGAAGTGAACATCAAGGCACCAAAACAACGACCATCGGTTGGTCGTCCACGAAAATAACAAATACCTTCAAGCGGAGAAGAAGTTGTGCATAGGAGGTGTAGCCGTTGTTTGCAACTTGGTCACAATCGAGCTACGTGCAAAAATCTAGTCCCTCTTCACCCGAATTAAGTTATTTACAATTTATTTTCATCTATGTATTTCCTCTTTGTGTACTTATTTTTATTATCATGTACTTGATTAAGACGTGTAACGTGGAATTTGATGTTATTGAATAATGGTTTGAATGTTTGATGTTTTAAGTTCAGCATGCCCTACAATAACTGATCGTTGATTAAAACGAGTTTCTACGAATGTGAAATATTATATTTTTTAATTTAACATACCTAAATTTATCATATTTATTTGTGTTGTTATTTAGATATAAAAAGAAATGAAATAAATAAGATGATTAAATGTAAAAAAAAAAATTATCGCATAATTTGTAATATTAAAAATGAAAATAAAAATAGTATACTACTTCCATTAATTGGCTATTTAGTTACAAAATAAATTAAAGAATTAACTCATGTTACTACTTAGATTCTAATTTTAAATTGCTCAAATTTAATCAAAAATATTAAAAAAATCGTGCATTATAAATAGCCATAACACCTAAAATTTTTGACAGATAACAATTGTTTATAACTTTATATATATATATATATATATATATATATATATATATATATTATATTGCAATGAAAGTATAATTAAGTATCATAATTTTATTATAAATTATAATTATTCACTTAAAATTTTTATTTAATGGTAAATAATAAATGTTGTAAACTTATTATTTATCCGATATATTCTTAAGTTAAACTTGTTTTATTTACACTATTATTAATGTATTTTTTCACTGAATGTATTGAAATGCATATATGTAACTAAAATAAAATGTAAACATATATATCAATGATGTAACTGTACAATAGTACGGGTCTATGATAATATGTCTGACCATACATCAACTGCGATCCTCAAACGCATAGACGGGCCATCCTCTGGTCCAAAGTCAACAGGAATCCCTAGTCCTAAATACTGAATGTACATACAAGTGAAAATGCCACAGTCCCCCGTGCCTGGACGCTGGTGCTGTACATCGTGGATCTGTCGCGTGTACTGAAATGGAGATAATGGATCAGGAACATCTGTCCTGTACTTGAAAAATCCTATCTACTGTAGTAGGTGCGGAAGGAGTCTGCACAACGACTGTAGAGGATCATGTAGCTGATGATCATCGTGAGCCTCAGGCGATGAGTCGTAAATGGTGATCACTCTGGCGCGTAAATGTACGTCACATGTAATCCAATGGTCATTGCATATATAGATAAGAATGTATACGGTATCCACATGCAACTAGTCACGCTGCAGTCTGTTGTGCCTCTAAACCACAAACGCATCCATGTCCGCGTTAGGTGGAAACTCCCCTTCAGCCAACGTCCCTGCTTGATAATCCTTCTACACGGATTAGAGAGCCGGCTGTGCAACGTAAAGTACACACATTAACATTAAATGAAATCAATATACACGAAAGGTCACAATAAGAACATACATATAGATGGGGAGAGGCCACGGTCCAATCCTGGTGAATCAGGCTCCGGCAAACAAGCTGACGATGTGACAGCATCTCAATGTACTCAGTGATATGCTGTATCATTGACACAAACAAAGGAAGAAATGCGTCAAAGTAAGGATTTAAAAAAAGTTATACTCAAATCAAACAAAACCTTGCCAACAGTAACTTACCCCATCATCCAACCATGCACCTGCATCCAACACGCCCCTAATCCATCATGGTGTCAATGTGGCAGTCTCAGTTTCGATAGATACCTAGGCGTATCTAACCATAGGAATAACTGTACACACTGCACCTCCTGAACTAGCGCTCGAGGTCTATAATGATAAGCAGGGCCGTACTCTGGCCTGAGTCTCATCGACTCACCAATCCTCTGGGAAAATCGGGTAGTAAACAAGCCAACAAGGGCCCGATACACCTTAGACCTCTGATACTTACGACCGAACTGGGCATTGTCATCCAAACGAGGCGGATCAATAATACGAACACTTGCAACCCCCTCATCTTCTTTAGGATCCTATAATACATTGAACAAAGTTAGCGACCTCTAAAAAAAAAAACGGACAGAGTTTCCCCTGTAATATTGGAATTCCAAAAATTTAAAACCTGCGTATACCTAATACATTTCAATACCATAAATGAATAGGGCCTCAGGCACCCTTTTTTACATCCATTGTCACTATACAACATACCAATTCTTGAACACATTGGGGCCTCAGGCACCTTTTTTTACATCCATTGTCACTGTACAATATACCAATGCTTGAACACACTGGGGCCTCAATTACAATCTTTCAAGGCAGTTGTTAACTGAAAATAAAATATAAGGTACCTGTGTACCAGGACGGTGATCTGGATGAAGTACTGTGCGAACCTCACCAAGAATGGTTTGAATACTATCCGATTTTCGAGCAGCGAATGCCTCGAAATCAGCACGCAATGCTTAAACATCTCCATCAACTCTGGTATTGTCTCTGATCGTGGGGGCATCTGGAAACAACTTCTCACCAGGCTCCGTCACTCGCTCGGCCCGAGAAGGCCGTGGGCACTAGATGGCAGAAGTGAAATAGGTTAGTAAGCATAGTAAAAAGTTGATTGTATACACAATTTTCATACCTTTCTTGGCACAGATGGAGCTGGAATCGATGCAACAGTGTCTACATGAGCATCTGTAATAGGAGTAAATGGCCCAACATCTTGTACATCAATCGAAGGAATGTCTCTCCCAGCAGGAGTGCTTATGCCAGAGGTGGGGTCCGCAGTAGGTAGGACTGCATTTGCACTGAGGAACTCTATCAACGACTGCACGTACGACTGTGCACGGTCCTCGACTGTCGGCACAATCGTCTGTACAAGTAGTGATGCCTGTAATAGTCAAAACAAGTACAGTTAGCACAAATAGTTTACTTTCAAAACAAAACAGTTTACTACAGTGCCATTAGTTAAACTATATTATTTTAAATTTCAACAATATTACTTACTTGACGCACTTTGAATATATGTGTATCTAGGTCCTTCGATCTACCGTTCTTTCCCGTAGATTGCCATCTCAACATACGAGGAAAACGTACATTCACAGCACGTGCAAACTCGGGCCTTGCAGTAGAGACAACCTTGTACATCCAGACCTACATAATAATATAGCTAATTCACTGCAATAATCTTTAATCAAGCACAATAACTTTAAAATGTTCATACGTTCACCTATGAAGTAACACAAGTAAAGGATGTTGTAATACCTGAAATGCTATCAGCAATCCCTCAACATTATATTTGTTCTTATGTTTCTTCCCCTTCGCCAAGGCCTCGACCGATTTCAACTTATAATGCTGAGCCTGTCCCCCCATCACCCTGCTCAAACAGGGGTATGTAAATGACCAAGCGAGAGAACCCCACGGATACCGGTTAAACTCATCTAGATCATCTAAAATACACAAAATCCATGTATTTGACGTGTATCTGCTACCCCTACCCAACAAAATGTGCTCAATAAGGTAAAACAGGGTCAACTTCACTGTGTCCATGTCATCTATACTGCTTAAGTCAATACTCTCATAACACTCATTTATATTTTTCAGTGAAATCGGCGCCCGACTGAAATAAGTATCCTGTAATCGATCACTTTGTGACACAACGTCTAGAAATACCCCAAATCTCAATCCGGTGATCAATGCGAACTCGACCTAGGAAAACCTAGTGGTCCTACCTCCAATACAATACCACAGCTCCTGCTTAGCATCATGTGTCTCAACCTCGTGCAGAAGCATATGATGAATTATGTTTCCAGAGAAACTCAATTCTGGATCGAGGTCTAGGAAATGACCAAGGCATGTTTGTCGAAATAATTGTCGTTGCCTCATCGTTAGCTTGGCATGTATAACTGTCATATCATGCAGGTGTGACAACGATGTCACCACGGCCTCAAAGTGGTCCTTCTTCTTCGTTTTCAATTTGGTTGTGACTATAACCATCTCTCTCTGCATATGCAAAATCATATTTAAACATATTAGTTTGCCTTTTGCCTTTCATTTTTATATAAAATGCACTGTAAAGGAATCACAACTGTTAACAACAAACATATAAATATATATATCCTTCAAATTCATAGAAAATGATACTGCTGTAGGCTTGCTCGAACACGTACTATCGCTCGAACACGTACTTTAAATGTAGATTCGAGTAAGCCTATTAAAACCCAGCTTGCGCGATACTATCTTGCTCGACAAACTATTGAATAGTTTGTCGAGCAAGATAGTATCGCGCAAACTATTCTCTGAATAGCTTCGAGTATATAGTTTACTCGACACTATTCATAGTCGAGTAAAGGGTAAAGAGTTTACTCGACACTAAGCACAGTCTAGCAAAAATAAATAAGTTTGCTCGATACCCTAACAAATAGGTTTTACTACAATTTTTGTTACGTTCCTCAGTGATGCATAGTGTCGAGCAAACTGATTTCACCTAATAGCTTCTCAATAGTATCGAGTAAATATGTTTGCGCGACACTACTCACAGTCGCGCAAACAGTAAATCAGCTTTGCTCGACTCTGTATGACACAGTCGCGTATCGGTAACCAGCTTTGCTCGACTCTGTATGCAATAGTTGTATTCAGTGTCGAGCAAAGCTGGTTACCGATACGCGATTGTATCATACAGAGTCGAGCAAAGCTGATTTACGATTTGCTCGACTGTGAGTAGTGTCGCGCAAACATAGTTACTCGATACTATCGAGAAGCTATTGGGTGATCAGAAATCATGGGGTTTTCATCTCAATTTTGTTCAAAATAATTCCATAACAACTATTACTATTTTTCTACTCCTTAGTGCATATCAAAAACATAAATTTGTACAAGAATTTCATGGAGGCAAAAAAACCCTTACCTTTTTCACCGATAACTGAATCTGGCTTGGTTTCCGTCAACTTCACCGCCGCAACTTTGCCGATTTGCTTTGTTTGCCTGGGATTGTCGTTGCCTTTGATCGACAGTTTTTGGACTTTGCCTTTGCTCGATAGGTTTCTTCGTTTTTGGGTATAAGGGCATTTTTGACCAATTTTGATAGGTTTGAGTAAAATTGAATGAGATTTATTGAGAATGGCATTTTCGAATTTTTAAGTGAAAAGGTGGGCAAAATCGGTTATTTCCCATTATATTTTGTCATTCTTTTATGTGTTTCTAAATGTAATCTTAGATCTATGATAAAATTGTATTTATGAGTTATAATCCTCTTGAAAATAAAAATTTGCTAGCCGTTATTTGGAAGTTGTTTAAAGAAAACTGTAATTCATGAGTACCCTTTTGTTTTAATTTTAAGAAAAAAGTGGTTTTACTTCCTCCCATTATTTTACAAATTTAATTAATAGACAAAGTTTCTCTTTTCTCTTTCTACTTAGGAGCAATTTGATAAAATTGTAGATACCTGATTTCAGGATGGAAAGGAAACTCTTTATTTTAGTAAGTCTTAGTTAGTTAGGAATTGGATGTTTTTTTTTTAATGTAGCTCTTTGCACAAGCAAGATTTTCCGACTTGCTCTGAGGAATATCACTCTTGTCGATCTCAAAATTGCAGGTAACTTGTTTTAGTACTTAGTTATACTTTCTTCCTTAATATTTAGGTGTATTATTAATTTACAAAAAAAAAATGGTTTTGTTTTCTGATTTTGAATTTAACTTTTTACTGCAAAGAAAGTGTTCTGAAATTGACATTGGGTGACTGCAACGTTACACTGATTTACAAGGTATTTAATATATATATATATATATATATATATATATTCTTGAAATTTCAATATTATATGTTTTTAATGTTGAACATGTGACTTGACTATATATATTCTCATGACAAAATTGTAAGAAACCTCCAATATATGCATATAGAGCACGTAGAAAGTAGACTGATTGATGTTGTTGTATTTTATTTTGGAAGCTAGAAACGTTAAGGGAAAAAATGAAAATCGGCAATCGTCTACAGTCGGGCTCAGGTAAGGCCTAATTGATCTTTCCATTCTTAAGCTCCGTAAGCATGATGTGTGATCCAGAGCCATAACCTACATCCTTGTATAAGGATTTCCCAATATCAGGATATGCCTTTTGGAGGCCTACCAAAACACATAGAAATCAATGAAGAGCATATTCTAAGAAAAAAATTGTGACACTCTAAGTAAGTCCCACATCGACAAAACACGGGAGAGATGTTGGGTATATAGATTAATATGTTCCAATACTTAATAAATACGTTTTGGGTTAAAAATCTTGAAAAAAAAATCATAATAGACTATGTGCTTAAAATTGATAATATCTTTGATGGGCTGGAAAAAAATGATAGGACAAATGTATTTTAAAATTGGTTCACAAACCTCAATTTAAGTGTCAGAGTTTTTTTCTTAAGAAATGAAAAAGAGAGATACTGGTAGGATCTTTAATTTCTTGGCAATCAATTCAACAAGGCAGGTACTATGATATGATATATACTTATCAGCAAGGCAAGCATTAATTATTAAGAATACTAACTAGACGAATGAACAGTTCTTTATGTTCTCTGCACTTCTTACATTCTGAATTTGGTATTTGGTAGCATGTATTGATTTTGCCATATTATATATATATTTACACAACAAATTGGGTGCTTAATTAGCTTGTTAACTAATAATAACTTACAGTTAAAATTAAAGAATAGAACAGCTTATAAGTCTTTATATATTTTTCATGCTAAGAAGAAAGAAAGAACGATAAACCATTCACATATATGTGGTATTTAAATTATAAATATATATATATATATCCCAGTTGAAAAGAGTAGCTAGCTAGAGTACTACAACATTTAATCTCTACAGCATGCACGTAAGAATGAGTCTGTTCATATATATTTTTGCATATTAATTCACTATGAAATAAATTATATAAGCGATTAGAATCTCTGATCCAGCGATTAAAATCATCACTCATTCTGCATATATACAAACTTATTCTTGACTCACTTTCATCCAGCTGATAGCCTTGCTGGTTATATATCCTTATGGGGCTGCACAAATATGCAGTGATAGAATGTCAAAAAGAAAAAGGAAAAAATAATTTAGAAAAATAAAAATTGAATTAAAAAGAAAGAAACAAAATATGATTTTTCCTTTTGCCTTGGAGCAAAAATAACAGAGGCTTAAATTGTTGTTCTGAAGGGTCTATTAGATATTCTACCGACAACATCAAAACAACTTCCTTCGAGTAGAGGAGAAAAGCTGAGAGTGTTTTTTATTTGTGCTTTTTTTAATGTTCATATTATGAGGTTTCATGGTGAGAGTACTTTTGAGTTTTGAACCATTTTGTTATGGCTGAATCATGTATCATGAAGGATTTCGTTTTCAAGGGATGTAGAATCTGAACTTATGGCTGTTCTAAAAAGGTTTTAATCTTTGCAGAGACACATACATGATGACTTCAGAAAGTGTTGAATCTGATCCTACAATTCAAAATAAATAATAGAATAACAAAAAAATTAGAAAGATATTTGAATAATATAAATATAAATTCTAAAACTTGTACCATCAAAAGTATATAAAGATTGCTGACACCCTTGTTTGCCCCTACTTAGTAACAGCCTTAGATCTAACAAATGAAGAATTTTGACGTAACCTTATTTACAAATATGCCATTCGGCGAAATGAAATCCCACATTGCTGAAATTAAAGTCTCTCTTTACCTTATAAGGTGGCTTGCAACACCTAACCGCCGCTGGGCTAAGTAACGCGAGCCTGTGACCAAGTGGGGCAACAGGGTGCTTGAACGTTGTCTGGACTGTTCAGGTTGGATCGGCTGGGTTCTACACTGACTCGCCCAATCCAAGTAAAGAGTTGAAACGTGTGGGCTTGGCGAAGGCCTGGGCTATACGGTTCCTAAAGTTTGGAGGATACAGCGTCAGGCTGGTTTCACAGAGCAGCGATTACCTCCCGCTCTCGTCAGTGGATGGATAACGGGTCAGTTCTCGGTCGGCCCCACCAATGCCTGAATAGCCCACCTCAGTTGGACAAACACTTTTTCATTTTCTTTTTACTTTTAAGGTTACTGAATTATTGTTTTTTAATTTAATTTAAATCTAGTCTTCATGATATATATATATATATATATATCATGAACAGCCAGTTGTCATAGAATTTTTTGATGAAGTAAGGACTCATTAACTTGCACATTGTGTTGGGAGCCCCTTGTCTTCACCATGTCCTTCCTCACTCTGCTAAACATGCTTAATTGATTCATAGCATGAAATGATCTTCTTCTCCCATCTCCACCATGAAAGTTCTTAATCTTTATATTTAACAAAGTATTTATTGTGTTACTATTTTATTATAAAAATAATATATCATTATATGATTACATGTATAGTTTGATAATAAAATCAATACAAGTATTTATTAAGGATAAGATTTGAAGATTAAAAGAAGTACATAACTTCATATAATTTGTATTTTTATTTTATAGTAAGTCCACAAATGAAAATATCATTATTTTCATTTGAAACTTGAATAAATAAGCTTTATCAACATAACAAGAACTTGATTTTTTTCTTTCTTTAGTACCATAAATTTTTTTTAACATTTGAAATTAAGATGTTGTAAGTTTAAAGTAAATAATTAGTTTTAATTATATTGTGATTAACTTTAAATCATTCATTTTAATTTGTATTGCAAGATAAAAGTAACTTGTTTTAGTTATCTATCATCATATTTAACAAATAATTTGGTCTTCCAACATTTTAATTTTCTCGAGTAAAACTTTTGATTACTGATTTTGTTTTAATCATATAATTTTTTTCTCCCCTAAGATTATTTTGAGGGCTGCTCATTATTAGGAAAGAAGATATATAAAAATGACTCCAGTTTTATTTTTAAATAATTATCATTAATTTATTGACATCCTTTTACTATTTTCTTGTCCACTATCGCCATAAACCATTTTTTTGTGTGCAAATATGCAATTGTTTTATATTAGTTTCAAAATAATTTTAAATAATATATTTTGTTGAAAAATTAAATCAAACATTTAATACATTTTTAATTAAAATGTTAATTACAGTGTCATAATTAATTATCAACTGATTATCTGATTAAAGATTTAGAAAAAAATTTCTGCTATGCTATAAATTTATTTATCATATAATGTGAGAGACCATTTACAAGTTTAAATTTTAAAGAAAACTAAAAGTTTTATGACATTTTCACATACCTTTTTTGAAATTTGTGAAAATTATAGGTATATATAAAGTTTCTAAAAATTTAAAAGGATGACCCTTTAATATATTTTAATTAAAGAGTAATGTTACTACCACTCCTTTATTTTGCATATAAAATCCGATTTCTTGTGTATATAACATTTTAATTAGATACGAAATTTAATTAAAAGTTTACATATTTTCTTATTTAAAAGTTTTTTGTTTTCATGGAGAATTATTCAACTTTTAGTTTTACACTACAAGCCTTTTTATCAACAATAATTGTTATGTAAATTAAAAAAGTAAAAAAAAAATATATGAAATGTAAGAATTTATAAATCAAAATATTTAATAATTTACTTTTAATCAAATTTAAAAAATACAAATATATGTTAGGGTCCTAATTAAAAAAGGTAAATTAACAATTTACTTAGTTGTTTATTACAAACATAAAGAATAAAATTATTTTTATATTTTTTAATTGGAATTAAATTAAATTATTTAACAAAAAAATAAAAGTATATCTAATTTTTAATTCTATGAATATGACACCGGATTTTTAATTCACATGTTATAATTGATTTTGTTCATTTTATTTAAAAAATAATAACATAGTTGAAGGATTAAATTTTTTATATAATAATTATGTATAAATAACTATCTTTTTTATTTATTGCCACATGAATCATGAAATAAATCTTAAAAGCATTCTAATGACAATCAAGTCATAATTTTTTAATCCTAATCTATTGTGGGTAATTTTTTTTCTAAATCAAAGGTCATTTTTTATTTTTGTTGTTTGTTTGTTTATGTTAACGATCATTTTCGTACAAAGCCTTGCCAAGAGAAACCTTATCAAAATAATCAAGTAATCCATTAAATCTTATTAATCACGCCTCATTTTTAACACTCTTTCTGCCTTTTACGTATGGCTCAAGATCTATTATGGGTAAAAACTGCCTTCTTGATTTCTCCGTCTAGATATCCTCTCATACAACCTACAACGATATCGGCAACATTTTCAAAAATTGTTATAGTTAGTCCGGTTAGTTATGTCAATGTACAGAAGAATAAGAACACTAAAATTTAAATATTTAATCA